>CM060118.1:32017279-32629779 GCA_030522415.1 Channallabes apus
AACAGACATGCTGCCAAGATAAAGGGCCATGGAGAGGTTGTGGACTATTGATTGATTAGTGCTGAGGTGGTTGGGGTTGTTGTAGACATATACAGTAGGAAGTTTCCATAATTTGTTTAACATTGCTCTATTATACAGAGCCTTTGGGGAAAAAAATATTGTGAAAAAGTTAATTTTCTTTTGTACTTTAAAAAGTGAAATAGATTTGTCACACACGTACACTGCCTGGCCAAAAAGTAAATCACACACTGTATTTCATCGGTCCACCTTCTGTCTTCATTACCACTGTGGAATTGTTTCAGTAAGCTTATGCAATGTCACAACATTTATTTCTGTCTAGAGTCACATAAATTTTTTTTTCCAAGGTCTTGTATTAACGATGCGAGAGTTGGACCACTGTGTAAAGTCTTCTCCATGTGTGAAAATGATGTTGTATGCTCCTTAAACCACTCTCACAATTTGTGCTGGATGAATCCTGGCATGGTCACCTTGGAATATGGGAAGAAAAACATCTACTGATGCACTCAACTTGGTCCTTTAGCACGAATTACTGCATCAAAGTGGGATGGCATTGAAGAGATGAGCTGAGGTGTTATTGAAGTCCAGGTTGCTTTAACAGCAGCCTTCAGCACGTCTGTATTGTCAGATTGGTTGTTTCTCGTCTTTCTCTTGACAATACTCCGTAGATCATGTATTGAGGTGTGTTGGCTTGCCAATCAAGCAATCATATCATGGTCAGCAAGCCATTTAGTGGTAGTTTTGGCACCATGGGTAGGTACTAAGTCCTGCTGGAAAAGGAAATTGACATCTCCATGAAGCTTTTCAGCAGACGGAAACATGCATGACATGCTCTAAAATCTCCTGGGAGATAAGTAGAGGCTTGGAGGCCTTGCATAGCTCTTGGTTCCTCCTAGAGTTATCAGGACTTTCCCAGTAGTGGGTGTGGAGTACATGAAGTGCTACTGCAGAACTCTATCAGATTTTATGCTATTGCCAGTCAGTGAATGAGGGGGTAAGTGGTGGCGGGGGTGAGGTTTGGGGGTTCTATGTCCCTGTCTGTGTGTCCATCCAAATTTCGATTTTGGTTTATTAGAATTTGATTTTGGAATTGATCCAAACAGGGACAAGGTCACAGCAAGGTCAATGTTTAAGGATTTGTTGAAGTTTATTTGAGCCGTACAAACTAGTACGGCTCAAATAAATAAATTTGTTGGTGATGGAAAAGTTCTCCTTTTAAAAAAAAAATAATAATAATCAAAATGCTTATGATCATGATGCAGTCCTTCAAATACTATAGTATGTGTGTGTGTTTTGCAGGTGGTCTGCGTGGAGCAGTTCGAGGAGGCGTGGTTGGTTTTGCATTATCGGGACTGTACGCCTTGTACAATAACTGGGACCATATGAAGGGCAGCTCCCGCTACTGAGAAAAGAAGGATGAGAGTGGTTCTACCATGTGGAACTGGTAAATGTTGAAGTCTGGTACTTGGGTCAATCCAATACTGATAAGGATTTTATCGAGAATAAAATGTTCACTTAATGCAAATTATTAATAAATCTTCACAAAAGGCAAGTGCTCCGCTTCTATTAACAATAATCCATTAACAGCTTTGTTCTTGAAAGGTGTGTGATGATTTCCATGTGATGCAAATGAGTGCAAATGTTTCTTCGAAAATGAAGGACGGGAAAACAAACCATCTTTAGATATGGGTTTGTATATAAACTGAAACTTGATGGTACTTTCCACTTTTTAAACATTTTCACCAGAAACCAGGAAGAGTACAATTGTATATCTGCATGCACTTCATCTTTAAGACTTGTTATAATTAAATCTAATAATTTCAGTAGTTTGTTTTTTTTAATAGCGCAGTGGTTCAGTTCCTTCCTTTGTGGGTTTCAGAGGCTTTACACACCCCCATGGATGCTCATGGATGTGTTTAGAAAATATTCCATCCTATTAAAATGTAGCATCATTGGGATAAAGATTAAGGAGAGCTTGATGATAATATTTCTACATTTGCACTGGCAGTTAAATTTCGCTTTGTGGAAATGCATTTTTGTGAATGGACAATAAATGTGACCTTGTGCCTTGTTTTTATCTTCTAATTGCTTTCTGTATCAGCACAACAGGTAATGAGGAGGAAATTGCCATCGTGTTATAAACTAAGTACAATGTGTTGTAAGCATAAACTTGTATTCAAGCATAAACATGCATGAAATGACTGATAGAAAATTGTACATGTCCACTTCTGACAAAGTGACAAACCATTCTCTGGGAACGAGTCCATTTCTTTACCTAAGCAGTTTTGCAATGTCCGGTTAGAACTCTGCTGAATACACTGTGTAAGCTACTTTGCTTGTTTTGCTTTACTTCTCTTCTCAGTCAAGAGGAAACAACTGTGTGTCTTTTAAAGGGAACAACATTTAACCCAAATTAACATCTCAAAATAGTTATTTGTCCTCACTACAAATTACAATCAAAAAAATTTAAATTCTCAGTCAACACAAGCCCGGAAAGAAAAATATTCTTACAATAAGAGACTTGCAAAATATATTTATTAGGAGTTAGATTGTGTTACACAGAGCAGAGGACAAAGTATATAAGCAATTAAAATGGCACAGAAGTAGGACTGGTTTGTGATGCATATATGTGTAGCAGTTGCAGCACCTTAGAATGAGACGGCCTTACAAAGAGGCCCGAATAAAACGCTAGCTAAAAGTGGTTATTAATATTACATACTTCATGTATTGCACCAAACCCTTGGTCCTTTTTAGGATGAGCTGGCAACATTTTATTATCCTCTTGTAAGGCTTCCTAGTCAATCTGCTTAAAATGTAATATTTGGTTTAATATTTAATGAACTGCACAGAACCATGTCCTCAAGACAGACCTTTGAGAACCATCTAAAATGACAAGAAAAAAGACAAGCAGTTATACTTTAACATATTTCCCAATGAACTCACGCTGTATTCAGGAATTATTGCTCAGTCTAAATGTACACACCACACAGGCACATTTCGAATAAAACCTGTACTGCTTGTTTATCCAATGGTTGTGCTTATTTCTTTAAATGTGCAGCTCTAAGTTGCAATTCTAGAAAGTAATTTCAGCTTTCCATACTAAAAGAAAAGAACATCTGGTCAACAATCCAGAATATATTTGCTACCATTCATTTTTTAAGGAGGGGAAGCGGCTTCCTGATTCAAAAGACAAAATATGCCAATAAACAAGATTTTCTTCTGTGGGTGTACAATAAGCTGTGATATGCAAATAAGGGCAAAATGCATGATGTAAAAAATAGCTTTATTTTTCCCAATGATCTAAATTTATACCCCATGACTCCATCAGTCTTGAACTGCTCTTTCGTTCACATAGAACGATCAGGTTCATCTATTCATTTTACATAATATGATCATTTAAATCAGTGTCTGCACAAATATTGGTATGGATAGATTTCTGTACTTTAATTAAACAATTTGGGAGTACATGGTTCTTGAAAAGCCTTATTCTCTCTTGAGAGTGCAGGGTTGAGCAAGTGCTTATGGATCAACTAAAATAAGAGAGTTAGACCATGAATCAGATAGAAATTTTAAAATAAGGCAACGGAAGATTTTGTGTGGGATCATCAGCAATTCAGTAGCTTCAGGGCTGATGAATATGGTTCAGTTTTCACATCTGGGGGGAAAAAAAGTAATTTGAATTAATCCAAAATAAAGCAGAAATTCCATTTTTCAACCAAAACATACTTTTACATGTAATTTCCTGTTCCATAACTAGTGCTAGCTCTCACCTGGATGGGTGTGCGATACAGCCACTTCTCCTTGTCCCCATCAAGCTGGAGACAGGAAAATAAATCACATACACTGGGAAGACCAAGTCTATCCTGTAAAACATGAAGAAAAATAAATAAAAATAATGTCACATTACATAATTAAACAATTAAATAAATTGTACAGTACATTTCAAAGCCCGTTTCACCTTATCTACCCTCCTGTCCTACCTGTGCATTGGCCCGCTTGCGTAGGAGCCATTTGTCCTCTTCAGTGTCTAGCTCTAGTGTCTTCTGCTTGCTAGAGGTCTCTGTGCATTTCTTTTCAGGCAGCACCCAATTCTCAAATTTCAAAACTTCGTGGAAGGGACTCTCGGAATCTTTGAGCAAATTAACGTGCAAGTTCTTCTCTTCAGTTGTGGATTTCTCTTTTGCCACCAGCTTGCATGGAGAAATCCAGGCTGACAGAGAAGACTGAAACGGAGCTTCTACTCTTTTGCTGGGATGGAGCCAGGCGTCCAGGATGGCCTGCACCTTCTGTTCCTGCTGCTGTAACATTGCTGGTTTACTGGTGGCATTCTTATCCATGGGCATGCCATTCTTGTCTCTGCCCTCTTTTTTAAGCAGCCAGGCACTCAGAGCCTCCTTCCCGCAGTTGGTGTCGCACACGCACTGAGCAAAGCTTGAACATGTCTCATTGGCTTTGCAAGTTTTTTCTATAGGAATTGCTTGCTGAAGCCAGACCTCCACTGGATCAGGACGCACAGAAGTGGGAGGGGGTGTAATAGGAGTAGCAGGACCCGAAGACGGGGGTGTTTTCAAACACTTGAGCTTGCCCAGGTTCTCAATCTCCACTCCTTGGACACGTGAGGTGCAGCACGAGCCGCAGTCGGGCTTCACAAGCCACTCGCTGGCGCAGAAGTTCTCAGTAAAAGGTTTGAACACCTTCTTCCACTGATCTGCGTCAGAGACAGGGCTTGCCTCCACCCACTTGCTGGTTTTGGGGGTGATGAGCCAGTCGTCGAGAGTCTCAGTGTTCGTTTCCTCATCATTCTCCATTTGGACCTCCTCGATTTCCTCTTCCTCCAGGTCTCTCTCCTCAATCTTCTCAATGGAGAAAACAGAACTGCTGGTGCTGGCATTGCTGCTGGTTCGTTCACGTGCAGGTGACTTCTTCAGGAGCCACGTCTCTAGATCTTTGAGTTGACCCCAGGCCTTTTGGAAGTCAAAGGAGACAAGTGGGCGATGTACCTGGAAGAAAAGGGACCAGTGAAAATTAACTAATCTTTGTCCCCTCAGGCAGAAGTCATAGTAAATTGTACCGCAAATCTTTGGTATCAGTTTCCTGAAGCTTGGCAAACACTAGCCACTGGATATAAAGATCAGTGGAAAATAGCTGAAGTGTTTGTCAACAGCTATGAAACCTGCCTCAAGAACTCACCTGAAGATTCTCTCTAGGGGTTAACAGCCAATCCTGAGGATTATTGCTGAACTGGTATCCAGTTGGTGCACTGGTCACAGGAGCGTTGGTGACCAGCCACTCGGCAAGTGGGCCTCCCCACTCCTGATCCAGCTTCTGTAAAAGAAAAACAGTGAGGCTATTTATGCTGTAACATGAGGAGCTGGTTAACCTAAAAGTAGCTGTACATGTAAGGTTGTGCAATCGAAACCAGTCAAGTGTAAAGGACAAACCTGTCTCTTTGTGGCGATGGGGCAGTTCTGTGCAAGCCAAGTCTCCTCAGCAGAGCTTGATCTCTGACTGGTCAGGCTGGGGACAGAGGTCTTCAACATCTGCTGATGTAGGAAGATTAATGAGTGCCATGAATGCACGGCTACAACTAAGCACATTTTCTTCGTCTTAGTCAGAAAGTACACAGTGTAGTACCAAAGTCAATTTACACACAACACCACAAGTTAATAATAGCACCTCATGGTACTTTAAGCACTACACCAACAATTTAAAAGCAAAGGGGGCGTGGGACGACAACGATCTGAATTTAACAGAATATGTGGATAGTCCGCCGTGGCGACCCCTTGTCGGGAGCAGCCGAAAGACCAACAACATGTTTCAATTTAAAAAAAAAACATTTTAAGTGCAAACCTGAGTTGAAATGGTGCCAAAAGAGGTAATAGCCTGACGCAAGGAGCGAGCATCAGCTTCAAAACTCATCTCTGGGGTTTCTTCAGGACTCAGATTCAGACCTGATAACCTGCACGAGACACAAACATTGCTTAAGTTCCATGCCTCTTTGAATTGCGAATAAGAACTGAAGCTTAAATCACAACAGTGCTGCTATTGAACATTCTGCCTCGAAAACAATAATTTAGCCAGGTGAAGCAAACATGCCACTAAACTAAAGGCTTCGAAAGAATCCATTGTGAGCTGTGGCTTACTTTTCCAAGCAGCTAGTGAACTGGCTGGCGAGGTTGTTGTTGTTGGAATTTTGCAGCTGATGGATGAGGAGGTCAAACTGGCCCCGGAGCTGCATCCACACACAGACATGCAAAAAAATAAAAACAACTTGAGTATCACATCTAGCACAAAAACTCAGGCTTTTAAAATTTACTATGTCTGATCAGTACAGGATTAAAAAAAAAAATTTTTTTTAAACATTAACAGGGTTGAGAATAATGATACTGACCCAGTGGAGTTGCTGTAACTGCTGCTGCAGAGCTTCTGCCTTCAGGTGCTCCAGCAAATCGATCTGCTCGAGAAGCCAAACCTCACGTGAGCGAAGAGTCTCCAAATGTCTGCTGATGCAGCTGTGCAGCTGAGACTTCACCTGAACAGAAACAGTGTTCGAGAACGGAAACAAAATGTAAGTAGAGGAAAAAAAAGGAGAAGTAAGTCATACAGAGAAAGTGTCCAATGTCTAATCATAGAGCACGTACAATCCCTGCTTTCTGTATTCTGTGATCAAATAAAATTTGTTACATACACTTTCCCACCGTCTCCAAAATAATAAGAAATAAATCTCTTAAAAACTAATCAATGATCACTGTTCAACGAAAAAAAAAAAACATTTTTTTTTTTAATTTAATTATTGAAATACCTAGCTTTCCTCCAGTTCCAGGTCAGAAGAGTTCAGGAAATTTTAATAAGTCTTAAATGAGCCAAGCTTTTGAGAATTTGCTCTGGGAGAAACGTTCACCAGTCAAAGGCAACATGCAATATGAAGCTAAATGTTCACGTACACCCTATTTTTATACGAGGAGGGTGAATGGTTCTCCATGGCGGTCACGTTAAGCCTGTCAACAATGTACCGTACATGAATCTTCAAGGATTAGAATGAGGTAGCAATTATTAACCAATCCCAAGTCACTGGCGTATTGTAATGTCATCCTAACACACAAGTCACACCAGTCCTTTACCACATGATACAACATGCACGAGGGTGTGGGAGAACTAGGGGCTATCACGTCATTTGCTGTCTGCTTCTGATAAAAAATACCCCCTCTCCCTAACTGCACCACAATGGATTAGCCACAGTGTCCGGATAAAGATCACCTAAACAACTGTGTTTACAACAGAAAGCACAAAATACCAGGGAGCCGATGATGAGTTAAGCTGTGTGGGGGGGGGAAAACAAAAACAAATGCTGAACAATGCAGAAATACAAAGAGGAAGGATCTTCAAGAATCAGCATAATGAACGGCTTTATGTGCCAAGACAGCAGTGGACTTAAGACATACTTAAACCCGCTCACCTCTCTAGAGTTGCCCCTGAGCAGGGCCTCAGCTTTAACCACTCCAGCTATGGCCTCCTCCAGCTGTGCCCGAGCCTGAACACACTGCCACAGGGCCGCATTCTCTCGCTCTGCTGGTGGAGACATTCTGCAAAAAAAAAAAAAAAAAAAAAAAAGTTGACAGATGAGTTTTAATGTATGGTTTCTATGTGCATACTGTGACAATAGCTCACAGGTACCGTGTGAACATCTTCACCACATTAAAGTGTTCGAACCAAGTTTAGCAAAGTTTCACTTTCTGATCTCTCTCATGAGAAATCATCAGGATTTTATCCATTTCTGTTGAAACAGAACCAGTGTCTGTCAACAGCATGACTAAAATCACAGGGTACATAATGTTCCAGTCACATTCAGGTACAAAACATTTTCAACAAATGTAGAAAGGATTACATAACCACATCAGATCCACCAATAACCAGTAAAAGCAGATTGAAGATGCTATACAGCTAACTTCATTTAATTCTGAAACTAAGCAGGCAAACAAAACACATGAGAGTCAATGCTGAGAAAACTGAAAGTCATCTGTTATTTAAACAACATCCACTTTAAACATAAACTCACTGAAAGCCCAGACTATTACTTTATGACTATAAAATGTAGAGTACATGAATAACCAGACAGTTACTCTATCACTTTTTTGTGCCAAAGGAAAGGGTCATGTCCAAGGAGACAAAGGCCTGAACAGAAGGACAAATTTACCCAAATGTTAAGTCTAATGTCTGCATCGCTGAGCGTTTTAATATCACTGCCAGTGAAATAAGAGCAACTTTACAACGACATTTCAGTCACAGCAGAACTGCACCGAGTGACAGCTCGACTCTTACATGGAGAACACTCGGGTGTGTGCAGCTAAATTCTTCTTCCTAAAGTCTGTGTGTGTTTGTTAACGGATTTGCATGCAGAGGGGTGTGTGTGTGTGTGTGTGTGTGTGTGTGTGGATTGAGTCATACCTGGTTTGCTCAATCTGCTCAGAAACACACAACCGCGACTCCTCAACGGTGCTTTGTTCCCCGTTAATCCCAAAACACAGCTCGAATTCTCTATTTTTTATCATTTATACTGCACTGCCGGCCCACGTCGAAGAGCCGCGGCCCATACAGCCAATCACAAAGCCAAAAAAATGATTAGTCATAGTGCGGGAGGGCTGGAAAAAAAAAATCTTATCTCGGACGAACCACAGCTACGTCGGCATCGTGCGCGAGATGGCCGCCACAAGCCCGGCTGCATTCCGCACGTACACCAAGGGTTGCCAGTTCGACACTTCTTACTACAATTCCTGCATTTTAGCACGCTAAAAGCAAGACCGCTCTTGATTAAAAAAAAAAGATATTTATAAACTAATGCTTATAAACCTTTACTACTAATGTATAAACCACTCAGGTTGACAACCTTCTATCAATCTTAATCACCAAAGAGAAAAAAAACCAACCTCCGTGCTTTCATGAGCTACAGGGTTGTGTGTCCGTTATTAATTCCAAATGTTTATTTACTTCAGCTTCTGTATAAATAATGATGGGGTAGTATAAAACAATTAAAAATTACTGAGGAAAACTGGCGATTTATGTCACGACTTCGTTGTACAAACCTGGCAACCACAATTAAAGCACTGATCGCCGCCTATTGTGTCTTTACTCCAAGTTGCCAGGTTTGTGTGAAACCTGCACGAACATTTCCTGTGAGTGTTGTCGACCTATGCTAAAGACATGGAGCGTGAAAAAACATTAAGCATTAAAACTTGTCATAAACTGACAGTCAGTCACGCGTTTCCCTTTAACTAAGTAGGACAATGTAATGGTACACTCTTAGGTTTCTGCCGTGACAATTTAACTTTAAGGTCACTAAGTGAAACACCATGAGCATCGTGTGAGAGTATTCTACTTGGCAACCTACTTTTCTAGAGAAGAATTATTATACCATTGTTGCCTACAGGAAGGAACTAGTCGTGCTTATGGATTAACTGTTTAAGATACAATACAATGTCTTTAAAAAACTGTATTAACCATTTAATTACCACAGAGAATGATTTACATTTCGTAACCCAGTATCCATATGTACGAGTCTACAGGATGAACCACTTAACATCAAACAGATCAATGTAACATCTGAGTGTTTGTAAAGACCTACCGTGGATGTTCTTTGTAGATCAGTTTGTGTTTAGATGGCATTGACTGCACTAATATTTCGTGGAAATGTTTGTCGTACGGAAAAAGGAAAAAAACACGAACCGGCAAAACGTCAAACGTGCTCTCGACCACAAAAATGGTTCCCTTACATTACCGCATATTTCATACACATGTGCAGTTCATAGTTAATGAGGGAAGCAGTTGTATCCATATTGAATACAAATCGAATGAGGATGTGCGCGTTTTAAAAACGTCATCATCTCGCGATGACACTTGTTCTTCTTCGACTTAATAATGTACACGTCTTACTGCTACCTGCTGGCTATAAGCGGTATGATTTTATTACTGTAACAAGTAAATTATATGAGATTTAACTTTGTAAAATGTACGACATAACATAAGCATATACAGTGCTGTAAAAAAGTAAAGTATTGCCCCCTTCCTGATTTTTTTATTTGTGGACATTTGTCACACTTAAATCATTGAGATCATCAAATAAATTTCAATGTTACACAGAGATAACCGGAGTAAATACAAATCATCACCTCATCACCCCTTGATACATCATGAATAAATTGTGATTTCTGGAAACTGAATCCAGAACTTAAAGTAGTAAATGACCTCCTATTGGCCTCTGATCAGGGTTGTGTAACTATGCTTGTATTACTCGACCTCAGTGCAGCTTTTGACACCATTGATCATGCTATTCTTCTTCACAGATTAGAAAATGTAGTTTAATTAAGGGTACAGCCCTCTCCTGGCTCAGATCCTATTTGACCGATCGTTATCAGTATGTAGACTTACAGTAAATGGTGATTATTCTGCATGTTCTCTAGTGGAGTTTGGCGTTCCACAGGGTTCAGTTTTAGGCCCACTGCTTTTTTTCCCTTTACATGCTTCCCCTGGGCAACATAATCTGTAAGCATGGTATTAGTTTTCATTGTTATGCTGACGACACACGGCTATACGTCTCAGCAAAACCTGATAAGAAAAACCAGCTTACTAAAGTTGAGCAATGTGTGCAGGACATAAGAAATTGGATGCTAATTAACTTCCTTCTGCTTAATCCGGATAAGACAGAGGTTCTAGTCATAGGACCGCATACAGCTAGGAGTAAAATTTTAGATCACACCGTAACTTTAGATGGCCTTTCTGTTCCATCAAGTGCAACAGTAAAAGACCTCGGCGTGATTATAGATTCCAGCCTTTCATTTGAAGCTCATGTAGATAATATCACCAGGATAGCATTCTTTCACCTCAGAAATATTGCCAAGATAAGAAATATATTGTCGCTAAATGATGCAGAAAAACTAGTTCATGCTTTTATCACCTCTAGGTTAGACTATTGTAATGCCTTACTGTCTGGTTATTCTGTTAGGTGCATAAACAAGCTTCAGCTAGTCCAGAATGCAGCAGCGAGAGTCCTCACTAGAACCACTGACTGGTACTGACTGATTTTGAGCCTCCTTTCATTCAGGGACACAATGTGAAACATTTTTAGTTTATGTCTTATGGTGTTGACTCTTTTAGTGTTCATACAAATATTTACACATTAAGTTTACTGAAAGTAACAACAGTTGAAAGTCAGAGGACGTTTCTTTTTTTGCTGAGTATATATGTATTTGGATATCATTTCAGGTTTGGCCAAATATTTTGTCCATACAGTGTATTTAGGGACGACTGTGCAAAGCAATGGGTATATAATGTATATATATTGTCTCCAGGCACAGCTTTGAAGGTCCCAATGAGCACAGTGGCCTCCATCATCCGTAAATGGAAGAAGTTCAAAACCACCAGGACTCTTCCTAGAAGCTGGCCGGCCGTCTAAACTGAGCGATCGGGGGAGAAGGGCCTTAGTCAGGGAGATGACCAAGAACCCGAAGAGTTCTCTGTGGAGAAAGAAGAACCTTCCAGAAGGACAACCATCTCTGCAGCAATCCACCTATCAGGCCTATGGTAGCGTGGCCAGACGGAAGCCACTCCTTAGTAAAAGACACATGGCAGCCCGCCTGGTGTTTGCAAAAAGGCACCCGAAGAACTCTCAGACCATGAGAAACAAAATTCTCAGGTGTGATAAGACTCTCTGGCCACTCTAGCATATAGGCCTGATTGGTGGATTGCTGCAGAGATGGTTGTCCTTCTGGAAGGTTCTCCAGAAGGATGACTCCGTGTGCTATGCTCTGCTACTGTAAATGAGCATAGCACAAAGATATTATTAGATTTTAATGTTATTTAGGTATGTGCAAGTGTAACATGTTCCAGTATAATATTAAATCAAATGCAAAATTAATATGAAATTGCTGGCAATTAATCTGCAAATTGATGAAAGGATTAGAGGCAACCCAAGGCTCACGCCAAAGGCCAGCCCATCCGGTCCAATCCTACAGAAAATCTAATGCAGCACAAATTGTTAAAAAAAAGAGTAAATGCTGGTCAGACTGTACCAAAACACCCAGACCACCAACAGCCCAAGAGCTCCAACCCTGCCTCCAAATTCCCCAGATCCCAATTTGATCAGGCACCAATGGGATGTGAGAGACAAACAAGTCCGATCCATTGAAGCCCTACCCTTTAAACCCACAGCATCCAAAGCATCTGCTGCCAACCCCATGGTGATAAGCACCCGAGGCCCTGTGGGGCCACATTCTGAGGGGCCAGGGCCAGCTCGGTGGCACAAGGGGAACCCAAAACCTAGGTGGTTTTAATGTTAGGGCTGATCGATGATATACAGTATGCATTACTATAAATGAGGATAAAAAATAATATAGTTATATTTCATCAGTAAAAATATGAAATACAATTAGTGATTTTCAGAAAAAAAAGAACAATGTAAGGAGCAAGCTTCAAAAGAAGATGGAACTGTTTAGGGTGATGTCTACAATATATTAAGGTTTTTAGTGAGATACGCATATGGTTCACATGAGACTTTTTAAATGAAGACCAGGAAGATTATACAAACTTTGATTATTAGTTCAGGAATCTATAAGACAGGTAGAATTCCTAAACGTGCCTTTTCTCTCGAGTTACCAGGGATCCCGACCTCTCGTGCAGGTGCTACAGTATAGAATCCTGCACACAAAACCTTCCACACAGTTTCTTTCCTCACGCAATCACCCTTCTAAGAAGGTGACCATGATGAGTTGTGGTTGTGCTCTTTTTCCATTTGTGGTTCGCTGGAGTCCCGCTTTAGAAATAGGTTTTTGTACCCCTTTTTCTATGTCAATTATTTGTTTCTCATCTTCTTGTTCTTGAATTTCTTTAAATTGTGTTGATTTTTCAGTTATTTCATTCAGTATGTTTCACTTTGGAAATTCGACTAAAAACTGAGCTTTCATTTAAGTGAAATCACTCACTTACTCATTGTCTATACCGCTTTATCCTGTATTCAGGATTGGGGGGGGGGGGGGGCGGTCTGGAGCCTATCCCAGGAGACTTAGGGCACAAGGCGTGGGGTACACCCACACATTAATTTACACACTACAGCCAATTTGGGAATACCAACTAGTCTAATCTGCAGATCTTTGGACTGTGGGAGGAAACTGGAGTACCCAGAGGAAACCCATTAAGCATGGGGAGAACATGCAAACTTCATGCACACAGAAACGGGAATCGAGCCTGGCCGGGAATCAAACCCAGACCCTGGAGGTGCTAAATGAAGTTCAATTCAATTAAGTTCAATTAAATTTTATTTGTATAGCGCTTTTAACAATTGACATTGTCTCAAAGCAGCTTTACACAATCAAAAGAATTATTTAAGTTTATATGGAATGTGAATGTGTATGAAACAAAATGTTCAGATAGTCCCTGGTGAGCAAGCCGAGGGCGACAGTGGCAAGGAAAACTCCCTGAGATGGCAATAGGAAGAAACCTTGAGAGGAACCAGACTCAACAGGGAACCCATCCTCATCTGGGTGAAACAGATAGCAGGAAATGATCTGCATTTATACAGTGTATTAGGTGGCAGGCAGTTCAGCTATAATAATTGATGTTAAAATGGAGTCCAGGTAGTTATTGGAGACTCAGGTAGACTTGTAGAAAGATCTAGTCCTGAACTATCAAATTGTCAAGTCCTCAGAGAAACATCTGCCAACACCAGTCGAGGCCAGAACCGTCTTCTAGGTAGAGAGAATCATCCCCAGTCACCAGACGCATCCCAAAGAGACACACGGGGCATCCATGTGACGAGATCTCCAAGCAGAAGCAGGGCACCAGGATGGATCAGACAGGTCCGGAGGGCAGAGGGAGTCTGGGTCACTGGCAGCTCAGGAACCACATGTGTAGCTCGACAGAGAGAGAGAAAGAGTGAAAGGTGGAGACAGGGGGAGAGAGGGAAGAGAAACAGGGGGAGAAAGAGAAGAAGAGGAGAGATGGCGGTTTGGTATGGTCACAGTCACATAATGTATAATGTGAAAGCAGTGCAAGCAGGGACTCCGGCAGGACTAACTATGACAGCACAACTAAAAGGGAGAGCCAGAAGGAAACACAAACATGAGGGCTGAGATGTAAAGCAAACAATCACCTCACCGTCAACAAACCTGAGTAATCAAATGAGAGTGAGGAAGACAGCATCTAAACATATCAGTTCACCATAATACTCTACGTCCATGAGTCCCCTAGACATTTCTGGGGGGAATGGCCCTAGCCCTCACCCTGCAATCCAACAGGTCCCAGATGTGTACCCATCCTGTGCAGGTGTTGTTACACGTGGTCTTCCACTGCGAGGATGATCAGCTGTCCTTCCTGTCTCCCTGTAGCGCCATCTTAGGCGTCTCACGGTGCGGACATGGCGATTTATTGCCCTATAGCCACATCAGCAGTCCTCATGCCTCCCTGCAGCATGCCTAATGCACGTTCACGCAGATGAGCAGGGACCCTGGGCATCTTTCTTTGGGTGTTTTTCACAGTCGGTAGACGAGTCTCTTTAGTGTCCTGCGTTTTTACAACTGTGACCTTAAATGCCTACTTTCTGTAAGCTGTTAAGGTCTTAACGACCATTCCACAGGTGCATGTTAATTAATTGATTATGGTTAATTGAACATGCATGGAAAACATTGTTTAAACCCTTCACAATGAAGATCTGTAAAGTTATTTGGATTTTTACAACATTATTGTTGAAATACACAGTCCTGAAAAAGGGACGTTTCTTTTTTTTGCTGAGTATATATGTAGGTTCCCCTTCTGCAGCTACAATAGCTTCCACTCTTCTTGTAAGGCTATCCACAAGATTGGAGTGTTTCTGTGGGAATTCGTGCCCATTCAGTCGGTAGAGAGGTCAGACACTGATGTTGGACGAGAAGGCCTGGCACTAGAATGATCTCCATTCTAGTTCGTCCCAATGGTGCTCGATGGGGTTGAGGTCCGGGCTCTGTGTAGGCCAGTCAAGTTCTTCCACACCATGTCTTTATAGTCATTGATTTGTGCAATCATGTTGAAACAGAGAGGAACCATCTCTAAACTGTTGCCACAAAGTTAGGAAACATAACATGTCCAAGATGTGTTGGTATGATGAAGATTTAGATTACTGGGGATAATGGTTGGCCAAATACTTTTGTCTATATAGTGGACAAATCCATACTTAAGTCCATATTTAATCTCCTCTACCTTCTCTAACTTTATTCCTTGTAATTTAACTCCTTACTCCTTTCCCCGACCATCTCATTTACATACACGTACTGTACTGCCTCTTCTCTCCAGAGCGTCCCTACGCTTTTTTTTTGCGTCACTACGCTCCGTGTCACGTGACTCTAGCATTTGCCGCTTTGCCCTCGGAACAGCTGACTCACTTCCGGGTTTACGGCTCTTACTGCTTCCGGCTTCACATATACGATGTGGAATGTTTTTGGCAGGAAGAGCCGTCCAAATTCCTGTATTTGTCACTGAAAAATATAATGCAGTTTTTTGTCTTTGTATAGTTACACCGTAGTTACACAGCTGCTCAACTTTCTGTTGTAGTGTCGTTAAATAAAAAGCTAAAATGTCCGCATCGGAAGGAACCAAAAACACGAACACGGAACCGTGGGGTGGGTTTGATGACAACATTATCATCCAGGTAACCGAGCTAATTATTAATAAATGTTCGTCACTGGATTTATACTTGTTTTTATTTTGAGGTATTGTCAGTCCAGTAGACATGAGCTGTGTGCTGTCAGTTAACCCAAACACGGTCCATTATCGTTCAGAAATCGTCCTGAAGCTTAAATGCCTCTGTGATCCCTATACATGTGCACTAGCTAGGGTGCTGCGCCAGGGGTTTGAGATTTGTCCTGCTGTTTGTCTACCTACAGGAGTTAGTTTGTTAGCTGTCTAGTTGGCTGTTGTCCAGTCCTGTACTGTCACATTGACCAGATTCAATTATGAAGCAGCACAGGTTTCTACTCTCTCTTTTATGTTGTAATAATATGCTCTTAAACATATCAGCTAATTGTTTTGTTTTGATAACAACCACAGACCAGGCTGTTTTACTGGACAGATTTAGTGTACACACCTTTTAAATTAAGACTTGAGGGCGTGACAGATTGGAGATTTTTTCCTAATGTCAGTTGAGAATAATAATAATAATAATAATAATAATAACAATAAAAACAACAATGTCAGTGTGTGTGTTAAGTATTTTAGTTGAGCCAAACACCATAAGTAACAAAATGGAAGAAAAAGGACTTGTTTCCGCTTATCATAAGAAAAAAAAATACTGATACACTTTGGATAATGTCTGATTTCATATTCAGACTCATACTTATGTTAATAAGTAAATAACCGTACTCACGTCAATATACAATTTTTGATTATTATTATTTACATATCCACCTTACCTGTTAATTCCAAGCTAGATAATCTGTGAATATTGCATACTGTACAGGTTCCTACTCTCTCTTTTATGTTGAGAGACTATACATAACCTGATTAAAATGATTCTCTCTTTGCCCTTCATATCGGGGGTGGCTCCTGCTTACGAGGAGGTCCCCGGTTCGAGTCCCGACACTGCTAGGTTGCCACTGTTGAACTGGGTCCTTCACCCCAAAGTGCTCGGATACAATCAGGCGTTAAGCTGATTACCTGAGCGTGTAAATAACTGACGAGTGTATATCCATCGCCCGATGTGCCAGTTGGCATGTAGACAGAACCCTCATTTCTCATATCACCCATGAACAATGCAGACAGTCTGAAACTCACCAGTCTTTTTGAATGCTTAGTAAAGATTAGCTTATATTTGTAGCTTTCCTTTTCTCTTTGCATGCCACTCACAGCAACTTCAAGGCTAACAGATAACATGACAAGAGATGCTAACATTACTCACGGTCTACAAACTTCTTTTAGCTTTACTCTACTACTTTCTTTGTGACTGCACACCCAAAGTTTGTTCGCTGATGCTCCAGTGTATGCTTTTGAAAGCACTTTCTACTGAGAGTGTAATAATGCAAAGAATAGTATATGTCGATGAGCATAGATTACTTCTGATTGATGGATGTCAGGTTATTATGTAAGGTGGGTCTAATGAGTGGGTCTAAAGACCTAGAATTGTAGAAAATGTTAGACCAGCTATTTGTAAGGAGCAGCTGAGTTTCTGAGTTTTTTTTTTTTTTTCAATTGACATTGCTTTTCAGGGTAGTGGTTCAGCAGTAATAGACATGGAGAATATGGATGACACCTCTGGCTCTAGTTTCGAGGACATGGGAGAAATGCACCAGCGTATGAAGGAAGAAGAGGAGGTGATAGCCGAGGCTGCAGCTACGGAGGATGACACTGGGGAAGATGGAGAGTTCCTTGGCATGAAGGGCCTCAAAGGCCAGTTAGGAAGACAAGTCGCCGATGAGGTTAGCAGCCACCTTGTGTAGCATTGCGATTTTATGCAGCTTATAGTACAGTATATATGTTATTATCTCTTGTCCTCTTGTTGCTATAGATGTGTATGAGCTGTCTAAAACTGTATACATAGGGGACCAAAAGTATATGCACTTTTTATGTATATTATTTTTATGTATATTTTTAAATCGAGGGGTGTTTAAGTATGGGCAATGTGGAGGAACGTCCTGGCAGAATGTAATGTCTCTGTGCTACACTTTACTACCATAATTCAATTAGAGTTTAAAAAAAGAGCATAGATAACAACTGTTGAAGTATGTATTTATTACTTAGGCAGCCATGAATATAACAGGGTTGGTAGGGTTTTTGGAACAATGTGATGTCAGTGATGCAGTGAATGCATAATCAAAATATATTTCATGAATTTGTACAGGTTTGGAAAGCAGGCAAGCGGCAAGCATCAAAAGCCTTTAACCTATACGCTAACATCGACATCCTCCGACCTTACTTTGACGTTGAGCCTATTCAAGTGAGAAACAGGTAAGGTCCAAAACTAGTCTTGTTCACATGTTTAATGCTGTTGTGATTAGGCATTTTCACTGATGACCATTCACAATTCTCCACAGGTTAATTGAATCCATGATTCCACTCAAAATGATAAATTTTCCCCAGGTAAGAATTTTCCATTGGTGTTTATGAGGAAGACATTTTCTGCATGTGTTTTTAGAAATTGTGGCACATCTTATAAGAAATGACTGGCCACTAAAATGTGTGCTTATATTTGAGTTTAGAGAGTACTAATGAAATATTCAAACCCATAGAAAATTGCTGGGGAGTTGTATGGACCAATGATGCTGGTGTTCACACTGGTGGCCATTCTCCTTCATGGCATGAAGACTTCTGGAACAGTTATTGTAAGCAAACTCTATACATTTCAGTGATATTGGTGTAACAGATAGAATTCTTTGTAAATCTACAGTAGAGACCTGCACTCCCGCGGGAGTACCGCGGGACCCAGCGCACGGAGTGCGGCGCGGGACAAAATTTGATGGGTGGATGCGGGCGGAAAGGTGCTCATGTATGTGCGGGATGCGGGACAATAACATTAATCGCGGGACTCCCGCAAAATGGAATTATCTTAAAATTAATTTATTTTTAAACAAATACTTTATTATTTATCTACTCAGTAGAGGTTCTATACTCAATTGCTCCCCGCCCGCCACTCAGCGCCACGCTAACCCACCCCCCCCCACCCTGGTCAGCGCCACTTCCATAAAAAATAAAACTACTTAAATGTTTACCTGCGGGATTTTTGCAGGCGGGAGCGGGAAAAAATTTTAATACTGCGGGCAGGAGCGGGAGAAAATAATATATATTTTTGCGGGAGCGGAAAAATAAAGCGGAAAAATCCGTCCCGCGCAGGTCTCTAATCTACAGCACATGCATTTAACCCAAACTGGAAGGAATATTTTTTAAATCTCTTTGGAACATCTTTTATACTGAGTAATGTCTTTACTAAAACAGAGAGAGGGCACACTGATGGGAACTGCCATTGGGACGTGTTTTGGCTACTGGATCGGAACATCCTCCTTCATCTATTTCTTGGCTTACCTTTGCAATTCTCAGATCACCATGCTACAGATGTTGTCTTTACTAGTAAGTAATGTAATCGCTTCTGACTGAGTTTTGATATGTCCTAATTGAGGTGTGGTGGCCCATTGTATGTGTATAATGCTTTAAAACTGTGTTTTGCAGGGCTATGGTCTCTTTGGCCACTGCGTGGTCCTTTTCATTACCTACAATGTCCACTTTCACTCCCTGTTCTATATTCTGTGGCTGATATTCGGAGGACTTTCTACTCTTCGGATGGTAATAACGAAATAAATTAACTATTTATTTGTCATGTTCAGCTCAAAGGCACAACACAAGTATAGTTATGCTTCACATTTCTGCCCCATTTTAAAGCAGCTCACCTTCTAAGCAGTCAGTTGGATCATATATTTTTCAAGATGCAAAGGTGTTGAAAATGTCAGAGACAATTTAGTAGCAGAATTAAGATTAGCAGGTTAAAATTACCATTTTAAGAAAAAGCAATCAAACAAAACAGTTAGTTCTGACCAAGCAATCTGATTGGATGAGAGGCTTTCCACAAGGTATTGATAATGGACAGTAATATCATTGGGATGTGTAACTATATGTACCACTCTTTGCCCCAGATGTTCTACGGTGGTTAAGTAATTGAAAGTAGGTCGGTACATTCCATCATACTGAGGAGAGTGCAGCTACCTGCCGAAAACTACGTTTAAAATCAGTCATGGAGCCACTCTCAGCAAGAAAACAGATAACATTGTGTCTAAAACTGATAACGTGAGCATTATTTATGCCAAAGGTGAGTTACAAAGCAAACAAGTTTCTAACAGAAGGATAAATCCCAAATCCCCCTCAAGGGCACTACTTGGTGAGTTGAACAAGTGATTGTACACCCTAGTGTAGTTGCTTTCCATTTAACAATTCAACCCCGGAACCCAGACATTAGCTGATATATTCTTAAGCGGAAATATAAAAAGAAACCTTTAAGATTTACAGGACTGTCCACCACCTTCACAGTTAATTCTCTTCACCTTTTGGTTTAAAATTACTTTCACCAGCGGTTGGTCACCATCATTCCCTCATGAGCTACTGTCACGAGTTAAAAAAAAATATATAATCATTTATTTCTTGTAACGCATGCACATGTCAGATCTACACTGTTAATTATAAGGAACACAAGAGAAATTGATGCACTGAGTCAGTTCATTCCTGTTATTTCCTTTCCCCTCTATTTTCTCATTCAGGTGGCTGTTCTGATTTCGCGCACTGTAGGTAAAACTCCTCGTCTCGTTTTGTGTGGCACACTAGCAGCGCTCCACATGCTTTTCCTGCTCTATCTGCATTTCGCCTACCACAAGATTGTTGAAGGTAACAAATATGCAAATAAAACTGTATTCAGTGTGCATCCAACTATATTCAGTATTCGCTATACAAAGTACTTATTCATCTTTAATTTGATCTCATTCACAGTTAATTTAGGGTACTGACACTGTGCTATAACAGAAAATTTAAGAAAGGAGCCCAGTATCCCTAGGCAGCCAAATAAAAGTATTGTCTCTTGTGAATAGCAAGACATTATTATTACCTTGTGATAATAGAGTTCATGTCTTTAGTCTATTTTTGAGTCTACTTTTAGCAACAGTTATGTGGTCCAAAGGACATAATATATAACTGGGTCGGATTTTTGGAAAAGGTATCCTCCTAAAACATAGCTCTATGCATATTTGTTTTTTAGGTTCGCTTCTAGAGACCTCTCTTTGTCATGTTATATCAGTCACAATGTCAATTTTTATAATTTTTTTTATTTTTTTACTATAAATGAATGTTGTTATTGACCAATACCAACCAGTTCATGCATTTAACAAATCAACTGGCTGGTTATTGAGAACAGAACTAATTTGCCAATGCAATTTAATTGTAAATATAGTATAAATATACTATATCAATTTTGTTCATCTCTAATAATAGATTATTAATAAAGCATGGCTTTATTTTATTTTTAAGGTATCCTGGACACCCTAGAAGGCCCCAATGTTCCCCCTATTCAGAGAGTGGCCAGAGATGTCCCTAATGTGGCCACTGCTGTTGTGAATGCCACAGTGAAATCTGTAGCTGCAGTCATACACTCACAGTAATCACTTGTTCTGATGCTTTTCTGTTTGGACAAGGAAACTGGTTTGGATGTAAAGGACCTGGGCTCAGGAGAGTTACAAAGGGGAATTCTTATCTCGCGCCTCAGCTAAGCCCCAGTCCACGTTAAATATAACCTATAATATGATAACTGACATAAGGTATGGTCATATGGTGGTTTAATTTGATCCTGAAAAGGCTTAGACACAATAGTTTGCCAGACAGTTCCTCATCATCACTGCACATTGGTCTTACAATAATAATTTCCTGAGATCATCTGCAATATATATATATAAAAAAAAAAAAAACTTTTTACGCAACAGGTAAAGTTGCTATTATTGGCATTAGACACATAAATATTTGTATAAAATAACACTAAGAATTCATTCATGTAAGTAAAGTGCTGTGGACTTTGCCTCCTCTGAGTGACACATCACCATATGTACTTATTCATTTAAAGTTTAAACTAGGGGCTAGGACATTGTAGCAGGTAAATATTATTTCACTTAGAGTTTTATAATATCTCATAAATTAAAAAAAAAAAGCGAGAGAAGCTACTATTGCAAATGTGATTCTTGTTAGGACAACACTATTTATTATTCAATTGTCACATACAGCAGTGAAAGTATTTTTTCGCATTTTCCAATTAGGAAACTGGATTCCGAGCACAAGGTGAGTTAGGATACAGTACCACTGGAGCATATAAGGGTTAAGGTCTTTGCTCAAGGTCTCAACAATCTCAACTTGGCGATATAGGGCTTGAATATCTTAACTGGAAATTAAAGAAATTATTTTAATCAATAATTTTTACCCTGCTACTTTAAGTCATGTTGTAACCTTTACTTTAAATTTAATTGGATAAAACATGCAGAAAATTGAAACTCTGTTAGTTAATTAACCATTGTTGCTAAAGAGCCTTCATTTTTGTCTAGGTTTCTGATCAACCTTATTTTTTATTCTTTTATTTTTTATTAATTTACTTGTACTTACACTGCATCTTTGCAGCAGATATTCTGCAGAAGTACTGCAGGTGTGGGAGGTTGGAAGTCTTCTAAAAAATGAAATCTGTAAAACTGGCTGTTTTTTTCTGGTTGTATTATTATTATTATTATTATTATTATTATTATTATTTTGACTTTTACACATTGACATATGTTGACTTCTGCTTCTTTTTTTCAATATGCCAACTTTGGTTAATACAGATATATAAAACTTCAGAACTAAAAAGCTAAGTGTACGTTGGTTCGATAGATGGTGACACAAAGCAAAAAAAAAGTATATGGTCCGTTTCCTTAATGTACTTTCTACTTTGGGCAGAAGTTAATTTAGTGTGAACAGTTTCTTGATGCAGATATGAGATGATCATATTTTTTTTAAATTCATTTGTGTATTTTTTTTTTGTTTGTTTTTGTTTAATATTTTCCTCCTTAGATTCCATGGAGAAACTGTGGGTGTAAGATTATGGATATCAATATGTGCTCATTGTCTTTGACATGTGGACTTTGTATTTATAGGGATGCTGTACAGATAAAATTTAGAATAAAAGTAATGTATTAAAACAAGTTTAAAATGAGTTATTTTATGCTGAGACTTCTTAAACATAGTGTCTGAGTGTTACAAGATGAAATTCATGTGTTTTTACAATTCAGTGATTTATATTTGATAATCAATAATAATTAGGATGCGTGATAATGTGTATAATCTGTTGTAAGTAAAACATTCCTTATATGTTGTCTCACCAACAAAACATGTTGCTCATTGTGACTGTTGATTTATTGTTAGGTTAATGAAACACTAATGGTACAATCCATCAAGATGTTTACAGGCCATAATTGTGGAGCTTTAAAATTATTTCTACCTTCACCTCTTAATGTGAATTTTGGTCTGGGTTTTAAACGTTGGGAGGAGCAAGAAAAAGCTTTTCTGTATTCGGCAATGAGAAGCCCTTGCCATATACCACGTGTGTTTGTTTCAGGAATCTGGGCTTACATTTCACCAAGCTCCACGAGGAGACGTGGCTTTGCAACCTGATCTACTCTGGGTTAACCAATCAGCCATCACCTTTTGGAGATGGGTTACAGACAAAATGGCTAACATGACAAAAAGCTCAAAAAGAATTTAACAGAACATCAACTGGGTATTATACTCAATATTTAGTTAATATTTTTATGTCTGAGCTTTTTTTTTTTTTAATAATGTGCCAGCTAGGAAAGATGGTTAAACAGTATGGCTTGTGTTAAGGTAGTTGATCGCTGGTCAGACACAGTTAAATGTTTGCACATTTGCACGCATCTGCCTCTGTATTGGCTAGGCACAAGCCACAAGAGTCGAAACTCTGCCTGCAGCACTAACATACCTCAGGGAAATTTATTGCAATATACAGTAGATCAGACCCTGATCTGTAAACAGTGTGCAACTGTGGGGATAAAAAGGGAACACAACAATAGGCCAATACACAGAGGGCAAGGATAAGGGCAAGAAATCTGCAGAACACTAAACATTTATTACAAATCTCTAAAGACTTTATGCCATTAATATGTGGAGCATCTGTCATCCAAGGCCCTGGAGCTGCTACTTTAGAACAACTAACTTGTGATGTACACTTACAGCTGTCGTTCTAGAAAATTTATCAACCCCTTTTTGACTGGTGCTATAGTGTTACTCTTTCTTTGTTACAGGCCATGCTGAAACCGGACACGTTGTCTCTACTTGAGCAAACACTGAACAGTGTAGACACAGACAAGTTCATGTGGTATCTGTGACAAAATTACCCAGAATACTTTGAGACTCATGGAATGGCATCTAAACCCATTCTGGAGAATTTTGGCACAGATGCAGCTCCAAAGATATGGTTTACTTTGAATCAGAGGTTAAGGTGTTGGACTACTGATCGGAAGGTCCCAGGTTCAAAACCACCAAGTTGCCACTGTCGAGCTCTTGAGCAAGGCCCTTAACCCTCAACTGCTCAGATGTATATATATTTTTTTTTATCGCCATGAATAAGGGTGTCGGCCAAATGCGATCAATGTAAATAAATTTTACAACTTGATGTAGTGTTACTGGTGCAAACTAAGGCAGCAAAACAATATTTTAGTCTAATGGACATATTTTGATCTGGATCCATGGACCATTGCACAAATCACTTTAAATAAGACATTTCACAAAGTCACTTTTTATACATATTTGCACACCACAGCCATTAAAAAAATTTCTAAATTTCTGTTTGACAAATTTCTATTTTCTTTTCTGTATTTCTATATTTGTTATATTGATATTTTGTTTTTATATTGATATTTGGTTCTTATTGTACAGTATATCTTACTTTTACTTTGTACAGAACATATTTTTTTAATAACGTATTTCTTTTATCACAGTATATTTTACTTTTGTACAGCATATTTTACTAGTTAATTTTATTTCTTAACATTTCTTTTATTCGTATTATTTCTTATGTATAAGCTTTTACTACTCTTTAAGGTCACTTTCAGTCGTGTAAGCATTTCACTGCATATCATACTGTGTATGAGACAAATAAAATTAGAATTTAGAGATTTAAAAAGCTTGGATGTGCAAATACATCATTTCTAATATTTGGAAGATTTCCAACTTCCATCTTATCACATAATGAATCAACCAGACATCTAACTGGCATGAGTGGAAACCATTAGAAAGCCCTGTGTGTTTTCCAGAGCTGTCTGTTCATACTGTATAACAATCTAGACCCGACTAATCGCATGTGATCTCCTCACGTGGTACACGGTGGCGCGTGTAGTCGCATCAGTAGCTCTGGGATCTTTTTTTTCCCAGCTGAGGAAACTCGCTCATCGGTGACCTGGATCGCAGGCGCCCCTTGATCACGTGATTATCTGCACAGTAAGAGAGAGAGAGAAACAGAGCACTACGAGAAATTGGGCTTCATATAAAATCATTCTTGATCTTGTATAGTCTCGGCGACCCTGGACGGATGGTGTCCATGGTAACGGTCACCAGGAGCGATTAGCTTTGTCTGGATACCGCAGAACGCATTGTTTCTCGCGCAGAACCTGAAGCCGAGTGCACTGCACCTGTTCCTGACCACACACGACTTGGGCACCTCGTGCACGCGGCCCTGCTGATCGGTCTCCACGCGGAACCATGCAGGGTTTCTAGTTCATACAGTGACTCACGCGGCGTGCTGGCTGTTTCCTTTCCGCCGTGGTGTGCGTCCCAGCGATGTAGCTCGCCGCTTGCTGCCTGGCCTCGGTTACCTGATTCCGCGATGGTGTCCGTGACTCGTCCGTGACTCCCCGCCTCACCAGTATGCTGCCCGGCTCGATCCAGATCACAGGAGAGACGCTGTCCGGGGCGGAAATCCGGGACATCTGCGACAGTCTGAAGGAGAACAGCGTGCGGCTGCTGTCGGTTCGGGGCTGCCAGCTGTCTGACCGGGACTTCGCGCGCGTCTGCCGCGGTGTGTCCGAGTCGCGCTCGCTCGCGCAGCTCAACCTGAACCTGGGCGTGGTGTCGAGCGGCGGCCGCGCAAAGCAACTCGCCGAGGCGCTCTCAGCCAACAGGTCCATCCAGACTCTATTGTAAGTAAAACATCACGTGCTCGCTGTGCTCTATTTAAACGCTGCTCATCACGTTCTGGTCCAGTTCTTAACGGGTTTGAGCAACTTTCTCACAGTTCAGGGACACAGTAATGTAAAACACCAACACCAAGGTGAAGTGCACTGTAAACAAATCTGACCTAGGGTTTACTTAAAAAAACATTACAAAAAAAAAAAAACATATAGCAACAAAGTGACACCTAACATATTTAAGTCAATTTTACTGCTATAATAATGAAGAGGAAACGTAGAATAAAATATTTAAATGCAAGACAAAATATATAATTAATTATAAATTAAATCAAGTCTTTTATTGTGTTGGGTTTAATATTAACTGTCGAAAATATAATGTATTCAGCATAAATAGTTTAAGCTAGATTAAATAATTTTAAGGAAAACAGTTTTACATTTACTAAAAAATGTGTTGCATTCAATGAATATCTGAGAGAAATCTGGAAGAGATTGATTGATTTATTTTTATTGAATATTTGAGAGAAATTGACTAACATTAGGCGGCGCGGTGGTGTAGTGGTTAGCACTGTCGCCTTGCACCTCCAGGGTCCGGGTTCGATTCCCCGGCCAGGCTCGATTCCCGTCTCTGTGTGCATGGAGTTTGCATGTTCTCCCCGTGCTTGGTGGGTTTCCTCCGGGTACTCCGGTTTCCTCCCACAGTCCAAAGATATGCAGGTTAGGCTAATTGGCGTTCCTAAATTGACCGTAGTGTGTGATTGGGTGTGTGAGTGTGTGTATGTGTGTGTGCCCTGCGATGGATCCAGGATGTACCCCGCCTAGTGCCCAAAGTCTCCTGGGATAGGCTCCAGGTCCCCCGCGACCCTGAACACAGGATTAAGCGGTATGGAAAATGAATGAATGAATGACTAACATTAAATAAATATTTAAATGAACCTGATTTACTTTTACAGATCAATCTTCATCTGCACTTAAATACAGTTACATTATAAATCAAATCTACTCAATAATATTGGATGTCACTTAATTGAAAATTTTAATATTTCTAAGTTACTTAAAACCTTGTGCTGGTTTAACATAAAAACAACAGGAATAGCATTTAACATTTGTAACATTGACATTTATTTGCAGATGCGATAAACATCCTCCAACATTTTTTTTAAGTGCAGCATCGGAAGCTGTTAAAATGGACAGTAACTGTTTACTTTATGTATCAAAAAAGAATATACTGGCAAATATGTTTCATCTGAAACATCAAGAGTTTTTATTGTAGCATTAAAACTAGCAAACTGCATTATGAGACAAATGTGGGCCATATTCATCATAAAGAAACATACAATATTCTGTTACTACCCGTGTCCCCTTTAATTTAATAGTTTATATATTGAGCTCAATTCAAAATACAAAAGGTAAATCTTTAAGTTAATTCCTCACCTTCGCAAAGTGTGGTAGGAAATTAACTTTGACCTGCACGGCACGCGCAAGCTGCACACTGATTGGCTGTTGTCGTATTGTTCTGCTGTGTGATTGGCTCTTAGATTAATCCATATCGAGCAAAAAATGTCTAGAGCTTATCATCGTTTTAAAAATCAAATAAATCGTGATTTGATATATCGTTTATTGGCCCAGCCCTAATATATATATATATATATATATATACTCAGCAAAAAAAGAAACGCCCCTTTTTCAGGACTGTGTATTTCGGCAATAATGTTGTAAAAATCCAAATAACTTTACAGATCTTTATTGTAAAGGGTTTAAACAATATTTTCCATGGATGTTCAATTAACCATAATCAATTAATTAACATGCACCTGTGGAATGGTCGTTAAGACCTTAACAGCTTACAGAAAGTCGGCATTTAAGGTCACAGTTCTAAAAACGCAGGACACTAAAGAGACTCGTCTACCGACTGTGAAAAACACCCAAAGAAAGAAGCCCAGGGTCCCTGCTCATCTGCGTGAACGTGCATTAGGCATGCTGCAGGGAGACATGAGGACTGCTGATGTGGCTATAGGGCAATAAATCGCCATGTCCGCACTGTGAGACGCCTAAGACGGCGCTACAGGGAGACGGGAAGGACAACTGATCATC
Source organism: Channallabes apus (assembly GCA_030522415.1). Taxonomy (NCBI): domain Eukaryota; kingdom Metazoa; phylum Chordata; class Actinopteri; order Siluriformes; family Clariidae; genus Channallabes; species Channallabes apus. The sequence goes on from CM060118.1 coordinate 32,045,089, forward strand.
CTCGCAGTGGAAGACCACGTGTAACAACACCTGCACAGGATGGGTACATCCGAATATCACACCTGCGTGACAGGTACAGGATGACCACAACAACTGCCCGAGTCACACCAGGAACACACAATCCCTCCATCTCACAGCAAGAACTGACAAATCTGGTCCAGTCCATGAGGAGGAGATGCACTGCAGTACTTCAAGCAGCTGGTGGCCACCAGATACTGACTGGTACTGACTGATTTTGAGCCTCCCTTCATTCAGGGACACATTGGGAAACATTTTTAGTTTATGTCTTATGGTGTCGACTCTTTTAGTGTTCATACAAATATTTACACATTAAGTTTACTGAAAGTAAAAACAGTTGAAAGTCAGAGGACGTTTCTTTTTTTGCTGAGTATATAATTTATTCAGGCATCGCAGGTTACCTGCCTGTAGGTGTGAGTGAGTGTGGCCTGCAGTAGACCATCCTACCTTCCTCCAGATGCCTTGGGACTCCAGAAAATGTATTTTGTTTCTTAAAGCAAGAAGGAGATCAGAGGAGGGGGAATAGCTAAACCTGCATCACTGATCTACTGCACTACTTATTGTTCAGAGCTAGCAGTTTCTAGTTAGGTACAGCTCAGAGTGAAGGATCTTTGTAATAGCAAGCACAGTAACCTGTTGTGGTGATACTCTGTTCATCATCAGGTCTTGTATGAACATCAAAATATGAGCACAAAAAAGAAATATAAAGTTATACTGTATATAAAACATAAAAAAAATGATGTCCCACTTTGTCAGAACGCCAGAACTTTATTCACTTAAGTTCTCTAAAGACACGTCCTCTAACTGTCTTTCCGTGTTCCCGTCACCCTCACAGTCTGCATGGAAGCCCTCTTTTAGATGCAGGGTTGATCACTCTGAACACAGCGCTGTCAACCCACCCTTCATTGGTGTCCTTGGACCTGGGAGATTGTATGCTGGGAGACGAGGCAATTCAGCTGATTTGTGGCATGCTGCCTCCAGATGGGGCCAAATCTGGTAAAAAAAAGTACAATAAAATTTACGAAACATTTCATTCATGTGCCGTATTAAAATCACTTAGTGAACATTTAAACATTGTAAGTGAAGTGAAAAAAAATGCTTGCTGTTATTCAAGTTATAGACAAGTGGCATTTTATTCTTGGGTTACAAGTGGACCAAATTGTGGCAATTTATTATTGTTATATTCAATTTCTGTATTTGTTTTGCAGGTCTCAGAGAGTTGACACTAAGTGCAAACCCAGCGATCACCACTAAAGGCTGGGCTCGCCTGGCGATCGCAGTGGCTCATAGCTCACAGCTCCGTGTCCTTAATCTAGATTATAATCCCTTAGGTAAGCATTCCTGAACATGTTTAATACTTTGTGGATGACATGCACTCAAAAAGATGACATCAAGTGGAAAAAAAAATCAGATGTAATATGACACACTCAAGAAATTTTACTACATGAGAACACTTACAAACTTGCATTAGAAAGACAAAAGAATGTGGACACGTAAGAGGCCAAAACATGTTTCTGTATGATTTTGAACCTTGGCACAGAGGTGTGTAAGGTCCAAGGTTGGAGTAGAAGAACCCGTGTGACCTGAACAGTAGCCTGACCTCAAACACACTTTTGGAATAAACTGGAGCACTGACTCTGAGAAAAGCATCTTCACTGAACATCAGTGGTTGTTCCACATTATTAAGCAGGCCACAGGTGTCCAGCAATATGGGAAAGAAAAAGGATCTCTGCTGCTGTAAAGCGTCAAATTGGACAAGGTATGAAAACATGAGATATTTCACGGAAACTCATCGTACTGTGAAGACATTCGTGGCTGATTCAGAGCACAGACAGGTTCGTGCAGATAAAGGCAGAAAGAGGAAGGTTTCTGCCAGACAAATTCATCCGATTAGGAGAGCAGCTGCCTCTGGAGTCCCGCGAACCTCAAGGTGGAGGATCCTTTAGAGGCTTGCAGTTGTGCATAAACCTACTATTCGGGCCCCTAATCAATGCTCACAAGCAGAAATGGTTGCAGTGGGCCCAGGCATACATGAAGACAAGTTTTGTTTACTGATGAGTCTCATGCAACCCTGGATGGTCCAGATGGATGGAGTAGTGGATGGTTGGTGGATGGCCACCATGTCCCAACAAGGCTGCGACGTCAACAAGGAGGTGCCGGAGTCATGTTTTGGGCCAGAATCATGGGGAGAGGGCTGGAAGGCTGCTTTAAGGTCCCTGAAGGTGTGAAAATGACCTCTGCAAAGTATATTGACTGGCCACTTTTTTCCATGGCACAAAAAGAAGAACCGTGCCTTCCGTAACAAAATCATCTTCATGCACGACAATGCACCATCTCATGCTGCAAAGAATACCTCTGTGTCATTGGCTGCTATGGGAATAAAAGATGAGAAACTCATGGTGTGGCCACCATCCTCCGCTGAACTCAACCCCATTGAGAACCTTTGGAGAATCCTCAAAATATCTATGAGGGTGGGAGGCGGTTTGATTCAAAACAGCAGCTCTGGGAGGCTATTCTGACATCCTGCAAAGAAATTCAAGCAGAAACTGTCCAAAAACTCACAAGCTCAATGGATGCAGGAATTGTGAAGGTGATATCAAAGGGGTCCTACGTTAAGATGTAACATGTAGCCCTGTTAGGATGTTTTTGATTGAAATAGTTTTTGATTTCAGTAAATATGATCTCATAATGCTGCAAATTCAACAAAAGCCCATTTTACATTATATTTACATTTAGGCATTTGGCAGACGGTCTTATCCAGAGCGACTTACAATTTTATCTCATTATACATCTGAGCAGTTGAGGGTTAAGGGCCTTGCTCAAGGGCCCAACAGTGGCAACTTGGTGGTTGTGGGGTTTGAACCTGGGATCTTCCGAACCGTAGTCCAATGCCTTAACCACTGAGCTACACCTGGCCCATAGTTCTTTACAACCTATAAAATGTTTTAACTCTGTTGTGCATAATAATTTGGAACAGTACGTTTTCAGTTTTTTATTTTTAAAATAAATATTATCATTAGGAGATTTGTTCAATAAAATTCAAATTATACCCTAATAGTTGATGACTAGAAAATTATACTGACTGTCATTTGCATTTACTAATTATGAAAATCAGAGAAAGATATCATTTGCGATATCTTAATAACTTGGAACGCAGTGTATAAGAGCTACAGACCTGGGGTCCGTTCTTCGTACGTCGCTAACTCAGTTAGCTGGATTTGATTGTTGTGGATTTGTCCTGATCTTGGATTGTTTCGATCTCCGATGCTCATCTCGCACTTGTTGTCATAGCAACATGTCCGTAAGCTTGAACCTGCTCGGTAGCAGGTTTATTTCATGTAAACAGGATTAAGGCTGCGCTCCTGCCGGGTTATGATTGGTTGAAATGGTGAGGTCACATCTGATTGGTTAAAGAGCGCTGACGTGGACTGACTCGCGTGGGAAAAGAAAAGTATCTTGCATGCATATATACGGCTTGCCATAATAAATATATATATATATATATATAAAATTGATATCAAATATTATAATATTATATTAGACTCAACAATTAGACTCAATTATATTAGAATCAATATTATATTATAATAAACTCTAGGCACGAGACAGCCCTCAAGACCATTAATTCAAATTCTTGTATAATGTTTATTTTGTAACACATTTATTTTTCAGGGGTTCGTTATAAATATGCAAATATATATAGATAGATAGATAGATAGATAGATATGTATAAGAAAAATAATTTTTTTATAATGAAAAATTGGACAAAACTAATTTTATTATAAAATAAACAATATAAAAGTATACGTTTTTTTTAAAAAAAATTAATATTTCTATTTTTCCATATACAACATATTTATTTTCATATTTCTTATTTTATTTTATTGTCTCATGTAATTTGTAAAACATATGTGCATATTATTTTCTAATATAATATTTGATAGCGATTATGTGTGTGTGTGTGTGAGGAGGGGGAATCCATGGCAGGGAAGCATTTCAGCGCATAACACGTGTTACAAAAAACAATGTAGCTTGTTCTTTTGTCATTTCGTCAACCAATCAAAGGGCTTGTGATCAGTGTTTCTACTGTCAATGCATATCGTCTTTTAAACCAACGCACAAACACGCAATAATCCTAGACAACTCAATCTGGCCATACTAATCATCAACAACAAGTGTGCTCGAAGAACCAACTTAGCCAGGTCTTAATTAGCACCATGATCTCATCTTAGATGTGTCAATTCATCCCGGATGTTTCAAGCGACGTACGAAGAACACCCCCCAGTTCTGCTGATCATACATAAACAAAAATAGTTATTTGTGTTCACTCTCTTATTAAATTGCTTTTAAATCCTGAACACAATTGCCATTTTAATATTCTAGAAATTTTAACAAGTCAGTTATCCCATGAATTCAGTCCATGTTGGCATTTATCCAGGTTGTGATGAGCACATAGAGGAAAACGCCAGTGTGCTCTGTAGGCGGAGAGCTACACATTAATGACACTCTGCCCTTGTTTTAGTTTCCGAGCATTTTGCTGATTTGCACTTTCCACAGAATTAAAATACCATCTAAGGGTCCAAACTGCCGCAGCCATGCGATGGCTGCAATTTCAGGACTCAGAAGCATGACACATTTCTCTGTATATCAGTTTTTTTTTTTTTTTTTTAAATGCATTTCTTAGGAGACCAGATTGCTGGAATGCTGGCTGTTGCTGTGGCGTCCAGCCGGACTCTGGAGGTTTTAGACTTGGAGGGAACAGGGCTCACAAATCAATCAGCACAGGTAAACAGTACAGTCAAGAATGTCGCAGTATACTCCTCAATAAGCACCGGCAGTGTGTAACCACAATCAACATTTCATGTCATTTCAAATCATGAACAAAACATGTACCACAATGAATCTGTACAACAGCAGTTGCTTAATCGTAATCTCTCGGTTATATTTGTATTTTTTCCAATGAATCCCATCAGAATTGGAGAGAGTTAAACATTATCTTTATATGATATTACATGTGCTTGTATGTGTTCTGTCCTTTTCGTTCGATTCCAAACATTTTTACAAATAAATAACTGCAAAGTGGGGTGTGCGTAATTATTCAGCCCCCTTTGGTCTGAGTGCAGTCAGTTGCCCATAGACATTGCCTGATGAGTGCTAATGACTAAATAGAGTGCACCTGTGTGTAATCTAATGTCAGTACAAATACAGCTGCTCTGTGACTGCCTCAGAGGTTGTCTAAGAGAATATTGGGAGCAACGACACCATGAAGTCAGAAGAACACACCAGACAGGTCAGGGATAAAGTTATTGAGAAATTTAAAGCAGGCTTAGGCTATAAAAAGATTTCCAAAGCCTTGAACATCCCACGGAGCCACTGTTCAAGTGATCATTCAGAAATGGAAGGAGTACGGCACAACTGTAAACCTACCGAGACAAGGCCGTCCACCTAAACTCACAGGCCGAACAAGGAGAGCGCTGATCAGAAATGCAGCCAAGAGGCCCATGGTGACTCTGGACGAGCTGCAGAGATCTACAGCTCAGGTGGGGGAATCTGTCCATAGGACAACTATTAGTCGTGCACTGCACAAAGTTGGCCTTTATGGAAGAGTGGCAAGAAGAAAGCCATTGTTAACAGAAAAACATAAGAAGTCCCGTTTGCACAGCAAACATGTGGAAGAAGGTGCTCTGGTCAGATGAGACAAAAATTGAACTTTTTGGCCAAATTGCAAAACGCTATGTGTGGCGGAAAACTAACACTGCACATCACTCTTAACACACCATCCCCACTGTCAAATATAGTGGTGGCAGCATCATGCTCTGGGGGTGCTTCTCTTCAGCAGGGACAGGGAAGCTGGTCAGAGTTGATGGGAAGATGGATGGAGCCAAATACAGGGCAATCTTGGAAGAAAACCTCTTGGAGTCTGCAAAAGACTTGAGACTGGGGCGGAGGTTCACCTTCCAGCAGGACAACGACCCTAAACATAAAGCCAGGGCAACAATGGAATGGTTTAAAACAAAACATATCCATGTGTTAGAATGGCCCAGTCACAGTCCAGATCTAAATCCAATCGAGAATCTGTGGCAAGATCTGAAAACTGCTGTTCATGTAATCTGACTGAGCTGGAGCTGTTTTGCAAAGAAGAATGGACAACGATTTCAGTCTCTAGATGTGCAAAGCTGGTAGAGACATACCCTAAAAGACTGGCAGCTGTAATTGCAGCAAAAAGTGGTTCTACAAAGTATTGACTCAGGGGGCTGAATAATTACGCACACCCCACTTTGCAGTTATTTATTTGTAAAAAAATGTTTGGAATCATGTATGATTTTCGTTCCACTTCTCACGTGTACACCACTTTGTATTGGTCTTTCACGTGGAATTCCAATAAAATTGATTCATGTTTGTGGCTATAATGTGACCAAATGTGGAAAAGTTCAAGGGGGCCGAATACTTTTGCAAGCCACTGAAGCCACTGTATATCATACAGTACCTTATCAGATGTGCATTGTATAAACACTTAACGAGAAGTTTAAATCTCCTCCCAGTGACTCATGAGTGCTGAGTCGGAAGGGCCATTAAATATTTGGGCAAATCTACACTGTCCTCCATCAGCTGCTCAGAGCCTTCCAGAGCTACTGTAGTCTGGACCGTTGTGACATCACTACTAGTTATAGCCATGATCAGCTATGTAGAAGGAACATGCTTTTTGCAAATCCAATATCTACCGTAGATAAGTTCAGCATGCAAATGGCAGAATCTCACAGAACCTATTAGTCGCAGCAGTCCTGTAATTGTTACAGAGCTATGGATTTACCATACGGTGCAGCCCTACGGCTGAGCGTCTGCTTCTGTTTATTATACCAATAAACACACGATCCACAATGTTCCATTTTGTGTTATAAATGATTTTGATTACAGCACATAATGTTGTGGCTAGTTCATGTATGAAGATTATTCTACATGCTCCCAGATCTACTATTTCCCGATTTGAGTCTTGGAATATGTTCATATCAGAGGAAAAAAATGCATAGTTATAACCTGGTCATTACGTAAATTCAGGTCATTAGCTTATAACATTGCTGAGTCTCCCAGATCATAACACTGCTTCAAAGGTTTCTACAGTGGCCACTATGCATGATGGGTGCTTCGCTTTATGCACTTCACTTATGCACCTGATCACTCTGGTGTAGGGTCAGATCACACCATCAGAGATTTAACTGACAAAAGACAATGCTCCAGATTCATGACGGTGGAAGAGGATATTTCCATACAATTGGTAGCTGATAAAACACCAATGACACTACATGAGGGCACCAATGACGGCGTTTATTGGAATTATGGCTCACTGTTCAATTTCGTGATTCCTTCCTGGAGATAAGTGTCGTGCAAGCATATAACTGTGAGGTAGATGTAGGTGCATTTGTAGTACTAGTAAACATCAGTAGATGGTGACATTGCAAGCTTTTAATGTGGATCTGGGTCTGTCGTGACGATGCGTCGTACTGCCAACCTTCCAAGCCTTTCATGTGGGTTAGACAGGAGCCGCCTGAGCGGAGCATATGGGTTAAAACACTAGGAGTAAGGATGGTTAGGACGCCCACTGCACTTTATATGTGCTCCAAAGAGATGCTGAAGAGTTTTAGAGATTGACTGATCTCAAATATTATATCTGGCCTCACCCACTGTGCTTTCAGTTTAATCATGGTTTGTGTTTGACTATTAAATATTTGATGTGCTATTTTCATTTCTCTGTACAAGCAAATCCAATAGCAAACAAGCATCAGAATAGAACAGACAAAAAAAAAAAAACTCTTACACTCACAGCATTGCTTCATCACCTTCCTGCCTCATCAACCATCAGTGTACTCCACTATACACTCATATATGGAGTAGGACAGAAGGCAGGCTGAAATGGTTAAGGAGTCATTAACCCTTCTGTTACTGCGGCACCAGGTCTTCCTGGACATGGTGGAGAACTACCCGACCTGTCTGCGTGTCCTGGTGCTGGCTGAGAACGCCATCAGCCCCGAGCTGCAGCAGCAGATCTCAGACCTGCTGTCTGAAGGCGAGGAGGATGAGGACCGGGATGCAGAAGCCCACGGCAGCTCGGTCACCATGCGAGAGAAACCCGCCTGGCTTCCCCACAGCAGTAAGGGCTGATCCACTCTCCCGCGCTGTCCTTCCTTCAGACTGAGCTGAAGACTCTCGTATTATCCCTCTTTCTCTTTCCGTGTGGAACTTTGCAGGAGTCATCGGCACTCTGAAGAGCAGGAGTGTTGGTGTGTTTAGAGTAATACAGGAGTATCTGTAGCATTGCTTGTGCAATATAAGGACTATGCTTTATTTAGATAGCAGGGGTGTCTTGAAGGGCCACAGTACTGCAGAGCTTAGCACTCTACCTCTCGTAATACTTGTACTCACTCTGTAGCCAAAACTAGAATTTACTGTATGTAAGCAGTATAGCACAAGCAGGAGAGCGGTTATAGTCAATATTGGCATGATCGTCATTTGGTTATAGCTAATCACAGCCGTGCCAGTGTTCAGCGTTAAATGCATGGCTGCAAGTCTGGTATTGGGTTTTTGTTTAGTTTTTTTCTGTAAACAAAAAAATTTATTTTGGGGGGAAAAGACATTTTAGACACAACATGGTCAAAAGTTCATTTTTGCTCCACTAATATAAATGATATTAAAGAAGCCACACTCGTTTTATAAGCATGTTGGCGAACATAGAAGTGCAGCTGATATGTACAGTGAAACATGCAACATATTTAAATTGGAAATATATAAGTACTCTTGGCGGCGCGGTGGTGTAGTGGTTAGCACTGTCGCCTTGCACCTCCAGGGTCTGGGTTCGATTCCCCGGCCAGGCTCGATTCCCGTCTCTGTGTGCATGGAGTTTGCATGTTCTCCCCGTGCTTGGTGGGTTTCCTCCGGGTACTCCGGTTTCCTCCCACAGTCCAAAGATATGCAGGTTAGGCTAATTGGCGTTCCCAAATTGCCCGTAGTGTGTGATCGGGTGTGTGAGTGTGTGTATGTGTGTGTGCCCTGCGATGGATTGGCACGCTGTCCAGGGTGTACCCCGCCTAGTGCCCGAAGTCTCCTGGGATAGGCTCCAGGTCCCCCGCGACCCTGAACACAGGATTAAGCGGTATAGAAGATGAATGAATGAATGAATAAGTACTCTTAGAACAAGACTAGACCAATCAAATTAGTGGGAAAAAAAAAAAACTTTTTTTTTTTTTTTTGTAGCATTGAACTTTTTGCTATTTTAAGTGATTGATGCATAAGGATCACATCACAGCAAGCCTTCTTCATAGTACTTCTTGTTACAGGTTTATTCAATGTAATTCTTTAATACACAGTAATTTAATCACAGCTGTTTCATTCTGACATGAAACAGCTGTGAGCAGAGCTGAAGCCTTTTCTCCACTTCTCAAATTTGCCAATGTTGGATCTTGACTTTGAAAGGAATAATTGGTCAACAGTACATATGCAAACTTTTAATTACCACGTCTAGGGATAATTGCACACTGGAAATGGCAGGTATATTGAAAGTCACAAACATGATTTCGAGAGCCATGGAGCGGACGATAAAACAGGACTTTTTTTTTTTTTTTCTCCCTACGCACAATGTTCACATGCATGATTTAGTTTAATGTGGAAACGAGAAACAAGAATCCGGGTCACGGGATCGATGCGTGCACCTCCTGCACTTTATTTGTGCTCTCAGTCTGAGGTTTAGAGTCAGATATTTGTATCTAGAGAAAGTGAAGCAGCTGTGAGTTAAGTGTGCAATATGCAGAGACCAGAATCAAAGAAGAACATCCAAAATATATGTGCAATGTCCCGTACTCTCTGCTTACAATCGTCTATAATAACTGCTATAAAAAAAAAAAAAAACAATTGCAGCACGATATGACGTCCTCAAACTTCAGCTCAAAAAAATGTTAAAGTTTTTGCTTTAGTAAAGCGTGTATAATGGTTCTTTAGACAAGATGAAAAATTGGCCAAACCATGGACTTAACGTGGGGCCAAAAGTAAAGAAAATAAATGAAGGAAAGAACATTAATGATGTTATGTAGTTGTAGCTCACAGCCACATTCAACTAAATTAATGTAAACACAGGGTGGTGAATCGGTTTGGTTCCATAAGTATTTATCCTGATCTTTTTATTTCAGACCCAGGATGGATTCAAAACCAACAACAGAATATCGAATAGAACCAGAACCAACACTAGTCAACTTTTTTTTTTTTTCCTTTGGGTCGTCTAAATTAGTAGTGTATTAAAATCAATACAAAGCAACTGTTGCACTAATGGGGGAAATCATCTCTGCATGTAAGCATGTATCAGGTCTGACGTTCTTGTATTCAGCGAATATAAAATTGCTGCAAAGTCTGACATCATATACATTTAAAAACAAAAATTTTTTTTTATTGCCCATAGATCCAATTTCTTTCGGCCTCCTGTATAACTTCTTAGCCGGTTTGATCTTACAGGCTTGTCATCTTTGCATCCTGCATCAGATCATGTCAGCAGACGAGTCCACAAAACCCAGTGAAATGATATAAATGAATTAAAGTCTTCTGATATATATGCGAGAAATAATTGTGATTTTCTGACAACTATCGAGAGTTGTTCGAGGTTCATTAAGTGTGTCCAACGAGAGGAAACTAATCTAATCTCTGCAGGTGTTTGGCTCTCCAGAAGCTGATTCTGAGCCCCCTGAATAGCTAGAGAGTTGCATCCGTATATAAAAACCCAGTATGGTTTTGAATATCAGTATACCATATGGTTATAATGTAGCATTTGACTCCATGTATATTGTGTAAAGAGCAGAAATGGAAGAGAAACGGTACTAGAAAACTGGAGTTGTTCTTTCTTCTCTTCTTTGGAATTGCAGTTTTTCCAAACATTTATGCGATGTTTCTGACCCTTCCAGACCCGAGCTCCCAGATGGTCCTGATGGCATCGGGACTGGCCGAGAGCTTTATGGGAGAGACTGACTTGTGATAACTGGAGCTGCCTTTGGTTTTAGGTTCGCCCTGCACGTCGCTACAGTCAGCCCATGCGTCAGCGTGCAGCCACTCACAAAGCATGACGTGTAGCATTTAGTGGTAGACTGTTCAAAGCCGGCACAAAAAACCTCGACCACCAAGTGACTTATACAATATATAGTGAATTATTTATTTGCCTGATGTACAATCTATTTATAAGCAACTATTTAAGCTACAGTGAGCTCTCAATTAGATCGGTTAAGGAGGGTTGTTGTGATGGCCTGAATAAATCTATTTACATCTTTCTAAGTGCTGTGTCCTTGTCATAACTCTGTGCGCTCGGGTTTATCTTTACAATCATGATACAATGCTGTTTGATAAGTCTTTTTATACACACACACAGTGGTGATGACACACAATACTCCAAAATGACCAAATAAAAACAGGTGTTTATTTATTTAATTAATTGACAAATGTTTACACATAAGGACTGAAATATAAGTATTCTGACCCATTATTTAGTACTTGGTCAAACCACCTTTGGCAACAATGGCAGCCTCAAGTCTGGTTGGGAATGATGCTACAAGCTTGGCACATATTTCCAATGGATGTTTCTTCCATTCATCTTGGCAGAATCTTTCAAGCTCAACTAGGTTGGATGTTCATCGGCGGTGCACAGCCATTTTCAGGTCTCTCCAGAGATGCTCTATTGGGTTCAGGTCCGGATTCTGGCTTGGCCACTCCAGGACTTCCACAGAGTTGTCCGGAAGCACTATACTTTGATTCATGGTATTGTAAACTGTAAACCTTCATCCCAGCCCCGAGATCCCGAGCACTCTGGAAATGGTGACATTTAGGATGGCTCTTATTTTATCTGCAGTCCCATTGGCAGAAAAACATCCTCACAACATGATGCTACCACCACCATGTTTGACAGTAAGGTTGTTTTAATAAAGCGATGTGCAGCGCCCGATTACAAATAGTTCAAGCTTTGCCTCATTAGATTTTGTTTCAAGTGGCCTGAGAATCCTTCAGGTGCCAACTTCCAGCTGGCTGTCGTGTTCCTTTTAGTGAGGACTGGTTTCTGTCTTGCCACTCTACAATATAGGCCTGAATGGTGGAGTGCTGCAATGATGGCTGTCAAGGGTCCCTTAGTTCTTGGCTACTTCTCTGACCAAGGCCCTTCATCCCTAGTTTACTTGGTTTTACTGAGATTCCAGAAGTGGAAAGACTGTTGGCTGTTGCAAATCTCGTCCACTTGAGAATGATGGATGCCAACATGCTCTTGGGTGCTTTCAGTGCTCCAGAACGTTTCTTGTAACCCTCCCCAGGTCTGTATCTTGACACAGTCTGATGAATGAGATATTTAATGAATGATGCAGCTTTTTAAAGATTATTTATATTGCAGCTCATGTGTATATAGTTCAGGAAACCGTGACCCGTTTAAAGTATTTCTTTCCTGCTGTGTCCCTTATACACGGTTTGGTGGACCATGTTTACAAATACTAAATCAGTAATAGGATTCTTTATCCTTTTTAACTACAGTGTACTGTTACAGACTGGATATCTATTCTGTCATGTGGAAGCTCGGAACCGGAGCGTCGTATTCAGGAAAATAGCTGAAGTGTGTAGATTCAGTCATCCAGGCCTTAATGATCTAATCTCTAGACTTTGGTTGAGTTCATGTAGACATTTCATCCAAGATGCCTCATGAATAGTGCGGAACTTGTGCCGTTTTAAAATCTGCATGTTTATACCCTTGAAATTATTAGATAAACATCAGCTAACAGGAAATGAATGCAGGTCCAAACATCAAGAGGACGCGGGAGCTGCGCGCGCACACACACACACACACACACACACACACAGGAAAGAACTGCTGGAGAGAGGAGGAAGGGGAGCTGGAGACCAAAGTCTTTAAAAAGTGCTGGGGAAGCAAAAGGAAAAAAAAATAAAAAATCTTGCAAGATCAATGAGACATGCATGTTTTGAAAATGGAATAACTGGATATTTTTCCCATCCTTGGGACGTCATTACATGAACCTGGCATTAAGTTCCAATAACTAACCAAATGTGACACCAACAGATGTTACCAACAAACAGAATGCTGCAGGTTATTTCCCATAAACAGACAAAATTCTTCTTCACTTCAATCCCCAGCACATCAGATGAATTCACGAAACACCAGCCTTTACTTTGAGTGGTGGTTAAGGGTGTTCAATTGTTTATTTAAAAAAAAAAACCTCCATATTGCTGTGCACTAGGTTTTATGTTCCGTTGCTGCAGTTTGATTAAGCAGCTCCCTAAGGACGAGGATCAGAGATGGAAGCACCAGACACCACTGCAGGAGAAACTGCCTCCCTGCTGCCACCCGGGCCCAACAGCCAAGCAGCTGCCAAACAACACCAGAGCAAAGTGTTTTCTATAATAAATGAAAGGCCTATGATCAATCTCCTGAGCCGCTAAGTGACCAAGACGAGCGGAAGGCAATTTTTCCCAGTATGTAATAGTGCCATGAATCCTCTATCCACTAATCTCTCTCTGACAGGAGGCCGATGTTAAAAGAACTCAAAATGATGAAGTACCAATTAGACTCTCATACTACAGCTTGAACTGAAGCCCTAATGCAAAGACCGAACACACAAAGTGAGCTGGAGGAATCTCACAATACCTTCACAATAAAATCCAAAAGGAGTTTTTTTTTTTTTTTAAAGCTAAATTAGCAAGATACAGTTTCTTCCTGTAGCTGCTTTGTGTAAAATGCTGGCCAAGCTCAGGCTCACCGCATTCATCAGCCAGGCTGGCTTTGGATCGACAGCTGAAATGGAAAGTTAACTTAATTAGGACTCTGTTCTTCCACTTAGTTGGAGAGCGGTTTTACAATGCAGCAGAGTTTGAGTCATGGAAATTTAATCTGGGTTGTAAATGAATGAAGCTATGTGGAATTTTAATCAGCTGCTTTGTCTTCCTCGTCTCAGACAGCCGTTATAAACTCTTAGTTCCTGTAAAGGCTACAAGTTCTAATAAAAGCTTCTCAAAATGCTATTTGTGACATACAGTAGGAAACAGCAATGTGAACAGGAATATTTCAAATAACATTAGGGCCGGGACCCGATTAAAAAAATAATCTAATTAATTAGAGGCTTTGTAATTAATTAATCGAAATTAATCGCATTTTTAATCGCATATAAATATTTGACCTGAGAACAGTGAGAAGTAAGTTTTTTCATATACCATTGAATAATGACTGAATACATAAGCTTAAGCAACAAAATAGTTTATTTTTGTTCCACCAAGTCCAACAGACCAGTGCAATATTGCCATTAAGTGTAGCAATAGAATATTTAGAAATATAGTAGCCTACATTTCAGAAATTCAGGTGCCCTATAGGTAGGTAGACCTTCTGTAAACTGTTTTTTATTTTTTTAAAGTAAAACACAATATTTTCAAGTACATTCAGAACATTGGAAACCCTGACTATTAAACCCTGACGCTTCCATCCATTCGTTTTTTATAACAAAATTTCCCGTCCACAGGGCCAACCAAAGCGTCTCATCAGCTTCTGTGTCCATGTTCACTGTGGTTTGTTTTTGTCTGAACGCTAGTTGGTGCTTCAGTATAATCGGTCCACCAAAACTCATCCAGTGAGAAACGTTCTGCAATGCAAAAAAAAGTGCGATTAAAATGCGTAAAAAAAAAAAAAATGTACGCGTTATTTTTGTGTAATTAATTAATCTAAATTAACTTGTTAAAGTCCCGGCCCTATAAAATATATAAATTCATTCATTTTCTATACCGCTTTATCCTGTATTCATCCCACCCCCATACATATCCCAGGAGACTTCGGGCACGAGGCAGGGTACACCCTGGACAGCATGCCAATCCATCTCAGGAGCGCGCACACACACCCATTCACACACTATGGTCAATTTGGGAACGGCAATTAGCCTAATCTGCATGTCTTTGGACTGTGGGAGGAAACCGGAGTACCCGGAGGAAACCCACCCACAACATGCAAACTCCATGCACACAGAGACGGGAATCGAGCCTGGCCGGGGAATCGAACCCGGACCCTGGAGGTGCAAGGCGACAGTGCTAACCACTACACCACCGCGCCGCCCAATATATAAATTAATGAATCTAAATAAATGTTACAGTAACCTTTCTCCCGTGAGCAGACTGTACGGGATCAGATCCTGGTTCCAGGGACAAGATGATTACAACATTATAAAACACAGGACTTCACTAGTGAAATTAATGTCAACACAATTACAAGAATCGAATTTTAGATTTAAAATAGGTTTATTTGTTTTTAAAATATACATCAGTTTACAAATCAAGAAGATAAAATTAGTTGAGTATAACAGTCTTTTTTTTTGTTGTTGATTTTTTTCCTCCTTTTGTAAGGTCTTTTTTTTCCTCTTTTTATTTTTATTTTTTTTACAGGAAGGAAAAAAAAAAAAGAAAATCATACAATATGTTGCTACCTGACTATGAAAGCTTTACACAGTGAGATTTAAATAAAGACGGCATTGCACAGGAGTGTAGCTGGAAAACAATCAAAAACCATTTCAAAGAACTAAAAACAATGACAGAAGCACCATCTCTTTTCAGTGAAGGCGAGGAAGGACGATTTGTACAAACACGAGTGTATATGCGGCAAAAAAAAAAAAAACCAAGCAAGCATGTGGACAGACAGATTCTACAGTAACAAACCATAGAGCTAAACAGAAGAAGTGTTTGAAATGTGCCTGAGTCATTAACATAAAAATCAATAAATCATTAACAATGTATTTGGGCGCAGGGACATTTTGTACCCTTTGGTATCTCAAATGCATGGGAGTATTTACAGAGCACAGCTTCATGCTAGAACTAAAAGAAAAAGAGGCAAGGTCTGGAACATTACAGTCAACTGACCGTAACTGGAAAAGAATTGAAATAGTGTAAATAATTTTATTGAAATAAGAGAAAGTTATGCAATGTCAGTTATTTGAGCAGACATTCGAATAGCTTCAGGTGGAAGTATTCAAATACTGTAATCGTTGTTCAGGTATTCATGATGTCCCAAGTACACATTAAGTCGGTGAGAAATACGGAAAAAGTAAATGTGTCTCAGGCAACATTGACGCAGAATGCAGCACTATTGTGTTGTTCAAGTTAGAAAAGTCTGGTGAGTGGGCCATTTTTTCCCTCATGCGGGTGATTAGGTATGAGGTTTGTTGGACAAGAAATAATACAATTCCAGTAACATTTGGTATGACTCCTGGAACTACAGTACGCACTAATCAGGTACATTGGGTTTGCAGATTAAACCTATTTTACACCAGAAGTGACGAGCGAAAAGCTCCATAACAGTACAGCGTATACCCGCCACTGCTCTCGTGTGACGCGTTCACACACCTGTCATTCACTGGCTTGGTAAATAGGCTCTAACGTGCAAATATCTGTACTGACAGATTCATATAAACATGCATCATCACTGTGATCACAAACCTCATCAATCCAATGAAACTCGTTAAGAAGGATTTCGCAAAGCGTGACGTTTAACGTTCTGAAGGAATACTGAGCTGATATTCAGTATTCATAACTCCTGAAGTGCATGTAACGTTTCTCTTCCTCATATCTTAATATTGAGTCGGAAAAGAAAAAAGTTTATATATTAAAAAAAAAAAAAAATGCACTGCTACCAACAAGAGGAAAGTTTTTTTTTTTTTTTTTTTTTTTTGCTCTCGTCATACAGTTGAACATCCGTCCATCAACTTCTTAAAATTAGGCTGAAGGCACATCCCTAGTATCTACTTTTTTTTTTTTATTCTGACAGACTGAATTGAGTTTAACTACTAAAAAAAATATTGTTAAAGGAGAATGTGAACAACTAAAACGCGTTAAAGGGAAAAGGGAGGGTTTAATGTTTAATGTCTCAAATCCTTACCAAAAAAAAAAAAAAAAACCTTTCGTCCTCACATCATTATATTTTCTTCGCTTAGCTTTTTTTGTCAATATTTCGCTTGCTTTGTGCATAATCTTCAAAGTGGATCAAAGAAAGAAACCGTCACTCAATTGTGAAGTCAATTACAGTAATGATAGGAAGTCATTACACTTGTAAGACATCAGATTTTAAAGTCTATTTATACACCCGCTACTGCGTTACAGAGATTCATATTCATTCCATCATTTATCTGGTGCAGTTACACGAATTACTGAGGTGCACATTATCCTTGCCCTTCCTACTTTTTGTGTGTATTTGCATGAACTCCTGTCTAATTCGCTGATGAGGTCCTAAAATATTTAAGAGCGTACATTTCCATGTGACAGACTGTTCTTTGTCTCTCTCTCTCTCCTTTAAGGAGCACTAAGCTATTTTTGAACATGAAGAGACATGAAATATTCAGCACCGGGCCAAGTTATAGTTCTACTCATTACTGGATCTTAGAGTTACATATAGAGGGGGGAAAAAAAAGATTGATAGACCACAATAGGAACAAAATGTAAAGCTGAGGATGAGGGGAAACCATTAGAGGGACATACAAGTCATGATGAGGGACACTTTCAGGCATTTTAAGAAGGCTGGTTGATATGTCTAGTAAAAATGGTTATGAATCATGTTCATGCAGTGTACTGTATAACAAGTGACGATCCGATTGATTTAGATACTTTTAGAAAGTCCAGATTGAAATTAAAATGCATGTGCGCCTGCATGAAGTATAGAAAAGAATTGTGAAATATGTTAAAATATTAAGAGAAAACACAATTTGAGTGGATTAATCGGCAGGTTTGAAAGGTTTCTGCATCTTTTTTTTTTTTTTTTTTTTTAAACCTAAAGGCTTGAAATTAACAAATTTTAGACATCGTTTCAAAATAAAGGAAAATAATTTATTATATAATAATTGATTTGCTTCTGAAAGCAAGCAATTGCTTACCTTAATCCTAATACCAGAATTACTCAAACTTGGAGAGCTAATGTTTTGTGAGCAACACACACGCCACCGTTGGTCTGTGTGACAGGAAATTATGTTTAGGTTTATTTCCCCCCTTTAAAAAATGCGTAAAGGTTTATTTTCTTACACTCCATCTCCAGTTTAAATACTTCACAATTAAGAATAATTCCATTTTTGGAAGTATGGCAAAGTTACTGCATGCATAGTACTGTTTTCAGCTGCCTATTCCTTACGATTGCTTTTAAAGTTTGTATTATATAGACATGATTACCTACAATCCTAACTTAGTCAACCTAACCTGAAAGGTTAATGCTTACCTCAATGGGAAACTGTTTACTATATATAGAAAAGAGAATAAATATTTGAGCATTGACAAGTTGTTAATTTAGTTGTCGATCCAACACAGTATATTGCAACTGAAATGACATAATGACTATAAGATGAAGTACAGATGTTCAGCTTAAATTTACATCCAAATGAAGTGAATAATGTAAGAATTAATGTACTTTTTTTATGTGCCCTTTCTTGTTTGACAATTTTTTTTTTGTTCTTTTGATTTAAAATTTTTTTTTTAACCTAATGGACTGAATTGATTCAGTAACAGTGATTTATTTCATATTGAAAGTGCAAATAGCACATATAAAATCTAACATTTCTGTACTCCTTCTACGTTAAATATAAAAGAACAACACACCTGGCCATAAAACATTTGAGCAGCTTTTGGTCCTTCATGACCAAAAGGAGTGGGAGGCACATGTGTAAAGTATTGTCACACCGTTTACCCAATTTAAATTTGGAAGTCTTCACTTTAAGATCATATTCATTATATAATTTCAACCGGATTTATACTGTGCTAGGCAGGTAAAATAGAACCAACTTTATCAGTCGTCTTTATCATGTATCGGTCATGATGATTACATAGGAAATGAAATGAGGACCCTGTAAGAGCCTAGTTTATACGCATACACACATACAAAAAAAGAAATCTCACAGATGAATTTTAACTTTCCCCACCAGTCCCTTGACAACTTGCTTTCAAAATCGGTTAACTGATATTAATTAATTAAATTTGAATATCATTAACATTTGCTAACTCAAACATAATAGATTTTATTTGACTTTAATGAACTCTCAGGGAGTTCCACAGGGAGTCAATTAATGCGCATGTCAATCATTCTACATGAATTTGTCTACTGGCCTTTTTTATTATGGAGAAGAAAAAGAAAAAAAAAAAAAAAAAAGGGAGATTTTGCTTTTTTTGTGCATTTTACATTCCAGCGTATTCCAAATGCAAAACTACTTAGATGAATACGGATATTTGAATAGTGTGTGTTTGGGACATAAACGTTGTTCATGTTTAACGGAGATTTAAAATTTCATAACCTTCAATACCATAAACGCAGGAAATAACATAGCACCATTATGAAGGAGCCGAAATGATGAGATGAATGCAAACAAACTTTACATTCCTCCGAGGGTATACGTTAGCTAATAGTGAAAGCTAAATTTTAGGTCTACTTTTTTGAAACTAAATATAATTTAAAAACACATATCGGGGTTCTTCTCCACAGCACCTAAAGTACAGACGTAGGATTTGTACAAGAAAGACATCCAATTCTCATTGTGAATTAGGAATTTTATGGACCTTAACTTTATCTCAGAAACAAAAGCATGGAGGGCAAACTCAGGAATATAATTTCTCTCAATCAGAATATTTGTTGAAATCTAAATAATATACCTCCATAGTGAACAAAAAGGAAATATCAAAAATAACTGTGGCAGCTCAGTGAAAAGAAGTGTTTACAATAAATGTGCAGTGGAATTACATTTTTATTCCTAATGCGAACTGAAAGTAGACATAAGGAGAAATACTTTTTAAAGGGTGATGGGAAAGCATTAGTCATTAAAAAGGGTTAGGCACTGAAAGATTCAAATCCACTAGATCCCATGAGACCTGCATAATCCACATCAACAGTACAGTATCTGGATCCGAGTCTAGAGCACCATCTCATTATTTAATCTTTAGAGACGGAGGGCTCTCGCTTTAAAACCATTCAACAAAACCGTGTCTTTGCTTGTAGTTTCTGTGATATTCTAGAACCTTACTGCAACAAGTTATGGGTGCTATTTCATCTGGATATCCCCCATTACAATACATTGGCCAAATACAGAGGTTATATATGGCTATATCCTGTTTTCTTCTTATAATTTACACCACAGCTTGAAGATGTCCTGAAGATGTTGGAGCATGGAAAAATTCACTTCTTACATACTCTCACATTCTTAAAGGATAAGTGAAGTACATCAGACTTCTTAAAAGGTATGATGACCATCTTAATCTGTACTATAAATACCGCAACTAAGTGAACAACTTGCTTCTGAGAAAGTGTTACAGTAATAACCCATAAAAGAAAGCAGCCTGGGTATTAGCTGATCAATCACCACTGTGATTCCTGCTTCCTTTTGCGGCCTGGTAAGACTTGTGATCTATCAAGCAGAAAAGCACTATAGGTGAAGTAAGAAGCAAGGGACTAGCCACTTTCTTAGTCCAGCAGGTTTCCGTGCTCTTGAGCCTTGGAAAGACTGTCCTTCCTATGCAGGTGATGGACCCCCATCCTTTTGGGGCTTTTCTGAGGGCGGGTGGAACCACTCTGTTCTCTGTGAGAGGGAGGCTTTTCTGTGTAATCCTCCAGGCCAGCGAGGACCCTAGGGCTAATGACAGGAAAGTCCTGTGGAAGGATGTCTTGCTCTTCAGCTGGGCTGCCTACAGACGCAACATCTTCAGCAAACTCCTGCTGCTTGCCTGTGGCTGGGCTAGACTCCACCATAACCATTGTGTCACCACTAGCGCCATCATCATTGTCAAGAGCCACCAGCAATTGCTCACTCTCCTCTTGGGAAAAGCTAGCACCATACTCGCTTCTTTTAGTGCGCTGGTCTGCAATGCTGCTTGTATCAGTGTCCAGGCTGGACTCTCTGCTGGCAGTCCAACTTTGAGTTGAGGAGCCCTCTTCTCCATCAGAGTAAGCTCCACGAAGGATTCCTCGGTCTGAAGCCCCCCTGCCTGACTTGCTGCTGCGACTCCTATGGAGTTCCTTTACTGTCTCACTGCTAAAGGAGGTACGGTTAACCAGGGTGCCTTCCGAGGATGGTGCCATCTTCTCCACAAACATTCGTTGCCAGTTGGTAAGCAAGTCTTCCTCAGAGCTACCTGAGCTGGCAAAGGCACTCGGTGGCTGTGGAGGGCTGCTGAAGGGACTTGACTGGCTAGACAAAGGGTCAGTTAAATCACTCTGTTGAGGCGTTCGTGGGTGCGATGCATGGCCTCCACCTGAAGATGATGAGGTCCCAGAACGCCATCCTCCATCAGACACTACAGGGCTGTTTGGGACGGTACGCTGCCGTTCTCCGGCCTCCTCTTCATTTTGTACCAGGCTGAGGGATATGGCCTGGCGTGTGGCATATGTGCAGTTAGGCAGTGGGCTGTTCTTAGGGATTTTTACCTTCTCATCAGAGGAGAATTCTATCACTTTGCGGCCAGGGTACAGGGGATGCGGAGGAGGTGGTGTAGGGTAGGGGTTTAGCTTCTCAAAGGAAGTTGCTGCTCCACCTTCAGCTGACTGGCCATCTGGACTTCGGAACACACCATTAAGATGTGACTGATCAGATCCAGTACAGGTACTAGGCTTACTCTGTCCAGGAGCCCCATTCTCTCTGCCAGCACTCTTTTGGGATACAGTCATATCCACATGGACAAACACATCCTCAGCCACTGGCCGGCCACTGCTGCTGGACTGAGCAGAGTTGAGAACCAGTGGTTCAGGCTTCTCAAGTACTCGAGCAATGACAGAGGTGGGCACCACATCAGCTGGTGTCAGACTCAGTGTGTCTGGGTCCTGGCCATGGGCTCCTTGAGGGCTCTGGGTCTGGTCAGGCAGACTGCTCTTCATGTGCTTATTCACCATCTCCTGCAGTTCATATGGCAACTAGAAGGCAAGTCAGGAAAAGAAAAATACATATTTCACAAAGTATAATCACTGCTTTTATGCAATTAAACCATACAACTTGAAACATTATAGTGGGCAAATTAATGTTAAACACAGATTGTCAGTATGTCCATAAACAAGCGTTCTCAGGTTGTGCCCATCAGTATCACCTCGAGTTTAAGCTCTTTCAAATATATCAAGAAGAAGATCTGAGTGTTATGTGCTTTCATTTGACATTGTTTTAAAGTCTTTATTCCTGCTTCCTTAAATGTGAATGGACTGCTAAATAAGATACATTTACACCAGACTTTGGGGTTCCTTTCATTCAAAAACACCTAATGTCTCCAACATAGAATGGAAAGCTAATGAAACAAGACTTGTGCACTTGTAACTGAAAAGCAAGAAAGAAAAAGGAACTTGAAAGGAGTAATGGGAAGGCAACTAGAACATTTATCTTACACTGCTGCCTTGATTGGATGAGGCCAACTGGGGCTTATTGATTCATGGAACACAGGCAGGGAAAATCTCTGATCATACAGTTTAGCTCAGCTGATGCTGTAACCTGTGGGGGCAGCTAGTAGCTGACAAAACCACAATTGCTCTGGACGCGAGAGCAAACAAGATCAGTGCATTCAAGGGAGCACTTTTAAACATGACTCCTGAATGATCTTCCAAAATCTGGGATCTTTATCTGGATGTTGCCCTCTAATTTTTTTTTTAAAAAAAGGGAGACTTTACTTTAGGTCAAATTCCTCATCCCTACCCTGGTCATGACAATAATGTATATTATTGACACTGAATAAGATCTAAAACTGAATGAGAAGTGTTTAAACTCGAGTACAAAAAAAATTAAAATCAACAATAATATCAGCAAAATAAACCTCATCACTTAAGTCCCCATGAAAAAAAACTTCATGTCATTACAAACTATATTACGCTATGATGTAAAATTGTCTGACTGCAGTGTGCACTTCCTGCTGCTATCATGTATTGCCAATGAAGGTGAAACATGCAACATGCAACCAGAAGAGAAACTACTGTATGCTATATTGGCAAAAGTATACAGGGTTAAAAATATGATCAGTGTTTGATCTCACAAATATGCTAGGTCAAAAATTCCAATAAACACACTGCTAAATCTTGTGGAAAGCCTTCCCAGAAGAGTTGAAGCTGTTATAGATGTAAAGGGTGGACCAACATCATATAAAATCCTATGTATTAAATATTGGATGTTACTCAAATTCATATGCCTGCGAAGGCAGGTGAGGCGAATACTTTTGGAAATATAGAAACATTTTATTACTTAATTTTATGACATCCCACTGAAGGTACATCGTTGCTATGGCAAAAACATATTCCCCTTATATTTCATTTCACCCTTCAAAAGTATGGATCCTTACAAGATGACCAAGTATTGTTAATATCACTACATACTCAGCAGTAGTTTCTTACCCCATAACCACAGAGATGTAATAAAAAATTTTAATGCTAAAAGCGCTCGCCCTATCATCCGGAGATCGCTGGTTTGAACCCCGGGTGATGCTGTTTTCCTCTCACAGCCGGAGGCGTAGAGAGAGCTGATTGGCCGAGCTCTCTCAGGGGGGAGGGATGAGAGGTTCTTGCGCTCCCACGTTAATTACGGCTCTACAGCCAATCAGGGGCATCTGTGAACTCGCGCATGCGGAAGGAGCGGATAGCGCTTTCCTCCGAGTGCGTTACTCCGCCCTAATGGTGCGTGAGCGAGCAGTTCGAAAAGATGCGGTCGGCTGACGTCACGCGCGTCGGAGGAAACACGTGATAGTCTTCGCTCTCCCGACTGAGTGGTAGTGGTTGCCTTAATTTGGGAGCCCCCTAGTGACGGGGAGGAATGGCCGCGACTAAATTGGGGAGAAAATTGGAAACCCCCAAAAAAACTAACAAAAAAAAGAATATTTTCATAATTACCATATTAAAAAAAGTTGAGGGAAAATTAAGATGTTATTCAATAACTGCAAAATAAATTAAACAAAGAAAAAAAAGAAAAAAATCAAACCTTCATTTTGCCAAGAAGGCTTTGGTGGTACCTTTAATACGTCTCTACAACTGAGCTAAGCCGAAAACACACCCCATATAAGAACCTTTAGCAGATCAGCTATAATTTGCCATTAATTAATGTGTCCTGATTAATGTGTATATCATACTTACACAAGATGATGTTTTTGGATATGCAGATGGCTGACTTCAGACAATCCATGTTTGATTGAGTAGTGAGTATGTAACTGTCAGTCATCACTGAAAGTGCGGTGCTAAACATAATCAGCATTTCGTGAATTTGACTTGAAGTCTTGAGGACTGTCTCGAATGATTGTTTTTAAATTCTTAAGCCCTCAAATCATGTCCTCAAACTATGGAGTTGATAAAGAACAACGAGGCTTACTGTATGCTCCAGGACAAGGCCATATCCTGTTAGCCACCTTCTACACTAGACCAGGAAAATAATAACATTTAAAGATCGGAGGCTCTAAAACATCTCGACATCCACATTTTTATGAATGAAGGCTAGCAGTAATAGTTAAGCAAAGAACACACAAAGATTTGTCTCTTTACTCAATTCATAAACACTTTAAAAAGGGGGAGTGGGGTTTAGAGTTCAGCTTAACTGAAAGCACAAAGAGGGAAATTTATTCCTCTACAGTACCTTCCTCAATTATGGGCTTCATGTTTGTCAGTTATTAAGAAAACAAAGGGTGGATGTGTATTGCTTTTTTTCTTTTTCTGTATATGGTCCCGTCAGGCTAGGCTTAATTTTGTAGCGGGCTGTGACTCTCAGTGAGCTAATTTCTAATTCCAGATTTGTGAGTTTTATGCAATGTGAGGCTGGCAAGATATCCAGTCAAAAGTAAAAAATAAATAAATAAATAAACATAATATCCTGAAATGTTATAAGGAAAAGTGTCATGCAAGTTGTTCTCCATATTTATTAAATAATGTTTTTCTTCATTAATTAAAATCTACTCATCAGAGCCTGGTAGAGGATGGCATGTACCTATTAAGCTTGTGTTTCAGTGATGGGCATATTAGAGATAAGCAAATAGCCTTATTCACCTAACGTGTCTCTACTGAGAGCGGGTAACAAGCACGGTTTTCAAACCTCTCCCTTTTAGCACCGACTACATTGTATGAAACACATCCATCGCCATTTAGACCAAAAAAAAATAAAAAATGCAAACCTGGAAATAACATGGTCCCAACTCTCCTATCATTGTGCCATTATCAAGCATAAAAAACACATATGATGTCATACAATGGCATGTACAAGTCTGCGAAAGTGCATTCTGAAAAGACTTCATCATAGTCATAGATGGATACGTAGGCACACCCAACACTCACGTCTGCAAACTTGTGGTTTCTGAAATGGGACTTGTTGCACTTCAACAGCTGGACGGCCAAATTGCAATCCTGCCGATAGCGTTCCTGAAAGAGAAAGAAATTAAAAAGAGAGAAAAAAAAAAAAAAAAAGAAAAGAAACCAGTTCCACAGACTAGCCGTTTCCCACAGAGATGAAGGGGACTGATCTGGGGCTGATCTGCCCATGAAGATAAAACACCATGATTAGGCACTGTGAACAGATGGATAACTGGTTCTTAAAATCGCATAATTACCTTCCCACAGCTCTGCTGCATATATACACTTAACAAGCATAGGAGCTGCTCATTTAAAAATGTATTTCTGTTGAAAAAAATCAGGATTTTATTACAAGTGATCTGTGCACAAGTGTTCAGCAGACAGTCCTGGGCCAAAGCTATCCAAAGGGCAATAAGGCAGATAAGGAGCTGGACAAGCTGAGCATGTCTTATTGTGAGATTCCTGTTTCTATCTGTAGAACTCCATCAGGTCAAAGCCTTGTCCAAGACTGCAAACCGACTTGACAGTACAGTTCTATGAAGGCTTAGCACCAAAACTCTCAATTTAACTTTTCATTTTCAGCTTCAGTGGGTACCAATTGTAGTCATAAACCCGGACAGCTCCAGTCCACTGTGTGACTGACACACTCACACTCTCTCTCACTCACTCAAACACACACATGCATGTACACATAATACCTTACACACGCGCACACACATACATACATTCAGTTCCTCCAGCTTGTCAATCGTGTTCTTAGCATCCATAAGCTTGTTGGTGAGTTCCACTATCTCTTGATCCATGGTCTTCTTGTCTCTTTCCACTTTCCGGAGCTGCAAAAGACAGAGTGAGCAGAAATGACAAATAGCCCTTCAAGCAATTCTCCGGATGGATCAGGCAAACCCTGAGCTAGTGTTTTAAGGAAGAGCAGGAAGTCATCTCCTTATCGATTCGCAAAGAAATCTTTAAGACTCTCATCTTTTGATCCCTGCGCACAGCAGCAGCATAGAGTAAAAAAATAAATAAATAAAAAAAACCACACAAATAAATAAATAAAAAGATAAATTAGAGTAATGACGTATCAAAACTAGTTTGGCAATCAGACACCATGTCTCTAAAATAATCTGCCACAGTGTAGTGTACTGTAGTGTAGTGTAGTATGCACTCACTGGCCAATTTATTAGGCACTAATACTGGGTAAAGCCTCTTTGTTCTTAAAAACAGTCTCAATTCTTCACGTCATGGATTTCATCACATTTCTTTGTGATTCTGCTCCATGCTGCCGTAACTATTGTGCAATTCATTTAGATCTTCATGCACGATTTCATGCTGTGAATCTCCTGTTCTACCTCATCCCAAATTCCGATCTGGTGACCGGGAATGCCACTGAAGAATGCTGAACAAAACATTGTCGTCATGTTTATAAAAGTAGTTTTTGATGTCTTTTGATTTGTGACATTGTGCATCATCATGCTAGAAGTATCCATTAGTAGACTGTGGCCAGGAAGGGATGCACATGGTCAGCACCAATATTCAAATAGGCTGTGGCATTCCGGGGATGACTGACTGGTATTAACAGGGCCCCAAAGTGTGTCAAGAAATCAGTCCCCTCACCATTACACCACCCCCACCAGCCTGGGCTGTCAACAAAGAGCATGTTGCCTCCATGGATTGGATGTTGGTGCCAAATTCTAACACTGCCATCTGTGTGCCTCAGTAGAAATCAAGAATCATGTAGCTAAGGATTTCCTGTCTTCAAATGTCCGGTTTTGATGAGCCTGTTCCCACTTTAGCCTCAGCTTTCCGTTCCTGGCTGACAGAAGTGGAACTGGACATGATCTTCTGCTTCTGGAGCAAATCCGCCTCATGGTTTGACATGTTATTCTGACAGTAGTACATAGTGGTTATCCGAGTAAATGCAGCCTTTCTGTCAGCTTGAAACTGTCTGAACATTCTCCTTCGACCTCTCTCATCAACACTATGTCACTGTGCTCAGACTGAAGGTTTGTCTACACTGCATTGCATCGGAGTAAGCTCGAGAAAATGTGTGTGAAAATCCCAAAAGATCAACAGTTATAGAAATACTCAAGGCAAATAAAACAAATGAGAAAATGAAATAAAAATGACTCTTGTCCCTTAGCTCCATATACACAGTCAGGAAATTGGAGGCTACATAAATGCACAGGCTTTTGTCAAAGCGCGCATACAAATTAATTCCAATATTTGTGCATAAATATTACAAAAACTAAAACCTGTGGCCTAGAAAACCTTTCCATATCAATTAGCAGAGTTGTACAGGGCTGTTTTTGCTACACACAAAAGACCTTTGCGTTTGTGATAATTAGGGCTGCAACAACTAATCGATAATTATCGATAATGAAATTCGTTGTCAACAAATGCCGTTATCGATTAGTTGGGCTGCTCACGTTACTGAGGATGACAACCACAAGATGCACAAAGACACACACGTACACAGTCGCTCATGCAGTGGAGGTTACAGAAGCGTTTGCAAGTTTCAAAAGTGAGGTCATTCTTAACAACTTAATATGTCAGTGTATTTTTAAAACTATATATATATATATATATATATAAAACAGCAATTTGAATGTATGTATATATTCATTCATTCATTCATTCATCTTCTATACCGCTTAATCCTGTGTTCAGGGTCGCGGGGGACCTGGAGCCTATCCCAGGAGACTTCGGGCACTAGGCGGGGTACACCCTGGACAGGGTGCCAATCCATCGCAGGGCACACACACATACACACACTCACACACCCAATCACACACTACAGGCAATTTAGCAACGCCAATTAGCCTAACCTGCATGTCTTTGGACTGTGGGAGGAAACCGGAGTACCCGGAGGAAACCCACCAAGCACGGGGAGAACATGCAAACTCCATGCACACAGAGACGGGAATCGAGCCTGGCCGGGGAATCGAACCCAGACCCTGGAGGTGCAAGGCGACAGTGCTAACCACTACACCACCGCGCCGCCTATATATATATATATATATATATATATATATATATATATATATATATATATATACACACACATATATATATATATATATATATATATACACACATATATATATATACACACACACACACTGTCAACTTGCCATCTGCAATTATTGTTAAAAACAATAATTAAATAAAAAGTTAAAATGTCAAAATTAAAGATCATTAAACTCTGTGCCTATTGCATTTTTTTAAAGTTTACTTTTATACATAAATAATACCTTGATTTATTGTTTTATATAGTTAAGCAAACCATCAAATTAAAGCGCTTAGCTTTTTATCCGATTAATCGGAAAAAAAAGAGAGAGAGAGAAAAAAGAAATCGACCAACTAATCGATTATCAAAATAATCGCTAGTTGCAGCCCTAGTGATGATAGAGAAGCTGAAATTTACATCTAGCCATGTGGATAACATATATAGCCATAAGAATATAAATTGGCTTTGCTAAATGCTTACGCAATGGCTTTGCATAATTTCCTCATTTCTAGCTTCAAAATGTCATACAGTACTTTTCTCCCATCGACAGTTCTCTAGTCATCATGTTGACTTGTCATTTTTAACAACACGTTTAAAGGCAGCATCAGATCATCTCATTCCAGTGAATAGCAACAGACAACAGAATTAGCCTCGTCATTCCAATATACAAACCGGATTCCAAAAAAGTTGGGACACTAAACAAATTGTGAATAAAAACTGAATGCAATGATGTGGAGATGGCAAATGTCAATATTTTATTCAGAATAGAACATAGATGACAGATCAAAAGTGTAATCCGAGAAAATGTATCATTTTAAAGGAAAAATATGTTGATTCCAAATTTCACGGTTTCAACAAATCCCAAAAAAGTTGGGACGAGGCCATTTTCACCACTGTGTGGCATCTCCCCTTCTTCTTACAACACTCAACAGACGTCTGGGGACCGAGGAGACCAGTTTCTCAAGTTTAGAAATAGGAATGCTCTCCCATTCTTGTCTAATACAGGCCTCTAACTGTTCAATCGTCTTGGGCCTTCTTTGTCGCACCTTCCTCTTTATGATGCGCCAAATGTTCTCTATAGGGGAAAGATCTGGACTGCAGACTGGCCATTTCAGTACCCGGATCCTTCTCCTACGCAGCCATGATGTTGTGATTGATGCAGAATGTGGTCTGGCATTATCTTGTTGAAAAATGCAGGGTCTTCCCTGAAAGAGATGACGTCTGGATGGGAGCATATGTTGTTCTAGAAGCTGAATATATTTTTCTGCATTGATTTTTCCTTTAAAATGATACATTTTCTCGGATTAAAATGCTCTATTCTGAATAAAATATTGACATTTGCCATCTCCACATCATTGCATTCAGTTTTTATTCACAATTTGTTTAGTGTCCCAACTTTTTTGGAATCCGGTTTGTATTTTGAGGGGGACTGTGTGTGTGTGTGTGCGTGTGCATGTCCATTTATCTGCCAACACCATATTAACAGCAATTTGAATGTATACAAAGCCAGTGTCTGCATTATGGGGCCACTGCACGCGCTGAGAAAGCTGACTGAGTCAATGGATTTAATTGAAATGAGTGCTTCATAAAACATCACAGAAGTGAAGAGCTAAGCAGGTCTGTGCAGTGCACACAGTAATTTAAAAGGGTGTGTAATCAGATGGCTGGATATGACATTATAAATACTGTCTTCTGAGCCAGAGAATATTTCCAGGACTACAAAAAAAAAAAAAAAAAGACTTGTAATGGAAAAAAAAAATCTGATTATTAAATACATTAAATATCTGATTTAAATTCCAAATACATTTAATGAATGTTCATGACATGGATACACTTCTACCCAAAATTCAACTCTCCTATACTTTTTTTTTTTTAATGCCATGCCGGCTTGTCCTATTAGCTTAATAGAAGGATCAAAAATGCAGTGTGATGGCAAGAACCAGAAAGCATGTTACCAATCATTAAAGTAGAATTTAGAAACAATGTGACTATTGAAGCAGTAAAGTCAGCGCACAGATAAAGATGATGTTATTTAACGTCCAAATAAAACAAGATCTGTAAAGTGAAATGCATTCTAAAGAGTGAGGAATGGGGAGGCGAGAAGAGGTGCTTCATCAAAATGCATTCAATTTGATTAGAACATTTAAAGTTCAGTGGTTGAAATGCCTAAAGGGCCTCAGAAAGCCCACATTTTGCTGATGGCTCTCAGATATTTAAGCCAATGTCGGATATTGACAAAACCTTACATCATCTACATGGGGTCGTGCTTTTCAACCACTGCACTGACACACATGCACTCCAGCGTCATGCCTCGGACGTCAAAGCACTTTGCCATGCAGAGGAAGACTATAAGGGTGAGACAGTGGAGACTGGAGAATGACATTTATACTAATGCACTTTGAAAGGTAAGAAGATAGAAGAGAATGAGTGATCACGCAACTGCATGAACCCAGGTTTGACTGATGGCAGCCTGATGGTGATGGTGGTGATGTGAGATCCAAATCATGGCAGCATGAGTAGAGAAGAGGAAAAGTTTGAAAAAGAAAAAAGAAAAATGATGGGCACAAAGCACAGTACGAGTGTACACAATGAGTCATTGTTTTTGCTAGCCTTAAAAATAAATAAATAAACAGATTGGGTAACCTGGCATTGTACAGTACAGTACAGTACAGTACATTGCAATGCCACCGTGCTATACACAATTACATAGGAAATATCTTACTTAAGATACTTAAATACTTTACTTTTAACACAAGCTTCAACTTGATTATTTTTTCAGACCGGCAAGGACTAACAAAGGCATGTGGTCTTGTGATTTGCATCACTGTAACACCATTTACTCCAAACATGTTTGATTACATTTGCATTTGAATGGCACTGACAAGAGAAAAAGACTGACAGCCATGTTGCAAATTAATTCCCTTCAACCTCAAAGTCTCCAAGTCGAATTCTATTATCCAAGCAGAGTTTGTGCCAATATACATCATTTGTATTAAACTCTAAAGATATTACAATTCTGGGATGATTATTACCCGCGTTATCAGGATATTCTGTTCAGCAATAACAGCATAAAACATTTTTATTACCCATAATGTTGGGCATTAATATTTGCAGCTAGAGATCGCTTAGAACTGTTTGCATTATTGCATACCTACTAATATGAAATTTACATGATGTTGCAAGACTGGAAAAATACCTTTAAAAAAAATCTTTTTATTTATTTAAGCTTTTTATTTCTTGTTACTACAAAGAAAGCCAGTGGAAACATTAGCCACCCCACAAACCATAAAGATTGAAGCACATTTGTACCATCAGTTCCAACCTTCAAAAAGTGCCCTGTCAGTTTTCACACACTCAGATTTTGGATCTGCTACTTTACGAAGAACTGTCCTGACACATTCAGTGCTACATGTGTTCAGGCTTAAGTCTGAGAGTCCATGTCTGGGATTTGAATTGCTATAACTATAATTTCTATTCGATGGAATTAATTCTCTCATATGCAATGAAGTTATTTGATGTGATTTAAAACTTTTTCTTACTGTAGTTCACATTCATTGTGAACACAGTCCGTCATTCAAAACTTTAAATGACGTTCCTTAGCAGAAAATAAACCTCAATCATTTATGAAGATGATCAAATAGTTATTAAGAGTGATTTATTAAGAAATGAAGGAAATTGAGAGTTTGGAACAAGAATATTCCTCACAACGGTTTTGATCAGTAAGTTGTTCTTGCAAGATGATACTGCTCACTGAGCATGATCAAGATCTCAGAGTTGAGGAGCAGCACTCTGGCTTGAAGGATATAACATAAGTGGCAGAGTATAAGAAATTTATCAACATGCACGTTAAAGGTTTGTCAGGTTTATAGATCTTAATGTAATCCCCTGTAATTCCACATGAATAAGCTAAATGCTAGCCTGATTTATTCCAAACTGACTTAAATTAGTGAAACCAATAGCCAATGAAATGAAAGACATTTGTCTAAAAATAAGGTAGGTAAAGGTAAAAAGAAGAACAATTACCAGGGCATGAAGCTTCTCTTCCAAATCCTGGTTTGCTCTCTGCGAGGCTGTGTAGCTGTTTTGCAGTCTGTGGGAGAAACACACTTAATTAACACAGCAGGAACAGGAAGAAAAGTTCATGATTTTGCATCAGCTCATACTCTACTTTTTAGAGATGAAGGATCGGACATTAGCACAAAATAGCACAGCACCATTATATCCAGCAATCCACGAAAGAGTATTAAAGCAGACTTATTTGTTCTTGCTTCACATTTACAGTGATGCAGCCCGGCAGCATATTCAACTACATCCTTAATAACGCAGCACGGACACAAGACGGGTGTGGACTGTTTTGATAGGTTGATAAAAAATAAGATAGTAAGTGTAGCTCCCTGGAACAAAAAATATATTTTTTTCATTTATTTTTCCTTTGTTTTTGGCAGCCAGCCAGCAGGTATTCCTTCTTGTCTACGTCTCTAGAACAAAACACTTACATTCATACAATGTCGCAGCAGATAATTGGCAAAATGTTGCTCAGACAGTGTGTAGGAAAAGTGGTTTAGCATTTCTTATTTTAATTAACATGTACAATGGAAATACATGTAGGTATGAAAAGTGTTCCGGCATCAAATGTATAAAAATCATAGTTGCATGCATTGATGCATTATAAATGATACAAATGATTCTAAACTCCAAACCACATAAAAGAATTTTGTACATAAGACATATGTAAATGTTAGTACCCCTCATTAAATTCTGTTTTATGCAAAAACAAATAAATCACACAATCACAGCATACGTTTTTTTTTTCTCTTCACCATCCAATTATTTATTTAACAAAAATAAGGCCAAAAAAAAAAAAAAAAAAGTGGTTAATACCAAGGACTGCTTCCATAGGATTTAAGAGGAGGTATTTGGCCTTAGTGCCCCCAGTGCCATGTTTGGGAAAAACACCATTAGTATTACAAAGTGAATTAACATGCCTCACTTTGAGGTCTCATTATGCACAAAATATTCCTTCATCCAATATTAATTTCTGAAAAATTCATGTTTTAACTTATTTTCAATCCACCAAGTCTTACCCTTGACAATTCTCAATATATTCACATTACATTCTTTAAATACATAAATTTTTAAGTTCAACAATATTAAGGGAGCATGAATATCAATTTACGCTTACAAAGACCACTGGGATTGACCTAGGCCTGGGCGATAAAATAATACGTTTCGCGATAGAAACGTGATCGATATCAATAAAAAATGTGTTCAATAGAACTCTTTGTCGGAAGAAAACAGGTGAAGCTAGTTTGGTTGCCGTCATGCGCACTCGCTCCGTGACCGGCTCTAGGACCCGGAAGTAGTACGGTCGCGATTCAGGAAGCATAAACGGAGACAAGATGCTGTTGACATTGGCACCTGCCAAATGCGGGTAAAATTCAGCTGTGGCGGGTAATAACTTTAGCCTCACTAGCCACATTGACGGGTAGTTTATTCTTTGGTATGACAATTATGTTTGCATCAATATGCACAACTAACATCTATAATATTACTTGCTTTTTGTGTGAGACAACCAGAGGCATGGAGGAAAAACGGTATTCTTTTACTGCATTAAGTGCACACGACACATAGTATACATATTGCCCCCTGGTGGCCCGCCAGTGAATTAACATCAAACTCAAATATATTACAACAATATATTTTTGTTGTAGTTTTCTCTAAAGGCATGTGATATAATAAACGCATTGCACTATTTTATTACACTTTATTAAGCATTTCTTACATTTTCTTTTAATTTTGCACCTTAAATGTTAAGAGATAATTGTTAAGTGTTCATTGTGACTTTAGACTTTACATTAGATGTTTACATTTTAATTATTTGATTTTTCCATGGTTGTTGACATTTCTGTCTTAATAACTGATGGGACTATGATCATAGGAAGGTTAAGTTTAAAATAAAAATGTTTAAATATAATATATTCTTCTCCTGGTCCTTATTTTAAATGGGTCATAAAAAATATCAATAATTATCGATATCGACCGATATGAAACACTGATATCGTGATACAGTTTTCAGCCATTTCGCCCAGCCCTAGATTGACCGAGTCTGTTTCACAGTTAATAGAGTTAGCGTGCCTAATTTACCCCGCTTCAGATCAATATCATTGTATACATGGGGTTTTCTGTCTCACCTCGTAACAATTAAAACAGAACGCTAAGCAGTTCAGCTATGAACTTCTACTGTGTAATATAATAACTCGGGCTTCATTGACAGATGTAAACTGTGTTCAGTAATTGGCATCACTCAGTGTTTCTCCTGGAATAAACAGGAAAAAATCCAAATAAGCTAACAAACTTGTGGGGCGAACTGTGCAAATTGGTAATAACTGGTGATAAACTGAGTAGAGGCTGAGGAAAAGAAAAAAATAAATAAAATACAGCACTCGTTATTAAAAACACACTGCCGTAATCTCTGATCCCTAATACATGCATGTGAGGTTAGCACAGCGCATGATCATGACGCGCATGCACACTGTAGCACACATTTCATTCATTACCTGATTATCCAATTACACTATTATACAAAATGGCACTGAGGGTTAGAGAAGTGGAGCAGAAGCCACAACACAGTCTCTGATTTGACAGGAAGAATGCTGATTGGTTCCGGCTGCCGTTGAGAAATACGTGAGACAGGTATGCAGCCTGATTGGAAGTGAAGAGCAGTCTGATTGCAACAGAA
Organism: Channallabes apus; assembly: GCA_030522415.1. Taxonomy (NCBI): domain Eukaryota; kingdom Metazoa; phylum Chordata; class Actinopteri; order Siluriformes; family Clariidae; genus Channallabes; species Channallabes apus. The sequence goes on from CM060118.1 coordinate 32,080,153, forward strand.
TTAGACACCGACTTAATCAGGGAGACGGGTTTAGCAGAAACAAGTGCCATTAAATGAAAGCAAATCAGACTGGGTGATGAGGATACACAATACAGATACAATAGGTAAAAAGTTTTTTTTAAATTAACATTCACAGAAAGATTTTAAATAGAACAGAAGATTTTAGCCAATATTCCTTCAGCATAAGTGGTTCAAAGAGACGATGGTGATTTGAAAAACACTTCACGTGCGTATGTAAATCCGCACATGTTCATTAAATACAAACACATTGGCAAGCACGAGAAAATGAGAAAAATGATGAAAAAAAAAAAATCACGGTTCGTGATTTAATTTATTCGTTCCCTTTTTATTTTTTAAGCCTATTTTGCAAGTTACTGAACAGAGCACACAAACTGATTCCTGAAAGTACCTTTACAAACAACTTGTTAAAGCATGCACATTTCTAAAATACAATCTAGCATGGACATGTCTTTTAGTTTTCAACTGTTATAAAGGGTATTACATAATTAGCCGGATACATTGCGAAAAGAAAACTCAACATTTCACACTCTAACATTTAATTTGACCACCTTTAGACGTAAATACAGCATTAGATTCATGTGTGGAAATCATTCCTCATGCTCCCAGACTTTTACTGTTTGAGTCATGGAATATTCCAGAGAGGGACAATAAATCCAATGATGAGATAAACCTGATCATTCAGTACATTTAGGTAGTCAGCTGACTACAGTTTATTGCCACATAGCATTGCTGAGTGTAGACCTGACCAACTGAAGACACCCAGGTCATAACACTGCCCTCTAGAGGCTTGCACAGTGGGTTCTCATCCTGCTACACCATCTCTCTGTAATAGGGTCAATCTGGACTCATTAATTGCCAATTGCTCCAATGTCCAATATTTATGTTTCCCAGCAAACTGAAACTTTAAAAATTTTTTATTGTGGCCTCCGAGTGGCGCAGGGGTAAAGCGCTCGCCCTATCATCCGGAGATCGCTGGTTCGAACCCCGGGTGATCCTGTTTTCCTCTCACAGCCGGAGGCATAGAGAGAGCTGATTGGCCGAGCTCTCTCAGGGGGGAGGGAGGAGAGGTACTCGTGCTCCCATATCACGGCTCTACTGCCAATCAGGGGCGTCTGTGAGCTCGCGCATGCGGAAGGAGTGGATAGCGCTTTCCTCCGAGTGTGTTACTCCGCCCCAATAGTGCGTGAGTGAGCAGTTCGAAAAGATGCGGTCGGTTAACGTCACACGGTTCGGAGGAAACACGGGAGAGTCGTCGCCCTCCCGACTGAGTGGTAGCGGTAGCCTTAAGGTGGTAGCCCCCCCTACAGACGGGGAGGAATTGGCCGCGACTGAATTGGGAAGAAAATTGGAAAAACCCAAAATATAACAAAAAAATTTAAAAATTATTAGCCTAAATAAAATCAACGATTTTCTTATAACTACCCAGCTGTTTAGTCCCGACCCTTTTAGTTATCGCCCTGCTGTGTAAAGGAAATGGTCTTACCTTTAGTATTACACATGGCCAGGATTTATTTTGTAGATGTTTTATGATGCAACTTCAAGTGTTTATGGGATCTCTGATTACACTCATTTATGATTTTATTTTTTCCAAGCTCATTTTTTCCATGAGATTGATGATTCAGTACTATCCTTCCAGGTTTTAATGACGATTAAAGCTTTTTAATAGGACAGTTTCTAACTTAATTCCAGTAATCTTATTCCAGTAATTCTCTTAGTTGATTTCTTTGCCTGATGCTGGACAGTAATTAGACCCTAATGAAATGAGGACTTTTTTGGCTAGACAGTGAAAAACCTCATGGCATGAGTCATGCTTTTCTAACACTTGGCTGTTTATGTACACTTTCAAGTTTTTCTAGGTTTCCGCACTCTCTTTGGGATGCTTTCTTGTTGTTAATATAAAAATCTAACTCAACGATTAAACTAAATTAAATTCACCACATTAAATTCAGTTAATGTCCTTAGTGTCTAAAAGACAGAGACAGGGATATGATTGAACAGGTTTGCTTCTGTAAATGAGAGTTGATCTTAATATTCTGGAAGGTCATGATTCAGGTGTGAAATATTGAAGATGACAAATTGTCTTGCACCTCAGTGGTCTAATATGTCCTGAGTGTAACTATAAGAGACAGGTGAGGACAAGAGTATTCATTGGATACAAATCTAAATCACTGATATGGAATTTGAGCTAGTATCAGACAAATCACGTCTCATCAGGTCATGGCCAAGCCATTGAGCCGGCCAGGTGCATCAGTGTCTCCCTTTTTACACACATCTTTCCAATTTCTGTCTCAAAAACGTATTAAATTGATTCATTTAAAGCGATGGTGGACAGCATATTCATGCTCTCATTATCTTTCCTGCACTTATTATGGTCATTAGAAATAAACAGAGAGGACAATGTTCAGTGCACGTTGGAAAGAGGGGACAAAAGTCCCAGACAGAGTGAAGAGACAGTAAGTACAAAACCAGATGGTGAAAGCCAGCTAACAGTCATGGGAGGCCGAGTCAGTTTGTCTGGGCAATAGTGTGTTACTGAGTAAGGCAGAGCTACTGAGCTATTCACATCCATTGGGTATTCGAGAGAGACGCACACACAGACAGATGGTGGGGCTAACCTTCGAAACTTGTCTTTCATCTTCTCCAGATCATCTCGTGTTCGGCCCATCTCGGTCTGCATGTAGTGCCGGCGGCTCTCGAACTCCGCCTCCATCGCTTCCATTTTATGGGTGGTGTGTGTGAGATGGCGGCGCAGGTCTTCATTCTGCTGTTGTAAGATCCTGGAAACATACACAGGAAAAAGATGTAATCAATCCTGCTAATAATTTAGTGCTCTAGAAATGGCTTGATGCATAAGTAATATGCTGCTCGGTTACATTTAACCCACATTCCCATCCTGAATTCCTCACTCAAAATTACCTACTAATTGGTAAACGGATCTGAAGTCTTTCTGACTCGCTTCTATACCAACTAAATCTTTAACAGCATGTTAAGTCAAAATCTAGAGACAGATTACAGAACATTCATTAGATATGAATGAAAGGTTCGACATGAAAAAGAGAAGAAAAAGGATCTAAAGCGTACTCTGGACGTTCATGCACACCAGGGTGGTCACGTAGGATTCTTAAATTCAAGTTGAACAATGTTCAGAGTTGAGGCTGTATGAAACAGAAAATGTTGCTCAGCATGCTTTTGTTTTTTCCTCTTGGCCTTGTGACCTGTGCTACATCTTCCATCAGGTGAGGCATTTGCTCAAGGCTTACAGCTACTCAAGCAAATACTACTAGATATTATTTCACCATGGAAAGAACATGAAGATTCTTCTAATATAAAGATTTTCAAGACTATATAGTTTCTTGTGTAAATGTATTATTTAATGAAAGCAGCCAAGAAGCCCCCACCGTTCCAGTATACGTTATCATGATCTCTTCTGTGGGAACCCATCTCATGTTCCCTTCGATCTCCACTTAAGTGTAAAGAGCACTAGCCATTATTTCCAGTAACTGGGGTCTGGCCTGCATGTGGGTGCGTGTATACGTTTTGTACTTTGTCTCTCTATACATTATCTGACCCTATTGCTTCTTATTAAATCAACAATCACAAGAATCCATATTAATATGCATCTAAATCTGACGTTTCCCCATGTCTCCTTGCTGTCTGGCAGAATGATCCTGATTCCATGTTAAGCTTTAGATAACCAAAACGCAATGTTAACTTCTAAGATGTAATCAGCACATGCACACTTGAAGATAAACAAGTAAAGATAAAATCTTCATTGTTGCAACAGAGTCATCAGAACAAATATGAAAATAGTATACCCTGCACTAGGGCTGCACGATATATCGAAAAAATATCGTTATCGCGATAATGGCATGCGCGATAACCATATCGCAAAGAGTTGCGATAAATACTTTATTTGCCAAGCATTTGTGTGTCCAAATTTGACCAATCAGATGGGCCCTTACTATGTTTATACTCGCTTATATCTTTTATATATATATATATATATATATATATATATATACACATACACACATACATACACACACTTCATTCTGTCGCGAACTAACCCCGGATGATCAGAAGACTTAGCGATTAGCCGTTAGCCCTTTATAGACGGTAAACCCAAACGCGGAAGCAAGCGAGTAGGCAGGATAACCACGCGAATTAGTCACAGGACTCTCACAGAAGGGGAGGAAGGGAAAAACACACATTTAACCCGCGTCCTATAAACACACACTCGAATCAGAAAGTAAACAATCTGAACCGACATGCGTGAACTCAGTGACTAAGCTCTATGAGGTGTTTGTTTACTCCTCTTATACTTCCTGGTTCGCGACCGCATTACTTCCGGGTCCTAGTGCCGGTCGCGGAGCGAGTGTGTGTGTGTGACAAATAGTATTTTTTAAATTTAATTTTTGTTTAATAATATTTATTTTTATTTAAAAAAAAAAAAAACAGGCAAACCAAAGAGAATATTTAGTTTAAAAGATGCTCTTGTTTTAAGACACTATTGATGAGTGTATGGTTACATGTAAATAAAAAGTCATGTTTGAAAGTAATTCATATTGTGTTGGCAGGTTTATAGTAACAGCAAACCAGAAGTCAGAATATCTGCTGAGGGGTTTAAGTCATTCATAGTGTTTTGAAGTCTAAATATTTGCAACTTCCTTGACATATAGTTTCTTTTTAGCCTGAATTAGATTTAATTACATCAGACGAATATCTATTACCTGTTTATTTTAGTATCATTACATATAAATAAATAAATAAAAAAATAGGCAATAATAATAATAAAAAAATGCATTTCTCTAGGGAAATGTTATATCGTAAGAAATATCGTTATCGCAGTATTCAACAACAACATCACATATTTTCCTAATATCGTGCAGCCCTACCCTGCACCAACACAGACTGCTCAGAGGTAACGTCAATCACACAGAACCAGGAGTCAAAAGATTCAAATTCAAGAACAGATCACTCACATCTAATCTCGGTACATATCCGATATGAGATTTTAGTACAACGTTGATTTAAAACAAACTTGGATTAAAGTGACATGTTGGAATCATGTGGAAGCTTCATACAGTAGATTGACAGATGAGGTTCTACTGTACTGTATGAGTAGGCAATTTCTGAAGCCCTTAAGTCTCACCCAATTTTGTACACTTTTCTGATGACGACCTTTACAACCTTGCACGCTCTGCACCCGTTTCCATAATTCAGAGTGGAAGCTTATTTTGAAAGCCACAAACGCAACAAGCTTTTCAGAGCAGGATATAGTAACTGGAATGAAATAATCTTGCAGGTTTGCTGACAAGCTACAGGAAAACATTAGTGGCTGGTAATGTGCCAAGTCCGATAAACTGCCTCTTATTATTAAAGGAGTTCATCCTCATATAAAACGGACCAGAATCTTTAGCAAATGCTATCACGGTCTGGAATGAGAGACTATGGTATTAAGTCTCTGGTATGTACTGTATAAACTGTGCTTTATGGCATAGACTGGGCCTGATGCAAAGAGCCGAAGACATTTCTCATCACCATAAGCTATTTCATGCTGACGATTGCGATAGTAACTAACTTCGCTTGAGGCATTTGCAATTCTCCAACTACAACATGCATGACCCCGAGTAGGAACAGTGACAAGTCAATGCTCTTTTATTACCTACTTGGGATGGCAGAGCATGGCCCTTAAAAATAGATTAAAAAAAAAAAAAAAAAAAAAGGGATTACTAAAAAGAGATTATTAGTACACTTATGTCTGGTAAAGCAGTGTCCAAATAATTCACTTCTTTCTTTCCCCCCATCAGTGAGTATTTAGGCCGATCAATGAAGCTGCCACTGTCACATGGCACAAATGTTTCTGTTATCCATCACTTGGGAGGACTTTTTGGGTTTACTGTCACTACGCACATGCAGTTCCACTCCAACAATCATGCTCAAGTTGTGCTTGAACAATTCCATTCATTTCATGGAATTTATTCTAAAGAAAAGTATTTGCATAATAATGCAGTGGCTGAGTAACAGTAAATACCAACACATCAGTACATCACTTGCAAACTGAATAATTTCCACAGATATTTTTGAATAACTTATAATGGTCAAAGTATGCGTTTAGTAACTTCACACAGATGGCAGTAGCAGGAAATCCCATGAGGACTGTCGTCAGTACCAAATAAGACACCAGGGGTCATGCTGAGTACTAATGAACTTAAAGAACAGGAGGACGGCAAAGGAAAAATTGAGTCAAGTGTGTTACGGTGTACCTCTTGGTCACCTCTTAATCTCTGCACAGGGATGTTCTACGGCTCTTGCTGATGGACACCTTCCACACACACACCTATTGATAACTAATGTGTCTACGGGACCTTTACCTGTGCTACAAGGATACGACAGGTGTAGATGCGGACGTATTATTCCACTAGTTGTGACGCGTATCTTTGGTTGAAGTTCGTTACTTACGAAACACAGAAGTCCAGTGATCTCTTTGTCTCTCGTATTTTATTTTCCAGCATCAAAGAATCAACACTTCATACAGTCGTCTTGAGTAAATCCACTGTGGTTACAACACCAGTTGCTGTATATATCTGATTACAGTTAGCTTACAGTGAAAAGCTTGTGTTCTCCGAAACGTCCGTATCTACAGTAAACTCAAGTTCTCAAGATATATCGAAAAAATATCGTTATCGCAATAATGGCATGCGCGATAACCATATCGTAAGGAGTTGCGATAAATACTTTATTTGCCAAGCATTTGTGTGTCCAAATTTGACCAATCAGATGGGCCCTTACTATGTTTATACCCGCTTATATCTTTATATAAATATAATTTATATATTTATACTTCATTCTGTCGCAAACTAACCCTGGTTGATAAGACTTAGCGATTAGCCGTTAGCCGCGATTAGCCGTTAGCCCTTTATAGACGGTAAACCCAAACGCGGAAGCAAGCGAGTAGGCAGGATAACCATGCGAATTAGTTTAAGGACTCTCACAGAAGGGGAGGAAGGGAAAAACACACATTTAACCCGCGTCCTATAAACACACACTCGAATCAGAAAGTAAACAATCTGAACCGACATGCGCGAACTCAGTGACTAAGCTGTATGCAATGCTTTGTTTACTCCTCTTATACTTCCGGGTATCTGCTGAAGGGTTTAAGTCATTCATTCAAGTCTAAATATTTGCAACTTCCTTGACATATAGTTTCTTTTTAGCCTGAATTAGATTTAATTACATCAGACGAATATCTATTACCTGTTTATTTTACATATAAATAATAAAAAAATTGGCAATAATAATAAAAAAATGCATTTCTCTAGGGAAATGTTATATCGCAAGAAATATCGTTATCGCAGTATTCAACAACAATATCGCATATTTTCCTAATATCGTGCAGCCCTACTTTCTATCATGCGATAGTCATACAAATGCATGTAATAGTGAAACGACATCACAGACCAACTTATGATTGTCAAAATGGATGCTTAACTGACAAATTCAAAGCTTATGGCTTATGTAATAAAAACTTAATACTTAACTAATGAATAGAATAAGATAGAATAAATGCAACATGAAAGAAAAAACACTTACTTGATTTTGTCAGCATCTGATAATGACTCCTGCAAAAATACAAAGATAACAAAATAAGCAGACATACTGTACTGTAAGCTGATAAACGCAGAAAAAAAGAAGAAGAAAAAGGCAACATTGTTTGTTATACGTTTCTTAATAAAAGTATTCTTCTCTCCCTGGCAATTAAAAGACATGATTTGTAGCCACAGCATAATTAAGCATAAAGGAACAGCTTGCAAAGGACAACAGAAATATTAATTAAGAACAAGCTGATTTTGAAATTGCAAATAGGAAAATAGACCAGTCAGAGCTAGGACGGACCTTAAAAGTGCACTTGTGGTGCACAATTATAAAAAGATAATTAGCATGGAACATTAATATGCTTTTTGTTTGAATCTAAGAAATTACTTTGACAGCTGTGCTTTTCTCCTAATTAAAAGTAAAAATATCACACCACAATGTTATTGGTAACATTTACAATTTCTTTTCTACAAAACTTAGCTCTGGCGACAAGGTTAAATTAGCATTTTCGTCAAAAGACTTATTTAATAAAATCATTAAAGTGGAAAAAAACAAAAAACAAACAATGAATCGTATATAATCTTTCATAGGAAAGGTACCGAATATTAAAACATGCATTAAATTTGGCAATATAAAGGACACAAACCCATAATGTGTGCATTCTAGGGGTGTATAACTACACACATACATACTGTAGTGGTTCTGTACCCATCAAATGTATATTTTCTTTCTCAAACTGTGTAATCAGAATCTTAGATTTAACATATAACAAATAAGTCTGTTGATTAAATCAAGTTATACAGTATAACTCCTTTAAAGATTATTAAAGAAATTTTTTACTTTGTTGCTCTCCAATGTCATGTTGATTCAGGAACAATATCTCAACTGGGCCTCTGTTGCGGTGACGTTTGGTCATGATGTACATATTCCCTGCTTACTCTTGTCAGGAAAGAAGAGTTCTCCAAGCGTGGAAACAGCGCCATCACCAGGAGCAAACAATGCTTATAAAATATCTTTACTATTCTTAACCATTAGGTACCAGACATTATTATTTTCCACAGTTCTAACCCTTTTAGAATAGACTGTATATCTAGCCTTTCCCATGACCAAGGCAGCGTGCAGTTACTGAAGTGATGTATTAAGTTACCAGGCTATAAAAGTTGTGGAGAAAGAAAAGCTAAACATGGTACACATACCTTCATTTGTGATAAAACCAAAAAAGCAGTTTGTGATGTTGGTATACTTTCACTTTCCATATGAATTCTAGCCGTTGTCAGCTTTGATTTCTTCACATTGTCCTTTGGCCAAGTCCTTGGCTCCAGCTGGGCAGACTGGTGAGATAGTGGCTGTTGTAAAACACCCTGTCGATTCCTTCCATCCCACTCGGTCCCACTGTGATGCTTGGAATCGCCACTAACCTCCATCCGTCTACAATCATAACCCTTGGATTTATGTTGCGTTCCTTCCATTTGGAGGTTCATAAGCCCTTTCTCTGGCTCTTGATGCAGGTTGTCCTTCAGAGAAATGTCTCTTGTTTTGGACCTGACTTTCTTCTCCATCCTTGTCTCTCTGTCCTGTGGGGTGGGACATTCACCCCATGACTGGTTCCTCTTCTGAATTCCTTTATGCTCCTTGAAATCAGATTGCTGACGATGACACGGCTGGGCCTGGATTGCTTTAGAGGGTTCTTGCTTTTTATAACCTAGCAAGTTTAAACTAGCAGGGCTCAGAATTCTGTGTGTAATCTCATCTAAGAATTGTGAGAACTTAAGCTTTTCCTCCAGGAGCTGGATCTTCCATTCTGGTAATCGTGGACACGGTGAAGCAGAGGACGTTGAGGCGTCAGCTCCTGGGGGAGACGCACCTCCTGTCCGCTCCTGGTCCAGGAAGACGCACTTGGGCTTTTTGTCATGGCTGTGGCTACATCTAAGCATCTCTGCTGATTTTGACTTGCGTAGCGTATCCTTTGCACGTACTCTTAGGTAGTCTGTCTGCTTCAGTATACCCTTGGTTAGCGGTGCCTGTGTTGGAAATGCAGACTTGGAGAGATGCCGTTCCACTTTGGGAGGAAAGATTTCTGCCCCCTTCTTAAAGACTAATGAACGTTCCCCACTTCTGCTGGAGTGAGCTGGGGAAATGCAGCCAATGCTCTTCTGGGACCCTTGCCAGGTAAGATGATCCTCTTCAACGGATTTTAAAAGCAGGTCCTCACTGCGGCTAATAAATCGGTTTATGCCCGTGCCCGCTTTGGGGGGAAGAGCGACTCCAACAGCACCATGGCTGAATATCCGAGGAGGAGGAAGGACAATGAGGTCTAAACTAGAGAGACTGGAAACTTCCAGTTCGCTGTCTGACCAGGACGACGAGAAAACATCAGGGCCCTCATACTTGTCTGAGCATTTCACGTAAGGGCCGGTAAAGTGCGAGTGACGCGAAATAGAAGAATAATCTGGGAGACAAATTACCTGACTGGCAGCATGCTGGGCTGGAGAGTCACAAGTTGCTGTGGGGCTCCCGCTAAGGTCCTCTCGGAAAATGGGCTGATTGTGGCGAGTTTCGCGGTGCTGCGGCGGTGCCTTGCGATACGGCTTGCGGGCTGGGGCTGCACTCGTCATTCTTGAAGCTCAACCTTCAAGTCCACACACTGAACATCAATCCTGCCGAGAGATGGGCATAAAAGAATCGAAAGAGCACCAACACAGAGTCCTGCTTCATGGAAAGAAAAAAAAAAATAGACTGCTCAGTTCATCTGCCTGTTCGCTTTCTCCCCTAGCTCACTACCTCCGGCTCCCCAAGCGACTGCCATAAAAAAAAAACAGTTTAAATCGATAGGCTTTGATGAATGCAGCATCACTGGGCACTAACAAAAACTGCCGGAAGCAGACCATCAAAGACTGAGGAAGAGAGGGAGGGGTATGCCACTTCAAATAATCATTAAAAATCTGTGATTGTGTGGAGTACTTTTAAACAATTGGACTGATCGTGTGGGAATGTGTAGTAAAAAAAATATATATATATAAAAAGTGTGCAAGCTTTTCAATAAAGAAGACAAAACAAGAAATAAATTGTGGTGAATGAGGGAAAATAAAGTGGATTTCCCCATATGCGAGTAAGTGATTACAAGCTGAAGTGCATTTTAAACACACAAACCACTGCATGACGTCTGAATGCATGAATGTTATAAAAAGCTAACTTTGCAATAGAAACATGGTTTCCTCTCTAAATAATAATAATGCACAGAAATAAGTCTGACAGCAGGTTAAAATATTAGATAGGAAGAAAAGAAAATACAAATCATTTCCACCCTACTGTTTGATTAACTACATACAGTAAAAAAAAAATAAAAAAAAAAGCTGTCTGTGAAAGCTCTGGATAAGCGTGAAGCCGTTTTTTTTCTTACTGGTCTCGTCTTATACTGTATAGTGGCAAAAAGTGTGTGTTAAACAATCAAATCACATCAGCAGCTCTCACAGGTCTCTCCTCCGATTTCTGGGTCAGACCCTCGTGTTTGTCCGGTTATCCTTTCAAACAGCAGCTATTTTAAGGGAGCAATGAAACCCACCTTTACTGATAAAACAGGAACAATAAAAGGCTTGTGTGTGCCACAGCTTCCCACCAATGTTAAATCAATGGCATTCCCGGGGCTGTGCTACTAAGGGTGAAGCTTAAGGTCACCGTGACACACACGCAGGCTCGGGACACACACACCGTCAAAACATGCTGTGTTAAAGTTATTTCCTTAAAATGGCAAAGGGATGTTATTAACTGTGGTCCAAAAGAAAACCATGGGAACACAATGATACCATTTTACAAACCGGATTCCAAAAAAGTTGGGACACTAAACAAATTGTGAATAAAAACTGAATGCAATGAAGATAATAGAACATAAATCACGGAACAAAAGTTTAAACTGAGAAAATGTATAATTTTAAGGGAAAAATATGGTGAATCAAAATGTCATGGTGTCAACAAATCCCAAAAAAGTTGGGACGAGGCCATTTTCACCACTGTGTGGCATCTCCCCTTCTTCTTACAACACTCAACAGACGTCTGGGGACCGAGGAGACCAGTTTCTCAAGTTTAGAAATAGGAATGCTCTCCCATTCTTGTCTAATACAGGCCTCTAACTGTTCAATCGTCTTGGGCCTTCTTTGTCGCACCTTCCTCTTTATGATGCGCTAAATGTTCTCTATAGGGGAAAGATCTGGACTGCAGACTGGCCATTTCAGTACCCGGATCCTTCTCCTACGCAGCCATGATGTTGTGATTGATGCAGAATGTGGTCTGGCATTATCTTGTTGAAAAATGCAGGGTCTTCCCTGAAAGAGATGACGTCTGGATGGGAGCATATGTTGTTCTAGAACCTGAATATATTGTTCTGCATTGATGGTGCCTTTCCAGACATGCAAGCTGCCCATGCCACACGCACTCATGCAACCCCATACCATCAGAGATGCAGGCTTCTGAACTGAGCGTTGATGATAACTCGGGTTGTCCTTGTCCTCTTTGGTCCGGATGACATGGCGTCCCACATTTCCAACAAGAACTTCGAATCGTGACTCGTCTGACCACAGAACAGTCTTCCATTTTGCCACACTCCATTTTAAATGATCGCTGGCCCAATGAAAACGCCTGTGCTTGTGGATCTTGCTTAGAAATGGCTTCTTCTTTGCACTGTAGAGTTTCAGCTGGTAACGTCGGATGGCACGGTGGATTGTGTTCACTGACGATGGTTTCTGGAAGTATTCCTGAGCCCATTCTGTGATTTCCTTTACAGTAGCATTCCTGTTTGTGGTGCAGTGTCGTTTAAGGGCCCGGAGATCACGGGCATCCAGTATGGTTTTACGCCCTTGACCCTTTCGCATAGAAATTGTTCCAGATTCTCTGAATCTTCTGATGATATTATGCACAGTTGATGATGATAACTGCAAAGTCTTTGCAATTTTTCACTGGGTAACACCTTTCTGATATTGCTCCACTATCTTTCTGCACAACATCTTTCTGAGAGACACTGCCACTCTGAGAAGCTCTTTTTATACCCAATCATGTTGCCAATTAACCTAATTACTGTTAATTGGTCTTCCAGCTCTTCGTTATGTTCAAATTTACTTTTTCCAGCCTCTTATTGCTACTTGTCCCAACTTTTTTGGGATTTGTTGACACCGTGAAATTTGGAATCAACATATTTTTCCTTTAAAATGATACATTTTCTCGGATTAAACTTTTGATCTGTCATCTATGTTCTATTCTGATTAAAATATTGACATTTGCCATCTCCACATCATTGCATTCAGTTTTTATTCACAATTTGTTTAGTGTCCCAACTTTTTTGGAATCCGGTTTGTAAATGACCGGTATGAACTGAATATTTTATAGGAAAGATAGGGAAATGCTCAAAATCTTTCAATCTTTAAAAAACATTCAGTAGTTAAGATGACATACCGTAATTTGGTCCCTTTAATTAAATTTCGGACATTTGTACAAAAGCTTCAAACCTTCCATCTAATGTTTTTCTTCGACTGTGTTCAGAACCATTTCCATAGTTTTGATAAAGCCCATCATTAGAGTAATACAAATCTGATATCTACTGTATATAAATGCTCTAAAAATACTTAAGGCCGTACTGAAAGTAATGAGAAAGTGAGTATAATCTTTTTCTTTTATTAACTGACATAAATGTTTAAAAAAAAAAAATGCTTCCTCTATAGCAGTGGTTCTCAAAGTGTGATGCGCCCCACTAGTGGGGAATACAGACATGACAGGTGGGGCGCAATGAACGGGAGGAAATTAGTGGAAAATAACAGGAAAGTACCTATTCTAATTCATGCTTTTCTTTATTGATAATGAAGAGCGTACGCTCAAAACTAAACAATCACACACAAATAAATGGATCAATAATACAAGTAAATTTTAAATAACATCAGTTGTGGTCCGGGAGAAAAAGTGGAACCATAGTGGAACAATAATGGTTTAACGACGGACCAACTTGAGCAGCGCTGCTCGAATCACAAACCTGCGCGACTGACAGAAATAAACCGCGCCGACCATCAAAATACATTTTACCCCGCTGGGATGCGCACGTACAAACAAGGCATGGCAAGGCGGAAACAATATTAAACAGGCCTGACATTTTAAATAAAAAACAGTGGGTCGCGCAGGTTTGCGATTCGAGCGGCGCTGCTCAAGTCTTAATCTGCGCTGCGCGATCCACCGGGCTGCGCGAATAAACCAGATCATCACTGCGCTGTCCAGGTAGTCACGCTGCGCTGTATTTGCGCAGATATTCGGTTCAATCGGGTGCCGCGGTTTCGTCCCACTTTTGATGTGTTTGGCTTCACATACACTTTGACAATGGAAGAAGACGCTGCAGCAGCAGTGAATTTGCTTACATGTGACGAAACCAACAACGAGGAGATTGTAAAGAAAAAAGGTGCATCGTCTGTGGTGTGGAATTGGTTTGGGTATAAGAAAAGTGATACGAATGAGACGAACGTGATTTGTAAGGTACGTAAGTGCACTGTTTTAACAAGTGGTGGAAACACGTCAAACCTTTTCTATCATCTGAAATCCAAACGTCTAAACGAATATGGCCAAAGTAAAAAAAAAAAAAAAAAAAAAAAGAGGCAAACCTCAGCAATTCAGTTTTCAGAATTGGCCAGTGCAAAAAAACTACAAACGATTGTTGAGCAGCTAATAAACATGGGGTCAATTATGCAATGATAAGTGACAACGTAAGCCTTTTATAACAATTGCACGTGTATTTTATCTATTTTGAACTTGGTGGTGTTTGATCTTATTGGTTTAGAAATTGATATTTCAATAAACAGTAAACTTAGCCGATTTCGTTATTATTTTGTTGACAAGTGGGGCTTGAAAATTCGCCCACCCCCTTAAGTGGGGAATGACAGAAAAAGTTTGAGAACCACTGCTCTATAGTAACCATTCTTCGATCATAGAATTTTTTGACAAAGGAGGGGTGCAGCATCTCTGACATTCACAGAAGGTTACAGAATGATTAGAGAGACGATACCAGTGTTTTCCGGTACAACAGCACAGGCATGGCGGCGCGCCACGCCAACGAGACCCCCGGCCATGTCTACACGATAGGGCACTTCATTTTTTTTTTTCATCTAATTCCACCCAATGTACTGTGAAATAACCACTGCACATACTGATTCATCTTGTGCCAAGTGAACCCATCAGCGTTCGTAGCGGGCAGGGCTTTATGTTTAACCTCTCAGTCTCTCTCCATCAGTCCAGTACAAAATGCATTTCACCTCAAGTACAGTAAAATCTACTCCTGCCAATAATACCATCCAGAATACCAGCAGTTTTGTCGGATGAATTCTGATGGGTTTAATGGTTGCAGATATAAATGATTTTTTACTAAGTGCAGAAGCTTTCGAGTGGCGCAACACACATTTTTATAGAGTTACATTATCAAAATACCGTATATTCGAGTTAAATGTCTACGATCTGCCTTTTTCTCCAAACTGTGAGAACAAAAAAATCTCAAATCTCAATGGCGCAACTTAAACTATTTACACATGTTCATCCTGGGTGGTAGAGTGAATTATTTGCCAAGTCTGTTATAAACAATTAGGGTAATGGTAAAATCATGATACATATAGAAATGACATTTTAATCTGATCGGCAACCAGGTATCACTTTTTTATTTTTACACTACAACACTATTATAACACCAGCAGTTTGGGTTTATTAATTATGGATTGCAAAATGAGCACGGTACATGCTTTTTAAATAAAAAAAAAAAAAAATAAAAAAAAAGAGAAAACATGTTGCCATTTTCTTACAGTAAATCATCCTGTAAATAAACTCTACTTACAGCAACACTGATGTTTTTCTAACTGCATGCTTCATCTTTGCAGCTCATTAGTTTCTCAAATAATTGGGTGCTACTACATACAAATAACCAAAGTAAAACTGCAACAAAAAAAAAAAACAGTCTGGGATTGTTTCCCCAAAATAAATTGTCCCCGTTTGCCTATGACTCACTGGTCGCCAATGACTCAGTGGAAAAATCAGCCTCTATGAAAAGAGAACAAAAGACCTTTTGAGAACCATGTAGGATTGTCTTTCTTAAGACAGCAAATGAAAGATGAGCATTTTATTGGGTCTTCATTTACAGGTGTCAAAAGACCCTTTCAGACAGGTATCCCATGCTATTAACCTGATGGCAGCTGAAAAGATCAGCTTTAAGTCTGAATGATTACCCCTGATCACTGTTCCATAGTAATCATGATCATCATCTTACTAGGTCAGACTTCGTAAAAAATTTACAAATCACTTCCTACACAGTCTGAAGTGTCTGCAGTCAGATTAACGTGCGGGACAGACACACAAGATTACAGGGAACTGATGGGATATTGTTGCGTACAGCCGTCCTAAAAATCATGACAATCTAGGTTAGGGTTGTGTACCGAAAACCGGTGCCAATACAGCACCGGTACCTATAGAACCGGTATGTCCTGGACCGAAACAGAACGCGCATTTCGGTGCCACTTAAATGCCTGAACTGTCGATTGAAATATTTGTTCTCTAGATTTGTATATTTTTGTAGATTAATAGTTTATTAGATTAAATAAAAATATTTAAAAGCACAAATCATCCGGAAATGAGAGACCATCCGACATGCGCGTGAATGCAGCAACTAACGTTACACTCGCTCTGATGGCAGCAGGCGGTCTACCGATATCTTAGCTCGATAAATTAAACTTTCGTTAAAATGCCTAAAACTAAACAGTCGAAAGTGTGGCTATATTTCACAAGAAAGGATTCCGGCACCGCGACGTGCAGCAAATGTTTCACAGCAGTTGCGTGTAAAGGCGGAAACACGTCAAATCTAATGAAACATTCGAGCAGGCAGACGGAATAAAGTTAAAAGCAGAGGGAGGCACCGTGTTTTCTTGTGGACAACAGCTGGCGCTATCGGTGTGGACGACCCTCAGTCCCAGTCACACCAACTGTAGCTAAAAGGAGTCACTGCTTATGATGCCGACAGCGGAAGCAGGTTGGTAGTAGGATAATGTAATGTTAATAGCAAAATGCAAATCTTGCATTCATGCTAACAAATAGTCAAACGATTTGTAAAAAATTTATGTAACATGGATTCTGTTTTTAATTATGGCTTTCCAGCCTGTACTAGTAGCACTACAACAGTGACCCCATTTACCATAGTAAAGAAGGCTATGCATGTCCTGTGCAGGGCAATAAGTCAGGAAAGGTGTCGTATTTTGACAGAAAAGGCAAATATGGTGAAATTTCTGCAAAAGAATTGCTAAAATTTGAAGCTTATATATTCATATTGCTTTAAACTTAATATATTGTTAAATTTTAAGCATAATATTTTTTGTTCAATAAAAATTCATTCTTGAGTCATCCACTATAATTTTGTGGCTTAAAAGTATCGGTTCAGGCACCGTTTTGGCACCGGTACCGTGTTCAAAGTATCAATTTGGCACCGGTATCGAAAAAAAAACCAAACCATACCTAACCCTAATCTAGGTGGGGACGCTTGAAAAATTTGTCAAGCAAGGTCACTTACATCAACACAGGGAAAAACAAACTGGTTACTCAAGATGTGGTATTCAGAAAGAATTATCAAGAATATGGAGAGGTCAAGAGCAAAGAACAGGAGTGGAAAAACCAAGACGATTAAAATCTGATGAGAACTTTCTCAGTTTCCTAATCGAGGGACCGGAAGAACCTGGCTCAGCTTCTGGTAGCTTCATCTGGTTGCCAAGTTGATCATTCCATTGTCTGAAGCTTGCTTGATCAGTAATGGCTTTTGTGGAAGGGCAACAGCCAAGAAAACACTTTTTTGGAAAGGGACTGCTGAGAAGGCTAAAATATGCAAAAGCTCACAAATATTGGAGTAAAGATCAGCAGTATTATGCAGTGAGGAATTGAAGTTTGAAATTTTGGGGTCGAATCTTCAGCAGTATGTTAGAAGAAGAGTTGGAGAGCGGTGGAAGAATCGGTGCTTGCAGCCATCGGACGATACACAGTCCGTACAGTAGGAGGGACCGTCATGGTTTGTGGCCACATTTGCGTAATTCATCATTCCATTCTTTCTGGAAAGTGTCTGATTGGGAATAGATTCCTTTTTTTTTTTTTTAAGCATGATGATCCCAAACAAATTGTAAATGCCGTGAAATTTTATATACAAATAAATAAATAAATAAATAAAAAGCAGATACAACTCGGTCATAGATTGGTCTAGACTACCATAAAATCAGTATAAGATCACCTGAACAGAAGAAGAAATAAAAGCTAAATTTAATGACAAACTCTGCAAAGAAAGCCTGGTACAAAATAACGGGAAAAAAAGGCGTCAAAAATAATGCACTAAGTGCAAAAGGAGACGATACTAAAGACTGAACTTATGCCTGTAGAAGCTGTTTTGTTCAGACACTTTGTGTCTTAACACAGTCTACATATTTCTAGAGGTGTTCCGATACCATTTTTCCCCTCCCGATACCGATTCTTGGGCTCAGGGTATCGGCCGATACCGAGTACTGATCCCATACCTGGATGTGTATCTGTACATAGCATTTCTTTTTCTAGCCCTGTGTAACGAGTTCGGCCCTAAGTGCACGGGCGAAACCATGAAACACGGACACGAGGCGAGTTCTTACAGGAAAAAGGGTAATTTATTTAGAAAAATGGGGAAGGAAAGGGTTACTTACCGCCTAACTACTGCTTCGGAGTGAGGGAGGAGCGATATCAATTTGGGCGCGCGTCCATCACAGACGCACGCCGTGGCACTCTGTAAGTAAGCTAAGCTAGCAAAGCTAGCGGGCATAAATAGGTTATGTTTAGGAAATTGGTATCGGATCGGTACGTGGACTCAAATACTCGCTGATTCCGATGCCAGATTTTTTTGTGGTATCGGCAGCATTTCCGATACCAGTATCGGAATCGGAACAACCCTACATATTTCCTGTGTTTTTTTGGTCATACCCTAATAAGGAGGCTGAGAACTGAATATACATGATCATTCCAATGGTGCTAAAAGAGCTAATTTAATGCTGTAAAAGACATTTGCACAATACTGCATGTTTGAATTTTAGAAAGTCGTTGTTTTAACAGATTGTTGACGCAACACTTATGTATCCTGTGTCTGATAAGGGCTTGAGGTACAAGCTTAAAAGGTGCAATGTAACCCAAGGTCCAAATTAGTAGCTGTGTGAGGGAAGAGCTGCACATTTTTCATCAATGAACTTAAAGGAGCTCCTTCACGAACAGAAAAGCGGATTTTGTTTCAGCATGTGGCCCTTACACTCACAGGCCCACGCAAAGGCTGCTGTCTTTCATAGCGGAGTGCCATTCACTATAATTAAGTGCACTTCATCATGGTGTCGTCGTTCATTTCTGTGAAATATGACTTTTGAATTGAATATCAATCGGAGGTGAATTTAATGCTTAATTCAATTATTTTGTTGCTTACTTGTACATTTGATTTTCACATGCGTTCAATATGTACAAAAGACCAACTTATCCATTGTAGTTGACGACTATAATTACAGGAATAAAATCTATAAAGGGGTTAAACATTAACTACCACATTTTTCAAACGAGACTTTTTCCATCCTCTAGCAGGTGCTACAGAGTGACATCTTTGCAATAACATCTGTATTAAATCACACTGTAATTTAATAGTGTTACAGTATTTTGACCATGCCCGTGCTACTTCGGATGGTTATGCCAAGGTATTATGCCACTAACAAAAATTTCATGGCCACACTAGTGGATGTTCGTAGTATTATCTCCTCAGTGATTAGACAATCTAAATTTCCTTTATAGAACTGAATCAAAGACCTCATCTAAAGTAGGGGAACAATAAAAGTGGGTATTGTTTTAAAAAAAATAAAAATAATAATAATACATTTTAAAAAATGAATATACATTTTTTTTTTCGAGACAGCAAATAATTACATTAAATATAAACACATAAATATCTGGAATAATAATGCAACTTCTACAAAGAATTTTAGAAACGTCCCTTTTACAACAATAATGCTGTAAAAATCCAAATAACTTTACAGATCTTCATTGTAAAGGGTTTAAACCATGCATGTTCAATTAACCATAATCAATTAATTAACATGCACCTGTGGAATGGTCGTTAAGACCTTAACAGCTTACAGAAAGTAGGCATTTAAGGTCACAGTTGTAAAAACGCAGGACACTAAAGAGACTCATCTACCGACTGTGAAAAACACCCAAAGAAAGACGCCCAGGGTCGCTGATCATCTGCGTGAACGTGCATTAGGCATGCTGCAGGGAGGCATGAGGACTGCTGATGTGGCTATAGGGCAATAAATCGCCATGTCCGCACTGTGAGACGCCTAAGACGGCGCTACAGGGAGACAGGAAGGACAGCTGATCATCCTCGCAGTGGAAGACCACGTGTAACAACACCTGCACAGGATGGGTACATCCGAATATCACACCTGCGTGACAGGTACAGGATGGCCACAACAACTGCCCGAGTCACACCAGGAACACACAATCCCTCCATCTCACAGCAAGAACTGACAAATCTGGTCCAGTCCATGAGGAGGAGATGCACTGCAGTACTTCAAGCAGCTGGTGGCCACCAGATACTGACTGCTACTGACTGATTTTGAGCTTCTCTTCATTCAGGGACACATTGGGAAACATTTTTACTTTATGTCTTATGGTGTCGACTCTTTTAGTGTTCATACAAATATTTACACATTAAGTTTACTGAAAGTAAAAACAGTTGAAAGTCAGAGGACGTTTCTTTTTTTGCTGAGTATACAGTATATGTGGATGTGTCTTTTCACCCACTATCTGAAAAATGTAGTAGTAGATCTACAGGTATGTATGTAGTGCATCTTTTTAATTATAGGATACAAACTTTATTGCAATGTGTTTATAAGAAATTCTGTTGATTTCCCAAGCTAACGTGATTAAAAATGAAAGATTTACAAAAGAAATGTAAATTTTTTTGCACATTCTAGCAGAGATGTTTGTCAGCTTGTATTTCCTGGCCAAATCTCACTAAACGCCACTCGCCGATGTTCTGCCAAACACCGGTATTGTGTGTACTTCCTTGCTGTGACCAGCCCTCATTTGCAGTCAGACCCAATTCCTCTTCTCTAAAGATCATCCTTTTAGAAACTACAAGTCCAGAAACTGTCACTGCAGATTTGAGTCAGCTTCACTAAATATCACGACTGTGACAGTGAATGAGCAGACAGTAGGAGCCTGCAGAGACCATGTGGAAGCTGGTGTTAATACGTCCCTCCTGGCTCAAAGCACTGAAGCGAGATAGCGAGGCGGGCATAAAAATACTGCATGCAGAGATATAAATATTAGCATATAACTTGGCTTCAATATTGAACAGGTACAGATGCACAAACACTCAAGGTCCGAAGGACACTAATGGAATGTTCTGAAAAGCAAAACATAAAAAAAAACAATAATAATAAACAAATGAGACAGATCAGTACAGGTCAAATAATCTCATCTGTAGTAACTACATATTCGACTTGATGGACAGAAATCTCTCTGCATCTTTCTCCATGTGCATCAACCTGTCGTTACTGAAATAGTAGAAGGAGACGGATTCAGCCAGTTAAGACTATTTCAGAAGGCAGACTCTCGCAACAATGCACAGGCCAAGGGTTGAAGAAACACAACAAACCTTTAATAGGCTTTCTCGACTAATTAAACATACCCAAAAAGTGCGACGGTGGTTCCGAGATGTCCTCGATCACTTGTACTGTAGTCAGGCCCAGGCCATTCTGAAACACAAACCGGGGCAAGCATGAAACTTTCACGCATACTTAAAACGTATACTTTCTTTCTGTCCTTCTTTTTTAACGCCATGCCAGCTTCTATGGCTATATTCATGGCGAGAAGCATTTTTGTTATTCAAAAACTAGATAAGATGTTTAAGATTTTTTTTTTTTAAACCATATTTGGGTTTTCTTGTTGAAAATTTTTTTTTTAAAGTATCAACAGAATAAAACAAGTTCCTTAAAGGAGTAAACGAGATGCAGTCAAATAAAATATTTTTGATGGACAGCTGGGTTCTAAAACGTTTACATGAAAGTATATCGATTTCAAATGCGATGAGAAATTATCAAGTATAGTTTTACGCCGCTAAATACCTAATCAGTCCATTGACAGACTCAGTATTGGCTGGTATTACAACTAGTAAATGCTTAAATCATATGGAAAAATAAAAAGGCAGAAAAGATTTTATATACACTTCAAAAGTTGAATCGGTGCGGCGTGTTGTATTTTTATATTTCCTCTAAAGATGGCAATATCCACACCATCGGTGTTGCCATCATGTGACTGTCAGAAACGTGGCATGCTGAAGTGCATTTACCCTGTTTTTTGGGGGCCCCTCTGTATTTAAGATGAAATCTTTTGTGCAGGGATTTAATCATAAATATATCTCCTTTAAGTTTCACCAGAATGAAATGTTCCTAAAAGTATTTGTAAATTTAGTCTTAGCCTCAGTCGTGTCCAATATTTAGTCGACTGGAGGCTTTACATAAAGGCTCGGCATTTTTAAACCATAGTTTAGTCATAAGAAAAAGAATTTTAGTTTAGTTTTAGATCAAACAGAGTCTTTTTTGCCATGGATCTCACTTAAGATTTATGTTATCATTACCTAAAGAAAATGCAGGTTCAATGATTTGAGAAATACAGTACATGCCGATAAACGATATCATATCGAATCGTGATTTATTTGATTTTAAAAACGATGAAAAGCTCTAGACAATTTTTTGCTCGATATGGATTAATCTAAGAGCCAATCACACAGCAGAACAATACGACAACAGCCAATCAGCGTGCAGCTTGCGCGTGCCGTGCAGGTCAAAGTTAATTTCCTACCGCACTTTGCGAAGCAACTTGACACCAGGACGACAAAAATAAAGAAATAAAATAAAATAAAAAAAAGGGTGGAAGCAGCGACGAAAGTGAATCTAACCTCGAGTTATTATCCAAAGATGTTGAAATTGTCGACAAAAAAATGTAGCACGAACTCCGTTATATGAACGCATCACCCACACGACCACACAGAGCATGTAAACGCGGACCAATGCTACTCCGTCAACTAGCAGGGCTAGCAGTGGGGCTGTACCAAAGCGGATATCCATCGTGTCGTCTTTCGTGGCCATTACACCTTATGAAAGGTGTCCAAAAGGAGCAAGGATATAACCAGGGCCGTTTCTAACTTTCTAGCGAAAGATATGATGCCCCTAAGCACACGAGGCTGAAGTTTAGCTCCTTATTCGCCTCGTTACTAACGGGAGTGTTCACGCTGGCAAAAGCTGCGTAGTTTATCAATAAAACGTTGATGGCTTAAACCATTCTGGCTGAGCAAATATGAACTATACAACACCTAGCAGGTACCCGACTATATAGTAAAAGTGAAATTGTCCTGGTCCAGATTGATAACAAAAATGGACTGAATTATGCAGTTGTCATTGCATGCTTAAGCCATTGTGTCAGTTTATTGGGGCCGTGTGAAATAGCCTTCATTTAACTCTGAATTGTGGGATAAAGACAGCCCTAGTGTGTGTGGTCTAAATGTTGTTTCTCATTATTGTTTAAAAATCTCAAAACATTGTAATATATCACAAGATACTTGTTTGTGATAAGTATTTTTTTTTTATAAAACTCTTTGCCTTGTAAAGATTCTGAGCATGTGCCTATAGTATCTTAATTTTTAAGGCCAAATCTGTTCTGTTTTTGTTAATAAACTATACTTTAAAATGTAATTTAATGAACCCTTTAATTTTTGTGGCTTCAGTTTAATTTAAGTTGTTCAATAAATAATCATAGATAGTGTGTGTTGCCTTCAATTAATCAATCAAGTAATGCAGCCTTCATTCAAAAATCTCTCACTTGTGAGCATATTTACTGAACAAAACTCGTCAGTGAACTATGAGGGCAAAAAAAAAAAAAAAATCGTTTATTAATCGTAATAGAGTTAAATGTTCAATTAATCGAGATTTTGATTTTACTGCAGATATGGAAAATCTTGCGAGTTGCAAGTTTTATTTTGCACTGACATGATGCAATAATTCAGGTCCAAAGACTCCTATAAAACAGACAACTTTGGCAGAGGTGTTGTCTCTGGTACTCCCAACTTCCTCGTCCTCATAAGACAACTCGCGTAGTGGCACGTTGCATGTAATATATTCTTCAGCTTTTCTAAGAAGATTCTGAATGTCCTCGTCATTCTCAATAAGGGCTTATGCTGATACACTGGAATCACTGGAGGAGAGAACTGTTTGCTGTGACATTGAGAAAACAGCCAAAGCGTTAATCCATGTTTGCAGTCAATATCTGAGCCAGTGTAGCTCTGTGCCTGTAGCTCTCCTGGCATGAGCTAGAGAAAAAAAAAAAAAAAAAAAAAAAACCTCTGAGAGGTGGCTGCTCAAGTCCAGTACTGCAGGCACCACAAGGAACAGGCAATCTGTGTTACTTTCAGGCACCTTTGTGTGTTCTGCAAATGGTAGAGCGAGTTACTGAGCATGGCGACCTCAAGCCCATGGTGTCACTTACTGCTGTAAGATAGAATTACAAGTAAATGAGAAATTCTGAAATATGAACTGGACCACTTGATTGGACAGTCTGTGATGAGGCGTCCACATCGTGGACATGCTTATGTCTTCCTTCTGGATAGTATTGACTAAAGAGTAAGCTACAGAGCATGAAAAACACAAACCTTTCATTAATCCACCAAGAACTATTAATATTATACAATGGCACGTTATCACCACACGAAATATTAAACATTCTTTACTACGGATCGTATCTAAAACCATGAATGAACCTACTGTAGGGGTGGGCGATATAACCAAAATCGTCTATCACGGTAGAAGCAATTTTTAGCGAGTTTCAGTTTGATTTTGTGAATAAAGGAGAATAAACAGTTAATAAGCATTTTGTGTGCTCTCGTTTTTATTGTTTTTACTTCCGATTGAACCAAATATCTGCACGGCCCAGTGGACAGCGCAGCGCGACTATCTGGATAGCGCAGAGATGATCTGGTTTACAGCGCGGATTAACTTGAGCAGCGCCGCTCGAATCACAAACCTGCGCGACCCACTGTTTTTTATTTAAAAACAATTTATTTAAAATGTCAGGACTGTTTAATATTGTTTCCGCCTTGCCATGCCTGGTTTGTACGTGCGCATCCCAGCGGGGTAAAAAGTATTTTGATGATCGGAACAGTCTATTTCTATCAACGTCGCGCAGGTTTGTGATTCGAGCGGCGCTGCTCAAGTTGGTCGGCGCTACGCGATCCCCCGGGTCTGGATATTTGTTCAAACGGGTGCCACGGTTTCATCCCACTTTAGATGTGTTTGGCTTCCCATAGAAGTGAATGTGTATTGCGTGGTTACGTAACGTGCAGCGTCACGTGATCTCAACCGCGATTAAGACGACAGACCAAAATCTCTACCGGTTGACAAATTTCTACCGGTTAATCGTGTATACCGGTATATCGCCCACCCGTAAATGAACCCAATATCTAAAACACTGAATACATTCTGTACATAAATGATGTTCATCATTGACAGACCGAGCCTTCATCTCCTCCCCCTTCATTACGTCCTCTACAGAACTCCCGTCCTCCTCTTCAAGGTAAAAAGCAAACAACATGTTGGTTCCATCACCGGTGATAATGGCAAGATGCTTTTTTTCTTTTGGGATCCCCGTCCTTCTGTACACTCATCCGCAAGCGCAGCGATTGGTGCAGCATTTACTTTAGGTTCAGGAGTGTGTGTTCAGCTTTATCTCCTGGCCTTTGAAATATCTTCAAGAAAGGACACTGTGAGCCCCTTTGTTGTCCATATGTCCAAGCCAATGACTACTTTGTGTCATGGCCAGTATCTGATTTTTTTTTCCATTTCAGCCAGGTACATTTTGTTCTAGGCTTGTATTATTTTTTGTCACAGTAGTTCTTTTATCAACGTTTTTTTCTATCATGATGGAATCCATGGAGGAGGGCGCTGTCTGGCCTATCCACTGAGCTATTGCCTTTTCTTTGTTGCTCCTGTGAGTCTGGTTTGTACATTGTGTGAGAAAGGACTGCACCTGAGATAGATGGCCTCTACTCTTTCCTGGGTGTTGCTTTACCCTGTCTGGAATTTATGACAAGAAAAAATAAAATGAAGTCTAGACAGATGTAATGTCAAGAAATCTAGCACTTTTAATAAATACTTTATTACATAAAGTATTATTTATTTAATGCTTTAGTATTAAATATTAATTTAAAAAAATAAATTCTCTTTTTTGAAATTCCCACTTAATTGGCACTTGATATCTAGCTTATACTTGCCTTGCAAATACCAACAGCACCATTAGCACTGATGAAGCTTAGCTA
This sequence comes from Channallabes apus, assembly GCA_030522415.1. Lineage (NCBI taxonomy): Eukaryota > Metazoa > Chordata > Actinopteri > Siluriformes > Clariidae > Channallabes > Channallabes apus. The sequence continues at coordinate 32,106,176 of CM060118.1, forward strand.
GCTTCAGAATGGTCTATTTGACCTGCTGTGAAAGGGGTTTCAGGCTTTCAAGATGGCACAGTCATGTGAGCTACCTACAACAGGGTACAAACGGTCATGACGTATCTTTAAGAAAAAAGTTTAGCAGCTAAACTGCCTGGGCTTTATTGTTCTTTTGGTTTGGTAGAAAAACAGATGGGTATGATGGTCATCTACTATTAACAGATGCTAACCTTCATGACTACTTAATGAGTACAATACTGTATAGTTCTGCCATTCATTTAACTCTCCATCACAACTACTCGACAATCCGACTTGGCTATGAAAAATAGCCTGCATCGTGTAGGCTTAACAACTAGGGATGTAACGGTATCAAAACTTGACGGTACGGTAATACCTCGGTATGAATGGCACGGTACGGTATTTATTGAATCATTTACAGGAAAAACTAAACTAATGAAGGGACTCGAAAAAAGTGCCAGAAGTGTTTATTAAACAGTATACATGAACACTGAACATATCAATGGCATACAAATTAGCCAACTATCTGTAAACTTTGAAACAGAATCTTCAATTTTTCAATTTTAATAACAAAAAAAATTATTAAACCATGTAAAAAAAAAATAAAGTTTCAATTTAGTATTCTTGAAAACTCTCATTCAGCACATGGACCAGCTGCAGTAAGTAGTCTTTGAGACACTCACCTCATTCACTCACTTATTCAGACAGAGACAGGATTTTCTTTTTCCTTTCTCGAGAGAAACCCGAAATGACTCGATAAAACTGTAGGTCTTCTGAGAAAAGTTTGCTCAGGCGAATGGAGCGAACGGGAGGTAGCGGGAACTACAATTCCCATCAGCCCAGGCGTGACCCATCATCCTTTGCGGTCTGTTGTCGCTACAGATCCAGTAATGCGGAAATGGCGGGTGCTGCTATTAGCGGCGAAGGAAAAGAGGTGGAAAGAGTAATTAATCATTACGGAGTAAGCGGGATTTGAATCGGATGTGCGCATTACTGGATCTGTAGTGACAACAGACCGCAAAGGATGATGGCCGCGTCTGGGCTGATGGGAATTGTAGTTCCCGCTACCTCCCGTTCGCTCCATTCGCCTGAGCAAACTTTTCTCAGAAGACCTAACATTTTACCGTCATGCGACCACGGTATTATCGAAATAAAGTGTTATTGCGGTACGACGGTATTTACAATAACGTTACATCCCAATTAATACCACACACAGATAACTGGTTGGTTTAGAGCTTTATTTTTTGAGATGTTTTTCTGCTCATCACAACTGGAAAGACTGTTTTTCTATAACCCGTCTCCTCAGTAAGGCATTTCTTCCTGCGGTGCTGTCACTCACTTGTGCTCCATTCTACAGTGCTGTACTGTACACACCCTTCTCTATACTTTGCGCTTGAAAATTTTAGAGGAAAGAAAAATAAAATCTATTTCCTCGAAAAACTCAAATGAGCCGATGTGAACTTAAGTTCACCGATATGCTCGATTGTATGCATCGTACTGCTTCCACCTGCGGATTAGAGAACAGCATAAATGTGCAGGAGTATAAGAGAGAGGCAGCGAGGAAAAGGGGAGTGTTATATAAATAACAATAAAGATAAATAAATAAAACAGACAATTTTGTCAGTATTTTTTTTATAACCATGACCATACCACGAACACTGATTTATAGTATGGTTTAGAGAACACTGAAAATATCATCACTGCTCCAAATACTGCTGCAAACACCTCAAAAATATTAAGACTCGATCACTGTTTTCTAGTAAACATGATTTAAAATGGATTACTTTCACAAAATATGATACACAACACACTACTTCATGTTTGGTTTAATATCAACCATGATGAACAAGTGGTAACTTTAGAGGCATGACATCGCACTCATAATAGACATAATCTGCTCAGATTGAAGTGTTCGTCCAGATTAAAGGCTAATGAGCTTATGCTAAAATTAAGCAGCTTACAAAACTGAATTCAGTATGAAAGCTGTCCTTTGTGTAATATTTAAGGCTTTTTTCTTAAAAAAAAAAAAAAAAGAAAGAAAGAAAGAAAAACAAACGCTGCTTGCCATGTGGTTCCCTGGACCAGAACCACACAGGTGAAGAACACGGTACGAATATACGGGAGATAAACTCAAAATGGTTGCAGAAGTCTTTTCCACGGTTTGCTAGCGCAGATGCCATGCACATGATTGAATGACTGTAAAGTTCACTTAATCACATATGTAGACAGATGAAAGAAGGGACACATGCAGTTATACAGAGGAGGGTTCGAGGTAAATTAACGTAATGAAGATGTAATGATTAATTATTTAAAAAGCACCTGAGCAGGATGAAATACAGCTCACCTACCCACACTGAATAATTTAACAAGACACATGAGGCCATGGTTCATATATCCACACATCTGGAGGGAGGAAGAAAAAAAAAAAAAAAAAAAACTCATTATACTCTCAGCCAATTGGCGGGGTGAGATAGCACCGGCTCCTTATTCCTCCCTCAACTGAACCCAGATAACAAGACAGCTGAAAAGCGAAAGCCTTGGCTTTACAGATAGCCTTCCTTACGTCTTTTCGGTCACACCAATACTTATTAAATGTTGCAATTTAGGTGATAAGAAGTAAAAAAAAAAAAAAAAAAAGAAATTTTAAAGACCAGAAAAACTCAAACCAAAAAAAAAAAAAGAGAAAAAGTCTGATATACTGAGTACAAGTACCAAGTAACATTTTCAGAGTGAGCGTGAAATGAACTGAATTTACAATAAATATGATGCGTTCTTCACATGCTCCTGATTATATGCAAGAAGCTTTGCACCACAACGCTGATTAAATTGATACAGCAAAGGACAACGCCTCTTTTTTGACAGTATTAAGCATAAAACCTCACGGCTCAACCGCATAAAAATCACGCCGATCCTCAGAAACACAGGTTTTTGAAAATACAGGTTCAGAGGAGCTTTAAAGTCCGACAGTCAATGTGTTGTTTCTCACCTCAAGCTCCAGTCATCTCAGTGAACGTGTCCCTTCGGTAACCAGGGAAACTCAATCCCTCTCGAGCTCCTCTTCCTTCTACTTGCCCTTCTCCTCCTGGCATGTGAACTCCCAGGCTATCGATGACCTGAAACAAAAGACAGGTGGGTGAACATGAACATGGCATCGAGAGCGACCTGCTGTCAGTCATTAAGCCACGTGAGACCTGGTTTTACGACCTCACGCGTCGCTCTGCTTCCTAGGCTGCTAAAGCATTTAGATTGTGATTAAAGAGTGGATCATCGTGATGGAATTGCGCGACTGATGGATGTCAGGAAAAAGGTTGTGGTATTCCTCTCATATTTCGCTCAGAACTGTGAAAATCACTGGCCTCGTGGGATTTAGGAGGGGCTGCAAAAATGGCTCATCTCTGCCCACTTACTTGGCATATAAATACCACATGAACAAACTACAAATGTGAAACGTAACGTTTTTTTTAAGAAATCGTGAACAAAAGGGAAAAAAAAAAAAAAAACATACATGTAGGCAACTAATTTTGATAAGATTTCTAGACAGGAATCTTCCTACGTACTCCTCTACACAAGCCTACATACTTCTCTTAGCCAGACTGAATTAAGATCTAAAAATATCCTCTGGGGGACAAAAAAAGAAAAAAGAAACAACTCCATATCTAAATTGCAGAATGAGTTAGAATCTTAGTAGAAAGATCTGGGGTCCGTTCTTCGTACGTCGCTTGACACGGGATGAATTGACGCATCTAAGATGAGATCATGGTGCTAATTACGATCCTGGTTCTTCGAGCCACCTGTTGATGATTAGTATAGCTGGATTGAGTTGTCTAGGATTATTGCGCGTTCGTGCGTTGGTTTAAAAGGCGATATGCATCGACACTGATCACAACCTCTTCGACTGGTAGGCAGCTAAATTTTTTTTGTAACACGTGTTATGCGCTGAAATGCCCCCCGCCATGGATCGCCCCCCTCCCCCCTACATAATCGCTATAAAATATTATATTAGAACATAAATTCATAGGTTTATGGTTTACAAATTACATGAGACAATAAAATTAAAAATATGAAAATATATATGTTGTATATGAAAAAAATCTAAATATGAATTTTTTTTTTTCAAATACATGTATACGTTTATAATTTCTTTTATAATAAAATTAGTTTCGTCCAATTTTTCATTATAAAAAAATATTCATTTTTATTATATATAAATATTTATTTGCATATTTATTGACGACAAACCCCTGAAAAATAAATGTGACAAAATAAACATTATACAATGATACAAGACCATTTGTATTAATGTTCTTGACGGCTGTCTCGTGCCTAGGCTTCATTATAATAGTAATATCATGTTTGATAATAAACCTGTGAATTTACGTTCTAATATAATATTTGATAGCGATTATGTGTGTGTAAGATACTTTTCTTTCCCCACGCGAGTCAGTCGGCGTCAGTCGTACTCTTTAACCAATCAGCTGTGACCTCTCCATTTCAACCAATCATAACCCGGCAGGAGCGCAGCCTAAATCCTGTTTACATGAAATAAAGCTGCTACCGAGCAGCTTCAAGCTTACGGACATGTTACTATGACAGCAAATGCGAGATGAGCATCGAAGAAGGAAACAATCCAAGATCAGGACAAATCCACAACAATCAAATCCAGCTAACTGAGTTAGCGACGTACGAAGAACGGACCCCAGCATGCAGCGGTGCTTTGTATTAAAAATAATCTTACTCTAGAAATAGCTACAATAAAATAACCAATAATTGCTTGGGGGGAGGAGGAGGGAGGGGGGGGGGGTTTAAACAGAGGTTTTACCTCTAATTTTTCTTTAACACATTTGAACAAACACCACTATTTATAATCTTTAAGGGGGGAAAAAAAAAAAAAAAAAAAAAAAAAAGCAGATACTGGATACCCAGATATTTTTCCATGCTGTTACATCAGATTTCTGTGGCTGTGTTTCCTCTAAAGATCTGTGCTTTCTTTCATAATGGCACATTGCCACTTTTATTATTACCATTATTGGTTATTAGAAAAACAATAATTTCAGCTACAGAACATATGAAACAAATGGGCTTATTACTTGCTGCTGGGCAAAATGAACATGATCCGATCGTTTCGCTTCCTGTTTTTCGCTGTTACATCCTTCCTGCCTGCGTTTGTATTTCTGAGCTTTTCCTATTTGCTCTCTTCCATGTGCATAGTGACTTATGTGGTCAAGAAAATTCTTCATGACGGATTGGGTTTTAATGTGAAATCCAATGCTTGGACATGTTTGCTATGAATAGATCGAGTACAATCCAACTTCCAATAGGCGCTGAAACCACTGGAGCTGAAACCACCAGGGACGACCGGACAGGGCATCACAAACCTATGATGATTTGATTTACGATTCTGTAAGTATATAACTACAGATTTTATATTACAGATTTATAAATATATATGCTAATTTTGTAAGAATGTTGAATGGTTTAAGTTGAGTAAATAAATCTAAATCTTTAACAGTATTATCGATTCTGTAGCTACATGCATAAACTCATTGAATAGCCATGTTGTATACAAACACACTTACTTATTTGATCTACACCTTATAAGTTGCACAATGCCAATATTTGCACCGATACTCATTATCTACATTACTATTTGCACTTTAGGCAGATGCTAAACTGCATTTCGTTGCTGAGTATCTGTACTATGCAAAAACAAAGTTGTGTCTGAGTCTATCTATCCATCAATCACACCTGAAGAGATAAGTATATAATGGTAGCCTATTCCATACAACACTACCACCTGTAAGATCGTAGAAGAGTGATGTTTCACGACCTCAAATGCGAACACGGAGAATTATATATGCAACATTATCTCTAGGTGACGTAAACACTAATTAATAGGTCACATGACGTATGACCCGTTAATCATCACAATTTTATAAATATCCTGATCCAATATTAATTGTTTTTTTTCCCCCTTCTAATTTTTTTATTTTTTCAATTGTAAACAAACTATATAACTAAATCATTCTCTCCTGCGACATAGGACGAGTTTAGTGTGCGCCACCTGCAGGATTACTAAGGAACTGCAACATTTTACCACCTCAAATGCAAACATGCATGAATTATTTTTTATTTTTTTACACAAAAGAATCATGAGACATCTACTGAATCATTTTTTTCCCTCCACATCTTTACTAAATAACTGACTCACTCAGTAGATACGCACAAAGCATGATTGTTCCCAGCCCAAAATTCTGGAACAGGTACATGCTGTGAATGTGATTATCTATTCTGGTGGCTAGCTTTCAGCACTTTCAAAAGCTACAGTATGAACCGGATTTGATTCCTGGGCAGCGAACCAACCCCACCCACTGGAGGTTGCACAAGTCAGTACACTCAATGCTAGTCCCAAGGCCAGATTAAGCGGGGAGGACTGCACCAGGAAAGGCATTCAGGATTAAATTTGTGCCAATTCAAAATCCGTGGACCTGGTGATCTGAAACAGGCAAGAGGGGGGGAAAAAAAAAAAAAAAAAAAAAAAAACATTTACGAATTTAATAGAAATGTGTTTGTGTCCTGTTGAAGTCATCACTAAGGTTTAAGTTTGGACGCGCAGTCTGCCTTTTAGCAGTACCTGTTGTACATGTAGTGCCTACTTCATGAAAAGTTGCTGATGACCTCAGGATGTTAGGAAATTCAACCTTTTATATTTGCCAGAGTTACAGGAAAAATCTGCAGTCTAAAGCATTAAAAAAAAAAAAATCTTCAGTTTAATACACAGGAGGTTCACTGTATTGCAGTCTCTCGCTATACTACAAACAACATACAAAACCAATCCACACCACAAGCCTCTGTAATTTTAATAAAACCAATAAGATGGAGTTGTTTGAGGATAGTGCGCAAATGGTTCCCTTCCGAGGGTTATTTCATGCATATTTTTATTTCTGTTGAAAGTGATCAGCTGTCAGGTGTTAGTAAACTGCTAATGAACACACGGGGTACATGAGATCTGCTCGTCTCCCCACGGTCACAGTCAATCTGTCGCATGTTAACTTTTCGACCTATTCATCCATCTAAAGTGTGTTTTATCAACTCTTATTATATTAAGATATTTACAGCATACTTTCTTCTGACAAGTCTTCTCGATACTGAGATGACCAGACTCCAAATCAAAGCTGTAGGAACAATTGAGCAGTGGATTTCCTCCGTCCATTTAAATCAAGAGATGGTAAAGAATTTGCTTCCGCTTTATGCATTGTTCTTGCTAATCAAAGCATGACACACTGCTGGAGTTTAACACACCTAGACGGCCAGCAAGGGTAATCGCATCATATTTTACTACTGCATATACTGGATGTTAAATGAAGCTCTTTAAACATTAGAGGGGGATAATTAATAACAATACACAGTGGTCCAGGATGAGGACAGGACTTCTGGTAATGTACAGTAACGTCTTGGTTAATTTACAGCACTTAAAACAAACAAGAGTTTTTAACATGTAATGAATATAGAATATACGGGAATTTCGCATTTTTGCATTACATTACAAAAATTACATTTAAAAATGCATAAATATATATTTATTTATATTTTTAAATATATATATATTTTTAACGTACTGTGCATATGTGAAGATTTCGTAAACCTGACAGAACACAGTTTTTTTTTCCCCTGCTGTTCAAAACCATTTCTACTCCGCCTATTTTGACAGTCTCATGTTTTTCATGGGTGAACTTTTTTTTTTTTTTTTTCCTCCAAGAACTATACCACCGAGTCTCAGAAGCCATGACAACCATAATGCTGATGTTCAACCGCAGGGCACACACTCATCATTCTGTGTCCACATTACAAGCCACACTGTTCAAGTCCAATGTTTTTTCGTCAGATAAGACTGCAGGTCACGACAGGCCACATTTATAACAAGTGACTTTTATCTGACTATCGAACGTGGACGCATCTGTCCTCTGAAACAGCCTTCATGGACACATACAGGTTAGAATACTTCTTCGCTCATAACATCAAGGTTAAAACGCATCATATTTGTGCAAGCGTTCATTCATTTCAAACATTGGATGCAATCGTAACAAAAATACTCCTGGCGTTTTGCTCTGGAGGATGACGAGCAATTAGATGGCTATTAGATGGTGTTTGGTCCAGGAGAAGGAAGAGGCAAATTGACTCGCTTTAGCTGTTTTAGCATCTGTTGCTAGCACTACTTTGATGACATCAGAGCACCCTACACATCTGACCATTCGCACACCATTGGTCACATCTCATGACCATGTATCGGATACACGTCCAATCTGGAACCACTAATATGAAAGTGACTCAGATTCGATCTGAAAAACAACAAATTTGTGCATTTAGACAGCAATAAAAAAATATATATTTTTAAACTTCAGTAACTTTTCTCATCCAGAACACGTTTTAACAAGGAGGCTGATGGCTGGCTGACACTTGAACACACTTTACAAACCATGTGTATTCAGCTGCGTGGAAGATTTTTAATGTTGAAACAAACTGGTAGTGTTTACAGACATTGCCGACACTGAATGGCAGCAAATTTAGCACTTCACCATACTAGATATCCGAACAGGAAGTGGTACAGTATGACTGTTTACACATAACGGAGGGTAGTGTTGGGGGATATGGCTGAAAACTGTATCACGATATCAGTGTTTCATATCAGTCGATATCGATAATTATTGATATTTTTTATGACCCATTTAAAATTAGAACCAAGAGAAGAATATATTATATTTAAACATTTTTATTTTAAACTTAACCGTCCTATGATCATAGTCCGATCAGTTATTAAGACAGAAATGTCAACAACCATGGAAAAATCAAATAATTAAAATGTAAACATCTAATGTAAAGTCTAAAGTCACAATGAACACTTAACAATTATCTCTTAACATTTAAGGTGCAAAATTAAAAGAAAATGTAAGAAATGCTTAATAAAGTGTAATAAAATAGTGCAATGCGTTTATTATATCACATGCCTTTAGAGAAAACCACAACAAAAATATATTGTTGTAATATATTTGCGTTTATATTTTATATTTTATGTTAATTCACTGGCGGGCCAGCAGGGGGCAATACCGCGCTGTATACTATGTGTGTCGTGTGCACCGAATGCAGTAAAAGAAGAATACCATTTTTCTCCATGCCTCCGTTTCTTTTCTCTGGTTGTCTCACACGAAAAGCAAGTAATATTATAGATGTTAGTTGTGCATATTGATGCAAACATAACTGTCATACCAAAGAATAAACTACCCGCCAATGTGGCTAGTGAGACTAAAGTTATTACCCGCCACAGCTGAATTTTACCCGCCGCCAAATGTCAACGCCATCTTGTCTCCTTTAATGCTTCCTGAATCGCGACCGTACTACTTCCGGGTCCTAGAGCCGGTCGCGGAGCGAGTGCGCATGACAGCAACCAAACTAGCTTCGCGACCTGTGTTTTCTTCCGACAAAGAATAAAAAATATCGAACATTTTTTTATTGATATCGATCACGTGTCTATCGCGAAACATATCGTTATCATTTTATCGCCCAGGCCTAATGGAGGGTAATTTAGAAATTATAAACAAAAATATTATTGTCCTTCTGGCAAACTGACCAGTCTTATTTTAACCAACACTGTTGATGCTGTTTCTGTTTTGCCTGCTGGTGCTGTAACCAAACTTTATTTGTTGTTGTTAGTTTTTCGGCTGCTCCCGAAAGCATGCATTGATGTGAAGGAGTCAGGTTCATACCTTTAGCAGGGTGAAATTTGAATGATTGAATCAAAATAGCAGTGTTCACTGAAGGAGTACATTTGAGGAGGAAAAAAAAACAATACTGCCACAACTTTCCAGACGAACTCACTGGTCAGAACGTCATTAACGACCAGCCTGAAAATAATGCAGTTATAAGATGAAACAAGTAATAGTAATGTTTCACATGTGTGATGTACAGTACATTTAAAATGGCACGACGCCTTTAGCAAGAACATGCATGTCTTTTTATGATGGGTTTCCTTTTCTACCCTTTGTTTAATAGGGAAGGAAGTGAAACGAATGTCTTCCCTGCAGCCAAGACAACTCACACCAAATAAAATGGCTGTGTAAAAAACAAAAATAGATGGAATGGATCTCTGCAAAAATAAAAATACTCAAGTTGATTTTGTATTTTGCCAAAAGAAATGCCTTCTGCTTGTGTATAGATTGTTTATCTAAACTAATCACAGACAAACAATCGAGTTATGTTAAAACACGCAGTAAATTTCATTGCATAAAAAATAAGAAGTTCAAATGTGCGTCATTTCTGTAAAGCATTCCCTGCATGGTTACTACGAACTGCTCTGTCGTCTTAGTGACACAGTTTTACTTGGCCCTCTGTTCCTCACCCACCAGCAAACACACAGTGCAGTCACATGGGCAGTGGATAAACTCCACAGAAACATTCACGTGTTGCGCAGATGTAGAAGGATGGGCTGTTTTATAGGAACGTCCAGACGCTAATCCCGTATGACTGAAGCGAGTGCAAGAGAAAGGAATGTTCAGAAGAAGTGAATGTGGGAACTAGAGAACAAACTAGTGTTGCGTTCCATTCCACAGCGTACGTCACACCGTCCCTCCCTACACCCTGCTCCCTGTGCAGGGAACGTCAGTCGAAGGACCATCGCTCAGGGAAAAAAAAAAAAATCCTCCATTCTGAGGAAATCGGTGACGAGATCACTACCTCCGTGTGTTACCCCGGTAACGTGCAGTAAGCACCTCAGATACCTGCTGCTACTGTGGAAATCTCACACTATGTTCAGCATTAAATGTGATGTTCATGGCTAAAGCCTGCTTATGTAAATGGATAAACAGGAACAAAATTTTGGTAAAAGTTACATTAAAAAGCATTAAAAAAAAATAATGGACAAGAAAATTTTAATTTAAACAACTGGATCTATACGAAAGGAAAAGCAATTTATATGTGTAAAATATTTCAACTAAGCAAGCCTGGCCTAAAAAATGAAAAAGAGAAACAAAATTCTTGTTTAAAGACCTCACTGAGTAAACCCTTTGTCTGCTGATAGTAAAAACAGCACAGTTCAATAAAACATGTTTTAGAGGCAGCGGAGTTTGACATGATTGACATAATGGTGTCTCTTTAACCCTTAGTAAAAACAAATCATTAGCCCTGAGGGACCTACGTGATATCTTGTGTACACAATCTGATCCAAGCAATTTTTACAAGAAGTCAGTCGTCTGCTAATAACAGGATAGACTTCATGCAGTTAAGTTGCCTCGTTTTCATAAAATAAAGCATTAAATACATATTGAAAAAAATTGCAGTACTAAAAAACATACTACGGAAATTAATAAATGGGATTTGATTAATTTACAAGATGGATGCGGTCATTCCCAAAGAGATTAATATTATGACTATGTAATATTAAATTATATCATTTTAATTGACTATGTAATATTAACACATTTTTTATTTAAATGAATAATATAAACATCCTGCACAAAAAAAATTAAGGGAACACTTAGTCCCGGTTTGTCTTGAACGCCCCTCATGTGTGTATGTAAGGTTCAAGGCAAACCAGGATTAGTGTTCCCTTCATTTTTTGGTGCAGTATATATAGATTAGGGCTGAAACGTTTCCTCGAGTAACAGATTACATTTTCGATTACAGAAAATGATCGAGGCAAAATCTTCTGTCTCAAAGCTTCGTTTAATTAATATTAAAACCTTGAATAATGTTTTTGACAAAGTGCGAATCTGGATGCAAGCCGCCAGTAAACAGGAAAAGAATCGCTTACATGACCCATAAAGTTTAAGGAGACGCAAACAGGTAGTTGTGCATTAATTTGAGGGGGCGTTCTGTTGTGGGCTGCAAAATGGAAGGGGGCGATAAAATTATCAGCAAGTCAAGAGATGAAGATACCAGGAAGAGAATACAACAGAAATTGTCAGTAAAGGCTTATATGTTATCCCTGATCAGTAGATTTTGAAACTTTTAGTTCTAGTTGGGCACCTTAGTGTTTTTGTATAATTATTAGGGATGTAACGGTATCAAAACTTCACGGTACGGTAATACCTCGGTATGAATGGCACGGGACTGTATTTATTGAATCATTTACAGGAAAAACTAAACTAATGAAGAGACTCGAAAAAAAGTGGCAGAAGTGGTTATTAAACAGTATACATGAACACTGAACATACTGTATCAATGGCACACAAATTAGCCATCTATCTGTAAACTTTGAAACAGAAACTTAAATTTTTAAATTTTAATTAAAAAAATTATTAAACCATGTAAAAAAAAAATAATTTTTTTCTGAGTTTTCAAGAATACTAAATTGAAACTTTAATAGCAGCCTACTTATTGCAGCTGGCCCATGTGCTGAATGAGTATTTGAGACACTCACCTCATTCACTCACTTATTCAGACAGAGACAGGATTTTTTTTTTCCTTCCTCGTTTCTTTTCAGAGAGAAACCGAAATGACTCGATAAAACTATAGGTCTTCTGAGAAAAGTTTGCTCAGGCGAATGGAGCGAACGGGAGGTAGCGGGAACTGCAATTCCCATCAGCCCAGGCGTGGCCCATCATCCTTTGCGGTCTGTTGTCGCTACAGATCCAGTAATGCGGAAATGGCGGGTGCTGCTATTAGCGGCGATGGAAAAGAGATGGAAAGAGTAATCAATCATTACGGAGTAAGCGGGATTTGAATCGGCTGTGCGCATTACTGGATCTGTAGCGACATGAGACCGAAAAGGATGATGGCCGTGCCTGGGCTGATGGGAATTGTAGTTCCTGCTACCTCCCGTTCGCTCCATTCGCCTGAGCAAACTTTTCTCAGAAGACCTAATATTATATCGTCATGCAACCACGGGATTATCGAAATAAAGTGTTATTGCGGTACGACCATCCCTAATAATTATTTATTTCAATGTGTCCCTTTAGTTTTTGTTGATACCACAAAGTCATTTGAAACACCTTTTTTTTAGTTTTTGTATCTGAGAAAAGGCTTTAAAATAAGAATGTATGGCACTGTAATGCAATTAGTTAATCTCCGTCAACTTTAATACCCCTATCTCACCTACGTGGTTTCGCACGGTGGCCGGAAGTACGGTTCATCATGATTCACTGCGAGTTTTTACGTTTCCATCTTTCCGCGCAAAAAAATTTAATTAAATTAACGTTTAATTTTTTACCGGTCCTCGCAGAAGCTTGCGGACCTTGCAGAACTTCGCGGAATGTCAGCAGGCAATCGCTGCGGTGCCTAACACCGCATCTCACCGCGAGTCAAAGCGCATAGCTGAGATAGTGGTATAAGCTATTACTTTTATTGTGAATAATGACAGCGTTTATTTTTGATAAAATGCTGAATGCATTTAAAAAATAAAAGATTTTTCTAAAAAGAAAACCAATTAATCTTCGTTTCATTTACATTGCTGTTTAATTAAGCAAAAGAACATTTTATCCGATTAATCGATTACATTTTTGGTAGAACACTCGATTACTAAAATATTCGATAGCTACAGCCCTAATATAGATTAAAGTAATATGTTGTCCTTGATAATGAATAGTGCATGAAATGAAAAGTCTCCATGTTCTCTTGGAGTGTTGGCTTGTGATACAGCGATGCGAAGTCCCTGATGGGTAATTTTGCTTGTCTATTTCTTGTTCTACTGCTTCTTCTCTTTGAACTGAGCCGATTTAGGCCTTGTTCACACGGGCGTTAAATTTTTGGATAAACGAACGCGCTCTGAACGTCCTAGACGTTTATGTTGCGTTTTGTAGCGGCGCTCGACTGACTTCTACACTGGCGTTGGTTTGTCAGCCTGCAGCCCAAATTGTAGTTTGTGTGTTTAACCTGTGGGGGCAGTGTGTCGGGAACTGGATATGAAAGCCCTTGTCGTTTAATTTGAGGTGCCTCCTTTTAATATGGACCATTTTGCTATATTAGACAGTAATCATCTTGTTTTAAAAATTCTAATGAAATTATATTTTTATATAATATATAACCCCTCCTTGAACCACCACCTTATCGTGGTGGATGGGTTTGCGTGATCCTGGGAGCTATGATCCTGGGAGCCATGTTGTCGGGGGCTTCATGCCCCCGGCAGGGTCACCCATGGCAATCTGGTCCTAGGTGAGGGAACAGACAAAGAGTGGTTCAGAAGACCTCTTATGATGAATAAAACCCTTGGAAAACATTTTCCCCTCGCCCGGACGTGGGTCACCGGGGCCTCCCTCTGGAACCAGGCCTGGAGGTGGGGCCCGATGGCGAGCACCTGGTGGTCGGGCCTGCACCCATGGGGCCCGGCCGGGCACAGCCTGAAGAGGCAACGTGGGTCCCCCTTCCCATGGGCTCACAACCTGGTAGGAGGGGCCAAAGAGGTCGGGTGCAGTGTGAGCTGGGCGGTGGCCGAAGACAGGGACCTTGACGGTCTGATCCTCGGCTGCAGAAGCTGGCTCTAGGGACGCGGAATGTCACCTCTCTGGCGGGGAAGGAGCCTGAGCTAGCGCGCGAGATTGAGAAGTTCCGGCTAGATATAGTTGGACACCTTCGGGTGGGGGGACGGATCCTTACTGTTTGCGCTTATGCGCCGAACAGCAGTTCGGAGTACCCGCCCTTTTTGGGGTCTCTGGAGGGGGCGCTAGAGAACGTCCCTCCTGGGGACTCCATCGTTCTGTTGGGGGACTTCAATGCTCACGTGAGCAATGACCGTGAGACCTGGAAGGGCGTGATTGGGATGAATGGCCCCCCCGATCTGAACCAGAGCCGTGTTTTGTTATTGGACTTCTGTGCTCGTCACGGATTGTCCATAACGAACACCATGTTCAGGCATAAGGGTGTCCATATGTGCACCTGGCACCAGGACACCCTAGGCCGCAGTTCGATGATCGACTTTGTGGTCGTGTCGTCGGACTTGCGGCCACATGTCTCGGACACTCGAGTGAAGAGTGGGGCGGAGCAGTCAACTGTTCACCACCTGGTGGTGAGTTGGCTTTGTTGGCGGGGTAGGATGCCGGTCAGGCCTGGTAGACCCAAACGTATTGTGAGGGTCTGCTGGGAACATCTGGCAGAGTCCCCTGTCAGGACGAGCTTCAACTCCCACCTCCGGCAAAGCTTCAACCACGTCCTGGGGGAGGTGGGGGACATTGAGTCCGAATGGACTATGTTCCGCGCCTCCATTGTCGAGGCGGCCGACCGGAGCTGTGGCCGTAAGGTGGTCGGTGCCTGTCGCGGTAGCAACCCAAGAACCCGTTGGTGGACACCAGCGGTGAGTGATGCCATCAAGCTGAAGGAGTCTTACCAGGCCTTTTTGGCTGGTGGCACTCCGGAGGCAGCTGATGGGTACCGGCAGGCCAAGCGGAATGCAGCTTCGGTGGTTGCTGAGGCAAAAACCCGGGCGTGGGAGGAGTTTGGGGAGGCCATGGAGAATGACTTCCAGATGGCTTCGAAGAGATTCTGCGTCCATCCGGCGTCTTAGAAGGGGAAAGCAGTGCACCGTCAACACAGTGTATAGTGGGGATGATGCACTGCTGACCTCGAATCGGGACGTTGTGGGTCGGTGCGGGGAGTACGGGGGGAGACGGGGAGGTCTTCGAAGACCTCCTTAATTCCACCAACATGCTTTCCGATGAGGAAGCAGAGTCTGGGGACATAGAGGTGGACTCTTCCATCTCTGGGGCCGAGGTCGTCGAGGTGATCAAAAAGCTCCGTTGTGGCGGGGCCCCGGGGGTGGATGAGATCCGCCCGGAGTTCCTCAAGGCACTGGATGTTGTAGGGCTGTCATGGTTGACACGTCTCTGCAACATTGCATGGACATCGGGGATAGTGCCTCTGGACTGGCAAACCAGGGTGGTGGTCCCCCTCTTCAAGAAGGGGGACCGGAGAGTGTGTTCCAACTACAGAGGGATCACACTCCTCAGCTGCCCCGGGAAAGTCTATTCAGGGGTCCTGGAAAGGAGGGTCCGTCGGAGAGTCGAACCTCGGATTCAGGAGGAGCAGTGTGGTTTTCGTCCAGGTCGCGGAACAGTGGACCAGCTCTACACCCTTAGCAGGGTCCTGGAGTCTACATGTGCTTTGTGGACTTGGAGAAGGCATTCGACCGTGTCCCTCGGGGAGTCCTGTGGGGGGTACTCCGGGAGTATGGGATATCGGATTCCCTGTTAAGGGCTGTCCGGTCCCTGTACAACCGGTGTCGGAGCTTGGTCCGCATTGCCGGTAGTAAGTCGGACCTGATTCCGGTGAGACTCCGACAGGGCTGCCCTTTGTCACCGATCCTGATCATAATTTTTATAGACAGGATTTCTAGGCGCAGCCAGGGCCTTGAGGGGGTACAGTTTGGTGGGCTCAGGATTGGGTCACTGCTTTTTGCAGATGACCTTGTTCTGTTGGCCTCATCATCCGGCGACCTACAGCTCTCACTGGATCGGTTGGCAGCCGAGTGTGAAGCGGCTGGGATGTGAATCAGCAACTCCAAATCTGAGGCCATGGTCCTCAGCAGGAAAAGGATGGAGAGCCCTGTCAGGGTTGGGAGTGAGATCCTGCCCCAAGTGGAGGAGTTTAAGTATCTCGGGGTCTTGTTCACGAGTGAGGGTAAAATGGAACGGGAGATCCCCCCGATGGGGGATCGGGGCAGCGTCTGCAGTGATGCGGGCTCTGTATCGGTCCGTCGTGGTGAAGGAGCTGAGCCAAAAGGCAAAAATTCAAGCGGCCGAAATGAGTTTCCTCCGCAGGGTGTCTGGGCTCTCCCTTAGAGATAGGGTGAGAAGCTCAGTCATCCGGGAGGGGCTCAGAGTAGAGCCGCTGCTCCTCCGCATTGAGAGGAAACGCGCCCCACCGGAAAGAGACCCCGGGGAAGACCCAGGACACGCTGGAGGGACTATGTCTCTCGGCTGGCCTGGGAACGCCTTGGGATCGTCGGATTAAAGGAAGTTTTTTGTGGTTTATGAAGAAATGCGAACATTTCCGTGCAAGTTTTATTTTTTTTAAGCATTTTATTTTTTTTCCCGCACTTCCCCCATGTATAGCATCCGGTCCTCCGAAGCGTAAAATGGACGCAGAGAAAAACGAACTAGAGGCGTTTTCCTTGCGTTCGTTGGGATTTGAACGGCAAGAAAAAGCTGCATGCAACGTTTTTTTAATGCCGTATAAACGTGCAGCCGGACAAACGCACGTCACCAAAGCCCGAGTGAACACCGTCATTGACTCCTATGTGTAGAAAACCCTCAGCGCTTGAGAACTGAAAATGTTCAAGTGGCTGTACGCTGTTTTTCTCTCAATTCAAGTTCATTACATCCACTATTTAATCTATTACATTTCTCTACCCATCTGTCTCCAAAATGAGCTTTTACTGTAAAAAGACAAGAATCCTTAGGTATCAGTAGCACTTTAGAAAGGCTACACTGGGCAAAATGCACTTGGGTTTTCTACCGGATCGGACTACGAACATTTTCTGCTCCCATATATTCCACCCATTTCCAGGCATCAACAAGCACATCAATGCTATTCACCTTCATCTATCAGTGGTCATAATGTTCTGGCTGATAAGTGTTCATGACAAACACCTTTTTAAAAATAAAGAAAGAAAGGAATTCATTTTAAAAATTAAGTTGCGATAATGTGCCGCTCTCCCTCTACAAATGATACACACTTAAATTTCCCTTCATACGAGTGTTCAAGTACTTTGAAGTTGTATCTTGCAGTTCATTCAAATGAGATGAACCCTACAGAGGGCACTTAAAAAGGGACACCCATGGCAGCTATTTGTCAGGTCACTCCAAACTAAAAAGTGATAAAAAGTGCTGACTTCAAAGAGCCCTTTCAAAACAGGCCTGTTCAAAGAGCATGACTGCTGGATATTTTGCTCCAAAATATCTTTGTGCTGTTTTTATGCAAAAAAAAAAAAAAATCTACAGTTCAGTCTACCAATTAACATAGGTTCAACATCAGAAATAATATCACTCAATTTACACCTAAATTGATTAAAACAGCACTGACTGATTGAAATATGTCACGCAGAAAATAAGCTCTTTCAAGTTTTAATGTTACCTCAACTAACAACTTTTAAAAGATTATAAATAAATAAAACAAAAATGTAAACTTAGTCCATTTACTAATCAATAAACTGAAATAACTTGTCATTCTTACGTCACCGACTGTAATACAATATTACCAATTTTATAAATGATATTACAAATGAAAGAAAGATGTATGTTCAGGCCAAGATTTGGCTCATCTTCAATATAAGAAGACTTGATGGAGGACAGTTTGGACCATTATAGGGCGCTAAAAGCAGAACACCAGCAGTCCAACATTCAGTAGGTTTAGGCTGAATCCCATTTCTACCCCTTACCCCTTCACATAGCCCTACCCCTCCGTTTGGCGCGTTCACGTGAAGGGGTAGGGGTGTCTCATTTCTCTTTTGGTTGGAGGGGGAGGGGGAAGGGGAAGGGCCAGATAGCCCTTCAAACGAAGATTTTTCAGGACCTCACTTCAAACGAAGGGCTAAGCGAAATTTTCAACATGGCGGCTCACTCGAGCAAACAGACCCATAAATGTAAATTTTTGCCATAAATAAAGATTTTTATGACAAGTTTTCATTATATGTATATTACCTCTAGTCTTGTGTTTGTGTTTATGGTGATGTTCTGTAAAGAAATGTTTGCAAAAAAATCGCTAAAGTTTGCTAGCGGCTAGCACCGATTGCACGATATTACAAATATATATTTTATTTTTATATATTTTTATAATTTATATTATGTATAGGGATGAAATACGGCGCGAAAATACTTTGGGAGTGAGTAATCTCTCTCTTATTGCAATGTGTGATAAACATCGGCGCATGTCCTTTAACGTAACATTAGGAACTAGTGACAACGTATGATGACGTATAACAGTGTTGTAGTGGTGTCCCATTTCTTAGGGGAAAAATTTAAACCCTTCCCCTTTCCACTTCGTTTCAAGGGACAAGGGGAAGGGGAAGGGGTAGGGGAAGGGGAAGGGGAAGGGGTAGAAAATAGAAATGGGATTCAGCCTTAGTAACCAGGTAATAAACTGTTTTTATATTCAATCAGGCCCGCACATTTCAAAACAACAATTATCTTTTAATGTAAAAATTACTGGGTCTGAATATACAAGTGTTTTTAATGCACTCGATGTGTAACGCCATCACTGTTTCAACACCTCATCTGATGCATCCCTAAACATGGTCAAGTTGGTGTGTTAGACCATTTCAATAATTTTTGCCCCTTACAGGTGTCACAACAACCTTTTTTGTATTCACACACTACAGGTATAAATTATTCAGAAATATTTTTCAAGGTGCTTCGTCTTCAGTTTGTGTTCCTGCTGGTACATAGATAAAATAGCAGACCTCCATGCAGATCTCTACATTGATTAACGAGGACACTAGTCAGAAGCGATGATCATTTTCTCAAGATGATTATTTATTATTAATGTAACAATTATTTGTCTATTTTTAGATAACACTTATAAAATATCTTGAATTGCGCACCGAGGTCAAAATGTCAACTAAACAGTCGAGGCACATCCATCAACACTAGGGCTGCAACAACTAATCGATAAAATTCGTCGTCAACGAATGCCATTATCGATTAGTTGGGCTGCTCACGTTACTGAGAAGCGCAACCACAAGATGCACAAATACACAAAGACACACACATGGAGGTTACAGAAGCGTTTGCAGGAAAAAGCGCGCGCCCCAAGTCCTCCAAGGTATGGGAGCAATTTACATTAAACGCCTCTTATCGGGCGTTAAAATCGAGTGTTTTTAATCGGGCGTTCGTAGTGTCCGATGAGCGCGGATCAATTGCCGATGGTTTTCTACACATAGGAGTCAGTGAGTGTGTTCACACGGGCTTTGGAGACGTGCGTTTGTCCGGCTGCGCAGCTATACGGTGTCAAAAAAAAAAAAGTTGCATGCAGCTTTTTCTTGCCGTTCAAATCTCAATGAACACTTCTAGTTCGTTTTCTTCACGTTCTTTTTATACTTCAGAGGACCCGATATATCCCATGATCCTACACGCTGTACAGAGGGAAATGCGGGAAAAGGCAAAATAAACAGAGTGAACACCGTAGCGGCCATTTTTTCTCTCCCTACGTCGCCATATTACGAGAATGTCTAGTATACCAAAAAAAAATTATATAATAATATTTTATATATATATACACACACACACACACACACACACACACACACACACACACACACAGTCAACTTGCCAGCTGCAATTATTGTTAAAAACAAAAATGTTGATTTACATAAAATAAGGTTTAAATGTCACAATTAAAGATCATTAAACTGTATGTGGCTATTGCATTTTTTTAAGTTTACTTTTATACATAAATAATACCCTGATTTATGGTTTTATATAGTTAAGCAAAACATCAAATTAAAGCGTTTAGTTTTTCTGATTAATCGAAAAAATAATCGATTACCAAAATAATCGTTAGTTGCAGCCGTAATCAACACACACATGCACCATCTCTTATTTCTTTACAGGTTTATGTTATTGCTTTGCATCAGATCATGTTAATGATTACTTGCTGTTAAAAGGTTTTTTTTATCTTCAACTTTTATTAAATGATATTACACAACTATTAACTTTTACACCACACGAGTTCAGTTCAGGCAACGTGATGTATTGGACAGTATATTTAGCAGGTAAGCAGTATTTTCTACAGCCTTATTTTAATACATGTCTAAACTATTTGGGCTTAAACAAATTTGTCTTATATAACTAATTTGTTGGGATTGTGCAGCTCGAACTGTTTAAATAAAACTTAACAAAAAATGTGCATCATTGAATACTAACTGATTAATTACGGATTATTATGTTCAGCTACTGGTTAGAAAAAGTGACAAAAATAAATACAGTAATACCCAACTTGTGAACAGCCGAGTTACGAATGCTTTCCAATAAACATCATTCAATTACCAGAGCCAGAAAGTTACCACAGGTGATAATCTACAGAAAAATTAAAATAATAAGAATGTAAATATACAGTACATCTCAATTTTCCCAGGACTGTCCAGCACCTCCATGTCCACCTTATTCTCCTCAGCTTTTGGCTAGATTACTACAGGTAAGAGCTTAAAACTAGTTTCATACTTAATTACATTAACTACTGCTCGCTAACTATCCGTCATGGTTAGTTAGTTTGCAGAAGGATGTGTGTTGCTGGAGTAAAACAGCTGGTTAAATAGACAAATCGTAATCTGTTGATAAATGGCATTTGTTGAACTGTTGCATAACTGTTGTTCCTGCAGAAGACTACTGAAAAACGATGATTTCTTTATACTATATATATTGTATTTTAAGTAATAGTTTATCCGCCCTCCTGTTTTTGTTTGGGACTAAAGAATAAATAAATTTAAAAAAATGCAAGTACACTAAAGAAAATAAGTATTCTCGTCCTCTTTTTCAGGTAAATAGAAAAAGCAGAAAAGGAAAAAGACAAGAAAAAAAAAAGCCATTCTGAAAGCAGAGTCAGTAGCAAGAACAACACAGGACAGAAGGGGTGGAAATGAACAGCACTGCTTACACCAACAGTGCAAAATAGCCTGAACAAAGTGCTTCTGCAGGAAGAAGTGAGCTGAAACTCTGAGACGTTAAAGGAGCCGCCAGACTGTGTACAGCTGCTTGAGAATAAAGTCTACACAAAGGCATTAAACCAGATTTAAACTTGCTTCAGGTGTTTCAGGTTAGATAGAGAGAGAGAAAAAAAAAGAAAAAAAAAAAAAAACACATGAAAGTCCAGACTACACAATAGATAGAAAAGAGGAAGGAAAAAAGACCAGAAAATGAGTTGCATGTAATTACTAATCACTGCTGACAACCCTGACAACTCCCTGATCATAATGTTGCAAAAGTGTGGAAAAGAATTCTGTCTGCAGTAGTCATGTGCGCTATCCATCAATACAGAGTACATCATCATCATAAACAAACACCAGCATGCTCTTAAATGTCAAGCACTTTTTTTGTAATTAACACAGCTCGCTAATTGCAACCTGACGGCGTGACTAATAAAATGCCGCTGACATGCTGAAATGATTCCGAAATGAAATGAAACGAGAGGAAATAACATGACGTGTGAGACGTTTAAATGCAAAAAGAGAGCTGTCAGAGGGTGTTGAACAGCAGTCTGTGTGTGAGCGAGACAGCCGGGATGAACGAAACTGCTCTGCTCAAATCCAGAAAAGAAGCAATTTAGACATTTTGCATTCAGGTTACGACTTTCAGCTGTCAAATGCAACCACAACCACCTATTTTAAATTTGTGACAGGAAAGAATTATTACTACTATTATAGTTAATGATACAAATTGTAAAAAATAAACTATTGCCATTATTTTAACATAATGCAATTTAAACTGTGATATGTCACTGTTTTGTATTCAAACACATTTATCTAGGCCGGGCATCACTAAATGGAAGACCGCGGACCGTGATTCTTTTTTGATAAATGAAAATAATTAATATACCAGTAATATAGAACCTTTTCCCCTTGAGATGGGCGTGGCCATACGAGTCACTCAACAGAACCAATCAATGCAATAGTTTACCGTGTATAGGCAGATTGTTTCTTTTGCACAAACCGAAAGCGCGACACAGCACGGCTTTCCTCAACAAAAAAAAAAAAAGGAAAGTAGACTATTAAAAGCAAACCTTCAACGATAAATGAACAGATCAGTACGTGTTTATTTTGCCTGTGGGAAGGGTTTAAAGTAAATTGGTCTCAATTTGTAGAACTTGCAGTGCTAATAAAAAGCAGCAACGTGAAGCGCCACTATGAGACAGAACATCCGGCCTTAGAGCAAACATAACCTCAGTAGTTCGAGGTGAGGGAGAGTAAAATACCTGAACTGAGAGCCCAGTATATCAGAGTCCTTTCACATTCATTTACAGCCCAGCAGCATGAAGATTATTTAAAGACTGTTGTATACAAATACAAGGAAATAAACATGGCCATCAAAGTTCAAATGTAGACGTTTAATGGAGTTAATAAAAACTGAAATTTTATTGAAACGCTATGGGAATTCTGAATTGCAATTTTTTTTTATGACCGCAGGTATAGCGGTCTAAATCCTAGCAATCTAAATCCTAAACATTTGTTGAAGGAAAATTCTTAAATTTTACTTCCGTACTCCTGAACTAGGCTAACAGGAAATAATCTCATTAAGATAAGGTTCGCCAATATTTATTTAACTTCTCAAAAGTACTTAAAAATAATGTACTTAAATTAATGACAAACTCTGCAGCCTTTTGTGAATAAATAACTGCACAGGTCCATATTACGATTTCGATTTTTATGATGCAATTCATTACTGTGCACCACCATTATTAATGCTGAAATATTAAAATGCTGGAGCAAATAGATTTAGGACATTCGTCATGCATCCCCTCAATTTTGGAGTCGTGCCTTCCATCACATTTATGTTTGTGTGATAAAACGTCGTTAGAGCAAGAGTACGCAATGACCATGTGCAGTAAACAATACATGATGTAAGACAGTAGCTCTAGGGCACACACAAAACTGGGTATACAGGCAATACAAATCTCAGCAAGTATAAACAGCATGATTATGTGGGCAAAACTAACAGGCATGGCAACCTGGCCATGATCAGTCACAGTTATAATGCAGCAATCGGGTGCTGAAGGCGGTGTGTGCATGTGTGCGTGTCTGTTCATGCATCTGTATAAAAGATGTTGTTTATCATGCTGCCTTTCAAAGAAGCAGTCGAGAGACGCGGATACCCGCATAAAGCGCTGAGTCATGTCGAGTCTGAGGACAGATGGACGCTCCACCCAGGTGTGAAGCCATGTTCCACCCTTCATTAACTCAACACTGAATAAGCTTGTTGACTGAGACGGACATGTACACAGACAATCATCTCCAGTCTAACGATGTCCTCAAGTCTTTCCCTTCATCTTCATTTTCCTCTATTGACCAGAAAGAAGGAGCAATTTCATGGCTGACTGAAGCCTATTTATTGCAGATGGCCTGCTGATGCAACAGCAGCTTGTTTTGCAAGAGATGTAAAGATGCTCAAGCATGTGTTAGAGATGCACTTTGATTAGCTTAGCTGAAGGAGGGGCATCAGAAACTGACATCCATCATCATCATCATCATCAGATTCGTCACTGCGCAAACTAGGGGCACTAACTTAAAGCGAGTGCTATGGCCTTCAGATGATAAATACGAAACGCTTGGGACGTGAAAATCCTATAACATGTTTAAAAGTAAACATGATCAGATCAGCATTGATACGTAGTTCAGTAAATATTAACACGTAAATAAGTCATTTCATCCCACTGCCTGGAGGCTGATCTTGTAGTTAAGACCCTTCTGTTTTACGCACACACACACACATATATACATACACACGCATATACGTGCGCACGCACACACGCGCGCACAAAAAAATAAAAAAATTTGGACGCGAATGAAATAAATTACAGACCAATTTCAAACCTTCCGTTCATATCAAAAATACTAGAAAAAGTAGTATCAGCTCAAATATGCACATTCTTGCAGGATAACAACATCCTTGAAGAATTTCAGTCAGGTTTCAGGCCCCATCATAGCACAGAAACTGCACTAGTTAAGATTACAAACGACTTGTTTTTAGCTTCAGACCAAGGCTGCATCTCATTGCTAGTCCTGCTCGATCTTAGCGCTGCATTTGACATTGTAGATCATCGTATTCTCATAGATCGCTTACAAAATCACATAGGTATTCAGGGACAGGCATTAAAATGGTTTAGATCATACAGTACCTGTCTGATCGATACCATTTTGTAGATCTGAATGGAGAACCGTCTGGTGTAATGCCAGTGAAATATTGGGTCCCACAAGGGTCAGTTTTAGGACCTCTGCTGTTCTCAATACACATGCTTCCCTTGGGTAACATCATTAGAAGACATGGGATTAGTTTCCATTGTTATGCTGATGATACCCAATTATATATCTCAACTAAACCAGACGAAATACCCAAGTTGTCTAGATTAACTGAATGTGTCCAGGACATAAAAGATTGGATGACCAATAACTTTCTTTTATTAAATTCAGATAAGACAGAGATATTACTTATTGGCCCAAAAACCAGCACACAACAGCTTTCACAATTCAGCCTGCGTTTAGAAGGATGTACTGTTATTACCAGCTCAGCAGTAAAAGATCTGGGAGTAATATTAGACAGTAACTTGTCCTTTAAAAATCACATTTCAAATATCACAAAAACAGCCTTTTTCCATCTTAGAAATATTGCTAAACTTAGGAACATCTTATCCGTATCTGATGCAGAAAAGCTAGTTCATGCATTCATGACCTCCAGACTGGACTATTGTAATGCATTACTATGTGGTTGTCCTGCATCCTCAATAAATAAGCTTCAGTTAGTCCAAAATGCAGCCGCCAGGGTTCTCACTAGATCCAGAAACTATGATCATATAATCCCAATATTATCATCCCTGCACTGGCTACCTGTTCAGTTTAGAATAAATTACAAAATAGTATTACTTGCATACAAGACCTTAAATGGTTTAGCTCCCACATACCTAACCAGTCTTCTGATACGCTACAATCCACCACGCGCCTTAAGATCACAAAACTCCGGACTTCTGGTAGTTCCCAGAATTTCAAAATCTACAAAAGGGGGGGGGGGCGTTTTCATATTTAGCTCCAAAGCTTTGGAATAGCCTTCCAGACAGTGTTCGGGGAGCAGACACGGTTTCTCAGTTCAAAAGTAGACTCTTTTTATTCTGGCATACACAACTCATGCCATAACCGCATACTCCAGTACACCTATCCTGAATGGCAACTACGCTAATTCTCTCTCTGTTCTGTATTTTTCTACCCATCCCGAGGCATCTGGAGATTGTGCCAGCTTCAGTAGACAAAGGCCGACCCTGCGAGGTTCCTGAGGCGTCCAGAGAAGGACCAGCTCCAGCTGGATTCAGCTTTATGATGGTTGGAGCTACACATGCTGCTCCTGTGCTTCCAGTGATCCAGACCTCATCTGCCCTCTGCACCTACTGACTCGTCCCTATGCTGAACTGGTCTTCATGTCAATTTAAATAATTTCTGTCATATTGAACTTTCACCTGCACAACACACATGATGTTATATAATTTCTGTTATCACCCAAATGAGGATGGGTTCCCTGTTGAGTCTGGTTCCTCTCAAGGTTTCTTCCTAATGCCATCTCAGGGAGTTTTTCCTTGCCACCGTCGCCATCACCCTTGGCTTGCTCATCAGAGACATTTCATTCATTTGTTCATCTCATTATTATCTAGACTAGGGCTGGGCGATTTGGCCTAAAATCAAAATCTCGATTAACTGAACATTTTAACTCGATTTCGATTAATAAACGATTTTTTTTTTTTTTGCCCTCATAGTTCACTGACAAGTTTTGTACAGTAAATATGCTCACAAGTGAGAGATTTTTGAATGAAGGCTGCATTACTTGATTGATTAATTAATTGAAGGCAACACACACTATCTACTATCTATGATTATTTATTGAACATCAATGTTGAAAAACTTAAACTGAAGCCACAAAAATTAAAGGGTTCATTAAATTACATTTTAAAGTATAGTTTATTAACAAAAACAGATGACCGATTTGGCCTTAAAAATTAAGATACTATAGGCACATGCTCCGAATCTTTACAAGGCAAAGAGTTTTATTTAAAAAAAAATACTTGTTTGTGATGATAAAAAGTATCTTGTGATATATTAATGTTTTGAGATTTTTAAACAATAATGAGAAACAACATTTAGACCACACACACTAGGGCTGTCTTTATCCCACAATTCAGAGTTAAATGAAGGCTGTTTCACACGGCCCCAATAAACTGACATAATGGCTTAAACATGCAGTGACAACAAACATGGAATGAATTATGCAGCTATCAATCTGGACCAGGACAATTTCACTTTTACTATATAGTTGGGTACCTGCTAGGTGTTGTATAGTTCATATTTGCTTGGCCAGAATGGTTTAAGCCACCAAAATAATGTTTTATTGATAAACTGCGCAGCATTCGGCAACGTGAACACGAGGCTATACTTCGAGACGTAAAATGAGACGCTGCGCAATAAGGAGCCAAACGAATCGGAAGCTGCTTTTATTGATAAACTGCGCAGCTTTGGCCAGCGTGAACACTCCTGTTAGTAACGAGGCGAATAAGGAGCTAAACTTCAGCCGCGGAATGAGACGCTGCACAATAAGGAGCCAAACAAACCGGAAGCTGCGAATAAGGAGCTAAACTTCAGCCTCGTGCACTTAGGGGCATCATATCTTTCGCTAGAAAGTTAGAAACGGCCCTGGTTATATCCTTGCTCCTTTTGGAACAGCTTTCATAAGGTGTAATGGCCACGAAAGACGACACGATGGATATCTGCTTTGGTACAGCCCCACTGCTAGCGCTGCTAGTTGACGGAGTAGCATCGGGTCACATGTTCATGCTCTCTGTGTGGTCGTGTGGGTGATGCGTTCATATAACGGAGTTCGTGCTACCTTTTTTGTCGACAATTTCAACATCTTTGGATAATAACTCGAGGTTAGATTCACTTTCGTCGCTGCTTCCACTCTTTTTTTTTTTTTGTCATCCTGGTGTCAAGTTTGCTTCGCAAAGTGCGGCAGGAAATTAACTTTGACCTGCACGGCACGCGCAAGCTGCACGCTGATTGGTTGTTGTCGTGTTGTTCTGCTGTGTGATTGGCTCTTAGATGAATCCATATCGAGCAAAAAATGTCTATAGCTTTTCATCGTTTTTAAAATCAAATAAATCGCGATTCGATATGGATATCGTTTATCGGCCCAGCCCTAATCTAGACACATTTTTCTCACACATACACACTTCCAACTATTTTCTTTTCTAAAAAATGTTTCATTTTTTTTTTATTTTCTTTCATTTTTGTGAAGCTGCTTTGAGACAATGACCATTGTTAAAAGCACTATATAAATAAAATTGAAATTTAATTGAATACACACACGTGTGTGTGTGTGTGTATATATATATATATATATATATATATATATATATATATATATATATATATATATATATATATATACATACACACATACATACACACACACACACACACACACACACACACACAACTGAGTGTAGTTCTTGACAAATACTCTGTGATCCTTATGCTGCTCATCCAACCCAGTCAGGAAGGTTTTATCCTGCAGAACATAAGGAGTATCAGTTTTTTCTACACACAGTGGCAACTCGGATATTTGTTCAGCGTCTCACCGTGCCAAGGCTGGACTACTGCGACTTCTTCCCCTGGGTGCCATCAGACCTCTGACGCTGAAGCTCACCAGGTTGTCCCCCTGCCACAGCAGCACTTCCTCCACTGACTTCCTGTCAGCGTACATGGAGGTACTTCCAGAAAACTCAAATCACTGGCTGGTTTCCTCACTTTCCAACTGAGCAATAATACAGAAATCCCTGACTTTTGATGCTGTAGTAGCTGTTATTAATTGCTCTTTAACAGTGTTTTAGCTTTATCATTTTCATACGGTCTCACTTGTTTTTACTAGCATGAGGATATAGTTTACAGAGACCACAAAACACTTCTGCAAGTCGCTGTGAGTAAGAACATCTGTGCACATCCTGTTTCCCTTGTGTATTTTTATCAAGTGCTTTAGTTTTTAAAAATCATATCAGATAGTCAAGGTTTCTATATTGGTAACAGAAAAGAAAGAATTTTAATCAGGTTATCATATTTCACTGTTCATCACTGGTGCTAACAGACTAGTTAGAAAAGTTAATTGGTCATTGGTAAGCTTTTTGATCGTGTGCGCGCGTGCGTGTGTGCATGCGTGTTTGGGGTGACTAACAGTCAGAATGAAGAATAACCAGAAATCACAAGTGTTTTCTTCTCGTTTCACGCTTCAGCAGCGAGGGCCAATATGGAGTTGATGTCTGATTTTGTTTGGAGGAGTCCAAAAGATCACGAGAGACAGGCTGCTTAGGCAAGCGTGCAGCTGGAGATGCCAATTTAACTGAGCAGTGCAGCGTAAAACAACAGGTGAATTAGCAGAGTTCCACCAGCGGTTCCTCCAAAATCATCAGCAGCCAATTGCAGCTGTGCACTGAAGCACACAACGTGCAAAAATGAGCACGCCATATTAAAAAGCTTTTATGTGACATTATAACAACTAAACAAAAAGTACATGATGCAATTGAGAAGCACCACATCATCTCCTCAACCTGATCAAAGTAAATATGTGGTCTCGATGTTGTGTTGTGATGTCTGAATACACAGATGCAATTTGTGAGAGCATCTAAAGGGAGGTACAACAGAAAAACCCTGCTGGTAGATCACAGATTTGCATAGGGGGCATATAATTGGCTCTACGCTGCTCTCTGGGCAAGAGGGATGACATTATTCCTGTCAAATAGAGCAGCGTTTCTCAAATTTGGGGTGAGTTTGGGGTCACAGTAGGGCAGTTTGGCAGAGTGCAGGCTGTGGCGATACCGAGTGGGGACAAGAAGTAAATATGCCCAGACATATGTGGCATGTGGCACATACGAGGTTATTACAGCTGAAAAAATACCAGACGTCTTCAGAATTTGGCTGTCAATGGCATTTAGGTTTTCTTGTCTACATAATTTTCTGGTAACAAGATCGTGAACACAGGGTGTGAAACTTAATGGTGGTGATGACGCCATATTGCCATCGTGCCTTGAGCAGTCACTGCAATCCCCTGTTAATTTCAGAAATCACAGAGGCAATAATTTTGCCGTGCCCTTTACTAATGTTGCCTTGGTTCCCTTTTTTTAAAAAAGTTTAAAATGTCACGGAAATTATAAAAATAAAAAAAAATTTGGGTATCGGCAAATCAAACCACTGACTCCCGCTTCCTGGGTGGTCACCAGGAGTATGCTGCCATAATGGCGACTAAGCAGCAAAAGTAAAGGGCTAGAATAAAGCCGAATTGGTAAATTTTGCAGCTAAATGCAGGGAGCTTTCAAGCTTTTCTAGTGTAAAAAAAAAAAACATGAGATTTTTTTTTTTTTGAGGATCCTGACCCCACATATATAAACACACATATACATACATATCTATATACAGTGGTGTGAAAAACTATTTGCCCCCTTCCTGATTTCTTATTCTTTTGCATGTTTGTCACACTTAAATGTTTCTGCTCATCAAAAACCGTTAACTATTAGTCAAAGATAACATAATTGAACACAAAATGCAGTTTTTAAATGAAGGTTTACGTTATTAAGGGAGAAAAAAAACTCCAAATCTACATGGCCCTGTGTGAAAAAGTGATTGCCCCCCTTGTTAAAAAATAACTTAACTGTGGTTTATCACACCTGAGTTCAATTTCTGTAGTCACCCCCAGGCCTGATTACTGCCACACCTGTTTCAATCAAGAAATCACTTAAATAGGAGCTACCTGACACAGAGAAGTAGACCAAAAGCACCTCAAAAGCTAGACATCATGCCAAGATCCAAAGAAATTCAGGAACAAATGAGAACAAAAGTAATTGAGATCTATCAGTCTGGTAAAGGTTATAAAGCCATTTCTAAAGCTTTGGGACTCCAGCGAACCACAGTGAGAGCCATTATCCACAAATGGCAAAAACATGGAACAGTGGTGAACCTTCCCAGGAGTGGCCGGCCCACCAAAATTACCCCAAGAGCGCAGAGACAACTCATCCTAGAGGCCACAAAAGACCCCAGGACAACATCTAAAGAACTGCAGGCCTCACTTTCCTCAATTAAGGTCAGTGTTCACGACACCACCATAAGAAAGAGACTGGGCAAAAACGGCCTGCATGGCAGATTTCCAAGGCGCAAACCACTTTTAAGCAAAAAGAACATTAAGGCTCGTCTCAATTTTGCTAAAAAACATCTCAATGATTGCCAAGACTTTTGGGAAAATACCTTGTGGACCGACGAGACAAAAGTTGAACTTTTTGGAAGCTGCGTGTCCCGTTACATCTGGCGTAAAAGTAACAGCATTTCAGAAAAAGAACATCATACCAACAGTAAAATATGGTGGTGGTAGTGTGATGGTCTGGGGTTGTTTTGCTGCTTCAGGACCTGGAAGGCTTGCTGTGATAGATGGAACCATGAATTCTACGGTCTACCAAAAAATCCTGAAGGAGAATGTCCGGCCATCTGTTCGTCAACACAAGCTGAAGCCATCTTGGGTGCTGCAGCAGGACAATGACCCAAAACACACCAGCAAATCCACCTCTGAATGGCTGAAGAAAAAGAAAATGAAGACTTTGGGGTGGCCTAGTCAAAGTCCTGAGCATGACCTTAAACAGGCGGTTCATGCTAGAAAATGCTCAAATAAAGCTGAATTACAACAATTCTGCAAAGATGAGTGGGCCAAAATTCCTCCAGAGCGCTGTAAAAGACTCGTTGCAAGTTATCGCAAACGCTTGATTGCAGTTATTGCTGCTAAGGGCGGCCCAACCAGTTATTAGGTTCAGGGGGCAATTATTTTTTCACACAGGGCCATGTAGGTTTGGATTTTTTTTCTCCCTAAACAATAAAACCCCTCATTTAAAAACTGCATTTTGTGTTTACTTGTGTTATCTTTGACTAATAGTTAAATGTGTTTGATGGTCAGAAACATTTTGTGTGACAAACATGCAAAAGAATAAGAAATCAGGAGGGGGGCAAATAGTTTTTCACACCACTGTATATATATATATATATATATATATATATATATATATATATATATATATATATATATATATACACACACACACACATATCTATATATATATATATATATATACACACATATCTATATATATATATACACACACACATACATATCTATATCTATATATATAACGACTCAGCAGAAAAGGGGCGGCGCCGGAATGCCGCACGTCTTCCTGGAGTCGGGGTGAGACTATAAAAAGGGACGCAGGATCCAGTCCGGTGAGTGTTATGTACAGAATAAGGAAGCCTCTATGTTGTACACCTGTTTGCAGACTCAGAAGCTCCGGAGAGCTCTGAGCACTGGAGGATAACGCACGGCAGCCCAGCCACCACCTCATCCTCCACGACCTCGCCTTCCACCTCTGCCAGCCCAGCGACACCACAATGCGACATGCTACTTCTGCCCAACGCTTGACGATGACATCACTTCACTCCACTGAAGAAATCCCACTCTGCACATTTTCCACGTTTGATTGACTGAGCATTCTCACTGCACCTGTGTGAGCATTACAAAAAGCCATCTCTGTCCATGTTAGTTCTCCGCTGCTGGAAAGTAATACACTGGTGGACAATGTGGGCATCTGACGCTGGCCAGGTGGCAACACATGCCCCAGATCATGCCAATGCATATGGTCTTCAGGCCACTACAGCGGAACTTCCCCGGCTGCCCTGCCGGACCCCTGTAAGGATGCAGTGTTTACTAACCAAGCTTTCGCCCCACAATGACGTCGAGGCATATCTCCAAAAGTTTGAACGCGCTACCGAGCAGGAAGGTTGGCTGCTGCTGGACTGGAGCGTGATTCTAATTCCCCTGTACTGTCTGGCGAAGCGCAACAAGCAACCATCATACGCTCACAGAGGAGGTCCACCTTCAAGAATATCACCTGAGAATTGCTGCTCCTCTTTAGTCATGTGGGGTAGCCGAAAAAGCTCATCACAGACCAAGGTACACCCTTGGTTTCTAAATTGTGATATATGCCAGCAGTTGCAGTTAAAACGCCTCCACACCCCCGACTACCACCCACAGACAGTAGAGCACTAGTAGAGCGCTTCAACCAAACATTAAAGATGATGTTACAGAGGGTGGCAGACAAAAACGGCCAAAACTGGGACCAACTTCTGCTGGTGTGGGAGACACCACAAGCTTCCACCAAGTTTACACTGTTCGGGAGAAGACACGAGGTCTACTCGATGTAGCAAAAGAAGCATGGGAAGAACAAGGCCACCCAATTCGTTCCGTAATTGAGTCTGTGCAGGATATGCAAAGGAAAATCCAGAATGTACTCTACATAGTCTTCCAGCATATTGAAAAACTTCAAAAATTCGACCTGAACAGCCTCACGAGTTCCAGCAATCGAGTGCTCCTCTTGGTACCCAGCACTAACCAAGTTCCTGGCTAGGTGGACAGGAACTTTCGCTGCCAGTGCCCCGCTGTTACAAAGCTTTACAATACACACAAAAACACGCAGTGGCAAAAAGAATTTATACACTTCAGGAAAAGAAAAATTATTATATATGATGTATATTACTGTACATTAATAGTAATAGTGGTGAGAGCTGACTACTTCCCTTTACATGAATATCAAATGATGATACAAGATGTTATACACTACAAATATATAGCCAGAGGCTTGTGGACACCTGACCATCACACCCATATATGGTTCTTCCCCAAACTGCCATCAGGATAGGAGCACATATACATGTATAGGATGTAGGGATGGGACTCACCAGTCAGCACCTGATACGATACCACCATACCCTGCATGGCGCGGTGGTAAAGTGCACACCCTATCATCTGGAGATCGCTAGTTCGATTCCCGGGTGGGGTTGTAATCTCTGGCAGCCGCGGGGCCTAGAGCGAGTTGATTGGCTGAGCTCTCTCAGCGGGGTGGGATAGAAGGCACTTGACGCTTTCACATCAATCGCGGCTGAACAGCCAATCATTTGTTTTGAGACTGGTATAACCGTAAAAAGTGGAGACCTTGGATATTAGGTGGGATGTTCAACAAGCACATAAGAGCATTACATGTCCACAAACGTTTGGTTAGTGCATTTCTATTTAATTTTATCCGTTAGCTTATTGTCCATGCAAATAGACTTTTCTAAATAGCGTTATGCTTCCACACCTCGACACATCTCTACTGCTACAAAAATGAGTTTTGTATTTAAAAAATAAATAAATAAATAAAAATTCTACACTATTCCTTCTAAAACTCCAGATGTATCCCTGGAGCTGGACAGAATCTTCATGAGTAGTTGTGTTTGCAACAGATGTTTAGATTTTTTTTTTTCCTGCAGTGTGCCATCAGCGTGGGAAATTCAGCGTGCCAGTTTGTCCCCCGGCTGGATTTAGGTCTACCAGCCAGGTGTAATATAAGCTATGAGCTGAAAAATCTTAGAGATCACAAAGAGGACTGGACAAAGAGACGTCTAAATCCACGTAGGCTTTTTGACTTTTACTGCCAATTTATTACATAGGGGTTGGCGATATAACCAAAATCTTCTATCACGGTAGAAGCAATTTTCTACCTCGATAACGAGATCTCACAATATAAGCAATATGTATCTGAAAATGCATAAATAAATATTTATTTACAAACACAAAGAAACTTTTATAATGTAAATTTATTTAAACTGGGAATTGCTGAGGTTTGCCGCATTTTTTTTTACTTTGGCCATATTCGATTGGAGTGTAACAAACCTAATTTGATTTTGTTATATTGTGCTAATGTTAGATATGCGCCTCACGAGCGCCTGGGTATGTGAGGTTTTTATCCCCTGGGGCTTGCCGTAGAAGGGCAAACGGCGCATGCGTGATTGCGCAGAGTCGATCTGGTTTATTTGCGCAGCCGGTGGATCGCGCAGCGCAGCTCGAATCACAAACCTGCGCGACTCACTGTTTTTTATTTTAAAACAATTTATTTAAAATGTCAGGACTGTTTAATATTGTTTCCGCCTTGCCATGCCTGGTACGTACGTGCACATCCCAAAAATTTATTTTGATGGTCGGCGCGGTCTATTTCTATCAGCGTTGCGCAGGTTTGTGATTCGAGCGGCGCTGCTCAAGTTGATCGGCGCTGCGCGATCCACCGGGTCTGGATATTTGTTCTGCCCACACCGGCTCAATCGGGTGCCACGGTTTCGTCCCACTTTAGATGTGTTTGGCTTCCCATAGAAGTGAATGTGTATTGCGTGGTTACGTAACGTGCAGCGTCACGTGATCTCAACCGCGATTAAGACGATGGACCAAAATCTCTACCGGTTACCGTATATCGCCACCCCTATTATATTTCTACTATCTTGCGCCCTCAGGGTATCCGACCCAAATTAACAAAGTACATACAAGTTATTAACTGAGCAGGACAACTACATGTCTGAAGGGAAAAGTGGAAAATCCAACAGTAAAAAAAAAAATAATAATTTTATTTTTTTTTTAAAGTGCAATCTTTCTTTGGATGTTTGTTCAGGGATCAGGGTGCAGGGTTGGTGTAGATTGTAAGTCTATGGAAGAGCTCTTTTGAACCATTATAATCTCGTTGTGTAATCATTAGAGCTGTGAATCAGGGGTAGACAGTTGATTAGATTTTTTCGGACACTGTGATTTCGGATTCAATGGCACCAATATGTTTGCCTGATTTGTCTCAAGCAGTTAATAAACATTGAAATGCTGTGAAACTTGTGTTGTTGGTTGTTTGTGTGTCATGTGTTGTACAAATGATAATTTCTTTAATACTGCCAATCATCTGCTCCACAATCTAATCCGGTAGGTTGCAGTAATGCAACAAGCGCCCATGAACTCAAAGCAGAAGAAGCAACAATCTCACAAAATACACATTTTAAAGATGATGGAAGTAGTTTGTATTTCCTAAAAAAAAAAAAAAAATTTTATAAAAAAAATTTATAAAAAGTTATGGTATATTTAAGGAATTTCTGAATTAGATTAGATTGACTAAACTGCATGATCAATTATATTGTACAGTTACATTACTGTACTAATCGTAATATGACCTGCAGTATAACGTGCGTCAGTCACATTTACATGGACAATATTTCCTTGAAAATCATTTTACCTGGAGATTCCAACTTAACTGGGTTTATATGCAAAGTATTTAAACAGAATATAACTTTTAATATGCGCAAATTAGCTTTACCAACACTGAAGCCTTTAATCTGCTGCAAATAGAACAGAAGATAAGATGCTTTAGTGTGTATGATGCGGTGAGCCTATCTGTGCCCCTTCCTCAGCCAGAGACCTGGTGGATGAAAGTAAAGACAGGCAGGATAGAGAGAAGTTTTTAAGGAGGAAGCAACAATTCCCTCCAGGAAACTCGTCACATCACCGAACGCAGCGTGTCAAAGATTTACACACCCCGCTCTCATTCAGATCGGATATTAATTTTGGTCAGGCCAGATCAGGTCAGCCTGTTCAGACCGAGATCGAGGTGTTTACACCATGTATTTTTATTCCAATTATTAGTGGAAAGGTTCATATAAACGCACCTATTGTGATCCAGAGCTATCGGTCAAGTGCAGATCATTTGCGGTAATGGCGCAGGCTCTCCTAAAAGAATACAAACGTGACCAGGGTGCATTGGTAATATTTGAAGTCTATGAGATTCTCAGATTGGGACCTTTAGTGTTCAATTGCATTAGATGACTAAGCAATAAAATGCTGACATCATGTCTACGATACACAGTCACATTTCTGCATTGCAAACAATTGTGGTTGTAGTTAAGCCTCTACTTCCTTTCTATGAAGTATGCCTCCTGACCAGAGACGAGAAGAATCAGAAATTTACAGCGAGCAGAATTTGGAAGCGATATCATGAGACACAACAGCTGAAGATACGGTCATTGGTTGAAACGGCAGAGCTGCAGAGATTCAAGCAATTCTCACGAGCTGTGCTACCTGCTGCCAGCTATCGAGAACACCAGGAAGTGTGCCAAAGCACAATCAAAATGAAAAAGGCACTCATTAACATGTGTCTGTCTAATCCACAAATGAGTGCTGATGTAGATGTGAATGCATGAGAAGCCTGTACGTGTGCGTGCGCATTTCTTATTCATATTCACACACACACATTCCAAAAGAACAGGACATTGCAGCGTAACAGCTAGAGATATTTGCAAATCACTTTTTATCTCTTTAGTACTGGTCAACCACGTGGGAGGTCAGAACAATGCTGAAGCGGCAATTTTTCCGCTCCTCGTGTTTGATTCACTGCTCCTTGGAAAGGATGCACTCAACCAGGCATAATACGCAATCTGCCGAGGTGCCAGGGATCAGTGGAGCTTAAGGCAATCTTGGGACTGCTGCAGAAACCTTTGCGTTACAGGATAAAGGAATAATTTTGAGACATGAGAGTTAAAGTTGTCGAATGTCTTAAGCCAAGCTCATATTAAAGGCCACATTGTTCAATTCTGACTCTTTTTTTTTTGTCAGATCAGATTTGCATGGCATGAAAATTCACATTCATAATTACAAATGACTTTTATCAAACAACGGACACGTCTGTAACGGCACACATGCGCACATCGATACACCTTCATATTTTGTCATTTCCTTTGAAAATTAAGGAAATTCCTCTTTTGAGGTTTGCTCGGACAGACTCATTCACCCAAGTATCCACCAAACCACTGATTGTCCTTTCTCTCGGAGCTGAAAAACTTCAGGATTTGTGCATTCAGACTTCCCTTTAAAAAAAAACAATATATAAATAAACAAACGTGTGCCACGTTCGGGTATAAAATCCGATTTGAGTCACTTCAGCCTGGGAGGATATTCATAGAGCAGGCAGGATTACCCATACTTCTTTACGTCAGCCTGAGTTCTAGATCACTTACATTACCACTGCAATGTGATACAATAGCACAGCCACACTACTGACATAAATAGGCTCTTAGTCTGTGCGAAAGAATGCTGCCTCACATATTAAAACTCTAAAACTAATCTTTTAGGGAAAACATCAAAAACAACTGCATCACCATAAAACTTACTATTGTTTTTGGGTTTTTTTGCAATCGTGCAAAAATCTTTCCCGGCCAGGTTTAGGGAAAAACGTGTCGGCACTGGATGCTGACTGGAGGGGCTCCAAATTCAGAGGAAACAGGACAAGACACTGCGCAGGAGACAGGAACAGAGAGAGCGCGTCATACTGTATGAGTCAATGAATGTCCTGCTATGTGTTGGCAGCTGAAGTGCCATTGCAAGATGGCACTTGCAACCGACACTACCACCCCCGGGGTTCCTAATATACAACCAGACAGTGTCTCGGTCTAAAATGACTAATAACGACTGTACTTGGACTGGTGACGTGACTGAAATCGGTCCCAGCCTGATTATTTTTTTTTTTATTATGTTCTAACAAAATCACATGTTAAACCCGGGGAACAGAAACGACAGGAGAATGTTTGGCCATCTCTGAGCATCGGTACAACCTCAGGAGTAACGTTGGCGTGCTGAGATACAGGAGTCGAGCCCTCAGCACCAGTCCCGGTGTGTGTGTGAACGCACCAGTATGTGCAGTAGACAGTTCTGTAGTTTCAGTGAAACTCATGTGAGAACAAATGGCTCTTTGCCCAGGAGGTACACATATCTAGTAAATCAGAAATACGTTACACATGTCAATAGGAAATAGAAAATAACTAAATAAATATATAAATAATGATTTGCTAAAAGAAGGCAGGCAGTTCATTTTTTTTTTCCCCTCCAATAAAAACGCCAGTTTGGGCAAATCTGCCTCTTTATATATTTGAGTGATTAAACTGCGTTAAAGGCAACCTAAACACTTTGTGAATCGATATCATGAGTCACCATAAACGTAAGGCTTGATATTCTCCCAGGCAGTGTACTGTGGAAATGTCAGGCTTAATTTGAAATGTCGACATTTAATTTGAGGGACGTGTTTAATTTAAAAGGCATTGAGGATGAAGTTAACTTCATCACACTAAAGCTTATTAGTAGTTTATAAGCAAAATGGCTCTTCAAATGCAACCTCTGACAGAAAACAAAAAATAAAAAATAAATGTAGACTATTATAGATGCTTAAAATTACTTTTTAGGAAGAGCGGGCATAAAAGCTAATTACTTGTGTCATATTTATATATATATTTTTGTTTTGTTTTTTGTGTGTTGTGTGTAAATGACTCATGAGACTCCTGCAGATCTGGCTCTTTTCCTTACTCTTTTTTTATTTTTATTTTTTTTACTACACAGTCCTTCTTTGTTTGATCGACCTCAGTCATTATAACATGTAAGGTATGCGCAATATGAAAACATTTTTCTTTCAAAGAAGCTTATAGTTGACCTGGATGGACATATGAGATGATGATAAAATTAATCCTCGGTTAGACCTTGAGGCGCTGGGAGAGGGATAAATAAATAAATAAATAATTAAATATATATATATATATATATATATATTTGAACTGCAAGACGAATGAAAATTTGCAAATCTGGTCGTGTGAAGCTTCAGTGGTGTCAGGCAAAATGCATTGGTTATACTTCATGCCACAGATAACTGGATTGAAGCAGCAAACATAAAACACAGCCCTGACATGCTGACAATGAGAGTGGGCAGATGAGGGGCTAATTTGCACAAGAATTAAATGATTGTTATTTAAGAGCATTCCACCATGACTGGGGCACGGCTGAGGAGAAGAGTGTGTCCACGTACAGTCGTGTGCGCACACACACACAGACTGCTGCAGACTCAGTGACCCTCATGCAGACACTTCGACAGTCATCTAAAACAACATGACGTTCACCAAATCTGTGTAAGTAAATCCACAGAACAAACGCAGAAATGTAGATGTAAAACTTTCTTACATCAATACAACACTAAATTAGTGCCGCAAACATATGCATCTTACAACTAAGCACGGCGATAACTGGTCAGTTATCGTAATATAAAAATTAGGGCTGCACGATATATCGAAAAAATATCGCTATTGCGATAATGGCATGCGTGATAACCATATCGCAAAGAGTTGTCGATAAATACTTTATGTGCCAAGCATTTGTGTGTCCAAATTTGACCAATCAGATGGGCCCTTACTATGTTTATACCCATTTATATCTTTATACTTAATTCTGTCGCGAACTAACCCGGGATGATCAGAAGACTTAGCAATTAGCCGTTAGCCCTTTGTAGCGTGGACGGTAAACCCAAACGCGGAAGCGAGCGAGTAGGCAGGATAACCACGCGAATTAGTTTAAGGACTCTCACAGAAGGGGAGGAAGGGAAAAACAAACATTTAACCCGCGTCCTATAAACACACACTCGAATCAGAAAGTAAACAATCTGAACCGACATGCGCGAACTCAGTGACTAAGCTCTATGCGGTGGTTTTGTTTAGTCCTCTTATACTTCCGGGTCCTAGTGCCGGTCGCGGAGCAGTTTAAAAAGATGCTCTTGTTTTAAGACACTATTGATGAGTGTATGGTTACACGTAAATAAAAAGTCATGTTTGAAAGTAATTCATATTGTGTCGGCAGGTTTATAGTAACAGCAAACCAGAAGTCAGAATATCTGCTGAGGGGTTTAAGTCATTCATAGTGATTTGAAGTCTAAATATTTGCAACTTCCTTGACATATAGTTTCTTTTTAGCCTGAATTAGATTTAATTACATCAGACGAATATCTATTACCTGTTTATTTTAGTATGATCATTACATATAAATAAATAATAAAAATAGGCAATAACAATAATTTTAAAAAATGCATTTCTCTAGGGAAATGTTATATCGCAAGAAATATTGTTATCGCAGTATTCAACAATATCGCATATTTTCCTAATATCGTGCAGCCCTAATAAAAATAACATAACCGCATGGAGCCAGGCTAATAGTTTGATGTTCTCCGAACTGACGTGCGCTTCGTGCTCAGTAACCACACGAGTGCTTCCTAATAACACAGTGGTGTTGTGGAGAAGAAAAACCTCCAATGGCAGGTTTTAATCTGCCAGAGAGCCACCACCAGTAAGGTCAACTGTGTGCTTAGACAGCATCATGCCTGAGGTCCAAATGATGAAATATAAATGTTGCCTACTGCAATATTCTAGATGCAAAACTTACTCAGTGTCACCTAAACATGCCCAGTACACAGTACAGACATGAAAGGCGCTACTTGTTAACCAATCGCATGCCTAAGTTCTTTATCCAGTAACATAAAAATAAATACAAAATAATAAAAAAACAACAACAACTGCTTGGATAAAAAGGGAGATGATTTGACAGTGTGTCAGAGTGCACCAGCCTGTGCCTCATCTCTCCTCATTAGCACAAAACTGCAGCCCCGATTTCACTGCCACACTTTACCGAACCACTCCGCTATACAAGCTCCAATTATGGAGCTCACCCAATGTGTATCCAAACACAGCTGGCACAGAAATGTCAAAACCTCATAAAGGATGCTAATAGCTGAATATATAATCAGCTGTGAAGCAGAAAATCACTTATCACAACCCCAAAAGGGAAAAGGACTGCATCATACATACATATATACATGTATAACTATACATTTAGCAATTTTCCATCATTCCCCATCCAGACCTGAGCAACACTGATTTTTCCTACTTGTGAATAACCGTTTAGAAAATATAACCAGTGACTTCCAGAAACAACAGGGAAAAAAAAAAAAAAAAAAAAAAAGAGGACAGGAAAACGAGCATTTCCACGGTTTATGGACAGTAAAGGAAGATGAAATAATATCAGCTGTGCAGTCGGGAACTGTATGCTTTCAGCAGCGATTACAAAAACCCAGCTCAATGTTATAAGTAACAGTTCATTTTTAGATGTAATGCTCTAATGTCCCCATGGCTGACATTTTCACCGGTGATCTGCTGCTCAAAGCATTTAAGCCCTGACTAAAATAAACCCAGTGTATTTCATAACGGTCTAATTTTCAACCAAAGATTAACAGGTAATTAATGTTAACTATATAATTGTGTACTGTTACTCAATTCAGATGTACCTTGATGTATTTTACTTCACATGAATGAACTGAAAACATTCTCCACGAACATTTCCCAGTGGGTGCCAGGTAATAACAGAGTTCAAAATGCTTGCATGACCATCAGACATTCCAGATTCATATGCTGACTGGTTCATCTCACGTTTACTGAAACAAAGAAAGCTTTTTGTATTATAGCATACCCACAAAGTCAAACTGGAAAGCTCTTACGCAAAATGTCTAAAGCTTCTGGTAATGCAATGTAATATAATTAGAGAAAGATCAATATGAGAAAGTTTAAAATGTTTACATCACACAAGCCTACCTCCATCTTTCAACCCAGTGGCACTACTTTAAACAAACCCTTTTACACTTCTTAACTGATAAACCTCCCATTTCAACACTACACATCAGCAGTGCACCCAAGAGCTGCATATCCAGCGACTAACACCCATCTTTAGCAGTAAAGGGAAAACAAAAAAGTGCAGTGCAATCACAAACTATTCAGCTCGCAAGACTTTACAGGTGAGTACAGCTTTACTGTTTGAACATCAAGTTTCTTTAACACGAATTAAGCTCGGCTTAAACGGCAACTAAAAAGGCCACCAGTTTAACGATCAACATTTTACAATTAAACGTTTAATGATTTACAAACATTTTCAGTAGTCCTGACAAACATGTTTTACAATTTCTCTTTAGGATTAATAAAGCACTGTCAATCTATCCAATAGTGGTATTAAAAACGCTATAGGTCATAAAATGCTTCTTGTTACTTACTCTGTAACAATTATTAATGCACATCCAAACCAAACATTAACCAGTAACAAGTAAACCGCAGATATTTAGGGCACCATAATGCGCCATGTCGTCATAGCGTGTAAGGGCCCTCTTGTTCTTCTAAGGACTTTTTCCGGGTCTTAACATAGTCAAAAACTGGCAGACAGGTAGTTTGGAATCTGCTGATATTAAGATGACCGAGAGTCTGGGCCCCGGGTATGGCATTGGGACCTCACACAAGATTTTGCTGCATAGCTCAAACACTAGCACGCATGCACATGAAACCCAGTACACATTTAGAGGAACACATTTCGAGCTCATTGAGCTGAACAACTTTCACATTGCATATCATGGGCTCAACTCAACAGAAATTCAGTTATCTTGGATCGTTTGCAAAAAGCACCCTAAGAATTTTGATATACTCTTCTTAGGGAATTTAGGCGCTGGCTGCTTGGATCCGCTCTTCGTCACTTGCAACTATATTTTCTTTTACTGTTCTGCAGAACTTGTGTGATGAGACTGGTGCTTTGATAAAAAGAAAATCATACTTGAGAAACGCATCAAGTCTGAATATGTTCACATTACAAAGCAATTCAATTGAATTCAAGTCCAATTCCGATTCTTTTATTTTTAGTATTTGCATTGAGTTCACATTCATAATTACAGATGACTTATCTGTCTATAATGTGAACGTGTCTGTCCTCTGAAACAGCATACACGTGCAAGTTCATACGCCTTTGCCTTGTCTTTAAGATTTTAGCAAAAATACGTTTGTGATTTTGCTCTGAAGGATGACAGGCAGTTAATCAGCCGTATTTGTTGAGGTCCAGCAGAAGGAAGAAATCCAGATGTCTTGCTTCAGCTGTTTCAGCAGATACTGCTAGCACTGCTATGAAATCCCCGCA
Organism: Channallabes apus; assembly: GCA_030522415.1. Taxonomy (NCBI): domain Eukaryota; kingdom Metazoa; phylum Chordata; class Actinopteri; order Siluriformes; family Clariidae; genus Channallabes; species Channallabes apus. Next base: position 32,149,561 of record CM060118.1, read on the forward strand.
CTGCTGGTGCTGACGGATGACGTCAGCGTGTCACGCTTTTTGCGTAGAGGCTTTGACTTTTCTTATTCAAGTCACATGATCACATACTGTTTACAGTATATCCAATCTACGATTTACATCAACATACGAAAGTTATTCAGATCTGATAAAAAAAAAAAAAATCGATTTATGCATTCAGACATAAAAAAAAAATCTGATCTATGTCACATTAATATAAAAAAAATACGATTTTATTAATTTGAAGATGGTAATGTGAACGGAGCCTTTAACATAAGTGGATTAAACTGGATTAATTTTATTTATCTATTTATTTTGTCTCCTAACACTTCTAACGTACAGGTTTCGGTCATTGTTTGACCAATCTAGTGTAACTAATCTAATTTGTTTTGCGCTTATATAGTATCCTAGCACAAATCTGATAAATGTAGGTCACCTCAGCTTTTCAATTTTAAGTCCCTGGACATGTCTCGTGAGCTGAGATTCAATTCTGTTTGCTTATTTCCAAGTACAAAAATCTCTGAAACTTTGAAACTGCTGCAAGATTACTAAATGAGACCATGTACTGAACATAGATAGAGAGACAGATAGAGATAAATCTGTCATATATACAAACACAGATGATGTAGCTTTATGTAGATTTATCCGAGCATTATTTACATGGTGATACTTGAATAAATGTAAATCTGTACCCTGGAATGGATTTTCTGTCAAACTCATTTTCCAGGATGAAGCTTCATTCATTATTGTAGAAATAGATTAACTTTGTTAAAATGAAGAATGCCATTTAGGTAACCTGAACATGGAAATGAAGCTGTAAATCAACTGAAGTAACCGGGTCCCTCTAAACTAATGGCGCTTTTCCACTGCATAGTACGGCACGACACGGTTCAGGTCTACTCACTTTTGGGGGGCTTTCCACTGGGAACAGTACCTGGTCCTTTTTTTAGTACCACCTCAGCCGAGGTTCCAAGCGCGCCGAACCGTTACCGAAACGTGACGTTGGCCGGAGAAAATCGTCATTACTGCGTCACTGAACTTGCGACACGAGACACAACAGAACCGCTATATTTAGAACAGCCAGAGAAGGATCGGACGCACCTTTTTGTATTAACCAAAAATTTTCTTTGGCTGCCATCAGCCTCTTTTGAAACAAACTCCTTCGTCTCGCTGTTAAAAACATCCACATGCCGAGAATGAAGAACACCATGCCGTCGATATGCTCCATTGTTGTGTGTTTGTTTGTGGCGCGTTTACGATGACGTCACGGCAGTACCGGCGCCTCAACTACAGTATAACGACACGTGAATAACCCTACCCACTCTAAAGCGTTACTAAACTGCAGTGGAAGCGCAAACCGAGCCGAACCGAAGTGAGTTGAACTGAACCGTGTCGTGCCGTACTATGCAGTGGAAAAGAGGCATTAAAGACTTTCTATAACTGATTGCTTTAACTTCTACACACTAACTGATTGAATCTTGACATCCACACTTGTACTCCTTTAACTCAGGATCGATGTTCATTGCAATTAGTACACATTGATTAAAGTGTCGTACATCAGTAAGAAATCACAATGCTCCCGTCACCGCAAAGAGTCAAGTGCACCCGGGTGAAACATCTGAACCCTGTATTATTCTTCATTATTACTATTATTACGGGATTAAATTCAAATTCTATTTGTCACATACAGTACGATATGCAGTGAAACGCTTACACGACCGCCAGTGACCTTAAAAAGAGAATTAAAGCTTATAGTAAGAAATAAATACGAATAAAAGAAATATGATAGAAAAATGACAATTTAACTAGAATAAAAATAGAAATAATAGAAATAAAAATAGAAGTACACTGTACATGAAATAGAAATAAAAATATACTGTACTATAGAATATATATATATTTTTTTTTTGAAAGTGGGTGGAAGAAATATGGCGTGCAAGTATGCATTAAAAAAAGTGTCTTATTATGGTGTCTATATGAGAGTCGCTAGTTAGTGTGCTTGTTATTTTAGATTTTTTAAAAATCAGTTCGGCTCCTCTTCATGAAGATTCCAGGCGAACTGAGAATAAAGGCGAAATATCGGCTTGGGTTTCGCAGCCTCCTCGGTGTGGACGACGAAGATTAAAACCCACCTCCGGATCTGTTCCGCCTGTTTAGCGCAAAGTCACTGATTAATCTGGATGAATCTCGTCGATCTGAACAAACTGCTCACACTGTACGAGGACTAGCGAGGTTTATTTCATACAGCGCTACAGTTTACTGGGTGTGTTGATCGCCATTTAATATTAACGGTTGGGTTATGGCAAAAAAATAATAATAATCAAAAACAATTATCCATTTTAGATTGACCAATTCACCGCAGACAGACGTGGACGTACATATGAATAGTTCTTACCTCACGTTTTTTTTGTTTTTGTTTTTTTTCCCCCCCCGAACCGCTTTCGAGAAGCCGGAGTCCCCAAACCGTCAGATTAAAATCAACAAGCGCGTACTCCGAGGCTCGGTGATAAAGTTTGTGCACTGTTTCCCTTCAGCACCAGCTCGCCCGCTTTGCTAGCACTTGCTATCGTCAGGAGTCGCGGGTCGTCGTGTAACGTGAGCTCGCGACTCTGCGCGCGCGTCCGACAGCGACACTGAAGACGCCGAATTCACGCGTTCCTTGCCGCCAACGAAAGACAGCCCGCGCGCCGCCACACAAGCCCTTGTGACTGACAAGTACGCCTGTTTAAGAACCGAGCGAAAGTTCTCCTCTTCCCCTCGCTCCCAGCGCCATCTTTCCCGCGGGGCACGCCGGGTAATCCTGAGGAATCCCCACGCAGCGCGCGCGGCCTGACGTTATCCCGTCGAGCGGAGAGCAGGTGGGACTAAAGGGGATATGGGCCGCGTCCCAAACCGCGTCCTACACTACTTGCTATCACTACTGCTACTACTACTACTACTACTACACAGGTTGCGATAACGCTGAAGATGTAGTGACGCTACGACCACTTTAGTGCTGTAGCGCGCGGTTTGAGATGCTGCCTTGATTTGCAGATTTGACGTTTAAACACACTTAAGCGCTGGTTGTTGCAATGAAAACGAAGCCGCTAAATAGTTTATACCTTGGGGAGTTTAAGTAGGAATGAATCGTGTTATAGAAAAGTGTTACAAAAGTGCTTTCAAGCTTATGTCATTGTATAGATCCATACATTAGTTGCTAAGTACCATTAGTCAAACATTGTTGGGGAATGTGTTTTTTTTTTAGTGGATTAACCCAAATATCTAAGAAACAAGTAGTCCTTAGTCGTGGCTTAAAGATTTCCAGTGATTTAAGCACACCGTACGGGGTAATAGTCGCTATCCCTCAAATGTCCAGCATGCCAATCCATCTCAGAATACGCCAACACTAATGGGCAATTAGGAAACGGCACATCTGTGGGTGGAAACCGGATTACCCCAGTGGAAACCCACCAAGCACAGGGAGAACACAGACATGCACACAATCCACTTGTCCTGAAAGAGCCCTCTGAGAGAGTTCGACCAATCAGCTGTCTCTAGACAGGTTACAGCATCACCCGGGAATCGAACTCGCGATCTCCATTGTGACACTCTGAGCCCCCCAATCATGATTTCTATGCCATCCTACTTAAACCACAGTGGCATAGTCGTTTGCACTGTCGTAGTACACCTCCATGAACGAGGGTTCAATTGCTTGGTCCTGTGTTCTTCGAGTTTGCATGTTCTCTCCGTTTATCGCCATTTAATATTAGTGGTTGAGTTATGGCACAAAAAAAAAATTTATTAAAAAAATATGCATTTTAGATTTACCAATTCATACCAATTTTCCAGTTAGGTGTGCTCAAGTCCAGTTGGTAAATGGAACTTTTATAAATGGACCTGGTTATAGAGGAATAATGTATGAATGTTGAATCGATGAATAGTAGTAGACATATAATCACTGTTTTAGACTATGAAAAACTGCTGTTAACTTCCTCAGTCCCCAAGTCTCCTGGGATAGGCTCCAAGTCTCTGAGACCCTGTACAGGATAAGCGGTATAGAAGATGAAGATCATGAAGAATGTTATCTAAGTTAAATTCCTGTTTATTTGTAAATTAAGTTCCTGCCTGACCCTATTTTTCCCAGTACTGCGTTCTCTGCAGTTTGTAGTGTTTACTGAATATGAAGAAATGAAGACTACACCACATAAGGAAAGATTTTCTACAAACAAACAAAAAAACTTTTCTGTCATGTCTATGTACATTGGTGTTCTTTGGTAATTCCTGTGTATAAAAATATAACATGTAAAAATAAAAATCTACAATAGCAGACACTCTGAGCAGAGTGATTTACATGGCCACATGTTGGCATAATACTCGGTAGAAGAGACTACAGTTTCTCATGGGAAGAACACCAGCACCAGATGGCAGTCATGGGTTCTGTTGATCTTAAGTGACAAGAGAGGCCATGAGGAATGCAAGGCTTGCAGATTAATTATGCAATCAGTAAGGTTTTTTTTTTTTACTCTTCTGGCCAAAAGTTAATCACTGTGAATCACTGTCTCAGCTGTTAGACTGTTATTTCCCTCACCACAGCCCTGAATGAGGAAACAGCTTTGGGAACAGAAAATTAGAAAAGAACACAAACCATGTCTGGGAAAGCTCAACTTTTATAAATCCTGGTTCAGAAATACTTAAACAGTTTTTTTTACATGTTGTTTTCCTGTTCTGTGTTTCAAAGGCACTTATAACAATTTATAACATATCCCTTCTGAATGTTCATCCATCCATCTGATTGGTCAAAAGTTGATGATTAGCATTTTTTTTAGTCTAATATGCCTTAATAGTAATTTTGTCTGTAAATAAAATTTTTACTTATTACTAGTGGTTAGCACTTTGGCATCACACCACAGGGTTTGATTCCATCCCTGGGTTTGTGTTTGTGGAGCTTGCCCACAAACACATGCTCTCCCCATGCTTGGTGGGTTTCCCGCCACAGTCCAAAGACACCCAAATTAGGCTAATTGGCGTTCCCAACATTACATTGCATGTGGTGTGTGAATAAGCGTGTATGTGCCTGTGCCCTGCAATGGATTGGCAAGCATCAAAGATTAAAGAAAGTATAATAAGTCAAGTAAGTAAACATGCTGATAGCAACAACTAACTCACATGGACTTGAACAGCAGACACTCCATTTAATCAAAGACTACTGTAATAACAAACAGTAAACAAGTGCTGTTAAGTAACGTATAAATGTTAATATAGTCAATCTTTCTCTAATAAGACATTTATGTGTTATTTATGCAACTAATCACATACAGTATGTTAGTAGTTTGTATCTGTCAGTAAGCTATCCATCATATGGACATTCGCGTTTCTACTATGAAAAGTTGTGTTTTGTTCACTTTAAGACTCAGGAGAAAAGAGCGGCTGGTGATTTAACAACTCCTTTCATTTCTGCACCACTAACTTGCCAGGTGGCTATTCCACAACACTAAATGTAGCTATTAATGGTTGAAATTATTAATAATTATTATTACACAAAAATTGTAATTGTAAAACAAAATAATTGGCAAAATGGTGCATGAGAGACATGCCTCAAATCAACTTTGAGTTGAAAGCATCACACCTCCCCATAGTGAACTATTTTTATATAAAAGTGCAATTTGTGGTTTTGTTTCTCATGTAATATGTAATTGTAGCAATGTATTCATTCATGTATTTCAGGCTTATTATAAAACTGATACGCTAAGGATTCTTTTTGACACTGTTAGGCCATTCAAATGCCATTTTCTGAGACTTGGGTGATCACTAGACCCTACTTACAGTATGTTAAAGGCCCTACTTTTGACAGCTAGTGCCAGAAGGTGGCTTACTACTGTTGCACTGTCCTGTCACAGAGAGAGACAACTGACCTCAGAACAGCATGTGGTGAACACATGGCCCTGGAAAAGGTCATGGTTTGCTGACCTCAAACCTGCTGCTTTGAGGCATGACAGGAAGCCGGTCAGTAGTGGAGCTATATTTGCATTTCATTCAAAAGTGGAAAATGTATCAGGAAAATCAGGTCAGCACCTGCCACCTGCCAACAGGCAGATTTACTGGAGTCGAAGCTTCTTACTGTGCAAACATTTCATTTAAACCCAGATCAGACACCATGAACACAAAGAACATTGCTTTCTTTCAACAATGACATGAACAGTTTGAAGATGTCTGGGCATTACAATTTTGTTGAGTTTTGTCCCATTCTTGCCTGATATAGGTTTCCAGCTGCTGAAGAGTTCCTGGTCGTCTTTGACGTATTTTTCGTTTAATGATGCGTCAAATGTTCTCTGTAGGTGAAAGATCTTGACTACAAGGAGGCCAACTGAGCACCCGGACTCTTATATAATACTCTGTATGTATAGTATATATACTCTGTATAAATGCAGATAATTTCCTGCTATCTGTTTCACCCAGATGAGGATGGGTTCCCTGTTGAGTCTGGTTCCTCTCAAGGTTTCTTCCTATTACCGTCTCAGGGAGTTTTTCCTTGCCACTGTCGCCCTCGGGCTTGCTCACCAGGGAATATCTGAACATTTTGATTCATACACATTCACATTCCATACAAACTTAAATAATTCTTTTGATTGTGTAAAGCTGTTTTGAGACAATGTCAATTGTTAAAAGCGCTATACAAATAAAACTGAATTGAATTGAATTATTCTACGAAGTCATGCTGTTGTAATAGCTGCAGTTTGTGGTTTTGCATTGTCCCGCTGATATACAAAGGTAATTGATATACAATCGTCCCTTTATATACCTTTCAGTAATCATAGTGCCTTCCAAAACATGCTAACTCCCCATACCGTGCACCCCTCATACCATCACAGATGCTGGCTTTTAAACTGAACGCTGATACCATGCTGGAAAGTCTCTCTCCTCTTTAGCCCAGAGGACACAATGCCCATGATTTCCAGCAAGAATGTTGAATTTGGACTCGTTTGACCATAGAACACTTTTCCACTTACTGTAGCTTTGGCCGACAGGACATAACAACTCTTCTGGACCATGTTCACATATGGCTTTTTGCATGATAGAGCTTTATTTGGCATCTGCAGATGGAACCATTTAGTAATGTCAATGACACAATCATCCCGATGAGTGATGCAGTGTTGTCTTGTCCCTTAGACACAGAGATTTATTCAGTTTTCCTGAATCTTTTGATTATGCTATGCACTGTAGATGGTGAAAAAAGCATTTGCAGTTTGACGTTTACTGTAGGAACGTTATTTTGAAAGTATTCCACTTTTTCACGCACTCTTTCACAGATTGCAGAGCCTCTGCCCATCTTTACTTCTGAGAGACCTCTCTAAGACATCCCTTTTATAGCTAATCATGTTAGACACCTGATTTAAAATCTTTTCAAAATTTCTTGCTTTTTCAGCCTTTTGTTGGCCTCGTCCCAACTTTTTTAAAACCAGTAACAGGAATCAAATTTGAAATGAGCTCATTTAGTGGATCAAAGTGTCAAATTTCCTTGTTTAAACATTTATGTTCTCTTATGTTCTATTGTGAATAAAATATTGGCTCATGTGATTTGTAATTAGTTTTCATTTTATTCAAATGTAAAAAAAAAAATGTCCCAACTTTTGTGGAATTCGGGTTGTATATACAAACATATAAATGAATCTGTTCCAATGTGCTTACAACCCCTACAGCAGCAGTCAAGTGGATACTTGATAAGCTGGATAAGCTTTGTTCTGTCTAAATAGTAACAACTGCTTTAACAAGTGCTCATTCAAACAGATAAGCGCCGGATCAGTTTTTTTCTCTGTTTCAAGTGTAAACATATAATTTCACATCAAAGCACTGATAACCAAACAGTCCAGCCAAGAAGCTCTTTACCCATACGGGCACTTCTGTGTGAATAGTAACAAAACCTGTATAATAATGTGTGTGTGTGTGTGTGTGTGTGTGTGTGTGTGTGTGTGTGACCCGCTGCACTGTGTAAAACACCGAAATGCTGTCTGCTCTACAATTCACCGATAGCTTTGGCTCGAATCTACTGTATGTTTGATTTTCACAGTCAGAGCCGGTTCTGGACGGTTGAAAAACCTATCTAAGACACAGCAGGAGAACCCTGCCGCTCTTTCAGTGATGCAAGGAAGCGTATGGAAGGGCATCTGTTTAATAATATGAATCATAAAGAGAAAGCAGTCAGACTTTCTGCCTAAAGCCAGTAATGAGCTGCCATATGATCCTCATAATAGCATGTTACAGGTCATTTATTGCATTTAATGCATTTCAGTGTTACTGTCTGCTTTTCAAGGACAGACGTCTCAAATAACTAAAATAATGAACGGCTGGTTTCATTGCCATCTGATAAAAGTGATTCTTTGTCATTTATTGTAAAACTGTTAAGTGTTTTATTGTTCTGAGAGATACGAATTAAAATGTTCTAATTGTTCATCCTCATGGAGCTGTGTCCGACTCTTGGTTGCGTCAAAGGCCCGCATCCTCCATGCTTTCCTGTCCTGTTCCTCACCTATAGTCTCATGCCGGTGTCCGAGAGAGGTGAAAATCGGAACATCATCTGAGGCTGTCTGGTTAGGTACTTTCCCTCAGGTGATTAAAAATGTGCCTGTAGATTATAAAATATTTTATATTTCTCCATTTTGATGCCACTGACAATACCAAGTGAAGCCACAAGGGGAGGATAACTACCAGTATTTATGGCATGAACTGTGTGACCCACAGTGTAGAGTCTCTTTTCCTTCAGTGTGATTTCTTTTGATGGACTTTTATATAGTAATTCACTTGTATGAATTAATGGCACTTCTGCTAAGCCTATATGGAATATATTCAGTATCTCATATTCAGTCACCGGTCACTTTAACAGAAACCTATACACTTGCACATCCTTCTCAAAAAATTAGCATATTGTGATAAAGTTCATTATTTTCTGTAATGTACTGATAAACATTAGACTTTCATATATTTTAGATTCATTACACACAACTGTAACAAGTAGTTCAAGCCTTTTATTGTTTTAATATTGATGATTGTGGCACACAACCCAAAATCCCTATCTCAAAAAATTAGCATATTCTGGGATTTTCACACACAACAATTTCTAGACAAATTATTGTGGGGAAAAATGTGTGTGTGTGTGTGTGTGTGTGTGTGTGTGTGTGTGTGTGTGTGTGTGTGTGAAGTGAAGTGAAGGCTGAAATTCTCTGTGAATGTAAGTGGTAGGAGGAGATTGACAAGCCTTTTCTGAGCTGCCAAAACGTCTGCAGTAACTCCAACAATCATCCTTTACAACCTCTGTAAAGAGAAAGGCGTCTTAGCGTGCACATCCACACATCAAACCTTGCAGTAGATGAGTTACAACAGCAGAAGACCACTGAAGGTTTATTACATTTATAGAAAAGCTCTGCTTAAAACCTGACATATTCAAAAAAAGCATGACCTGTGCACCAAAACAACTCTTTATACTTGCCCGGGTGCTTTTTTTTCCCCCTCTTTCCTGTGCTAATTAAACTAATTAAAATGCATGTGTCTCTCATTCACCTAAGGCTGATTATATTGCATTGTCAACTGATGCAGACACTCAAAATTCAATTAGAGGAAGGTTAAAATAATTAGTAGATCTTAAAGGTGACCTTGCAATATATATATATATTATATATAATATATATATATACAGTGGTGTGAAAAACTATTTGCCCCCCTCCTGATTTCTTATTCCTTTGCATGTTTGTCACACAAAATGTTTCTGATCATCAAACACATTTAACTATTAGTCAAAGATAACACAAGTAAACACAAAATGCAGTTTTTAAATGAGGGGTTTTATTATTTAGGGAGATAAAAAATCCAAACCTACATGGCACCGTGTGAAAAAGTAATTGCCCCCTGAACCTAATAACTGGTTGGGCCACCCTTAGCTGCAATAACTGCAATCAAGCGTTTGCGATAACTTGCAATGAGTCTTTTACAGCGCTCTGGAGGAATTTTGGCCCACTCATCTTTGCAGAATTATTGTAATTCAGCTTTATTTGAGGGTTTTCTAGCATGAACCGCCTTTTTACGGTCATGCCACAACATCTCAATAGGATTCAGGTCAGGACTTTGACTAGGCCACTCCAAAGTCTTCATTTTGTTTTTCTTCAGCCATTCAGAGGTGGATTTGCTGGTGTGTTTTGGGTCATTGTCCTGCTGCAGCACCCAAGATCGCTTCATCTTGAGTTGACGAACAGATGGCCGGACATTCTCCTTCAGGATTTTTTGGTAGACAGTAGAATTCATGGTTCCATCTATCACAGCAAGCCTTCCAGGTCCTGAAGCAGCAAAACAACCACAGACCATCACACTACCACCACCATATTTTACTGTTGGTATGATGTTCTTTTTCTGAAATGCTGTGTTACTTTTACGCCAGATGTAACGGGACACGCACCTTCCAAAAAGTTCAACTTTTGTCTCGTCGGTCCACAAGGTATTTTCCCAAAAGTCTTGGCAATCATTGAGATGTTTTTTAGCAAAATTGAGACGAGCCTTAATGTTCTTTTTGCTTAAAAGTTGTTTGCGCCTTGGAAATCTGCCATGCAGGCCGTTTTTGCCCAGTCTCTTTCTTATGGTGGAGTCGTGAACACTGACCTTAATTGAGGCAAGTGAGGCCTGCAGTTCTTTAGATGTTGTCCTGGGGTCTTTTGTGGCCTCTCGGATGAGTTGTCTCTGCGCACTTGGGGTAATTTTGGTCGGCCGGCCACTCCTGGGAAGGTTCACCACTGTTCCATGTTTTTGCCATTTGTGGATAATGGCTCTCACTGTGGTTCGCTGGAGTCCCAAAGCTTTAGAAATGGCTTTATAACCTTAAAAATCTCAATTACTTTTGTTCTCATTTGTTCCTGAATTTCTTTGGATCTTGGCATGATGTCTAGCTTTTGAGGTGCTTTTGGTCTACTTCTCTGTGTCAGGTAGCTCCTATTTAAGTGATTTCTTGATTGAAACAGGTGTGGCAGTAATCAGGCCTGGGGGTGACTACAGAAATTGAACTCAGGTGTGATAAACCACAGTTAAGTTATTTTTTAACAAGGGGGGCAATCACTTTTTCACACAGGGCCATGTAGATTTGGAGTTTTTTTCTCCCTTAATAACGTAAACCTTCATTTAAAAACTGCATTTTGTGTTCAATTATTTTATCTTTGACTAATACTTAACGGTTTTTGATGAGCAGAAACATTTAAGTGTGACAAACATGCAAAAGAATAAGAAATCAGGAGGGGGGCAAATAGTTTTTCACACCACTGTATATATTGGCATATTTAGACATTGAGATGGGTCTCCAGTGTGTGTGTGTGTGTGTGTGTGTGTGTGCGTGTTTCTATTTGTGTATAGGCTTAAACCACTTAAATTTTGCCCCTAATGTGATCTCTTTTAAGGCGATACCCTCCCCCAGCTTGTTGCTCAGGTCTGCTGTTCGATGATGGGGCGTGGCTCATCAGTAGCTTATTTACACAGATCAGACAGTACATATGAGGAGTGAAACAGAGGAAGTTTAATGTATGAAAAAAAATCATTATCTGTGGGGTATTACCTCTTGGGCATTAATAGACAGTTTTGGGGACCCGTGTTAACTTGTTAAAGAAATAGAAAAATAGGGGACCTTTAAACAATGTACCCTGTTTTTCTTCTCTCCTCTATTGTCACTTTTCAGTAATGTTTTATATAATGCTTTCATCAAAGTTATTTGTTCTCTTATGAAAATCATTCATTCATTCATTCATTCGTCTTCTATACCGCTTTATCCTGTATTTAGGGTCGCGGGGACCTGGAGCCTATCCCAGGGGACTCAGGGCACGAGGCAGGGTACACCCTGGACAGCATGCCAATCCATCGCAGAGCACACACACATTCACACACTATGGTCAATTTAGGAACGCCAATTAGCCTAACCTGCATGTCTTTGGACTGTGGGAGGAAACCGGAGTACCCGGAGGAAACCCACCAAGCACGGGGAGAACATGCAAACTCCATGCACACAGAGACGGGAATCGAACCCAGACCCTGGAGGTGCAAGGCGACAGTGCTAACCACTACACCACCGCGCCGCCTATGAAAATCATAATTTACCCAAATAAATGAATGAATAATTGCTTAGGAGTGTTAGGAGTACACTAGGTCAGTCTGCTAACAGATTTTAATATTCTTTTAAGATGATTAAAAATAATTATACACAGTCTAGAGTACAGAATGCAGGATCATAGTTTAAAAAAAAAAAAAAAGGTCATTGAGCACATAAAAGATCTTAACTGTGTCTTTATTAGCTTATTATCATTGGTGCAAATTAAACACACTGTGTTGGCTCCAAAATGAATGCTACTCTTAAAATGGCTTCAGTGGCCCTTAATCATACCAGCAGGGATCACTGAATAGGAAGCTATTCATTAGCACTCATTATACGGCACTTATTAGAGCCCATCAGCAATCAGCATTTTGCTTTGAGTTGGTCCTCATTTGGGCTAATGACAGTACTGCAGCTGTACAAGCAGCTGGTCATAAACAATAACCACAGACAGGTCAATCAACCCCAATCAACTTTCCACACCGTTTAAAAGCCTTGTTCTAAGATCAGGAGGTACGACAATATAGTAACTAAACTCCCTCCCTCCGTTTGATCCACTTTTCTCACAACAATACAGTAGGAAAATGATTTAAGCAACGGAAGATATGGCATGCATGCTCGGCAACTCATCAACTCCTGGTCTTATTCTGACCTCCACTTTTCCACTCTTTATTTTAACCCTTCTTTCTTTCTTTTCACCTCCAAAGGAAAACTGAGATAAGTCGAGAAAAACGCTTGAGAGATATACGACTGATGTTTCAGCATACAGTTGTCGGCAGATGATAGCATCGGCATAAAAGTAGTGCTGGACTTCAAACTTCAAAGACTACACACGTCAGATTTGACATAGTGCTACATTTCACCACCTCACTCACTCAGGCCCTGTGCAAGCAACTGATCAAGCACAGGCACACAAGGGTCACGGCGTAAGGACAGCTTACCAAGGAAATACACTTGCCTTGCCAATGACGTACAGTATGCTGCTGGTATACTGTTTTTTCATGCTACCACCGGTCACCATACGGTATATGACTTAAAAATGATTGACACTTACTCCAAACTAACAAGGCTGACATCATAAGTTGAGCTTTTGAGCTTGTTTGCCTGGAGAAACAGATCAAAGCCTAGTACTGGTGTGAAGGATTGAATCTTTCTCTCTTTCTCTCTATCTATGGATAAAATGTTTGTGTTTTTAGCTCAGTATAAAATCAGAGCATTTCCACACATAGACAATGCAATGAGACCAGGATATGGGCCTACACAGCTCTATTGATGGAAATAATTGCAGTGACGTTGCATAAGGTTGTTGAAACAATGCCACAGGAAATTAGCTCTATTATTAAAGCTCTATTATTAAAGAGTGTGACATTTTTTGCCAGGCAGTGTTTATATTAACAGAGAGAGAAAGAGAGTTTTACCACTGAATTTGGACTAATTCTGGTCTAATTCCATCATATAACCATCAATGGACAACATACAGTATAACCCCCAGTCCCCAAGTCGCTTTATTACGATTACGCTATCCTGAAGCTAGAAATACACCCAAGTATTTTTAACTCCATGGTTTCATCGGCACCTTCTGTTGTCATAGTATTTCAGACACATCTGTCTTCACGTAGTGAATCCCCTTTCCTCTGTCCCATCTGCATGATTGATATGTCACGTCTTACAAGGTATGTTCAACCCCCCTTCACTTACCATAGATCAAGTGTCCAGTTATTAAAGGCCCTCATTTTCTTTTGGTGCCACAAAGTTCTTAGACATCTAGAAGAAATTAGAAGACGTATATGAACAAGACACTTCTCAACTGAGTTCACCCCAAATTAGTATATTTTTCCAAATATATTTGATATTTTTCATTTTCTCAGTCATCAAAGATTGCCAACGGCTACTAAGTGGGGAGGGGTCATTACAAAAAACATGTAAAAAATGTACATACAGTGGTGTGAAAAACTATTTGCCCCCCTCCTGATTTCTTATTCTTTTACATGTTTATCACACAAAATGTTTCTGATCATCAAACACATTTAACTATTAGTCAAAGATAACACAAGTAAACACAAAATGCAGTTTTTAAATGAGGGGTTTTATTATTTAGGGAGAAAAAAAATCCAAACCTACATGGCCCTGTGTGAAAAAGTAATTGCCCCCTGAACCTAATAACTGGTTGGGCCACCCTTAGCAGCAATAACTGCAATCAAGCGTTTCGATAACTTGCAACGAGTCATTTACAGCGCTCTGGAGGAATTTTGGCCCACTCATATTCTTGTAATTCAGCTTTATTTGAGGGTTTTCTAGCATGAACCGCCTTTTTAAGGTCATGCCACAACATCTCAATAGGATTCAGGTCAGGACTTTGACTAGGCCACTCCAAAGTCTTCATTTTGTTTTTCTTCAGCCATTCAGAGGTGGATTTGCTGGTGTGTTTTGGGTCATTGTCCTGCTGCAACACCCAAGATCGCTTCAGCTTGAGTTGACGAACAGATGGCCGGACATTCTCCTTCAGGATTTTTTGGTAGACAGTAGAATTCATGGTTCCATCTATCACAGCAAGCCTTCCAGGTCCTGAAGCAGCAAAACAACCCCAGACCATCACACTACCACCACCATATTTTACTGTTGGTATGATGTTCTTTTTCTGAAATGCTGTGTTACTTTTACGCCAGATGTAACGGGACACACACCTTCCAAAAAGTTCAACTTTTGTCTCGTCGGTCCACAAGGTATTTTCCCAAAAGTCTTGGCAATCATTGAGATGTTTTTAAGCAAAATTGAGACGAGCCTTAATGTTCTTTTTGCTTAAAAGTGGTTTGCACCTTGGAAATCTGCCATGCAGGCCATTTTTGCCCAGTCTCTTTCTTATGGTGGAGTCGTGAACACTGACCTTAATTGAGGCAAGTGAGGCCTGCAGTTCTTTAGATGTTGTCCTGGGGTCTTTTGTGGCCTCTCGGATGAGTTGTATCTGCACTCTTGGGGTAATTTTGGTCGGCCGCCACTCCTGGGAAGGTTCACCACTGTTCCATGTTTTTGCCATTTGTGGATAATGGCTCTCACTGTGGTTCGCTGGAGTCCCAAAGCTTTAGAAATGGCTTTATAACCTTTACCAGACTTATAGATCTCAATTACTTTTGTTCTCATTTGTTCCTGAATTTCTTTGGATCTTGGCATGATGTCTAGCTTTTGAGGTGCTTTTGGTCTACTTCTCTGTGTCAGGTAGCTCCTATTTAAGTGATTTCTTGATTGAAACAGGTGTGGCAGTAATCAGGCCTGTGGGTGACTACAGAAATTGAACTCAGGTGTGATAAACCACAGTTAAGTAATTTTTTAACAAGGGGGGCAATCACTTTTTCACACAGGGCCATGTAGATTTGGCGTTTTTTTTCCTCCCTTAATAACGTAAACCTTCATTTAAAAACTGCATTTTGTGTTCAATTATGTTATCTTTGACTAATAGTTAACGGTTTTTGATGAGCAGAAACATTTATGTGTGACAAACATGCAAAAGAATAAGAAATCAGGAAGGGGGCAAATAGTTTTTCACACCACTGTAAATGGAAGTACGTATGATCAATACCAACGTTGTTTGACAGTTTCTCTTTCAGTCTTTAACTCCGCCATAAGCCTGCTAGATATACATTGTAATATTTAATTCAACCGCCTTTAGGTGCCTTCAGCTTTGAGAACCAATTCATAAAGGAATTCTGTAATGGAATATGCCATCAGTGAAGAAAAACCATTGATGTGTCACCCTGGTCATTCAGTACATTCAGGTCATCATCTAATTTAGTTTTATTGCCATATAAGGTTGGTGAGCCCAGATCTAAACAAATGAAGCAAGTCCAGATCACTTACAGTAATGCGCTTCCCTTCTCACCCTGACGTGCCTGGAATAGGGACTCATCAGAACACGAGGTTTTTTTCCATTGCTCCAGAGTCGAATTATTATTCTGCTTAGCATACTGAAGCCTTTGTTCTGATTAGTCTCATTAACAAGTAGTTTTCTTGTAGCCACATAGCTATTTAGTCCCAATTATGTGAATTCTCATTGCTTGGGTCCTGCAGGTCCAGAGTTGGGATCCACTGGGGTGGATTCATGGTCCCAAACCTAGTGTGAATTTGAACCTGTGCCAACACCAGAACCTTCTTAATGGTAAGTTCCTTAGTATCTACTCACATTTCCTGTATTAGCTATCTTCCTATTCTTGAGGAAACGTTCATTTGGCTTTTATAGCCTTCACACATGGGTAACCTCACATCTGCATTATAGGTTAATGCTGGTGTGATGACGAGGATCGCTCAACAGACAGGTGGTTTCGAGAGTACAGTTGCACTTGAGAGCTGTGTGAATATTCTCACATGGTACATTAAGCAACACATCGCCACAGAGAGAGAGTTTGACAGTGAACTCGGAGACGTAAAGCTTTCGGAACTACTGGTTTAGCCAGTCCGTGTTCTGCCAGAGGTAAGGTAAGCAAGTTTATTTATAGTCCACTGCCATTTTTATTTTCATGCAAGAGTAGGCAAGAAAAATGGAACTTTATTGTAAACAGGATTGTAAACAAAAAGAGATCTTTGTTGTATATGATGTGTATTTTGGGGGAACAGACAGACTTGTGTGAGTGGTTTGTTCTTTAAACTTCGATTTAAACATAACTGAGATTAAACTATTCAATGAATCCAGCGTTTTATTTAGCGAGAGGTGGTGTCCAGCCTTAATCACAGGGGTGACAATTAGCCATTACTGTATATACAGTAGAAAGACACCTTTCTGGTCAGCCACATACATTTCCTCTTGAGAATATTTTTATCCTGTTCAAGAGCAGCTAGTATCCACTATTTGAAGTTTGAGTTGAAAAGGAGAAAAAAGAGAGAAGAAGGCTTTGATCAGATAGATGAAAGTGCAGCAGTAACCAGTTCCACAGCTGGGAAGAGCAGCTTGTTATATGCAATCTGAATGTGAGATGGTAGACCATAACTTTCAATAGTTTTCATTTCCTGATATTTACATCTAGATGTGTTAACTTGACACATGGTAACTTTGATGTCAGACCACCTAACTTTGTTAACCAATAAAAGTATTGGAACAGCTTATCTCAATGAAGATTAAAGCTAATAACACAATAGTTGGTTGCAAATCCCTTGCTTTCAGTTCCTGCATCAAGTTGGTGGGTCAAACTTATATTCTTCTTGTGACACTTTTGCAGGACAGTTGTTGCATTTTTCAGTCTCCTTCTCAAGAGATATATTGCATGCTTAGTTGGCTTAAAGTCTTGTTATTGGCTTTCCACTGTTTCCCTCCGAAGTCCTTTGTTGGCAGTGTGTTTTGGGTCATGGACTCGCTTCATGTTTAAGTTCCTCTCTGTAACGTGCACAATTATTCTGTTGAATTTTGAATTCCTTTTGATGCTATAAAGCATGTATGATATAAACTTGTTTCAAAAATATCCATGCAAGCCATGTCACTGTGGACTGATGGACTGAATCATTTGAATCATGCGCAGACCCTTTTGTTCTTCACACTTCACCCTTTCTATAACTTTGGTAGAGGTTAACCTTAGTCCCAATGGCTCATTGCCATATGATTCTTTATGCATCCCTGTATGGTCTTCTGTTTCCTAACGCTAATGAGTGGTTTGCATCTTGTGGAATGGCCTCTTGAAATCTTCGTTGAATGCTGAAATGTGATACCTTCACCTCTGCCCTGTAAGTAATTGGTTATGCCTGATAATTATTCAACGACTGATAGATTTTCCTCTTCCAATCTTCAAAATAGCTCGCATTACTATTTGCCATTTTCCATTTTGAATGATAAATGCAGTCGTCGCAGGCAAAACCCAGAGGTCAAACCAAGAGTTGACACACAGTACAGAGCTATTAATCACTCGTCATGTGTCCCGATACTTTTGATCCAATGAAATATGGGCCGACACGCTGTTTGACACATGCAGATATCAGAAAGCTTATCATTTATGCAGTTATTCAATCACATACTGTAGCACAACACATATAATGTTCAGTCAATTAGAATAGATTAGATTAGACTAGATTTGATTCGATTAGATCGACGTTATTGTCATTGTGCAATGTACATGTACAAAGCCAATGAAATGCATCTAATCAGAAGCTGTAAATAAGTGGCCTATTTACAATAAATAACAAATGTGATAAATGAGGGTATGGATCCATATGTACTGTGGTGAGAGTGATTAATATACAGAAGGAGTAGTAGGTAAAGATAAGATCAACACATTTTTAACACATCAAACCTTAAGATGGGTGGCGGAGGTGACATCAGTTTCCACTCCCAACATCCAGGAACAGAAATCTCAGGCTATTATAGGCACAGGTAACAGGAATCTGGACAGTTGATGTCTGAAGAAAGACCAAGTTATTTTTTTCCTAACCTTCAACTGTCCAGTTTTAGTTAGTCTCCGCCTATGACAGCCTCAGACACTGTAACATTTTTTTTGTTTGTTAAGGTAACAGTTATTCCACCAAGATGAGATTAGTTAATTATAAGTAATAATAAGCTCTGTTTTCTTGTGTGTTTTCCTTGTTATAGGAAAAAATTGTAAGAAGCAGTATCTTTTGTACTATGTATCTGAGTGCTAAATAAAAATATTTTACTCCTTTTTTTTTTTTTTATCTTCGTGCTTGCAGTTGCAGTACCGTTTGTATTGCAATACCATTTTAATCCATTTAAGATTTCAGTTTCCTTCTATTCACATAATTATTGTGGGTGACTGAGACAAAACTGCAAGCAAACCTCAGTTTCTTTAGTTCTCAATCTGATAAAAGGCACAAAGCATATATACGTATAGCTTTCAATTCTGAGACATGTTCTTACATTAACTTGCATTAATGATCTTACCATTTATTAAGCAACTTTTAAGACCAGCACTGAGAGTGCACTGACTTGTGCAGTACTGTGCATCCCTATGGCTAGGACTTCGTATTGAGGAATCAATCCCTAGTCTTCGACTAAATTCCCGCTGCAGGAAAGAATATTGAAACCCAATTTTTATTTTTAACATTGGTCTGGAAAAGGTCAGATGTCAACTGGTAGAAACAAACAGGCTATTTGTGTGTGTATATACCTTGATCCCACTGTCCACTACGTCCCTTCCAAACATACAGTACAACAGTCATTCATATTTTATTATGAGTGAAGTTGGCCCTTAATGTGCACCTTACACGCTCTTCAATATCACATAACCCAGAGATAAGGACTAAAAAGACTGTCAGGCAGCAAGGAAAGTGTTGCAGTTATGGTTCATTAACCCACATGGAAAGAACCTATATGAGGATATATGCGCATATATGAAACCTATATGCATTATATATGCGCATATACATGCACTGCCCACATCCTTGTCACGAACTAACCGGGATGACCAGAAAGATGATCGCCCTATCTGTCACAAACTAACCGGGATGACCAGAAAGATGATAGCTTTAGCAGTTAGCCCTGTAGCGTGAATGGTAAACCCAAACACGGATAGACATGAGCGGGCAGGATAATCACGCGATTTGCTATAAGGACTCTCACAGTAAATGAGCAAAGGAAAGACACAATCTAACCCTAGTCCTATAAACACACATTCAGTCTGAAAGTATAGCCAAGAAAGTGAGTACTCACATATACAGGAACGATTCCGAAAAGACCTGGGCATAACTCAATGACAGAGCGATGTGCGGTGCCATCTTGTTTCCTTATATGCTTTCAGGTTCGCGACCGTCTTACTTCCGGGTCCTAGTGCCGGTCGCGGCTGAGTGTGCATGACAGTACCCCCCCCGTCCAGGACCGACTCCGGACGGTCCAGGGGTGGAGGATACCCAGTGACGGTAGTCCCTAATGAGCCCGGAGTCGAGGATGAAGCGAGCTGGAACCCAGGACTCGCTCCTCGCGAGTCGAGGATCCGTCGCACGGTGTAGCACCGCCGTCGCACCGTCGCACCGCCGTCAATGATTCGGGGAGGAGGAGCAGGGGGGGTGGGTGGAACCATGGGTGAGGTGGTGAATGGTTTCAGCTGTGAGGTGTGGAAGACAGGGTGGATCCGGAGCGCCGCAGGCAGCTGGAGCCGGTAGGTGACAGGGTTGATCCTGAGGGTAATGCGGTATGGCCCGATGAACCTTGGTGATAACTTTTTGGACTCTGTGTGCAGGTGGAGGTTTTTGGTTGATAGCCACACTTTGTCACCTACGTGGTACAACCGTCCCGGGGGGTGCCGGCGGCGGTGTTGGGCCACATAGTTGGCGTTGGTGCGTCGGCGAACCAACTGTTGGGCCAATGGTACGTCAACCTCCGGTTCCTGGTGGGTGAACATCGGAGGCTGGAAACCATAGCACACCTCAAATGGGCTCAGGTTGGTGGCTGAGGAGACGTGGAGGTTGTGAGATAACTCGGCCCACTTGAGGTAGCGGGCCCAGGAGCGCTGGCGATCCGACACAAAACATCTTAGGTAGCGCTCCAGCTGTTGGTTGGTTCGCTCCGTCTGACCGTTCGTCTGGGGGTGGTAGCCAGAAGACAAACTGCAGGACGAATCGATCAGACGGCAGAAGGCCTTCCAGAACCGGGCGGTGAACTGGGGACCTCTGTCCGAGACGATGTCCTTTGGGAACCCATGCAATCGGACTACGTGTTCCAATATCAGCTCGGCTGTATCTTTCGCTGACGGGAGTCCGGCGAGGGCCACCAGGTGCACTGCCTTGGAGAAGCGGTCCACAATGGTCAGAATGACGTCCTTTCCATCCGAATCCGGCAGGCCCGTGATGAAATCTACGGCAATGTGGGACCAGGGTCGACGGGGAACTGGGAGTGGTTGGAGTTCCCCTGGAGTTGGCTGATTGACGTCCTTCGCCCTGGCGCACATTGGGCACGCCAGAACGAACTCGGTGATCTCTCTCCTCATTGAGGGCCACCAGAAGGCCCGGCCGACGAAGGTGGTGGTTCTCCGGCTCCCTTGCGGCGTCCTTCCTTGTCCTGCGACGGGTGATGAATGGCCCCACTGGAGGACCTCGGATCGGAGTTGTCGGGGACGAAGAGCCGTCCGGGCGGCACACCTGCCAGTGCGGGTTCCCTGGTCAGTGCCTGGCGGACCCTCGTTTCCAGGTTCCACTGTAGGGGTGCAATGATGCGGGTGGGTGGAAGGACAGGCACGGGGTCCGCCCAGGGCGTCTCTCGCTCGTGTTGCTGGGAGAGGGCGTCAGCCTTGGTGTTCTTCGACCCCGGGCGGTACGAGAGGTGGAAATTTAATTGTTTGAATCGTGGATTCAATTGCTTCAGACTGCGGATGGTGATCAGGTTTTGGTGGTCCGTCCAGACGATGAATGGCTCACTCGCGCCCTGGAGCCAGTGACGCCATTCCTCCAAGGCCCACTTTATGCCCAGCAGTTCGCGGTCCCCTACTCCGTATCGCTGCTGAGTGGGGTTAAACTTTTTGGAGTAGAAGCCACATGGGTGTAGCTTCTGGTCTGGACCTCGTTGGGAGAGAACAGCGTCGGCGCCCACCTCCGATGCGTCCACCTCCACAACGAACGGTTGGCTGGCATCTGGATGAAGCAGAATGGGTGCGGTGGTGAACAGGTGACAGAGTCGGTGGAAAGCTGAGATGGCGGTAGGGTCGAGTCGGAAGGAATGGTTGGAGAGCCTGGTAAGTGCAGTGAGTGGTGCTGCAACTGTACTGTAGCCCCGGATAAAGCGACGATAAAAGTTCGCAAACCCGAGAAAGCGTTGGAGCTGTTTGAGTGTCCTGGGTAGGGGCCAGTGACGTACAACCTCCAGCTTCTGCGGGTCCATGGCCACACCCTGGGGCGAGGTGACAAAACCCAGGAACGTGGTGGAGTGCTCGTGAAAAGCACACTTTTCCAGCTTACAGTACAGCTGGTGGGCGAGCAATCTCTTAAGGACAGCTCGAACGTGTTTGGTGTGTTCAGCGGGGGTACGTGAATAGATTAGAATGTCATCCAGGTAGACAAACACCCATCGGCCTAGCATGTCCCTGAGGACATCGTTGATGAAAACTTGGAAGGCCGAGGGTGCGTTGCAGAGACCAAATGGGATGACCAGGCTCTCATAGTGTCCGGTGGGGGTGATGAAGGCCGTCTTCCACTCATCACCCTCTCTGATGCGCACCAAGTTGTAGGCGCTCCGGAGGTCCAACTTAGTGAACATGGTGGCACCAGAGAGGGCGTCCAGGGCTGAGTTGGTAAGAGGCAGAGGGTGACGATTTCAGATGGTGATCTTATTAAGCCCCCGATAGTCGACACACGGACGAAGTTCGATCCCTTTTTTCTTCACAAAGAAGAACCCCGCGGCAGCCGGCGAGGAGGAGGGCCTGATGGTGCCATTTCGCAGGGCGTTGGCGACATACTCCTCCATAGCCTGGGTCTCGTTGGTAGAAAGGGAGTAGAGATGGCCGCGGGGGGGGGGGCTGGAGCCTGGCTGGAGTTCAAAGGCTAGGTCGTAGGGTCGATGAGGTGGAAGGTGGCTGGCCCGGCGTTTGCAGAACACCTCAGCCAGGTCTCGATATGGTGGAGGGATGGCGTGGATGTCGACGTCGGGGGCCTCGGACTCCCTGGAACACGTCCCAGCCTGGGCCTGTAGGCATAAGTCGGTGCAGGTCGGCCCCCATTGAAGGATCCGGTTCTGAGACCAAGAGATGAGTGGGTCGTGCTGTAAGAGCCAGGGATAGCCGAGGATGATGGGTGGAGAGGAGATTGGTGTGAGGTGAAACTGTATGGACTCCTGATGTTGGCCGAGGACGAGAGTGATGGGTGGAGTCTGCTGGGTGATGGGGCTGGACGAGAGGGGCCGTCCGTCGACTGAGGTGATTCTCACAGGCTGGGATAACGCCTCAATCTTTACCCCCAATCCTCTGGCGTATGTTGAGTCAATGAAGTTACCCGTGGCACCGGAATCGATGAACGCGGTACTTCTGACCCGTTTGTGGCCAAGGTGGAGGGTTACCTGGACCGTGAGTCGAGTAGCGGTGTTGTCGGTGGTAGCGGAGAGGTGGATGGTGCCCGGGGAGTCTCTCCTGTTCCTCACCGGGTCTGGGCGTTTCCCGGACGGGACGGGCAGGTAGCTCGGTGGTGCGCTGCTGAGCCGCAATAGGCGCACAGTCCCTCGCGGTAACGTCTCTCGCGTTCCGCCATGGTCATGGAGGCGCGCCCTAGTTGCATGGGTTCCCCGGCTCCGGTGTCAACCACGGCAGGGGGTGGAGATCCGACACGTCCAGGGAGAGCGGTGGTGACGGTGGGTGGTGGCCTTGGTGCAGTGTAGACATAAGTGGATGGTGGCGGCAGGGTTCGGGGTGCTGACTTCGGACGAGAGAGGAGGCACTGGTCGATCCGGAGGGCTAGCTGGATTAGCCCCTCCAGTGTGGCTGGGAGCTCTCGTCC
Organism: Channallabes apus; assembly: GCA_030522415.1. Taxonomy (NCBI): domain Eukaryota; kingdom Metazoa; phylum Chordata; class Actinopteri; order Siluriformes; family Clariidae; genus Channallabes; species Channallabes apus. Next base: position 32,173,049 of record CM060118.1, read on the forward strand.
GGCTAGCTCGTCTTTGATGCAATTAGCCAGCCCCTCGAAGTAGGATGTCCGGAGGGCTGCGTCTCCCCAGGAGGTCTGGACGGCGAGGGTTCGGAACTCAGCGGTGTATCTACTCACGGACAGTCCTCCCTGCCGCAGGTGGTAGAGCTTTGTGTCTGTCTCCACCTCGCCCACGGGATGTTCAAACGTCAGCTTGAGTTGGCGGGTGAACTCATTATAAGAGTGCGCGGTGTCTGTGTCCGCGCGCAGGACTGCCGTGGCCCACTCTGCTGCCTGCCCTGATAGCAACGAGACGAGTAGTGCAATGCGCAGCCGGTCGGTGGAGTACTTGGTGGCATTGAACTCAAACACCAGTTCCAGCGATGTTAAAAACACACTGCATTTCCCATCCGTGCCATCCCATTTGTCTGGAAGTGCTAGAAAAACATCGGAAAGGGGGGGGGGGGGATGGGAGGCCCGCGTTCTCCTGCCTAAGCTCCGCGATGTCTTGGACACTCCGGCGCAGAGAATCGAGCTCCGCGGTTAGCGTATTGATGAGCAAAGCATGCTGGTCAACCACATCGCAGAGGCAGGCGTGATCCGCTGGGTTTACTGCTTTCGGCTCTGCCATTCTGTCACGAACTAACCGGGATGACCAGAAAGATGATAGCTTTAGCAGTTAGCCCTGTAGCGTGAATGGTAAACCCAAACGCGGATAGACACGAGCGGGCAGGATAATCACGCGATTTGCTATAAGGACTCTCACAGTAAATGAGCAAAGGAAAGACACAATCTAACCCTAGTCCTATAAACACACACTCAGTCTGAAAGTATAGCCAAGAAAGTGAGTACTCACATATACAGGAACGATTCCGAAAAGACCTGGGCATAACTCAATGACAGAGCGATGTGCGGCGCCATCTTGTTTCCTTTTATGCTTTCAGGTTCGCGACCGTCTTACTTCCGGGTCCTAGTGCCGGTCGCGGCTGAGTGTGCATGACAATCCTCACCTATATGCGTATATATGCCACATATATGTAGGCAAAATTGAGGTGCATATATGTGCATATACATGCCATATAGGTCTCCTGTATTGCTTCTTTATATCCACATATACGTCTGTTTACTATGATGGGCCTTATAAGATGGGACTTGATTTAAAACCTATAATTAAAACCTACAACCAAGCATTTGACATTAGATACTGGCCGTAATTAAGCAATCAACTTCATGTGGCAAGTGTAGACAATTATTTGGCTCCAGACTAGCACAGCTGAGTCTATAGTACTACCTCATACCACATTATAATAGATAACATACTTTCCTAACAAAGGATGTTAGCTCAACTGTTGATGCACAATGCACACTGAACCATGCCTCAGTTTGTGTTCTGAGAAGACCTGCTTGGTATGAGGGATTCCAGCAAGCCATGCTCATCAATCAAATCCATTGTACTGCGTCCAGAGAGTAAAGGCTCAGGTTACAATGCTGACAATTCCACCTGTCCCGCAGGCTTAAAATGAGATATCCATTTTGAAAAATAACAAAATGCAAAACAAAGCGCTGACACGTTTATCGCTCAGATTTTTTTTTTTCAGACATTACGGTTGGATAGTGCAGTATAGAACTTGTGTATGGCTTTTTAAAGCTCTTTCAAAATCACATTCCCAGCCAACAAATTCTTTAATATCCTGTCTTTATATTTATCTGCTTTTTGAATTCTGCTGAAATTTGAGGGTGTTTAGACTCATTGTGCATGAATATCTGTAAATAAAGACCTAACGTTTATTCTTCTTATTGCTCATGGTTTCACAAGCACTATGGCTCTCATGCCCTTTCTGACCCGCAGTTGCTTATGGGTCAAGGCTGCTGCTTGCGTGGAATAATTGTTGTTCCTTGCTCCAACAATTTTCATTCTAATATGGACAGACAAGCATTTTGTGGCAGGTGGAAAAGGAATCATCCACATGCCACATATCTGGGGGTCACTCAATACTATAGCCATCAAGGTCTTTGTCTGCTGACATATCACTGCCCACACCCTGCATTGTGTGTAGATTACTAGCAGTTAGGGGAGAAGGCATTTCACAGCTGCACCATACATCTAAATGTGCCACCTCTCAACCTTTCAACTGCCGGCTGTTTCAAAGCCACCACTGGGCTCAGCCAAATATAGAGTGCAATACCAACCCACTCCCCCTGTTCTCCACCTCCAACCATGTAACAATAAGCCAGAGGATTCAGTTACATCAACCAGGTCACTTCCCATAGGCCAAAGCTCTACTCCTGCATGCAGAAGGAAAGCCATAATGCATTTAGTACAGTATGGTGCAAAGGGAGCAGCTCACTCACGGCACTAAGTGACTGGAATGGAGCATCCGAGCCATGGAATGCTAATTCTTGCTGCAGGCTCGTAGCACACAGGAAGAAGGGTGTTAATGACATGCGTGATATCTCCTTACAAAACAAAGACTGCTGATGTGCAACCAGAAAAATGCGGCTGTCCTAAGGACTTGTTTGAGTTGCCAAAGCGTTAACAGCTTTTATGGGCGTCCTGTAAGAATTGCTCCTTCTGTCAAATCTGCCTTTATCCGTTTTCATTTTCTTTTCTCGTTTGTCTCTGCTGGTGTCAAATACCTGGGTGTTGTGACACAGCTGGGTGCAAGTTCAGCTGCTCTCTCCCTCTTATGTTTCAGTTAACTGGGCGTTCCAGTCATCCGGCAGAGGTTACCAAGGGATTGCATCTCGGCACATGAGGCAGATGACAAGTGGATTAAAAGGACCCGGTCCCCTTGGATATTTTTTGCTTGTATCAGATCCTAATGTTAAAATTGATGCAAAACATAAGGAATAAAAGGAGTTCTCCTGTCTGCATGGATGCAATGGTGATATCACATTTTTCATTCATTGCAGGCTATAATGGAAACACTTATATGATCTGATGCAAGAGCTCCACAAAGCTAGTACGTCAGGAAGTCCCTCAAACTGTGTCCATACCATCCTGTGTCTCCGAACTGTTGAAGCATGCCCAGTTAGAAACTTTCCTTAGTGTCCCGCCGCCATATGTTTCCTTGCACACTCCGAGCAAAAATAGTGTGAAAGTTCTCAGAGTAATTTGGGCTTAATTTAACACTGTTGCAAACAAGTTATCTGACAAGGTACTTGGCAACAACTTGTTGGGGTGTGACCAGCCCCTTGGGTCAGATCCTAAAGCGGCAGATCAAAGTTGGCATGTGGGTGTAAAGTAGGGCGGTCGCGTGCGCCTTCTTGGCCCTCATCTAAATGTGTGGAGTGGATGGGGGGGGATGGGGGGGTGAGTCGCAGAATGTCTGTAGCACCTTCTTCTGGCTGTCTGCATCTAAACACACACTAAAAGAAGCCTGCAGAGGGAGGCTGCCCAACATATACACACTGTGTGAGAAACTGGACACATTTCAAGTGTGGAGAGGACCACCACGGTGCAGTGAACAGAAGTACTAGATCTTGGCATAAAGACTATCCACAGAGATGACAATGGAAGGGCCAGCTCACAACGAAGGGTAGGCTCAAGCATATTAATGTTAACATTTATCACTGATATCATTTACTTTATGATTACTGAGGATTACGAGTACTTTCGGTAATTTGATGTGATCTTTGCAAATTTTTTTTTTTCTTTGACAAAAAGTCATAAATATTGTTATAGATGAGAATTTCTCAATGTGAAACCTTTACTCGTGTGGGAAACTTTGTGTTATTATTTGTTATGCTACCCTTATCTGGGTGGAAGATTTTGGATTACGCTGATTATCGAAACATTTTTGGCATCTGCTCTTTGTAAATCCTTAAATCCAAGACTCTGAGACTGGAGACGTATATCTTGTAATGCATCCTGACATACATGTAGGGCCTTTTATTATTCATCTGTGACTGGTCATCAAGCTCAGACGTTCTTGGTGGACATGTTGATATGTTGTTTGTGGCTCAGCAAAGATCACTGATAGTTAAACAGGGTTTATAAATACCAACACTTTCTAATAAAACTGCAACACACACCATAATGTATTCTCCCTGGCATGACGCAAGATATGAGAGTGTTTGAATTAATGAGAACTGGGTATAGGTATGAATGTATTAGTGATAGAGAGAGGTGGAAATAAAGCGTTAAACTTTATAAAATAAAAATAAAAAGATTTTTTTATAAGATTAATACATATCATGAAAAAAACATGAAACGATTCGACTTGCTAACTTTTTGAATTTTCAACAATGCTTTACTTTCCTTCTAGTGCTATTTCCGTTTAAGTGGAGGAGTGTGCACTGCCAGCGCTGTTGATCAGGATACACAGATATCAGATATCAAGTTTTGATCATTGAGAGATATCAGATTTATCAAGATATCAGCTGAGTGAAGTGTATCTATGAGTTTCAGAATGAAGGTGACAAAAAATATCGAAATAACATCTAAGCTTGGTGCATATAAGTATTGAAACTGTATTATGATTCAGTGTGTGACATATGCCCTACACGAAAGCAATATGGTGACATATCAGGGGGAGGAAGCTCCGGTGGACAACCTTTCCACTCAGAAGCAGCATCCTTCCTCTGTTGCTATAGAAACAGAACCCACCATGGACACACAACACGTGTTTCAGTGAGCTTATCATAGCAATATTACAGTGTGTTATCCATTTTTGTGCTGTGAGTGTACACTTCATGCAGTATAACAGGGATGAAGTTTACATAAGAACCATGCATAATGAAATTCCTTTGAAGACCTCAAGAACCATTTCCAATTCAAATTAAACTTTTTTTTTTTAAATACTAAAACTGATCTTGAGCCATCACAGAACAAAACGAAAAGGAAAAAAAAACTACAGTATACATTCTGTTATGCACTAGAAAAATATGCCTCTAAAATTCCACTACTGAGTGTTTATTTAGCACAGTGGACTTCAGGGACTGAACTGGCAAAGGAAGATTTTTGCATGAGATTTCCCATTGAGATGATGACAAGCGATCCAATGATAACAATGAAAACTGCACAGCAGTGCTGGGATCAGATATGTAATGCTATGAAATGCATTCGACCGAAACTAAAGTAGTTCTGAATACTATTGTTACTGTATGTACTGTATGTAGATAGAGTTCATCATCTCTGTGTGTATAGAACAACACACAATGTTAAAATAAGCATGAAGTTACCAGACCACAGAACGAGAATCAGTGAGTGTATTTGTGACTAATCATGAAAAATTCGATGTACATTTGAGTATAGTCATGTTCAAAAGTTAGTACCCCTCTTTTAATTTTATGTATTTTTCTGTATAAATACATTATAAGAATCATCTGCTCATCTCAGTAATAGTATATAACTTTTATTTTCATTGTGTCATTATTTATTTAACAAAAATAATGAAGCCAAAAAAACAAAACAAAAAAACGTGGGCTATACTAAGTACGCCATGATTCAAAAGCTTATAGATACACCTTTAGCTTTCCTGCATGATTCTGTCACTCTCTCACATCAGTGTGGAGAAATATTTGTTTATTTTCTTTACAACATTGCTTCAGTTCATTGAGGTGTTTGGGCCATATGTGAGTAGCAATAATACATACTTACTGTGTTCACAGGATTTATGCTGATTAATTGATCATCAGCAGGCTCTATAGCTGTCTCAAGAGCCAATTCCAAGACATATCCAATGATCATAGAGAAGCAATTGTTGCTGCATATCAATCTGAAAACATTTCCAAACAATTTGGAGTTCAACATTCCAGAGTAAGAAAAATTATTTATTTTAAAAGTTTATTATACAGTTGCCAGTCTTCCCTGGAGTAGACGTCAGACCATCAGACATGCAATGCTTAAAGTAATACAAAAAAACCCCAAGAACTATATTTCAGACCCTACAGGCCTCACTGAATGTTAAAGTCCATGATAGCACAATTAGAAGAAGACTGAACAAGTACGGCATAGGAGTACTTGTTGTATAGTTGCAACAAATACAATATTCCCAGGAGAAGCCTCTTCTCTCTAAACAGAACATGGAAGCACATGAACGATGTTTGCAAAACCGCATCTGAACAAACTACAAGGCTTCTGGAACCAATTTCTTATGTACAGATGAGACCAAAGTGGAGTTGTTTTGCATTAATAATAACATGGTTAGTAACATGAGCAAAAACCAAACAGCATTTCGGTAGAAACACCTCATACCCACTGTCAGGCATAGCAGTGGAGGCGTGATCATTTGGGCTTGTTTTTGCAGCCACAGGACCTGGGCATCTTGCAGCCATTGAGTCGACCATGAACTCCTCTGTATTCCAAACTATTCTAGAGGCAAATGTGAGGCCATGTGTCTGACAGTTAAAACTTGGTGAAAAGTCGGTCATGCAACAGGACAATGATCCGACGCACACCTACACATAAATCTACGTCCGGATGGTTGAACTACTGTATAAAAGGATTTTTGGACGACCTAGTCAAAGTCCACAACTCAACAAAATTGAAATGCTGGCAGGACATTAAGAGAGCTGTGCATAAGCGGTGGTGTCAAAAGTATTCACATTTATTACTTGAGTAGAAGTATAGATACTAGGGTTTAAAAAGACTTCTTTAGAAGTTGAAGTATCAACTCAAGCTTTTTACTCAAGTAAAAGTGTAAAAGTACTGGTTTCAAAACTACTTAAAGTATAAAAGTAAAAGTAACGTGAGGGGGAAAAAAGCATTAAGGATAAAAGCTTAGGCTGTGCCACGGGCCTGTATACTACTGTACACTAACACCTCATAAAAAAAAGAAAAATGTGTTGGTTTTTTGTTGTATTTTTAACGGCCATAGTGATTTGGGATTCTGTATATGGCAATTGAAAAAGAATGCATTTTAGTACAATGCAAACACATTAAAGAACCATATACTGTATGTGTACTACTGAGCATTAACATGTTTTATGGAGAAGAAGATATGATAACTAGTTGCCTATAAGTATTTTAATGGTGCAAAAAGTCAAACTTCAGAGGCGTGTCATCAGTAACCTTTATTGGAATGTAAATGTACATCCAAGCTTAGCTGCAGGAATCTGTGAGGGCAAAAAGAAAATTAGTGACCCAGGGCAGGCTTGCTTGTGTGTGTATATATATATATTTGTGACATTTCGCTTGAATCTTGAGTCTCCATCACGGACAGCTTCGTCTACTTATCACAACCTTATCAACCGAAAATGATAATTTATTCAAATGTCCTTGCTGGAGTGTGTGACGTAACATCATGTGCAGGTGCGATGGATCGCGTACCAACCAACAGGGTGTCGGAATGGTATGTTTATACTTCTCATCTGTAACGTCCTTCGGTATAGAAGAAAATAAAGATCACATAGACAAACGGAGTTGTTAGCGAATGTGCCGTTTACTTTTTTGTTCTCTCATGCGCGTGCCCAGTGACAGATTACACACGCTTAGTTACCTCGTCCCGCTCGACGTGCTCACAGTACATCAGAGTCAGGATGCTGAACAGAAAACTTGGAACAGAACTACATGCAAACATTACATCATCCAACCACAATCAAATTCGCTCCATCCGGATGGCGCCATTTATCCGGATGTTTTTTTTTTGTTTCGTTTGTTTTTTGAATGACAAGCTGAAATAAAATAGAGCAACGAGGCTATTTTTAAAATATAAGTAGTAGAAAGTACAGATAATTGCGTGAAAATGTAAGGAGTAGAAGTAAAAAGTCAGCTGAAAAATAATTACTCCAGTAAAGTATAGATACCCAAGATTTCTACTTAAGTAAGGTAACAAAGTATTTGTACTGCGTTACTTGACACCTCTGTGCATAAGCGAATGCCCAAAAACCTCAATGAACTGAAGAAGAACGGTTCAAAATTTGTCCACAATGATGTGAGAGACTGACAGTCATACAAGAAGTTATTACCTCAAGGTATTGCTGCTGAATATAGATCTACAAGCTATTGAATGATGCTGGTACTTAGCATTGCCCACATAATTATTTCTTTTTGGATTTTTTTGTTAAATAAATAATGGCACAATGAATAGAAGGTTATATGCTGTTGTTTGTGTGAGGTTGTATTTGCCCAAAACTAAAACCCGCTATGATCAGATGATTTTTATTATGTTGTTACACACACGCAAAAAACTAAAATATAGAATAAAAAGACTAACTTTTACATGACTGCATGCCATTAACCCAGTACAAGTACACGTCAGGTACACAAGTATTTGGATAGTGACACTATTTTTGTACGCCACCAAAATGAAATTGAAATGAAGTGTTCAATAAATAATGGAAGTGCAGACCTCCAATGTCATTTAACAGGCTTAATAGGAATATTATTTCTCATCTGCCATGTGGAAGGCCTGGGTTCAAATCCCAACCCATGCCAAAACCCAGCCGCTGGATGTAGGGCATCCTCAGGGTCGGCTGGTAGGTTGGGAGGATTGTGGCAGGAAGGACAAGTTGACTGTGTCAGTTGGACTGTCTGCTGCAGTGGACTGTTAATGGAAGCAAACAAAAGAACAACATACAGTAATTACTTTAATTGTTTCGGAATTATAGCCATTTGTACGAAGTCCTTCCATTTTATACAGGATTAAACATAACTTGCAGGTGACAGGTAAGCAGTTATAAGAACAGGTGTTGCCTGTTTCCTTGTTAATTCATGACAAATCAGGAAGATAAAATTATCTGCTTGATGTTTTTTTGGGATTTGGTAGCTATTCACAGAAACTCTTACTATATGGTTTAAAGATTGCTGGTGCAAGTGCAGGTGTCCATGATTAGACTGAAAAAAAAACTCAGATCCTTTAGGAGTGACTTCTGGATCCTTCGGGATCAGTTATAGTGATGGGAAGTTTGGATAATTTTAGTGACTCAGTTCTTTAAGTCTCGTTCATCAAAATAAACAAATCTTTTTTTGAGTCATTTCGTTCATTTCGTTCTTTTGATCAGAAATGAAAATAAAATGTTACATTTTCAATAAACAGACCCCCAACACTTCTACATACACAAATTTTGGCTATAGTCTCAGTAATGAAAAAATATTACAATGCAGCTAAGGAGAAATTATAATAAACAGAATGAGCAGGTACGGTGGTGTAGTGGTTAGCACTGTCGCCTTACACCTCCAGGGTCTGGGTTCGATTCCCCGGCCAGGCTCGATTCCCATCTCTGTGTGCATGGAGTTTGCATGTTCTCCCCGTGCTTGGTGGGTTTCCTCCGGGTACTCCGGTTTCCTCCCACAGTCCAAAGACATGCAGATTAGGCTAATTGGCGTTCCCAAATTGACCATAGTGTGTAAATGAGTGTGTGTGTGTGCTCTGCGATGGATTGGCACGCTGTCCAGGATGTACCCCGCCTCGTGCCCAGAGTCTCCTGGGATAGGCTCCAGGTCCCCGCGACCCTAAATACAGGATAAAGCGGTATAGAAGATGAATGAATGAAAGAAAGAGCAGGTCACCTCTCATACTGTAGGTTCTGGTCCGAATCGTTCGCTCCTTTACGCTACTAACGTCTATGGGAGTCACGTGACAAAGGAATGAATGATTCATACCAGAAGAACCGCTCAATTCTGCTTCCTATGCAATGCACTGTATAGCATCTACTGTATGAGAGTCACATACTTCAGTAACATCAAAACAAGTCATGAACTTCCTGGAGAGGATGGATGCATCATTCTCAAAGGCCACAATCAAGCATAGGAGTCAAGAACAGAATAGAATTAGCTAGAAAACTGGAGTTCAGTTCTGGAAAAAGAATTATTTGGACAGATGGAACCAAGAATGACTTGTAGCACAACGATAGATGGGACAAATTAAAGAAGAGTGCATTATCCAAACGAATACTATGGAGGAAGCAGTGTTGTGGCAGCTATGGGCATTTACGGTATGAATGCAAATGGAACTGGGTAACTGGTGTTTGTTGATAATGTGATGACTGATAAAAGTAGCAGGATGAATTCTAAAGTATATAGAGCTAAACTTTCTGATCAGATTTAATCAAATACCGTATAAACTTAAAAGTACAATGCTTCTCACTACAACTGCATAATGACTTGTGAACGCAACGGTACAGTATGTGAAAGCTTAATGCAAAGCAATGAAATATTCTTAAATTGCTGAGTCAGTCACGTGATCTCAACCTGATTGAGCATGGGCAAGATGGGCAGGATGACCCACATATATGTCAAAGAAGGAAACTCAGTAGCTTAAATAATACAAAAAAGTGTCAAGCGCCTTCCCACTAATGGGGACCCCGTTAATGGCTTTAATTCCCAAAGAGGAAAACATTATCCATGAGCACATGTACATTATATGAATGGAATCAGTTACATTACATCTGTGAACCATTACAGCACCTGATGGCATAAAGATATTAATGACCATTTTGGAACAGATGTCTAGACCGACAGGTGTTTAAAGAGGCAATACAATACAGACCACTTAAAGAAGCAACATATGATAGAAAATTCATTCATCTTCTACACCGCTTTATCCTGTATTTATCGCGGGGACCTGGAGCCTATCCCAGGAGACTCTGGGCACGAGGCAGGGTACACCCTGGACAGCGTGCCAATCCATCGCAGAGCACACACTCATTCACACACTATAGTCAATTTAGGGACGCCAATTAGCCTAACCTGCATATCTTTGGACTGTGGGAGGAAACCGGAGTACCCGGAGGAAACCCACCAAGCACGGGGAGAACATGCAAACTCCATGCACACAGAGACGGGAATCGAACCCGGACCCTGGCGGTGCAAGGCAACAGTGCTAACCACTACACCACCGTGCCTTTCATTCATTCATTCATTTTCTATTCATTCATTTTCTATACCGCTTAATCCTGTGTTCAGGGTCGCGGGCGACCTGGAGCCTATCCCAGGAGACTTCGGGCACGAGGCGGGGTACACCCTGGACAGGGTGCCAATCCATCGCAGGGCACACAGACATACACACACTCACACACCCAATCACACCGTGCCACCTTATGATAGTAAAATTAATTGTAAAATAATACAATATTTTAGAAATATTTGACTTGACGTGGACTCACCTAATATACTATATTTGTGTAGAAAATCAGGATTTACTAAAAGACTGCTCTTTAATGTCAATTTTCTTGTTCTTCATGCACACATACTGTACGTATAGACATTGTGAACATGTTGGTGTCTTTAGTCAGTCAGTGGCATGAACACGACAGGATGAACATGTACATGCCTGTTTTAAAACATTACATGGCTGGATACTGCTGCGATAATCCAGTGAAAAGTGATCCTCGCTTCCCCGCAGCTTAATGTTATGGTCACAATTGCCTTCAAATATTATGAGTCAGTACAGCAACCCGGATAGATTTTAAACACTGCAATATTCGTAATCATTTCTAGACCATGAACAGTTACCAGAGCGTGCCTACAATATACCCAGCAAAAATATTTAGCTTCATAAAATCTTTGCCAAATTCCATAAAACTATTACGTTACTCGGTAAGTAGAGGAGAAAAAAAAAGTGTAGCTGGATGAGTCCATCATGGCACAAACTGTGTAAATGTGTATGCTGTGGAAAAGAAGAAGAAGGTAGAGAAGCAGAATCTGTCTCTTTAAGAACTGGTCCTTGGGCAGGTTGTGGTGTTGAGTAAGGAGGTGGATCCCTGCCTGTCTTTATGCTGCCTGATTCTCCCAACAAGCATTCCTATCAACAATCCCTGCTTCACTACTAGCTTGCTTTCTCTGCCAATGTTGGTGAGAATAATTGATTGAGTTGTGTTGGGTTTACTTTCAGTATTGTTCACTTGGTTTGAGTGTGTTTGTGCATGCATGCATGACTTCATCATCACCTGAAGACTCCTGCACTTTTCTGAGCCAACCTTCTCAAGCCAGGTGTGTAACATCTGCATTACCAGTGAGTGTATTATTGAGCTTCTTCTTCCTTTCTTTTTTTTCCTTCCACTGAGGGAAAAAAATCTGTGCCTCTACTCATGTATATTCCTTCATGTCATTTATAAATGTTGTGTAGATATAAATATATATTTAAAAAAGAAAAAAAAAAAGGAGAGATAGGAGACATGGACATGTGGTGTGCTCTCACAGCATCTTGCTTCTATTTTCAGTGATACTGTAGATTTTGCCTTTTTATTTGCTGGCTGCTGTTTGAGATAAGTAAATATGATTCACATGATTTTTTGGACTGTTCTTGCTCTTAATATTTATTATTCTTAAAAAACGCCATGTGTTTGTAGTCTTTTTTAGCACTATAGATAGATAGATAGATAGATAGATAGATAGATAGATAGATAGATAGATAGATAGATAGATAAGTGTTTAGTTTTCTCTGTATCTTTGAGAGGTCTAAAATTATTAAATATTTTATGAAATATAAATAAGTTCTATATCTGGATGGATTGATGGATGGATGGATGGATGGATGGATAGACAGATATATATTGCACCAGCAGCTCCTACTCACACCTTGGCTGGTTCTTTGAAGCTGACTACTGACATTAATTACCAAATCAATGAGTGTTTAATTAGACGTTCCTTGCAGTGTCAGAACTAATTTCAAGATAAGCTTGACGTTGATCATTAAATGTGTTAGTTTCAATATACAGTATAGCAATGCAGTATTATAAAAGAATTTAACAGAATACATTTCTGATTAGATAGATATGGTAGGTAGATAGATAGATCATTTACTGATCACATATAGTAGGAAAGTCTTGATATCTACAGTAGCAGCAATAGAGACAGTAACACATAGACAGGTCTGTAGCAGTGAATACACATTACTGTATATGTCTTACACACAGTCATTATACACAGGGAAATGTGTGTATAATGTGTTTTCACTGACGAAAAAGTTATTAGTACACTCCTAAGAACAAAAACCTATCAATAAAAGAATATATATTAATCATATAAGTCGCAAGCAATAATAATTAGAAGGAACAAGGCATAAGTGAAATGAAGTGAAATTCAGTGCAACCTTGATGTGCAATTGTATGTGTGACCAAGTGTTAATTTTTTGCTAATTCATTCAGAAATGTGCCAAATGCAAAGAACGCAGAGAAGCCAGTACTAAACGGTTCCTCCAGCTGCTAATGGTGATGTTCTCAGCTGGATGATGATGATTCCACTACCCCAATACATGGAGGTGAAATCCCCATATGGGCTTTAATCATAAAAAGAAATGTGAAAAACAGCCAAAAAATAAATACTCTCACTTCTTTTCTCAGCATGCTGTTAACTAACACATGATGATTAAACACGAGTAAAAATACCCGCTCAGAATAATAATCAATGGCTGAGTGACTGAGCTGTGAGAATGACATGAACAGATAAATATAGCATGTTTATTTTCACTATGCAGGTGCAAGGATAAAAGATCGAGCAGCGAGTTTAACTGATAATTGACTTGGCATCCCACGGGATCAAGGATAAATAGTGACTGTCAAATGTAACTGAGAAAGCTTTCAGTTAGAGATTTAAATCCGCTCACTGCTTTTACATTTAAAGCATTTGTTGTTATTAGCAGCTTCATTAATGTAATAGGTAAACAAGCAAAATGATTTTCTGTCCAAAAGAACGGTCAGTGTGTCGGAAAATAATATACCCTTTGATTCTCTCTATATGAGCTCCAAAAGCTGGGAAGGTAAACTTGCTATGTCTCTGCAGCAAGAAAAGGAGTATCACCGGAACGAGAAATGAAGAGTCTTGAGGTCGTTTTCAGATAATTCATTCATTCATTCATTCATCTTCTATACCGCTTTATCCTGTATTTAGGGTCGCGGGGACCTGGAGCCTATCCAGGCAGGGTACACCCTGGACAGCGTGCCAATCCATTCACACACTACGGGCAATTTTGGGAACGCCAATTAGCCTAACCTGCATGTCTTTGGACTGTGGGAGGAAACCGGAGTACCCGGAGGAAACCCACCAAGCACGGGGAGAACATGCAAACTCCATGCACACAGAGACGGGAATCGAACCCAGACCCTGGAGGTGCAAGGCGACAGTGCTAACCACTACACCACCGCGCCGCCTCGTTTTCAGATAATGAAAATTTAAATTGCAATCACAGGCTTGCCGATCTTGTTGCGTTTGCTCATATGAATATCTTTTTTTTTTTTTTTTTTTCCAACCGCAGCTTGGAAGCTAAAAACATAGATGAGTATTGCAGCATAAAGGTGCACCATAGTGCAAATCTCTGTACAACAGACATCTCCTGTATTTGTACTGAAGTCGTGTCAATATGCTACAAGAAGAAGTGGCATGATGTTGTTGTACTGTAAATGTCCCCCATAAAAGATTCACAGAGCTGCCTGAATTATTAAGAGAGTGTCTGTTAACTGATCTGTGGTCAGGTTTCCCCACTATTCGATCTTACAGAGGTTGCAAAGTTTAGTCAGTGAAAAAGAACTCCAAAACGGAAGACCTCTAGTTTTGTTACAGATACAAGCAATCATAATCCTACTGTGCAACATAGAACATATGAAAAATGTAAAGGTATGATTTTAAACCACCTAAAGGCAAGTCCCAGTTTTATGGGTTGGGATTTAATCCTTTGGAGTCATGCAGTCCCCGGTATATTTGCTTAAGAAACCTAGAACAAATTGAGACATATTTATCACACCATTCAATTGTGTAGCTTTATGTAAGCTGTCACTGAAATGCATTTTTTTTTTAATTACAAATAGCAAATTGGGTATAAATGCTAAAAAAAAATTTTTTTCACATTTTGTTGGAAAATAAATCACGAATTACGAACTTGTTTACTAAGATCTAAGCAATACAGAATGCCTTTCGCCAAAATCATTTTGTTCGACCACCTGTTGCTTTCTCTCAGCCTTTCACAAATTGATGCCCTGGTCATTCAGGACATTCAGCTGACTTCATGTTGCTGAGCCTAGACCTGATCAACTGACCAACCCCAGATCATAACACTGCCATCCTCCAGAGGCTCATACACTCGGCACCATGTACACTATGATGGGTGCATCGCTTTATGTACTTCCTTTTTTACCTTGAGGCACCCATTGCTCTCGCAGTATCTGGACTTGTCCAACCACATGACCCTTTCCCTTGCTCCAAAGAGCAATCTTTACTTTTCTTGCAGCTGGATGCTTCTTTTTCTGATTAGCCTCAAGAGGTCTCTTATCACCACAAAGGCTGTTTAGTCCCAATCCTGTGAATTCTCATCACATTGTTTCTGCGACCTCAACTTTACCAAGTTTAATCAGTCTCTGATCATGGTCATTTAAGGTGTTGGACTGTTTATAACATAATTCCAATAATTTCGATGTTTTCTTTGCTCCAGATCGAGAATTTGACCTTGCTTTATGAGCCATGCACTTGATTGTTTTGTTGTTTCCTATTGTATTTTCCTTGTAAGTCCTAACCAAAGAAATGATTTTCTGTTTGCAGGTTGCATTGCATCATGATACAGAGAGTTACTCTGACTTTGCTTCTCTGTTGTAGTTGTGGTTGGCTCATCTCAACCTGTGAAGGCCAAGGTAAATATATCTGTCTGACTATGAAAACACCCCAGCACCGGCAGCAAGATAACCTAATACTGAGATTATACAACATGGCTGGTACCGAGTAAAAGTAATGAGTTATGGGAGAGCTCAAATTCACCAAAGTATTGCGCTGCTGCATTCATTATCAAGCGAATTCCAAAAGAGTATCTGTCTTGTCAAAAATATCTTATATAAGATGCAAGGATGTGCCCACTCCAGGTATTTATTGCTTCAGTATGCTAATGCCTGTGCCTCTGACATAAAAATCCATGATGTACAACTTTCATAAAAAGTATAATGTAAAACAGTATCCAAAGTCTAAAAAGGGGAGGGGGGGGGGTAGGCAGTGTAGATTCCCTTATGGCTGATGTGTCATGTTGCTATGATAGAGAAGCTTATTATTATTATTTTTATTATTATTATTATTATGGGTGATAAATTGCGCAACGTGTCTAGGGACTACAAGGTAAAACCAAAAAATTCTGAAAAGCTCTAACTGATTTTAGCCTAAACCTTTAACAGCAAATTGGAGCCAGGGGATACCTTGCTAAATCTGTCCTGGCTAAATGTTTTTCTAGGGGCAGAAACAGCCAAGTAGATGCTGGGATTGAATGATCCTTAATTTCACAGGGATCAGGTAACAACTCCCTCATCCCCTTCAGATGTTAAGAGCCGAGCTTCTTCCTCCCACCCAGCCTACAGTCTTCAAGCTTAAGCACACGCACACACTTCAAGGCACGTGGAGTGGCAGCAGGCGTATGGCCCTTCAAAGGTTTGAAATGAAGGAAACCAAACCTGCATGTTTCACTGGCACCAGGGTGCTGGCCACGGCCACAGGGGTGCAGGAGACCTGGGATAGAATTTCACGGCCAGAGTAAATTTAGCTCCTTGTGGTTTGAACTTGAAGCCTACGGACTAGATCTGCTGAGTGACATCCCTCCAGAGGCGAGTGGTCGAGACTACATCCCTTAGGAGCGAGAGTGCGAAGGATAGACAGAGAGTGTCACATCACCTGTTTTTCAGTCATCATATGCACCTTTACAGCGCCGTTCCAACAACCTGAAACTATTGTCCGTGATTCAATTCATTGTTATGGATTATGGAAGCAGAAGGACTTCAATAAAGGTCGAATATGAATCTGTATAGTGTTTTTTCGAATGTAAATAACTTTCAGCTACAGGATACAGACTCGGGTATATAGAGGATCAAGTGCTTTTTCATTCAAACTCTGTGTGCGAACTGGCAGCTTATTGGTTCAGTTGGCTTAAGTGTTGTTGGCTGCTTGCAGAGATTTGTGCCAAGTCTGGGCCGAAATGGTTTCCCTGACTTCTGTGGTTTGTTTGGAGCTTATATAGAATGAAAGGCGGGTACTAGAACCTTCAAAACAGCACCTTTAAGGGTCAAGTTCTTGACTACAATCATTTGCACGTACATCTAAGCAATCGGATTCCCGTCAATCAGATTATTACTCGGATTGATTTACTACATCATTAGGTTCTTAAAAGGGCATATATGATCTTCTGAAGCGTTAAACGTATGAAAAGCAGCCACAAAATGAAATAATAAAAAGTGCTGTTTGACATTTCAGGCTGTTAAACTCTTAAATGTTGCTGTAACTTCATTTAGAACTAATCCATGGCTTTCCCAGCTGTCTCTATTTAAGAGATTACTTGTTCTATTGTTGCTCTGGGTTGCTCCAAACACTCTCAGGTAACTGTTAGTACTTTTCAGCTGTTGCACTGATGGCACAAAAAAAGCCAGGTGTGCATTGTTTAGGGTTCACTACGCTCCCATGAACACAGATATTACAGAGAGGAAACTGTATGTCATAACAGCATGACTAAATTAATGTCAGCTCACATGCCAGTGGCATGGCATTATGTCCCCTATTTTTTTATATATAGAAATTGATACCGTATACCAAACATTGATTAAAAATGCGGTAATGCTTTCCCAAAAATATTAATACTGTCAACATATAAAATCTGTCCTAACACAAAAAAAAGTTAATGTATAACACACCTTACAATAACAGACATTGTAATGACTTCTGTTCAGGATAAATATTATATTTCATATATTCGTAACATCCTGAGCGGACTGAAAGAATGTCAGGAAACTATCTGGGGGCTGGGACGTAAGCAGTAGTGAATTCCAGGGGTGTTGAAACAAAGCTCTTACAGGCAGCAGCTTGAAAACATTCCTATCCTACTAGAGCACATGTACAGTGTGAGCTCCTCTCATACTCTTCAGCACAAATACAAACCCTCTAGAAAGCACGCATACAGTACATACACACACACATGCACACAAACACACACACAGAGCATAGTTAGCGGTGTATATCCAAGATGGGACATAACTTATACAGTATGCAAGAAAGAACATCATTTCCTATAATCTAATTTGTAGAAACAGTGGAAATATTCCAAAAAATATATAAAAACTACAAAACAAATTGTGAACTAATTTCTGCTTCTCCAATTAAATATAAATCAGAATCTATGAACATGTCCAAAATCAACAATGGAAACCGCATACAATTGTAATTCTGCCTGAAATGTGAAATAAATACTACTTCACACAAAGCAATCAAATAGAAACAAAAAACTAATTAGTTGTTTATGCCCTCTGAGAGACCTTCAAAAAATATCACTCCCTGGCAGCTTGTCAAAACAAATTAACCACCCAGCAGACCACAGCTGTCTAAGGGTGTAGCCTCGTGGCTCGCCAGCTGTTCTGTTACTACCAAGTCATTATGGAAGTGCAACATAAACTGTTGAAAAGGAACACCATGTCTGCTGCTAGTTACACACACTGCCAGGTCAGAGGTCAACACACTAGAATTAGTCCTCCAGCACTGTTATGAATTTTTCAGTGCTTAGCGTTATAATAGCGCCATATAGAACTGAATAAAATAATATCATTGGCACAGATTAACAGACACTTAAGTTGAACCTTTATCTCTTCTTTATATATTGTCAAGTGCAACCTGTAAGAAATAATTTCAATTAGCTCAATGAATTAATTAATGTTGATTGTTTTCTTTTTTGACAGAATTGGTACCACCAACTACTACTGCAAACTGCTCCTGTACACTTGGCCATGGGAAGTGTGCTGAGGATGGCAACTGCAGGTAACATTAGCGGTCATGACTGGAAATCATTTTAAATGTACAGTGAAAAGCAAAATAGGTGTCACATAATAAAATGACAAATGTTGCATATTGCTCTATGTAGGGCTGCACAATATATCGAAAAATTATCGTTATCGCGATAATGGCATACGCAATATCTGTATCGCAAAGAATTACGATAAATGAAATGGATGAGTGTATGGTTACATGTAAATAAAAAGTAATGTTTGAAAGTAATTCATATTGTGTTGGCAGGTTTATAGTAACGGCAAACCAGAAGTCTTTTTTGAACTTCCTTGACATATAGTTTCATTTTAGCCTGAATTAGACTTAATTACATCAGACGAATATCTATTACCTGTTTATTTTAGTATGATCATTACATATATAAATGATTTTAAAAAAATAGGCAATAATAATAATTACAAAAAGCATTTCTCTACACAAATGTTATATCGCAAGAAATATCGTTATCACAATATTCAACAACATATTGCATATCGTGTATTTTCCTAATATCGTGCAGCCCTAGCTCTATGTACAGTATGTACACTAAACAGCATCATCATTTATTAATACTAAAAATAAGTTAGGCAGCTGTATGAACTCAACACTGTCAAAGATACCTCCATGTGGAAGGATGGTTTTTTGTGAAACACCTGCAGTAAGTTGTGAAACACCTGCAGAATTTTGGCCCATTCTTCTTTAGAACATTGCTTGAGTTCATTGAGATTTTTGGCCTAAAAAAAAGCAACAACAAAAAACATGGGCAATACTTACTGTACCCCTGTACTGTAGCAGACAGGTGCTGCTAATCATCAGCCCTTAATTTACTAAGTGGTCAATGGTCATTGACAGTTGCCACTCTTCCCAGGAAGACTTCCCAACAACATTGGTCAACCCCAAGGTCAAAGCATAAAATGCTCAAGGAAATACAAAAAAAAGGACTACATCTCAAACAGGAGAAAGCTCCTCTGTTTGCTGGAGGCAAATGTGAAGCCATCGTTCCAAAAGCTTAAACTTGGACGTGCAACAGGACAATGATTCAAAGCACACCAGGAAATCTACATCAGATTGGCTGAAAAAGAAAATAATCAAGGTTTTGGAATGGCCTATGGCCAATTGCAATGCTGTGTCGAGACCTTAAGAGAGTGAAGCAATGTTGTAAAGAAGAAGGGGTCAAAATTCATCCACAGCAATGCGAGAGACTGATAAAGTCTTACAGGAAAAGATTACTTCAAGGTATTGCTGATAAAGGTGGATCTACAAGCTATTGAATCATGGGGTACTCAGTATTGCTCACAGGGTTCCATTTTTGTTAATGAATTAATATCACTGTGAAAAAAATTATGTTGTTGTATGTCTGAGGTTGTATTTGTCTAAAACTAAAATCATGTGATTTTTATAAATTTTTATCCACAAATACATATAGAATTCAAAAAGGTCATATTAACTTTTACACATGGCTGTATGGTTTAAAGGACCTCTATGTTCAGAGTGATGACTGGCTCATCAGTCACTTTCCATTACCCAATGCAATTTTAATTTACCTGCCAGCAACTTGCTCTACTTGAAGAGAAACCAACCACCCCATCTTGCAGAAACCACTATATGGCCAAAAGTATTTGACCACCTTACCAACACACCCAGTGTGAATCTTTTTCCAAATTGTTGCCACCATTTTGGAAACATGTAGTTGACTAGGATGCTGCAACACCTTCACTGTAACTAAAGACCCCAAAACATCACTGGAACCTCACTGGAACTAACCTGTTCCAGCATGAATATGAACATACAAAGACGGCCTAGAGCTCTAACCCCACCCTTCCTCCAAATAAATTGAAACGCTGACCTGACCTTCTCATAGTCATCTCTATCCAAATTTACTTGTACCATTGTAATTGCACGGGCACAAATAGTCACATCAACACTCCAATGGAAAGCCTTCTCAAAAATGTGGATGCTGTTACAACAGCAAATGGCGGACCAACTCTGGTACAGAATGTTTTACTAACAAATATGAATGTGATGGTCAGGTGTCCACGCACTTTGCAGAATGTCACAGTACAACATTTGTTCCCATTTTATTCATTTAATCGACATAATTGTGGATAAAGAGTGGCTCAATAATTTTGCACAGTACTGTATATTAGACACAGGTGGCATAAAATCACAGTTTTTTTTTTTTTTTTTTTAGGGAAACCTGTTCACTATAATGTAAAATGTGTACGGCCATGAATAAATGGGGCAATTTTGAATGTGTAGGATTTACCAGCATCCACTGTTTACAGTTTGTGGTGGTTGTTGTATGTACTGTAGAATACCTTGGAATATCTTCCGGCAGTGTACAGTATGTATGATGTATGACGCAGTATTCACAATAAAAAAAGAAACAAAATACATATAACATATGGGATGTGGTAAGGTGGCAATCGTGAACCAGGGCACCCTGTTGCAGTGGGCACTGCAGGAATAGGGTCAACAGTATGTTATGGCACTGTCAGAGTGGTCCACCAGCTGCTCACCAAACCTCCCCCTCTCCCACTACAAAAAAGCAAAGATGGTATTAATAAGATCTATTTATTGTGTACAAATAACTGTCAAAGTAAGTAAATTTGGTTAAAAATGGTATAACGATTAAAACATAACTATAATGACTGTAACTATACAGTTAATATCCACATGATTCAAACCAGCCTTATAGTTAGAAAGGGTGAAACAGAATAATGTCTCCATAATTGTATAACATATGCACTACCCATACTTGAGTAAAAGTATAAGCCATCTTAAAAAAACAAAAACAATTATATCACGTCAGTACCAGAAGCGTGAATGTCTCCTATTAATCAGATTAAACAGTGTCTCCTACTGGCACATCCCATTGAACTTGCCCATTTGACAGAAAATTTATTTCCTTTTGGAAAAATGGGGGATTAAAAGAGTAGTTTTCTTCTATCTTCTATCCATCACTGATGTTTTTGTGGATTGCTTTCTAATGAAAGGCCTACCCTCCTGCCTGTCTCTAGCACTAAAAGTGTCCTCAGGATTCATACAGTAGATACAGCCCTGTCATCAGTGGCTGGAGGAGATTCCTACATGCGCCACCTAAGAGCTGGTTTTTCAGATACAGCCACTCGCCACTGTGGACTCAGAGAAAGCTCCCTAATATGAGGCAGACCACACAGTTTAACTGTCTGGAGAGCTTTTCAACTTTTTGAGAATTCCCCAACATATGTAAGGCATGTTTTTTTTTTTTCTTCCAATTTTCTCCGCAATTTAGTCGTGGCCAATTCCTCCCCGTCACTAGGGGGCTCCCACATTAAGACTACCACTACCACTCAGTCGGGAGGGCGAAGACTATCCCGTGTTTCCTCCGAACCGCGTGACGCCAGCCGACCGCCTCTTTTCGAACTGCTTGCTCACGCACCATTGTGGCGGAGTAACACACTTGGAGGAAAGCGCTATCCGCTCCTTCCGCATGTGCGAGCTCACAGGCGCCCCTGATTGGCTGTAGATTATTGTGGGAGCGTGATTAATGTGGGAGCGCAAGTACCTCTCATCCCTCCCCCCTGAGAGAGCTCGGCCAATCAGCTCTCTCTACGCCTCCAGCTGTGAGAGGAAATCAGCATCACCCGGGGTTCGAACCAGCGATTTCCGGATGATAGAGCGAGCGCTTTACCACTGCACCACTCGGAGGCCCATATACAAGGCATGTTATTATAATTGGTAATTGAATTCAGCCAGGCACCACACCCTGTAGTAAACTTTAATGTATGCTATTTCGTTTTTGGGGTACCGACAGGGTCCTATAATCAAACAGTGTAAAATATGTGCTAAACAAGGTTAAAAACTCTAGGGTTTAGATTCTATTAGAACTCAAATCTTAGCTGAGGTGGGGACACATTTGAGTGTGTTTGACCTTAACTACAGGGTTGTTGAAAAATAATACTTAAAAATTGCCACTGACTGTTTTGTGAAATTGTTGTGCAGATGTGATCCAGGCTGGGGAGGACCCTTTTGTGAGGACTGTGTGCGGATGCCCGGCTGTGTCCATGGTTCCTGTCATCAGCCATGGCAGTGCACATGTTTAGCTGGCTGGACAGGCCGTTTCTGTGATAAAGGTAACGCTTTCTAGTTGCTTGGAAAACCATGAAACCAACACTAATCAGCCATAACATTAAACCCAACTGCATAATATTGAGAGTTGTCCCTTGTGCTGCCCGGTGGAGATAGGGTCTCCGTGTACTAACCACTGCATAATGGGACCTGTGATTACATGACGAGGCCAGTCATTGTGGTGATGCTCTGACTCAGTCACCTGGCTTTTAGAATTTGGTCACTGCTTAGATCCTTATTTTTGCCCATTTGTCCTGCTTCCAACACAACTGAGAACTGGCTGTTGCCTCATATATCCTACCCCTTGACAGATGCCATTGGAATCACATGATCACATGATAATTCCCTGTCAGTGGTGTTTATTTGGATGCTTGTGTTTTTAAACTTCATTTATTTCTTTGTTTATGCAGATATTAATGTGTGTCAAAATGAGAAGCCATGTCAAAATGGAGCCACTTGCTTCCTAAATGATGCCGGAGAGTACAACTGTTTATGTCCCGAAGGCTTCCATGGAAAGAACTGTGAGCTAAAGACTGGGCCATGCCACAAAATCAAGTGAGTGTTATTTAGGTTTTATAATCATTAGAATATTTCCACCATTTGTTTTTTTTTATCAGTTTTTATTGAATTTCATATTTTAGATTATTTATGGTATGTATAAAATAATCGCTCAACTAAGGGCACTGGTGGCTCAGTGGTAGGTGTTTCGCCTGCCATGTGGAAGGCCCGGGTTCGATTCCCAGCCAGTGCCCACACCCCAGCCACTGGATACAGTGCCGGTCCCAAGCCCGGATAAAATGGGAGGGTTGCGTCAGGAAGGGCATCCGGCGTAAAACCTGTGCCAAGTTGTAGTGCGGACTGGATACTCCGCTGTGGCGACCCCTTGTCGGGAGCAGCCGAAAGACCAACAACAACAACATTAAAACCATAAATGAGTTTAGCATTAAATTACTGCATTTAGCATAAAATTATTGCATTACAAATTATTGATTATAATAAAATATTAATTAATAGGTTAATTTTCAAGACATACTTTAAGTCTGTAATTAAAAGCCATTTTTGTCCCAGATTTATTGCTGCATCAGCCCAGAATTAGCTACATACACTGGCATGAGCTACGCAACAGCCCGGTCAATTTGATGCCTCTGGAGAGCAATCATGTAATTCAATGGGCTCATTACTGGCCCTGTAAGAGCTTGCTAATACTACCAGACTGCAGTCATGCTCCTACTGTTCTCCCAGAGTGCACTAAAACTCACACATCAAGTGGTTTCCAGGGAAACCACAGCAGCGAGGCATTGTGTAGTGTAGATATTTCACACTGCAAAACTAGAATGCAATATTTCTAAATTATTAACCCAGTTTTGATCCATCATAAATCATAGTACTTTTATTTTTCCACGTTTTTAGACCTACAGTAGACTGGGGATGCATTTGAAGATTTGTAATTTCTTTTGCTCTATTGTGGTGTATCTTAGGTCCGCCTGTAAGAATGGTGGCTTATGTGAGGATCTAGGTGGCTTTGCACCTGAGCTGTCTTGTCGATGCCTAGTTGGTTTTACAGGACCTCGCTGTGAGACCAACATGGATGATTGCCTAATGCGCCCCTGTGCGAACGGTGCCACTTGTGTGGATGGGGTGAACCGCTTTTCGTGCCTTTGCCCTGCTGGCTTTACAGGCCGTTTCTGCACTGTCAACCTGGATGACTGCGCCAGTCAACCCTGCCTCAATGGAGGCCGCTGTATAGACCGTGTCAGCAACTTTCACTGCCTTTGTCCTGCTGGATACGCTGGTCGAACTTGTGAGCTTCCACTGGGGGAAGGGGGTCTCCAAACCCAAGCACCGCACAGGGACTCCTTTGGCTGGGGAGGAGGCGGGCTCCCAGAAATCTCCAAACAACCCCACATTACTCCAAATCAACCACACACCTACACGTCAGGAAACTACTCCCATCATGGGTTTACAACCAGTGGGGATAAAGGCCATTTGCTGAAAATTTCTGTAAAGGAAGTAGTGACTCAGAATGCAACAGCAGGGCTCTCAGAGGAACATTTCATAATCCTGATGGTCTTAGGAGGCCTGACTCTGGCTGTAGTGGCACTTACAGCTGGCCTGGTGCTACGAGGACACTGGCAAAAAATCTGTGACTGCAGTGAAGCACCAACTTCCAGACAACATTCATTCCAGCGAAGTCGCACGCACCAGCGCCACTTAGCTGCCAACCAGCAGGACTGCAAGATCAGCTTCCTAGACTCGTCTGCTCCACCTGAACTGGACAAGAAAAGACTAAACACAGAGGTCATATGAAGATACAGGTGATACCCACTGATAGACTACTCATAAATGAATAAGGGTCACGTTTTATGAAAAAAGGATCTCATTTTTGCTTATGACCGTAGTGACCAAGTCGCAATAGTTGTCGTTCAAGATGAGGAGTGGATTAAAGTGCAGTAAACTGAAACACTAAGGAACAGTCCTTAAGGGAGCATCAGCGAAAAGCACTCCAGAGAAGAAAAAAGAGCACTTGACTAACCATCATGGACTAAATGGTGCCGAGATGGAGCACAGAGCACCAGGACAAAAATGTGTAGAAAGCACAATAGGAATGTTTTGTCTTCAGAAGGACAGCAATGAAGAAAAGAACTGTACCATTCCTATCTTATTCGAAAAGACCTTTTTACGTCCTAACACGTAAGATTTTGCTCTTACACCAACGGGTGTTTTCGCACTTGGTCCATTTCAGTGCCCCAAGTTTCATTAGAACGACTAACAAATGAACTCCTCGAAACTGACCCATAAGTGAACTATATTCAAACCATCTTCAAAGGTGTTCTGAATACAATCCATTTGTGGTTCATTTTATGATCCATTTGATTTCTGCATTATGAAAACAAAATGGTCTTAGTCTGCTCCAACATTTTGTGTTTGCATTTGACTATTCGGTCTACCCTGATTCAACAGTCACATATGTTAAAGAACAAAACAGGAACTACTAATGTAGACCTCTTACAGTCTTCAAATGTAGAGGTTATACAGTACAGTATATATGGAGACAGTTGCCTTGTAAATGAGAACATTTGTGTTCTTTTATATAGGTGTATAATGAGATTTTGCGTACAATTATTGCAAGACTTGGAAACACTAAATTAGACAGGAATATGCATTGCCCCCACTATTCAAGTAAGTAAGACCGTGATAAAGGGACCCAATAGTAAGGGACTCTGTAGTAGCCCTATAGCACATTCTTTGTGTTTGTTATTTTGCCCATTTAATCTGACTGAGAGAAAGATCCACTCTACTGGATTATAAATTCATTTGCATAATATGCAAACAGACCATTGCACCTCTAGACCTCTATACAAAATATTGACATTTCCAAAGTATATGACCACCACTTGCCTGTTAATCCTACGCAACAGCCTGGTCAATTTGATGCCTCTGAAGAGCAATCATGTAATTCAATGGGCTCATTACTGGCCCTGTACTGTAAGAGCTTGCTAATACTACCAGACTTACTTAGCAAGCTTGGTTAGCTTACTGTAGATAACTCATAATGATTGATGCATTTTCATAAAACTTGAAATTATATTAGCAGTATTGCCAAGTATAGGCATTACTGAAATATTCAAATAACTGCTTCTTAGCAACTGCTTGTTGCAGCAAGTTGACGATAAGCATGATGCATGTGCTCGTCTCTAAGGTTGTCAGGGATTATGTAACAAATTTTTAAAAAATGACTAAGGTCAGTCAGAGTCACTTTTAACACGGCTACCATTTTCAATTGTTCAAGTCATGTGATCAGATTTGCAGTCTGCATCTCTAAATTCAGTTTAAAAGTTGAGCTTAAATGTCTACGTGTTATTTTTTTTTTTAACTAATCAACATCTGCTTAGTTTTGTTCAAATGACAGGCTGAACAAAAAAAAAAATCCAGAGGAATTTTGACATTCATATTATCAAACTTTGGATCAAAGATGCCAAAAGCAAAGGCCATATCTATGCAGTTCTAATGCCTCTTTTCCACTGCATAGTACGGCACAGCACGGTTCAGTACAGCTCACTTCGGTTCGGCTCAGTTCGGCTCGGTTTGCGCTTCCACTGCAGTTTAGTACCGCTTTAGAGTGGGCGGGATTACTCACGTGTCGTTATAGTCGCGGCGCCGCTACTGCCGTGACATCATCGTAAACGCGCCACAAACAAACACACAACAATGGAGCATATCGACGGCATGGTGTTCTTCATTCTCGGCATGTGGATGTTTTTAACAGCGAGACGAAGGAGTTTGTTTCAAAAGAGGCTGATGGCAGCCAAAGAAATTTTTTGGTTAATACAAAAAGGTGCGTCCGATCCTTCTCTGGCTGTTTCTAAATATAGCGGTTCTGTTGTGTCTCGTGTCGCAAGTTCAGTGACGCAGTAATGGCGATTTTCTCCGGCCAATCAGTGACCAGCAGAGTTTACACGTCACGTTTTGGTAACGGTTCGGCGCGCTTGGAACCTCGGCTGAGGTGGTACTAAAAAAAGGCCCAGGTACCAGGTACTGTTCCCAGTGGAAAACCCCCCAAAAGTGAGTTGAACTGAACCGTGTCGTGCCGTACTATGCAGTGGAAAAGCGCCATTAGTGTTCTTGCATAAACCATGTATTATTTGACACCACAGCCTGAGGGTGCTCAAGTTGTTTCTTCATATGACCACAGTGTGGTCTTACAAACATGAATGTAACTTATCATAACTTTACTTGCCTAAATTAACAGCTTTTTTACCTTTTTGAATTCCTGGAAGATGATGGACTCAATGTACAGTACAGTATGTACACTTTTTCTTGCCACCTTGTTAAATTATTTGCCATTCTAAATCTGAAGAAAGTCGATCTTTTTTATATTAATCTGAAAAGAAATTTTTAATGAAACATAATGTGGGATCCAGATTGTGCCAGTAAAACAGGGTTTTTGATTTGGTACCCAAGACAACGAAAATAACAACAACAACAAATGAAATCAGAACATTCTTTTTTTGGATTAACACCAATATTTTTATTTGGTTATTAAGGGGTCAGGGGTAGCTCAGTGGTTGAGGCATTGGACTACGGTTCAGAAGATCACAGGTTCAAACCCCATAACCACCAAGTTGCCACTGAGCAATGCCCTTAACCCTCAACTGCTCAGATGTGTAATGAAATAAAAAATACAAGTCGCTCTGGATAAGAGCGTCTGCTTAAATGTAAGTTTTAAGACACAGAGGTGAGCCTTCTGTAATAGTTCCTGCAAGAACAGTATTGTCACGTGCACTTGCAAAATCCGTCCAGCACCATAATGAAACTGTCTCTCATGAAGGCCGTCCCAGGAGGACGAGACCAAAACCTACCTCTGCTGCAGACGAGAAGTTCATTTAGAGTTATCAGCCTGAAAAATGACCAATTAACAGCAGCTCAGATTAGAGGCGTTATGAAGTCTTTACAGAGCAGAAGTAGCAGAAACATCTCAATATCAACTGTTCAAAGGAGATTCATGCAGTTTTTGGACGCCTTCAGCGCATTCCTTTACAATGTAGAAAGAAATAAACATCAGGAACCATCATGGAGTTAGAAAGTGATCTAAAACTTTTGAACGGTAGTTGTATATCTCTGCAATAATGCACTTGGCACTGAACTTGATACTTGTTACCAAACATTACACATGTTCGCTAATGTGCAGAAAGATCAATACGAGACACTATGACAATAAAGGCAATATTGGAAGGATAGTGAAGATCACTTAAACACTTGGTCAAGTTGCATGATAGAAAGAATTAACAGTAAAAAAAAACACGCTTAAAGTAAAGCGCTTAAAGCGATGCACCATCAAGCCTCTGAAGGCAGTGTTATGATGTGGGGTTGTTTCAGTTGGCCACCTCCAGACTCAGAAACCTTATATGGCAATAACATGACATTAGTTAATGACCTGAATGCACTGAATAATTAGGGTATCACATCACTGGGGTTTTTCTGCCCTGACAGTATAGGCATATTCCAGGACTCAAAATGTGAAAGTGGGTTTTCGAGCGTATGAGGAATCATTTTCACACATGAACTGAACACCACATTTTGTGCTGTAATCCAAAATAAAGGTGACCGAAAGCAATCTTATTTGTACATACTGTATATATCGGTACAATGATGGATCACAATAGGATTTTCGAGCTCTAAATATATATTTGTGTAAATTATTGCTGTAATGTGTACTTGAGTATTTTATGTATTTTTGATACAGAGTAGCAACTGAGTTGTATTCAAATTGTACAGAATAATGAAGTTCTTCTTGTAAGATATTATAAGAGAAAAGCGTACTGTAGGTATATCTGACACCATTATGTCACGCCACATACATCATATGTTTCTGACTGAACCGATTGCACTTGCAGGTAAAGCAGAAGATGTGTTTTTGTAATCCTTAGTATTTATGGTGAGAATGAAATGTGATTTATTTGGTTCTTTCCTCATGACAAAAAGCAATAAGCAGGTTTTATAACAATGTTCTTTTCTTCGTTGCCATGCTAATGGTAACAGCAAAACCTGATGGATTAAATGTTGAAGGTGCTTAAAAAGAATGATGAAATATCTTTTTACTTAAATCCTGCACTCCTTACACACACGCCACATACACTGTTTGCACATGTTTATTAACCTATATACCTTATCATTTAAATATAAGCAGGAAAAGATTAGCAGGGTTATTTGTCCACACAATACATAGCATGTAATCATGGTATTTGGTAACTTAGATCAAAAAAGCAGAATTGCAGAGACCGCCACTGTCACAACATTACCTAAAGTCTACTAGGACAAAGGCATGAATAAAGAGAGTCTTACCCTATGAAGCATGTCTTCTATCCATGCATGTGATTCACCATCAGCTTTCCTGTAACTTCAAAGCTTTAGATTTGATCCTAATCACATCTTTTCAAAGAATGAACCGTGGTCTGGTCCCACCCTGATACTACTGTATGTATCTGGCACAGGAAGTAAGAAACGAGCCCAGGAATAAACTGAAACTGGAGCCAACACTTCCTGCTGATAGAACTGTATCACTCACAGAGAAGATTAGAGAGCAGCCTCCCCACTATAACACTCTAGTGCTATTAGAGTGGATATTCTGTCCACTGCACAAGCTATAAGCCTTTGCTCGAATTCATCTATAATCATATTCATTAGTCAATACTTTCAGGAGCTATTCTTAAATGGCTTTTTATGATATTATAGATAGGTACAGCAGGAACACATATGAGTTTATGACTATAAAGATGGAGATATACTGAGCACCCCAGATTTCCTGGCATCGAGTAATGGAAATGGATTGTCGATGACCAAGGAGAAGTCTGAGGCTCCAGCAGCCCAGTATCTAATGCACAAGCCCAGTACACGGTAAGGTACAGGAGGCGCAGGGTCTGGAGTCACCATACAGTGTCTGGAACCTCCAAGCTCCACATGCTACAGTACGTACCCCTAGAAGATGATCATATCACTGGGATTTGTGACCTGGTGCACACGAGGAGACTAAGTAATGTCAATTTAATTTGATGTTTGTCTGTTTTGTACCATATCAGTCTCTTGTTTAGTGTCATATTAGTGTTTGTTTTGGCGATGAACCTGCTTGTAGAACCTGCTCAGTAGAAGCGTCAGACAAGGACCCCCATCCAGATCTGGCATGTGGCAACCTCTGATCAGAGTTTTTATGGATGACCAGACTGTCGTAACAAGATCAGTGCCAGAATTGCAATGACACAAGTGCTAGAAAGGATTATTATTTGGGGAAGAATGAGTTATAAGCCAGTCAAATCTACAGTATGCTGTGCTGAGGACAGGAAGAGAAAAAACATGAAGGTGTCTGTGGATCTAGAGGGGTGATCCATTGTGTAGGAAAAGCAGTTTGGGGACACGCCAGGGGCTGATCACTCCTAGCTGGGTCACCCAGATGAGGGGGTTTGCTGATCTAACATCTGAAACACCCTATAACCCTGGAATCAATTGGAAAAGTCGTAACAAGTCTATGCTAGTGATGGAAATTATTGAGCATAATTACAGTACTAAGCACCAGGATAAAATATAGAAAGCACCTCTATGATCTAGACACTCATCATGAGCTCACTCATCTAAGGTAAGGTATTTTTGGCAAGGTTGGCATTGTTTTAATGGTGAACACAGAAATATGCACATTTTATTGAATATAAAATCTAGATCAATGAGTTTCCCATCAGATGCAGTAAGTGAATTTGAAACCAATTCACAAATTGTTTTGTACTTACAAAAAAAAAGAAAAAAAGAAACTGACTGACAGTTTGCCAAGAGCAATGGAGCAAAATTGAACCACGATGCTACAAAAGTCTAATAGCTTAGAATTATTAGCCTTCTCAATGCTGAACCTCAAAAGATTAGAAATCTCAACACTGTAACTGACAATTTTATTTTAAAACATATTGATCTTTATTATTGTGACGATTATTATTATCAGACGTTTCTGTTTGTATTTATTTAAAAAATTATCAAAAAGATGCATTTTTATAATATTGTAATGGAAATATGTACTGAAATCTACTTTCTAAAATCTAAGTTTTTCCCCCTATTTCATTTGGCACACTCTGAAATTCATGAAATATTAATAACTGCCAGCGGATGGCTTAGTTGTGGATTTTCTTGGATTGATCAAATTAGTGCTAGTGCTGTTTATAATTGGCTTATTTCTTGAGTTTAGAAAAGGTAAACTAATTAAATAGAGTGTAAAAATCCAGAGATATAGATCAGATCCAAGCCTCTGATCCTACTATTTAGACAGTGACACAATTTTCATATTTTTTGCAAATTTTTAAAATTTTACAGTCTCTCCATCTCACCCAAAGGTCTTGACAAACGCAAAAGAAGGGCTTAAATCATTCATTCATTCATCTTCTATACCGCTTAATCCTGTGTTTAGGGTCGCGGGGGACCTGGAGCCTATCCCAGGAGACTTCGGGCACTAGGCGGGGTACACCCTGGACAGGGTGCCAATACATCGCAGGGCACACACACACATACACACTCACACACTACGGGCAATTTGGGAACGCCAATTAGCCTAACCTGCATATCTTTGGACTGTGGGAGGAAACCGGAGTACCCGGAGGAAACCCACCAAGCACGGGGAGAACATGCAAACTCCATGCACACAGAGACGGGAATCGAGCCTGGCCGGGGAATCGAACCTGGACCCTGGAGGTGCAAGGCGACACAATTTGTTCCACCAATTTAGGTCATCCTCTGAATACGGATGTACCGTTCACTGCATATAATTTTACAAATATAATATTGCAACCTCTCCTGTTCAGACACAAAATATTTTTAAACAGTTAAATGGTTTCTCTTTCCCTCTGGTCTAATAATGGTGCGCTGGAGAAGCCATTAACCAGACTAGATCATCTGCTCCTGCCATCACCATATAGTTAGTTACTCTTTACTATATATGTACTGTATTCCTTACTTTGAAAAGCTGCACTTTAAAATTCTACAGTAAAATTGACATATTCATTGTGAACCTACAATAGATCACTGGTAACCGAAACATGGGTTTTTTTAATTAATGTGGTTTCGTAATTATCCACCAATTTACAACAAGCATTTTATAATGAATCAGAATAGCTTTATTATATCAAATATCACTACATAATAAAGCATTCTATCTGGAACTAGATTCTGAAATATGCAGTATATGGCCAAAAGTATGTGGACACATGACTAGCAAACATGTCTATATGCTGTTGCATTATAAATTCCCTTGCCTGGAATTAAGAGACCCAAACCTTATCCAGCATGACAATGCCCCTGTGCACAAAATGAGTTCCATTAACACATTGTTTGCCAACATCCGTGACCTGGAAGGAATTGGTATACTGACTGTGTGTCAGGAATCCTTGCTCAACATCAGTGCTCAGTATCTCACTAATGCTCTTGTGGCTGAATAGACAAATCCTCACAGGCATGTTCCAAATAGCAGACTCTATTTAAAGGCAAATAGGCGATTCGCTCAATAATAATGGCCATGATGTTGAAAAAATGTTTAGCTAGAACATGGTTGTGATGGTCAGGTGTGCACATACATTTGGCCATATACACAGTACATGTAGTGTACTTTTAATGCACATTAGTCTTTGGTGAGTTCACGAAAGTAATTTTCCAGGATGCCTTCGATTTCTTCTTCCTCATAATCCCGTATCTGGAAGAGAGAGCTGTGCAACTTGGCCTCAGCGCCTCGTATCATGGCAGACAGCACTAAAGAATGAAAAATAATATAAAGCAAAAGATGTTAAAGTGATTTAT
The DNA here is from genome assembly GCA_030522415.1 of Channallabes apus. Taxonomy (NCBI): domain Eukaryota; kingdom Metazoa; phylum Chordata; class Actinopteri; order Siluriformes; family Clariidae; genus Channallabes; species Channallabes apus. The sequence goes on from CM060118.1 coordinate 32,206,110, forward strand.
CTCATTCTAAATCAAACAAATTCAATGTTGGTCTGGTGATAACTGGAGTTTAGAGATACTGAACTACTGATCGGGAGGTCAGGGGTTCAAACCTCCGCACCATGTTACCACTGATTGGCCCTTGAGCAAGGCCCTCAGCCCTCAGCTGTATAATAGGATGAATGTAACTCACTTTGGATAAAGGCACCATACAAATACCATAAATGTAAATTAAATTTTAAATGCAGGGGGCCGATATGGCATTAATACTTCTACCACATAAATATTGATACAGTGTGTTGAGACCTAAAAAGGTAATCAGATCACTGTACCTTTCCCTGACGAGGGACGGAAAAGGCAGAGAATCATCTTTTTCATGGCCACGGCTTGACCAATTTCATAACCCACACCTAAAGATGGTTGAGTTACTTCAGCAACTACAACTGGGAAGGTAAACAAAAAAAATAGTTATTAACTTTTATGCAATTTATAGACCATGCTTTCTCCTAGTGATTTTTTTCCTCCCCAAGGGAAATGTACTCTCCAGAGTTTAAAAATGGATGGATTTGTCCCAGACTTTTTGGAATCTACATCGACACATTTCTGACACTGACTGACTGATATATGATATATGCTCTTTAGTCTTCAATGAGTCTTACAATCCCTTATCTAAATCTGTCTCACCATCAGACTGAGCCAGCCACTCCATATCACGGACATATATAGCTTCGTCTCCTCCCAGCAGAGCATCCTCACCTGCGTAAAAAGCAAATCAAAGTTTATTCAATAACATTATAGGTCATAAAAGCTCTGCATTAGTGCCAATGATGAGGAGTAAAAAAAAAAAAAAAAAACACTTACAGCTACCATGTGAGCCTCATGCAGACTGCATTTTTAAATAACCAAACAGCCTTAAGGCCTGTCCGTTCACATTTATTCTAAACACAACAGTTTATGCAATTTCAAAAACTGTTCAAAAACATTTGTCACATACACACTCATACAGAGAGGAAAAAGTTCTCTAAGGCGATACAGGGAAACTGAACGGCTTAAATTTCAGGTGTAAGACACAGCATCCTTTATTTTAAGGTAAGAGATTAAATTATTTGTCACATGTACCTTACAGCAAAGAGAATTTACTTAATTTTTTGCATATGCCAGTTAGGAGTCTGGGGTAAGAGTGCAGAGTCAGCCAGGATACAGCACCCCTGGAGTAGCTAGAATTAAGAGCCTTTCTCAAGAGCTCAACAGTGGAAGCCTGGAGGTGCTTGGGCTTGAACCTCTGACCTTCCAATCAGTAACACAGTAACTAACAGCCTTAACCAATGGAGCCAGTGACGTAAAAGAAGAAGAAGAAGAAGAAAAAAACAGACAAATCACACAAAATAAGAAATTATTTACAATGTGATGACATGGTGGTGTAATGGTTAGTACTATAGAATCGAGGATTTGATTTTTTTTTTTCGTCTGATCATTTCACAGTATAAACAAACACTCGACGACCCAGCTGAAGCGGAAATGCATACAATTTCTGGCTCGGATCTGTGTGCATGGATTTGCATGTTTTCCTCGTGCTTGGTGGGTTTCCTCTGGTCACTCTGGTTTCCTCCCACAGTCCAAAGACATGCAGATGAGGCGAACTGGTGTTTCTAAATTGACCGTAGTGTGTGTGTGTGTGTGTGATAAGGTGGATGGACGATAAACGAATGCACTTATAAAGTAATTTAATTTGGGACAGTATCAGGCATGATATTAATCTGAAAAGCCTCTCCTACAACATCTGATCTAAATGACTCTTTGTAGATTATGTGAAAGATGCAGTGGCTCATGATGTACATTTGAAATGCTGTAACTTGGGTTTTATTTCTACAACACATGACGCATCACGGCTAGGAACAAAGAAACAAAGAAGCAGAACAATAATGTGTAACTTTGATGTCTAATGTAACAGACGACTCTTCGGAAGCACTAATGACCTTTTTCAGATATGACATCGTGGCTCACGTGCTCTGTCAAAACGTGTCCATAGGTTTGCAGTTTCTTCACGATTTTTTGATAGAACTTTACATCCTGTCTTCCTCCTCTGATACTGCCACAGAAATATATATTCATTGCGCTGAGTCTTAAAAGAAAGAAAAGGGGGGGAAAATGAATAAAAATGTAGCTTTCTCCGTTAAAAAAAAAATAACTTCCGGTGTTCTGTCGATTTTTGTGGCCTTGTCGAATAATGCTACCGTAGCACAAATCGATAGCAGAGTCTGTCGATTTACGCTACCGCATCACTACAACTACACAGTGGACGTTCAATCTTATTAGAAGAGTTGATTGTATTTATTAGCATTATCATAAATTAAATACAAAAACGCATGTCATCACGTGCGTAAGCATTTATGTATTGAACTCCTCTGTGCGCTGAATAGTGCTGCACACACACACACACACACACACATATGATAACCACAAGATATTTAAAATATACACGATGTAAACGTAGGTGTTTAAATTTAAGACACGGAACCAGTTTTCAATATTTGATTTTCCTCAACTTTAAAGCTCATTCACGACAATTTATGCAGAAACTTAAAAATGTTTCGGTCAAATTAAGCAAAGGTATGTATGGATTTATGGGCGTGGAATGTGTGCAAACTTGTGGGACTGCGCATGCGCAGATCCGATACTTAGCAAAACTCGATGGGTAGCATTTTTCGGTTGAACACCGGATCGTCCAGATTTGGTCATGAGCGCCCCTGGTGGCAATTTAGCATCATCGCTCAACATTACACAAACGGCAGTTTGCTGAAATCGTTTTATTTAAAAAAAAAAAAAAAAACACCTAAATATGTAAAAAAAAAAATAATAATATATGAGATATAATATATTTATGACATATAAACTGCATGTTGATAATTAAAATAGATAAACAGAGCTTTCGGTTTTTTTTTTTTTTTTTTTTGCGTGACGAAAAAAACCGTGACTTTTACGTAACCCGTACGCATTTCCGCTTCCGTGCGGAAGTAAGAAACAATGCGCGTGGAGCATCAGCGGGGACATCGGGTGTTTGTTTACACGGTGAAAAATCAAAAACTGGAAGATCGGACATAACATAACATTAAAAAGAAGTGAGATGCAGAGTGTGAATCGCGGTGTGATGCTAGTGACGTTAGTGTGCTAAAGCAGGGACATGGGCAAGCGGAAAGATCTCAACGACTTCGAAAAGGGCCAGATTGTGATGGCCAGACGGCTGGGTCAGAGCATCTCCCAAACGGCAGGTCTTGTGGGGTGTTCGCGGTATGCGGTGGTCAGTACCTACCAAAAGTGGTCCAAGGAGGGACAGCCGGTGAACCGGAGACAGGGACACGGACGCCCCAGGCTCATTGATGCGCGCGGGGAGCGGAGGCTGACCCGCCTGGTCCGATCTCACCGCAGAGCCACCGTAGCACAGATCGCTGAAAAGGTCAACGCTGGCTTTGATAGGAAAGTGTCGGAACACACGGTGCATCGCAGCTTACTGCGCCTGGGGCTGCGGAACCGGAGACCGGGCAGGAAAAGAGCGCTGGAGGAGGATCCGGGGCAGGAGAGAGTGTCAGAGCCCCCGGGGCAGGAGAGAGTGTCAGAGCCCCCGGGGCAGGACTGGAGCGGAGAGAGGACTGAGGAAGAGGAGGACCAGGAGGAGGAAGAGCATCATTATTACCAGCCCCTGAACCTGGAGCCTGATGGAGGTACCAACACACAGCAGGAACAAAAGGACGAAGCGACACACGCGGATCTGCTGCAGGAGAGAATAGAGGTAACGGAGAGGTCACTCGGGGTCACTCAGGTTTCATCCACTTCTGTCTGGGCTTAACGTCATCGGGCGTTTCGCATGTCGTCGATTTAACCTCCTTTAATGATATGATTGCCGCAGGAAGGCACTACGAGGTGGTATCGGAACGTTTCAAGATTCGTGGGTCACAGATCTGGACACGCCCTCCGTCAGATGCTTTAAAACCTGGCAGTAGAACTCGCTATTGACCGTCTGGCCCCTGCGGACCAATTCGCGATTCCCAATACAGCGAATGTCGAAAAAGCATGCAGTCGGTCGAGCTGCGGACCTGCCTCGCCTTTTTCCGGCCGTGGAGATGATGATGGCTCTTCCACTGTGAAGAGTGTTGCGTCATCTCCGGGTCGTATTCATGCACCCGAGTTTTATCACCAGTATGATGGTCGCCAACATGAAGGACAGGTCATCCCCGGCACGCTGATGGAGTTTTCGCCAGACTTCTTGGAAGGCTCCTGGTTCAGCAGCTTGGGGACGAACTTGGCAGCAACACAATGCATTTTCAAATCACACACGAGGATTGCCTGGACTGGTCCGTATGACACACTGGCAATAGCAGCAATCTTGTGGATTGTTCCCCCGACCACGTCTCCGTGGCAGATTTGCCCGGTTTCACGCAGAATTTCACGTTCACTCTTTGTTCTAACTTGCTGTCCGTGACGAGATAGCAGACGCACTAACACACGTGCTCCGCACCAGTTGCACAGCTCCTGATGTACACAGGATGATGCTCACTGACTTATGAAGGTCGCTGCTCCCTTTGACTGTAAGTGCAGCTGTGTGCTGCCACCAAAACTAGTCTTGGAACTTTTTGATACCACCTTGTGTAGAAGTAAAAGTTAGGGTTGTTATTATTGGGAATCATTAAATAAACAGACAAAAAAACATATTTTTTGCACAGATTACAAATACAAAGTATTTTATAATCTTAATTTAGCTCCACATACTTACCATTAAGAGAATCTCAATCCTTGTGGTTTTTTTTTTTTTTTGTGTCTAATTTAAAAAAATATTATTCACAAAGCCAATGAAGAAATATTGTAATTCACTGAGCTCTTTATTAGGACCACTGTAGTACTGTACACTTGGCAGAGCCTTACATTTCTCTCAAAACAGCCTCAAATATTAGTTGCATGGATTCCACAACGTGTTTAAAACATCTCTGTAGGCCATGTTTACCTGGTTGTGCACTTTATTGCTGTGACTCTACCATTCTACAATATCACAAAGTGTTCTACTGGATCCAGATTCCTGGGAAGTTCCTAGGAAGGCCACATATTATCATTGAGCTTATTGTCATGTTCATGCGACTAGCTTAAAGCAGCATAGGCTTTGTGACATGGTGCATTAATATGATGGAGATGTAGCCATTAGGAGATGGATGAATTATAGTGATAAGTGGTCAACAACAATTCAAACACTTATACAACGTTTTCATTCTAGGGGAGGAGATGGAGGTGTGGGGGAGAACTACAGATACCGTGAAGTCTACCATGTCAACAGACTGGAGAGGGAATGAAACACAGAGACTATCGTCAGGAAGGGACAGAGCGGACTCCACGGACCTGGGAAAGCTGAGGTCCTTTAAAGGAGAACTATTATGCAAAATAAATTTCTGAGGTATCAGAATACCTAGTGCATCAACATCCTGAAGCATCGGGGACTTATCAGTTTCTTGATATGGTCTCCAATTTCCCTGGATCTCAGTCTGACCGAGCATTCATGAAATGCGCTCCACAGCACCTAAACAATCTGCTGCTAATGTCCCAGACACCACAGCACAGCCCCAATGGTCTAGTCATGCCGCAAGGGGCCAGAACTGCTCTGGAAGTCCAGGGAGAATCTACACAATATTAGGCTTTGTGTTATGGTTGATCAGTCAGTGTATATACACAGGGTGTTTTTTTTTTTTTTTTTTTTACTTCTTTTTGTTTTATTAGACAGACGGGTCATCCATGTTCAGTTTTGGTGAAACTTGTGCCAATTGCAGGTTCTGCTTTCTGTTTTTGGCTGACAGAAGTGGGATCTGAGATGCTCCTCTGCTGCAGTAGGTCACCCTTTTCAAGGTGTGCCATGTTCTGCATTCTGAGATGCTTTCTGCTCACCACAGCTGTAATTTTCTGAGTAACTGTAACCTTTTTGTCAAACCAATTGGGTGACGAGATAATTGCATGAATGAGTGTTGGTACAGATGTTCCTAATAAAGTGTTTAGTAAGTGTACTGTAACTGGAGCAGGTATATTAATAATATTTCATAGCTGTTGTAGAGTATGTACTGACAGTCATGTACACACAGGCCATGGGCTTGTTCCTGCCTCAGCCACCAGCTCCGGACAGTGATGAGGAGGAAGATCCTGAAGGAGCTGCTGCATGCCGGAGCCACGTGTCCATTCCTACGGATCCTGGTAACATGCCCTCAAGTAAACTCACCTGAAAGATCCATTTGTACCGTTCAAACACTGCTGGCTAATATTTGTTTTCACACTGTTCACAGATCATGTGGAGCTCGTGAATAGGACGATGGCAGCAGTGAACCTGCCGTCTCTGGGGATCCCTGCCTGGGCTCGTGCACTTACAGATGACCAGTTCTTCTTAAAGCATGGTTCAACCCTCCAATACAAATCAATCACCTCTCTGGACAACACCATCACATGGAGGAATAAAGCTGTTCTGGGGAAAGCAAATCTTGATCATTAAAACTGTTACATAGTTCAGTAACTTTACTTGCACCTTATTTCCTAATCTGTACAGTAAACTATAACTCAAATCATTCCATCTGTCTCTTCCTTTCAGTATAGCTTTCAAGGACACTTTTAACACAGTAGGCAATCGACCTGTGTGTGCAGTGATTTGTGGACTGCTGAATTCCTTGATTTTTTTTTTCTTTCTTCAAACACAGTGCACTCTAATGCCATGTTAGGTCAGGCATATAGCCGTCCAAGTCAATAATCTTAATACAGTGAGGGATATAAATACTGTATGTATTTGATCTCTTCATGATCTACCATACTTCTAATGAAGATATCAATGTCAAATCTACACACATAATGCTTTACCTATAAAACAACAAAACTATACAATAAAATGTAATCATTAATCTCAATTTTGCAAAATAAAAGGACCTGGCTTGCATCAGTCACATGACTGCCATTAACCAATGCTCGCCCTTGAGGATCAGAGCGCGCTCGTTACGAGCCGAGTACGAGCTCGCAAAGTGCACGTGAATTTTCTGCAGGCTGGATGGTGCAACAAAACATTAAATAGGGTGTACAGCGCACACTATAGTCTATAACAACAAATGAATTTAAATAAATGAGCGTGCTGTTTGTGCAACAGCACGACAAACATGACCTGTCCTTTTATGAACTGCACAAGTAGTGGTGGTCATTAACTGCTAGCTAACTTCCATGTTTTCGAACTTGTTTTGTTTTAAAGTAAGTTACAGGACTTTTCCCTTCTTTCCTGGAGGGCTTTTATTTCACTAAAAACGATCTAATATGGATATCCATGTAATTATGGATTATTATATTTATGATATTTAAAAAAACCACTGTTTTTAAAGAAAATATATTAAGTAATAGTTGATATTTTAGATAACCTGTTTATTTTAGTTCAAATTAGATAAAATGCAGATTTTACAGCAGTAACATTATTGTATTTCTACTGTTTAAACATTTAATAAGCACTGCACGTGCATGCTTGTGTGTTTTATGGGTATAGATTTTTAAAAATTATTACTAATAACAAATATTCCAGACATGCATCGTAATAAGAGGAGGAAGAAACCGCTACAAAAGGAGCTGTGTAAGGCTGCTAAAGGCAGTGGATCCCTCCATATTAGATTCGTCATGAATTTGAGTTGTTGTTATTCTGTGTTCTGTCTTTTTTAACTTTGAGCACCCGCCCCTTTAAACGTCTCTGCACGGCCCTGATGCAAAGCATCCTTAGTACTAAGATCGAGCTCAGATAGAATGGGGGGGGGGGGGGGGGCTGCATGAAGAAGGGCCTGTGGTGTAAAACCTGTGCAAAGTTTTTTTTTTGTCAACAACAAAACTACTAGAAACTGAAATGAAGGGGGGAAAAAAACAAAACGGTGATAAAGGTTAATAATTTCTTATGATTTGAGACATCTCAAAGCTGTCAATCTCCCAGCAGCCTTGCAATATGTTATTTGTGGTGCCTGAATACTTTTCCCATGAGACTGTTCCATATAGAATTCCACCAATCAAACCAGCAGCACCTACAGTAACTAGCACATCCGTCACCAAAAGCCCCATGCTACAATTAACTCACAGAGATTACACTTGGTCCTATTCTGGTGTTTGATGTCAACATTAACTGAACTTCTTGACCTGTACTTGCATGATTTTATGCACTGCGATGTCACCACATGACTATCTGACTGGATGACTGCATAAATGTAAAGTTGCTCCTTTTAAAGTGTACTGGGAATGGATTTGCACATTCATAGTTGTATACAGTAGATAAGTAAATTGGTTTCAGATGAATAAGAACAACATTCGAGTTCCTAAATTAGTATATCAAGTTTAATTGAACCACTCCCCTGACACTGATTAGTTAATTATTTGCTTAAGTAAATAATTAAAAAGTCTAATAAACATTTTTGTTTGTTTGTTACATCACTGAAATCTGTTGGTTTCAAACTCACTTCCATTTGCATCCAGTGTCAATCAGACTAAACACGAGGTTACTGCCAGCTTCCTACAAGCAGCTACAGTATGTACAAATACAGTCAGTCTCAATACTGCCACACAGTTTACTTGCAATCAGATGTGAGATTAAAAACTAAAATCAGAAGCAAGATGCAAAATAAAGAACAATAACACTTTATTATAGAAAATACCACACTGTATTTATGATTGTGGAATCTTGTTTTAAATCTTTCAAAGCTTATAAAACTTTAGAGACTAGCATGTTTTAACAAAAACTACAGTAGGTGAAGAATGTGTCAGTAATTTCCTTAAAACTTCGCAGCCTCTGAAGAATTTAACTGAAAACTACTTCGGAAAAGCAGTCTATTCAGAACTGGGTGATGAAATATCTATATGTCCAAAAGTATGCGGACACAATCATCAAAAGGCCAGAAGCTGATCGAGCATGCCAGTGCCCCTGTGTGTATAACGACTTCTAATCGGTCTTGTATGTCAAGGTCGGAGTAGAATTTAACCTTGACAGAGCCTGGACTTGGGAAGACTTGTATAGAAATATAGACTGTGGACTCAGCTCACCCATCTCACCAATGCTCTTGGAGATATACAGATAAATCAAGGTCGTGTTTTTATATTTACTGGAAATCCTTCCCATAAAAGTGGACACCGTTATACACTGCCTGGCAAAAATAATAAATAAATAAAAATGTTTACCTTTAACTTTGATTATGAGTGTTTTTCTTTTTTTATGATCGAACTTCAAGTGTTTAAGTGATTTTTTTTCTTCATTTCTTTCCCAAATTTGATGGATCGCCATTATTCAATGAAACATTCCATGTTTTAATAATGTATTAAAGCGTTCTTAAGCCAGTTCCAGTCATTTCAAATCCCCATAGTTGTTTTCTGTGCTTGATGCAGGCTGATAATTTGACCTTTCTGCAATGTAAATTTTTTGGCCAGGCAGTGTACAGCTCCATATTAATGAACACCTAGTTGTAATGGTCAGGTGCTCGCATAAATGTACAAAAAATGTGGACTTTTAATGCACATTAGTCTTTGGTGAATTCACCAAAATAATTCTCCAGAATGCCTTCAACGTCTTCTTCGTCATAATCCCGTACCTTGAAAATCGAGCTTCCCATCTTGGCCTCTGCGTGTTGTATCATTGCAGGCAGCACTAAAGAACCAAGAATAATATTAAGCACAAGATGTTAAAGATATTTTTGTAGAATTCTACACTAAATGTTGCTCTAGTTATAATTGAAATATAGGGATGCTCATATTAACCGTTAACCGAAAGAATGAATTTTGACCAATTATTACTATCAATTAAACGGTTTAAAATGTTTTTTATATATATATATTTTTTAATTAAGTGTGCCTAGGAGCACTTATTACTCTTCCCCCAGAATTGCCCCCGAAATCCATTTATTATTCTTCCGCGTAAAATTTTGGACCGTTTCTCGCCCCGCAGGTTTGAGACGACCCTCACGTATGTTACACCGTTTCGTGCGGCTCGATCGGGATTTTTTAAAAATAAAAACTAGACAGTTTGTGGTTTGAGGCAGGCCTGCTATTTTTTTTAACCGAAAAAACTTAGTGGCCAATGTATGAAAAAATCTGCCTACCTGAGGCAAGCTTCAAAAGTATTTCAGCGTGTTTTCGTTTTGTAATCTTAATTTGTTATTTAAGTAAAAAATATTTAGTGCAGGCCTATTTATTTTATTCTTTTTATTTATAGTACTTTGTTTTTCTCTGTTGTCGGAAACGCTGCAGGTGCGTGAAAATTTGACGATGTGTGAATCCAGATTCAGATTAAGTTTAAACTTAAAATAAAAACTGAAAAAAAATGTTTGTATATTTAATCAGACACTCCTCAGTTCTATTTTCATTTAATTCTGATTTAATATTCTAATCGGATCAGTTACAGCGGCACGGTGGTGTAGTGGTTAGCACTGTCGCCTCCAGGGACTCCAGGGTCCGGGTTCGATTCCCGTCTCTGTGTGCATGGAGTTTGCATGTTCTCCCCGTGCTTGGTGGGTTTCCTCCGGGTACTCCGGTTTCCTCCCACAGTCCAAAGATATGCAGATTAGGCTAATTGCCGTTCCCAAATTGACCATAGTGTGTAAATGTGTGTGTGTGTGTGCTCTGCGATGGATTGGCACGCTGTCCAGGGTGTACCCCGCCTCGTGCCCTGAGTCTCCTGGGATAGGCTCCAGGTCCCCGCGACCCTAAATACAGGATAAAGCGGTACAGAAGATGAATGAATGAATCGGATCAGTTAACGGTTAATGTTCGGATAACGAACGGCGGTTGACGGTCGGGAAAATTAAATTCGAATTGAGCATCCCTAGTAGAAGTGAACAACTGCAGGGGGCAAATATGGCGGAAACGGAATTATAGAATTAATATAGCATTAATATACCCCTACTGAGAGAATATTAATGTTAAGACTTAAGGAGTAATCAGATTACCTTTCCCTGATGAGGGTCGGAAAAGGCAGAGAGTCCTCTTTTTTAAAACCATGGCTTGACCAATTTCATAACCCACACCAAAGGATGGATGGGTTACTTCAGCAACTACAACTGGGAAAGTAAAAAAAAAAAAAAGTTATTACATTTTAATGCAATTCAAAGCCTCCCTTCTATTACAGGGGCTTTTTTCCCCTTCTGTCTCGGGTCTCACGTGTTTAAAATGGTGCTAATGGACTGGACAAAGACTTTTCATGTACAAGTATCTCTTTTCCAGCAGCCAAATGATTGGCTACATTTTTGGGTGTGTCCATCAGGGTTTGACATTAACCTTTTTGCTCACTGGCCAATTTGTGGCTAGTGGATTTCCGGAGTCAATCGCCATTCAGCCTTTTTACTATGTTAAAAGGTTTATTATGTTATTCATTCATTCATTCATTTTCTATACCGCTTAATCCTGTGTTCAGGGTCGCGGGGGACCTGGAGCCTATCCCAGGAGACTTCGGGCACTAGGCGGGGTACACCCTGGACAGGGTGCCAATCCATCGCAGGGCACACACACATACACACACTCACACACCCAATCACACACTACGGGCAATTTAGGAACGCCAATTAGCCTAACCTGCATATCTTTGGACTGTGGGAGGAAACCGGAGTACCCGGAGGAAACCCACCAAGCACGGGGAGAACATGCAAACTCCATGCACACAGAGACGGGAATCGAATCCAGACCCTGGAGGTGCAAGGCGACAGTTCTAACCACTACACCACCGCGCCGCAGTTTATTATGTTAATGTTTGTTATATCTAGATTTACTTATAAATGACAGCATACACTGTATCACTATAGTAGTAGTCAAGGATCCGGGTACTGAAATGGCCAGTCTGCAGTCCAGATCTTTCCCCTATAGAGAACATTTGGCGCATCATAAAGAGGAAGGTGCGACAAAGAAGGCCCAAGACGATTGAACAGTTCGAGGCCTGTATTAGACGAGAATGGGAGAGCATTCCTATTTCTAAACTTGAGAAACTGGTCTCCTCAGTCCCCAGACGTCTGTTGAGTGTTGTAAGAAGAAGGGGAGATGCCACACAGTGGTGAAAATGGCCTCGTCCCAACTTTTTTGGGATTTGTTGACACCGTGAAATTTGGAATCAACATATTTTTCCTTTAAAATGATACATTTTCTAGGATTAAACTTTTGATCTGTCATCTGTGTTCTATTCTGAATAAAATATTGATGCCATCTCCACATCATTGCATTCAGTTTTTATTCACAATTTGTTTAGTGTCCCAACTTTTTTGGAATCCGGTTTGTATTTGTATTGTGTGTGTGTGTGCGCGCGCGCGCGCAATGCATGTGTGAATTGTCCTACCAAAGAATAAACTACCCGCCAATGTGGCTAGTGAGACTAAAGTTATTAACCGCCACAACTGAATTTTACCCGCATTTGACGGGTGGGCGGGTGCAAATGTTAAGCCCTGGTGTCCATGTTCAGTATTAAAAATATGGATTCCATATTAGCAGCTCATATATAAGTTGACACTCTGGGCTATAAAAGATGTTTTTTCTATCTAGCCTACTAAGTTTAAAAGTTATACTTTTATTGTGGCACTTGTATAGTGTTACATTTAAAAAATAAATAAATAAATTATATATATATTATATATTAATATATATAATATATTAATTAATTTGTTAATACATAATGAAAAAGTCAGATGCCCAATTTTCATCCCACAGAACGAAACATTGGTTTGCTATAAGAAATTGTTAAAATAATATAATGAATATATGTGAAGATAGTTGTTTCAAAAAGAAAGATAAAGAAATATTCCTTAATCAAAATCTGTCTCACCATCAGACTGAGCCAGCCACTCCATATCACGGTCATAGATAGCTTCGTCTCCTCCTGGTAGAGAATCTTCACCTGAGTCAGAAACAAATCATGTATATTAAATAAAATGATCATGCAAGTTCGGCACTAGTGCTAAGAGATTAATGCTGAATAATGTTGAGAAGTAAGGCAAGTAAACACTTGTAACTACCATGTGAGCATCATGCAGACTGCATATCTAAATAACCAAACAACAGCCTCAAGCCCTGTCCATTCATATCAAACACACCAACTTATTTATAGTTTTTGTGAGCATGTGTGTGTGCACGTAAAGCAAAAGAGTGTCATTAGAGAGGTTCCTTGTTAAATCAGTTTTGAGAAAAGAATCCCGACAGAGCAGTGTTTCCATTAGTGGGTGTGTGCATGCATATCGTCCTACACAATAGCCCTCTCCCTCCTCTCGTCTTACTTCAACTTCACACACACACCTGCGTGTACACACGTACACTAACAGAAACACTGCTCTGTTCGGATTCTTTTCAAAGATAAAATGCAGGTTCATCTTTTAATTTTTACTTTATATTTTTGGGTTAATTATTTTTTATATTAATATGTTTGGGTTGTACAACGAATCATCAGATCACCCATTATTTCTTATGGGGAAATTTGCTTTGATATACGAGTCTGAGCCCTTTCACAGGCTGCAAACCATAACAAATTTCAAACTGACCACAAAGTGATCAATTCCTCTGAAATTTTGTCTTTAAATTTAAGGATTAAAATGAATGTTTAAATGCTATGTCATTAATATATACTTAAAAAGTGAAATTGTTGATAATATTCCCAAATGACCTTGGAGGTCTGTAAATTGCTAACTTCTGATGTGTGCTACTCAATAAAAATGTTAAAATCTAAAATATTTTTTTTATTATACGTTATTTTGTATTATTTTAACATTATAATGAAGGGGCTCATTTAAAAAAGGTTTAAAATTTTAACAAAATGGGGGGGGGGGGGTAATGTGGGTTAGGGTTAGGGAATTGGAATAAATAAAGTTGTCACACTTTTAGAATCGCAATTTCAATAGAATCATATCTACATTACTTACAGTATAGTGATAGCAACATATTGGGAGGTGACTGGTGATTCCCATCCCTAAAGTAAAGTTATTTAAAGAAGTCAAAATGACAACTGGCGGCATGGTGGTGTAGTGGTTAGCACTGTCGCCTTGCACCTCCAGGGTCTGGGTTCGATTCCCCGGCCAGGCTCGATTCCTGTCTCTGTGTGCATGGAGTTTGCATGTTCTCCCCGTGCTTGGTGGGTTTCCTCCGGGTACTCCGGTTTCCTCCCACAGTCCAAAAAGATATGCAGGTTAGGCTAATTGGTGTTCCCAAAATTGACCTTAGTGTATGAGTGTGTGCCCTGCGATGGATTGGCACCCTGTCCAGGGTGTACCCCGCCTTGTGCCCTAAGCCTCCTGGGATAGGCTCCAGGTCCCCCGCGACCCTGAATAGAGGATAAAGCGGTATAAAAGATGAATGAATGAATGAATGAAAATGACAACTTAATAAGTGCTTCACCAGGGTGAGGCTTTGAATAGTGCAGCAACACTTCCACCTTTTCTGTCCTGAAGACAGGCGTTCATAATGTGCATAAAGTTTAAAAGAGAGGGAGTGACTCTGAGATCTGGTGCATTGATCCTATGGTCTTACCATGTATAATAGAAAATCATTATTATTCATTCATTGAGATTAAATAATTATATAAAATGACTTGTCGGTAAGAGATCAATTAGTCATCAAAGCTACCTTGGTAAAGATTAGCGAGTAGGAGAGGAACTACAGTACCAGACCCCTATCATCAACGAGAGCCCAGTGGAGAGAGTGGACAGCTTCGGATATCTCGGTGTTCACCTCCACCTTGAACTCTTCTGTCACACCTACAGCACATCTCACCACTGTCTTACAGCTCTCATCCATGTCCTGCACCACTCTAACATACTTCTCTGCCACTCCAGACTTCCTCATACAGAACCACAGCTCCTCTCTCGGCACCCTGTCGTACGCCTTCTCTAAATCTACACTCTCGGCACCAATACACTTCTCCTCCATTCATCTGGAATCCTCTCACTCTCCAAGATCTTGTTAAACAGACTAGTCAGAAACTCTACTGCTAAGCACTTCCACAGGTATGTCATCAGGACCAACAGCATTTCCACTCTTCATCCTCCTCAACGACCTTCTCACCTCACTTTTACTAATATTTGCTACTTCCTGCTCCACAACAGTCACCTCTTCCACTCTTTCTTCTCCCTCATTCATCAACTCAACAACTCATTTCTTTTCCCTGTACATAACAACCTACGCAGGTTTTTTTTTTTTTTTTTTTTTGCGCATGCGCAAAACAACCTACGCGACACTTTGCGCATGCGCACCCAGTAGAAAATGAACGAATCACTCTCCGTGCCGACTCCGTTCTTCTGAGTCACATTAAAGACTCGTTCAAAGTGAGTTCAGCCTTAGGACGCTGTATTTACCTTTCTCTGATATATCATCGTGGCTAAAAACCTGTCCGTGCGTTTGCAGTTTCTTCACGATTTTCTGAAAAATCTTCACATCCTGCCTTCCACCCTTGATGCTCCCACAGAAATATATATTCATCGCGTAGAGTCTTTTTTTTTTTTTAAAGAGACTAGAGCTGCGCTGCGTAAAGACGCCGCTCTATAGATACAGTTATTGCGTCTTGCGGGTTTGTTGATGAGCGCCCCCTGGTGGCAGTCAAACCAAATCGCGCTACTTTAAAGTATAAACAATTGTTTGTTAAAATAATTGCAAATAATGTTTGGGAAAAAAAACGATGTTAAAAAAACATCGAAGTATAAAGTTTTACAACCCGAGAACGAAGCGTTTCTGTTGTGTTTGGCGTGACCTTTACGTCATCAGTACGCGTTTCCGCTTCCGTGCGGAAGTAAATGATGCGTTTGAAGCTTCAGCTGAGCCTTTAGGTGTTTGTTTACAGTGATAAAGGAAATATCTGTCGGAACCGTCGAAGCAGGTGTCGACAACACTGCTGATACAAGGTATATAAAGTTAAACAGCCCTTTTGTGTTTCACTCGCTGACTGGAGTTGTGTTCTTTCTGTTAGCCGTAGCAACCGGGTTAAAGTGTGCTGTGTTTCTCACAGAAGGCGGTGAATGGAAGTGGAGAGGACTCGGGTCATGGGTCCAGAAAGAGTGCTGCCGAACTCGGAGGAGGATCTGGGGCAGGAGAGAGTGTCAGAGCCCGCGGCCGAGGAGTGGAGCGGAGAGGAGGCTGAGGAAGAGGAGGAAGGAGCCCCAGGGGAGGAAGAGGAAGACAGCGAGGGGTATTATTACCAACCTCTGAACCAGGAGCCTGATGGAGTTCACAACACACAGCTGGAACAAAACGACGAAGCGACACACGCGGAGCAGCTGCAGGAGGTTCAGGAGAGAATAGAGGTAACGGAGAGCTCCCAGGGTCTCACACACACGCACATCTGTCTGGGCTTAAAGCATCTCTAAGCTTCTTTAATAATAATATTTGTCTAAAGAAAGACACTTCGTATATAATAAAGTAATATTACTACAACTAAGTTATATTTGGTATATTATATTTCATAATGCATCTTTTAAATTAAATGTTTTCCCCTTAAACAGAAATGTTACTCATCGGGCCGGGAATTTAACGTGTTAATTTAGATTAATTAATTACACGGAAATTATTATTTTTTATATATATATTTTTTAATTTCTTATTTTTGCACCGCGGAACGTTTCTCACTGGATGCGTTTCGCCGGACCGATTATACTGGAGCACC
This sequence comes from Channallabes apus, assembly GCA_030522415.1. Lineage (NCBI taxonomy): Eukaryota > Metazoa > Chordata > Actinopteri > Siluriformes > Clariidae > Channallabes > Channallabes apus. The sequence continues at coordinate 32,222,722 of CM060118.1, forward strand.
AACTAGCGTTCAGACAAAAACAAACCACAGTGAACATGGACAAAGAAGCTGATGAGACGCTTTGGTTGGCCCTGTGTGTTATTTTTGCATCAATATGCACAACTAACATCGACAATATTACTTGCTTTTTGTGTGAGACAACCAGAGGAAAAGAAATGGAAGCATGAAGAAAATTGTATTCTTCTTTTACTGCATTCAGTGCACACGACACGTATAGTATACAGCGCCGTATTATTGCCCCCTGGTGGCCCGCCAGTGAATTAACATCAAACTCAAATATATTACACTGTGGATGGGAAATTTTGTTATAAAAAACGAATGGATGGAATCGTCGATAAGAGCATGGTTGTGTGCAAGCTATGCAACACGGAATTCGCATATCACCGCAGCACATCGAGCCTCAAGTATCACATAGGGTGATATAAAATAAGGTCAAATATTTATATGCGATTAATTAATTACAAAGCTTCTAATTAATTAGATTTTCTTTTAATCGAGTCCCGGCCCTAGTTACTAATGAACATGAACGACATTAATACACCAGATAAATTATCTTCAGGTCACTTTGAACTAAAAATTAACAGAATTTATTATTTTTTTAATATATATTTTGATCACTTCACTTCCTTTTCCATCAGAAGGATTTTAAATTATTTAATTTAGTTTTCTGTGCAGAATATTATTAATAATTCCTCAATTGTACAGGGTGGACCAAAAGTCTGGGTCCATGTCCAGATACGCAAATTGACAGCCTCTGACGTTTTACGGCAATTAATAAAACACTGAATACAAGATGCACAAAAATAAGACCTTTGACTTCAGATGACTCAAATGGGTGTTATGTCCATTTTTTTATTAGATCTCTTATTGTTAGTTTTGAAGCCATCTTGGGTGTGAAATATTCACACAAGGGGAAAATGTCAGTGAATCCAGACATTTTGTGGCCCCTTACATTGTGTGTTATAATATTTCATAGCTGTTGTAGAGTATGTAATGACAGTCATGTACACACAGGCCATGGGCTTGTTCCTGCCTCAACCACCAGCTCCAGACAGTGATGAGGAGGAAGATCCTGAAGGAGCTGCTGCATGCCGGAGTCACGCGTCCATTCCTATGGATTCTGGTAACATGCCCTCAAGTAAACTCACCTGAAAGATCCATTTGTACTGTTCAAACACTGCTGGCTAATATTTGTTTTCACACTGTTCACAGATCATGTGGAGCTCGTGAAAAGGACGATGGCAGCAGTGAACCTGCCTTCTTTGGGGATCCCTGCCTGGGCTCGTGAGATTTCAGATGACCAGTGGAAGGACATGGTAGACAAGACTCTGCAGTCGCGGCAGAGCTCAGCAGGTCTCTTACTGCAACGTAAATGAAATTACTTTTCAAGAAGCCTTTATCACATTCTCCACACAGCTCGAAATTACATCCCTAATAAAGCATCAAGAACTCTAAAACCTTGTAGGATTTGATGAATAGTTTCAGAATAGTTCATGTGGCTCCATCAACATTCCCAAACTATTGTAACTTCTGCAGCTTATTGATGCATATGTGTGTCCTGCACATTCAAAAATGTATTTTTGTCTTTTATTTTTAACTTTATTTTTATTCTGTACATACATGAACATCTGTACAAAATATGACTTTCATAATATGTAATGCTCTGCCTAATTAAAGTACATCATATGTACATATGACCTGGAAAGCAGCTTAAGATTAGTGTTAGACTTGGGCACAGAGGATGGGGAGAGAAAGAGGAGCGGGGGGGGGGTGGAGAGACCCATCCTTTCAGAAACTTCTCCTACAGCATGTGTAAATGTACAGCATGTCTACAGTCCAGTCTACAGCTCGTGCCAGCTTGATGTCCAGAATTTTGCGTGTCAAATTAAAACTTTCCCTTGAAGTGAACTGAAGACTCTGGACATGACCTGTTCTAGATTATTTTGGCATTTTTATACACACAGCATTTTCGATCCATCAAGCAAACATTACAGCAGAAGTTCTTATGAGAACCCAGATAACTTTTCATGTACACAGTAGCAGGGACATCTTATCAAGCATCAATATATTTTTTTTACTGTCTGGCAGCCTGTTCAAGAAGTGAGTATTCTCTTGGAATGATCAGAATGAGTGATAATTCACTTTGCAGTAGATGAAAGTTCAAATGACTGAACAGGTGAAGGGAAATGAAAGAAAATACAGAGGGGCCCAAAAAATGTATAGACTCAACAGTGATCAATGCCCTTAAAAAAAAAAAAAAACTCGAATTGAATTATGGCAGCGAGTTGTATTATTTTTTTTACTCTAAAGGTGTCAGTAGACGCACCATAGTTGATGCCATCATGTGACTGTCGGAAGAGAGGCATATATTTTCATGAAGTGTGTATAAATTTTTTTGGTTAACTCTGTATGATCTTAGTGTGAGGTGGAAGGAGGCATTTATAAGCCATGTGACGAGCAAGGCTGTCACCCTGTACAATTATTTTGGAGGAATAACTGCAGCCTGTCCATTACCCATACAGCCACTGCTGGAAAGTTAAAGAAGCATCTCTTGTCCACTTTACAGTAAGAAGGCCTGAACGTTATTTCTGTTCAACCAAACCTTCATTTTTCTCCCTAGTATCTTCTTTCTGAAAACATTGCTTACTCTCTGCATGACCCATCAATCAATGGGAAGTTATAACAAAAGGCAGAGGTGATGCTTACACTGGACTAGCTTTTCCCACCGAACATGGTAGATGAAATATGGGACTTTTTGTTCGTTTTTAAATATCAAACTATAAAATAAATAAAAAGTTGTTTAAAGGGAATTGTTAGGATTTTTTGGTGATTAGTAGAAAAAAAAAAATAATAATTACAAACATGGAACCACATCATGGAATCATGTGTAATGATCGATAACATGTGACCACATTGGTTCTGAGGTACATAACATTGAGATACAGCATTCTTTTTGTAGAATGATAACGAAATGTGGAATGGTCTGCTGGTGTTTTTAGAGGTCAGCACTTTCAATTCAGCACCTTACAGTGTTGTGTTCTCAGTTCAACAGTAAGGCAAGAAACAGACTGAACATTCAATCCTATGTTGACAGTCAGCATAAATGTGACTACAGGCATAAATAAAAACATAGCGATTCTGCCATTTGGCTACTTCACAGCAAGGCTTTCAGTTCACACACATCAGACTGCAACTAGCACATGCATCTGGACCAAAACAAAAACAAACAAAAAAAAAACCTGGCAAATTTCTTTACATCAGTCGCTGAGCTGATAGCAAAAGCTTGAACTTGAGACATCTAAGAGGGAAGCATGATGCCTTGTCTTGAGGTATTTTCCATGTACTTATGCACAATTTTACGCATTTTTCTTTAAACTTATTGCATGAGGACACCAAGTAGTAACAACAGTTAAGTTACGCAGGAGACAAACAGCTCCACGGACCATGGAGACTGCCTGTGGTAGTTTTGATATAAATTTTACATTCATACGCAAACCTATGAAATCTCTGTCCCACAAGAGCAAGGCAACATGATCCAGAAATAAAGACCTACATTCCCAAACCTGGCTCAAGCAGATGCGCTTGTCACTAATGGGTTGCTTTGTAACTGTTTTTTGATAACACCGTCTGGTTGCCTAACCGAAGACAGATGTACGGGGCCAACGAGGGGAAAAGCAAGAAAACAATAGTGTAAAAGCAGAGCAGGAGATGAAGACAGTAAAATGTAGACAACAATATAAAGAACAGTAAAAAATAAAGAGGAAACATTGTTTTAAAAAATAAATCATGGTAATACAATCCAAATACTCTTTAAAATGATTGCATTTCAATGACAACTCCAAATCACAAAAAAAAAAAACAGAGAGAGAGAGACAGAAAGAGAGAGAGAGAGAGCTGGGGGAACAGGAGCTCTTCACTATTGCACGCTGGCCAGGATTTTGCAGAAAGGCCTCTCCAAGAGGAAGTGATGAAGGAAAGAGGCAGAGACAAAAGGAGGAAAGGAGGGGAGTATACAGCAGGCGACATTTCTGGACAAATACAAGTGGGACAGTCTAGGCATGGTGCAGGTGACTGGTTGTGGTGTTCCTCAGTCAGAGGGCTTCCTGGTTAGCAGTCAGGTACTCTTCCGCCCGCTTGTGGGCCTCCAGAGCCTTTATAGTGTACACATCCTGCGGCAGCTCTGACTTTCGTCGCATAAGCACCTTGTCCTTCTTTATGTCCTTCGTTCCCTGAAAGTAATTGAATAACTGATTACATCTTCTGCGAAAAAAAAAAAAAAAAAAAAAACCCAGCTCATCTGCTGGTCCCCTGGTCAACCTCTACTCTAGCTGCACATCACCCGCTTAATTGATAATTGCAAAACAACACATCCCACTGTTTAAAGTTATATTTGATGGTATGGAATGTTCCAGAAAGCCACCTTGTTGTTAAGTTAAGAATAGGAAAAGAAAACCCACAGCTTGTTGTGTGACTAAGAAAACATCTCTCCTGAAACCTTTTGAAAGCTGTGATACTGAATAAAATTGATGATTAAACAAACATTTCACTTTGTTGAAAAAAATGCAGGTTTTTCAAATCTATATTAAATTATGTGGAGCATACATGCCATACATGTTCTTGTGTATGAGCTGTTAGGTTACCAAAAAAAAAAAAAAAAATTTATATTACACGCACTGAGCACTTTAATACCAAACTAATACAGGTTAGGGCATTTCTTCTGCCCTCAAAACACAACTGTATTGTTCAAGGTATACAGTAGATTCAACAAGATGTTGGAAACATTGCCTTTTTGATTCATGCTGAAAGGATTCCATCCTCCAATAACTGCAGATATTTCAAGTTAACTCTTTCATGCTCATTCCAGCAAAATGTATAATTTTAAAGGAAAAATATGATGATTCCAAATTTCAATAAGAGGCTGGAAAAAGTAAATTTGAGCATAAGGAAGAGCTGGAAGACCAATTAACAGTAATTAGGTTAATTGGCAACATGATTGGGTATAAAAAGAGCTTCTCAGAGTGGCAGTGTCTCTCAGAAGCCAAGATAGGTAGAGGATCACCAATTCCCACAATGTTGCGCAGAAAGGTAGTGGAGCAATATCAGAAAGGTGTTACCCAGCGAAAAATTGCAAAGACTTTGTAGTTATCATCATCAACTGTGCATAATATCATCCGAAGATTCAGAGAATCTGGAACAATCTCTGTGCGTAAGGGTCAAGGACGTAAAACCATACTGGATGGCCGTGATCTCCGGGCCCTTAAACGACACTGCACCACAAACAGGAATGCTACTGTAAAGGAAATCACAGAATGGGCTCAGGAATACTTCCAGAAACCATCGTCAGTGAACACAATCCACCGTGCCATCCGCCGTCGCCAGCTGAAACTCTACAGTGCAAAGAAGAAGCCATTTCTAAGCAAGATCCACAAGCACAGGCGTTTTCATTGGGCCAGGGATCATTTAAAATGGAGTGTGGCAAAATGGAAGACTGTTCTGTGGTCAGACGAGTCATGTGGGACGCCATGTCATCCGGACCAAAGAGGACAAGGACAACCCAAGTTGTTATCGACGCTCAGTTCAGAAGCCTGCATCTCTGATGGTATGGGGTTGCATGAGTGCGTGTGGCATGGGCAGCTTGCACGTCTGGAAAGGCACCATCAATGCAGAAAAATATATTCAGGTTCTAGAACAACATATGCTCCCATCCAGACGTCATCTCTTTCAGGGAAGACCCTGCATTTTTCAACAAGATAATGCCAGACCACATTCTGCATCAATCACAACATCATGGCTGCGTAGGAGAAGGATCCGGGTACTGAAATGGCCAGTCTGCAGTCCAGATCTTTCCCCTATAGAGAACATTTGGCGCATCATAAAGAGGAAGGTGCGACAAAGAAGGCCCAAGACGATTGAACAGTTAGAGGCCTGTATTAGACAAGAATGGGAGAGCATTCCTATTTCTAAACTTGAGAAACTGGTCTCCTCGGTCCCCAGACGTCTGTTGAGTGTTGTAAGAAGAAGGGGAGATGCCACACAGTGGTGAAAATGGCCTTGTCCCAACTTTTTTGGGATTTGTTGACACCATGACATTTTGATTCACCATATTTTCCCCTTAAAATGATACATTTTCTCAGTTTAAACTTTTGTTCCGTGATTTATGTTCTATTCTGAATAAAATATTGACATTTGCCATCTCCACGTCATTGCATTCAGTTTTTATTCACAATTTGTTTAGTGTCCCAACTTTTTTGGAATCCAATTTGTATTAACAGAGCCCCAAAGCACGCCCAAAAAAAACAGCTTTGAACCACCTCCAGCAGACTGGACTGATGACTCGAGGCAGGTTGTGTCCATGGCTTCATGCACATGTCCCTACCAAGCAGATGTGCTGAAAGTCAACATTGTTCAGAACACGCTACATTTTTCCAGTCTTCTACTGTCCAGTTTTCATGAGCGCACTGCAGCCTCAGCTTTCTATTCTTAGCTGACAGAAGTTGAATCCAACATGGTCTCTTGCTGTTGTAGCGCATCTGCCTCGAGATTCACAGTGTTGTTCATTTGAAGTTGCTTTTCTGCTCACCAAAGTTTTCTGAGTGGTCGTCGGAGTTACTGCAGTCTCCGTGTCAGTCCGGATATTCTCATCAACCTCACAACAAAGTATTTACATTCACACAACTGCCACTCACTGTTTTTACTTCCTGATAAGTGAAATACTGTAGCCATACCTGTGAGGCCTCAGTTTCCACAGTCTTCTTCAGCAGCTGGATGTCCTCAGCAGTAGGAGTCTCTGTCTCCATGGAATAGTGTGGTATCCCTTGGTTTTCATTATACATTATATACTGTACATGTACACAGACAAAAACACATAAAAAAAAATGTGTGCCAACAGGATCTTGCTTGAAATGAACTGAAATGAATTTTTTAATCGGCTCAGGAGTACCATTGTGCAGAAATGGCTAAATTAGAAGAAAAAAAAATTGTAAATGTTTTATAAAAAGGAGGAATGACTGACCGCATCCGGAGGCAGACCGGGTCGGAGACTCGGGTGGACCTTCGTAATCTGACAAAATATAGATATAAGATTAGGGTATTTTACTATTAACCACACTCACACAGACCAAACATAACATAAAATACAACACCGTAATTAAAGTAAGATTTTTTTTTAAGGCCTGCCCTCAGAATGAGGTGCACTGGAGAGAGAAAGACCCTGTGGTAATTAGATTAACCCCGGAAAACTGAGTTTGGAGCAAAAGTACAGTCAAGTTGCAGGTTTTCATTTCAACCAAGACAGATTCAAGACCTGATTGCATCCGTTTTCATCATATGATTGTAGCCTTCAAATATCCTGTAACCAACACCGACTGATCACTTTAATGATAAAATTATATATACTTGTGATTTAACATTTGTTAAAATCACTAACTTGGGTCAGTCTTCACTGCATTTAATAAGGCATTAAAGCTCAGAAATTAAATAGTCAGAATATATGTGATTTCGCTGACAAATTAATGAAATTTCTTTGATTTTCTCTCCCAGTGATGCGTCAAGGCTCGCAATCTGTACCTGAGGATTTTGTTTAGCAATCTGTTCAATCTTGTGCCAGATCTCCTCCCGTTCCTTAAGTTTGTACTTCTCCCTGGGGTGGGTGAAAACAGAACAGGTTACTGGAAATATGTCAGAGCTACACGGACATCTTAAGGTCTCTTTAGGCACTGATGAAACACTTGGATAACAAATGCTACTTATACATTCTGCAGCATATCCGTGTGGAGCAGTTATGCATAAATGTTGTGTATTTTTGTTTGCCCCTTCTTATTCTAGCATTTGTTTTGCTTTTCTACTTCTCTTCACCACTTACTTTTGCTTTTCGGCTTTGTATTGCTGAGTGCAATCGTCAAACAGCTTCTGGTTCATCTCCATGAAGAGTTTCAGGGCGTTGTAAATAAGCCCGTGGATTGTCCTGCAGGAAAAAGAGTACCACATTTATTTACTTACTCACGTATTTCTCTCACACACACGCTGTATGCATGTATGTATGTATGATCAATCTTGTGTTCATGAGCAGTAACAGTGGACATGTAGGTTTCTTACTTGTTCCAATGACTTTTGGAGTTCTTATAAAGAGCAGGAAACATAATGGGGAGAATTTTGGCAGCATTGTCGCTGATCAAGCTCATGATATACTCGTTGTTCCAGTAATACAGCGCCCTCTCAGCAACCTGAAGCATAAAAGGGTGATTTTAGTTAATAGGTTTGAGAATAACAGGACTTAGTTTAGTCATATTTTAGAAATATTAGGACTGATTTAAGGCTTTCCTTCCACACATAGAAATAAAGCATAATGCTCGGACAGGAAAACCAGCTTTTCCGACTCGGCACTCCAAAGTAGATCCACATGCAACAATTAAATAATAGGCAGTCAGTCAACTGTTCCTGGACAGCAAAACGTTGAGCAATGTAGTATGGTCAAGGATAGGAAAACATGACTACAAAGCTGGTATAATCTATTAAAACTATGTGTCAAAACTATTTGACAAAACATTTCATCCACAAAAATATTGAGTAAGTATACATGCACCTGACATTAGTATCACAGACGGTGGTAGGTAGAACGGTGGCTTACCTGAAAGTGAGGACTTGAAACACACTTGGCAAGCTGTCTAAACAGAGGCTCCATAACTTTTACAAACTCTGAGGGCTCAATGACATCCAGAATTTCCTCCAACTCATTCAGGAACATCACCTCTTTAGGACTATGGGTCTTGGGCCAGAACTTCAAGAGACCCATTATAACCTGGAAAAGAGCGAGATAACAGAGTGACATAACAGAAAAACATGAACATGTACACGAAAATGTAATTTGTTTATTTCACAATAATAAAGGCTGGTTGCTACGCTCACCGGTTCAGTAAGGCTACTGTCTTTTTCCAAAAACTGAACAACACAGTATGCCAGCTGCAAGAAAAGGAAAATGCACTTTCAGCCTCTTGTCACAAACACTAAACATGGCCAACACCACTGAACCTTTATTCAGCCTGTGTATTCTACAGTGGTGTTACTGCACTAAGAATATTTGTTGAACAAACACTTTAATTAGGCAATCACAAAGTGCATCTGTGTTACAGGAAAAACAAACTGTTCTATACGAAATCTCTCCTTTTGCAATAGGTCAGTAGATCAAATCTAAGCTTAAACCAAGGCCATCATGTCAAACAAACAAACAAATAAGTAAATACCTGAGGGTGATAGACACTGAGCGACTTGACCTTATGCAGTGGCAGGAGCACTCGAATCAGGAACATTTTGTGTTCCTCTTTCAATGGCAGGGCAAAACCATTAATTATACTGAAGAAAGAAAAAAATAAAGATTCTGGTCATGTGACATACCAGGGTCATTCAAATCAAATCAACACACAGCAAAATAACCCCTAGGTCTGATTTGTCACTATAACATGTTATGTGCATGCCCTCACCTTCCTAGAATTTCCAAAAGCTCTGCAATGCCATTGTGATGCTCTGTTTCATATATAAACCTGCAACAAGATTAGTCGACAAAGTTTAGGCTGGATTTTGCTTCACCATGCAAAGCGACTTCAGCATATGAGCGATCAATCTGGTCGCATGTACAGTACTTCCAGTTGAAAACATTGGAAACCCAAGTGAAGTGGGTTTACATATTTTTTTTTTAATTAAAGACATGGATCCCAAAAACATTTGTAATGCTCGCATTAATAAATTAACCAAGATTCTACAAACTAGGGTTAGGGACCTTTTATCTCGTCTGCTGGTGCTAACAAAACCCAAGAACACGAAAGAGACACAAACACCACTCGATATACCAAACCCAAATGTGTATTACATGAAACAGAAACTGCAGTGCACATAATATGACTATTTACAACTATATACAATAAATATTTTGGTGTATGTGAATAGATGAATAGTCCTGTACACTGAGTGTGTGCATGTGGGGGTGCGGGAATATTGTAACAGCCTCGTCCGGCTTGATCATCGAGGATATGATGAACATTAAAAAAAAAAAAATTTTAATAAAGATGTCCCAATGGTGAGTACAGTGAAACCTCGGATTACAAGTTCCGCAAGACGAGCAAGATTTGTAAAAAAATTTGACTTGAAAAACGAGCACGTTTTTTCTCTCTCTTGCACTGCGGAATTGTGCGTAATCGTCTCCCCTGCTGGCTCTTAGTGATCGTCTGTCACTGGTATAATCAACATCTGTGCACGCGTGTACTACTATAACTATACTATAACATTGAGCCGTGTGTGTGTGTGTGTGTGTGTGTAAACATTTTATTTTGTGTTTGTAAGTGCGTGTGTACTGTTTCTTATAACACGTGTGCACACGAGTAAAGCAAAGGAAAGTCTCAATACAGAGGTTTAAAAATCCATTCTCTTCCTTAGCCCATCACTGTGTATGCGCATGCGTAATTTGACACTGTGCCAGTTCACACACTCACTCTCCTTAATGTGTGTGCGTGTTTGTGTGTGTGAAGCACCCCCTCTCTGCTTCAGAAACACGCACACACATTAGGCGAGAGAGAGAGAGAGTGTGTGAGAACCGGCAGAGCGTCAAATTATGCGCACACTCTGCTCTCCACAGAAACTCTGCTCTATCGCGATTCTTTTCAAAGGTAAAGTGCAAGTTCATTTGTTTTACTTTACAGCAGTGATTCCGGTAGTATGCGCTCACACGAGTGTCATTAGCGATGTTCCTTGATAATTTTTCCCGTCTTTCCGTTAATGTGTGTTTATGTGAGATTCAAATAAGACAGGTTTACTGTTTAAAATGAGAAGGAGGAGACGGGAGGGGAAAAGTAAGAGTTACGTTAGCTTAGCCACACACGCACGCACGCACGCACGCACGCACGCACGCACGCACGCACGCACGCACGCACGCACGCACGCACGCACGCACGCACGCACGCACACACACACACACCCCTGCGTGCATAAACGGAAACACTTATCTGTCTGGATTTATTTTTTACTTGTTTTAAAAAGGTAAAATGCAGGTTAGTTTGGTTTATTTTTACTTTACATTTTGTGCTAATTATTTTTATGTATTTACTTTTTTAGGCTGTGGAACGAATAATTTGAATTTCCCATTATTTCTTATGGGAAAATTTAATTTGGTTTACGAGTGTTTTGGAATACGAGCCTGCTTCCGGAACGAATTATACTCATAATCCGAGGTTCCACTGTACCAGCAGAGAGACAAAGATTCACAATCTTATGCAGCGCTGGGAAAAAGGACCAGCTGTATGTGTATAAACAACAAATGGCGTGTTTAATGGCGCTGGAATATTTGCAGCTTCTCTTTAAACAGGGTCAGATGACCCCCGGGATTCCCCTTGTGATTTGGAGAGAATTTCCGAGAGAGTAAAAACGCGAAATATAACTAAAATGGCAATACATCATATGGGAACAGATAAGAAAAGTATACAACACCATATAAAAATGATTGACAGCTTAATAAAAACTCATTACATGGCTGTGCTACATGTTATCACGGACAGTATCAAGGGGGAAAATAGAGTCGCTTTCAGTCTAAATTTTCTAAATGTTTTGACATGCAAAATATAATTATACTGTTGAAAATTGGTAATATTGGTAATGTTTTTTGGTGGCTGAAACGGATTATCTGCATTTAAATTATTTTTAATGTGAAAATGCGTTTTGCAATACAAAGTTTCGCCTTAAGAACAATCCTCCGGAAGAGATTAAATTTGTATGCCAGGGTACCACTGTATGTTTAAAAAGTGTTTACAAAAGCAATCAAAATATACAAATCCACCTGTAGAAAAAAAAACCAAAAGATTAGAAGAATCCAATAATTTGTGCATGCATAATGATGTTCAGAGAATTTACCTGTAGAATATGTTGTTGATCTGTCGACGGATGTACGCTCGAAGTCCCAGAAACTTGCCGTAAATCCTGTGTAGAATTGTTTTTAGGAAGTCTCGTTCTCTAGGATCTTCACTGTCAAACAGCTCCAAGAGCTGCACGAGACATTTGCATGTTTGTCAGAGCACAATTTGAAGCAGTATTGCAAAAATATTAGCTCAAATTATACACCGATCAGCTCCAACATTAACACCACTGCCAGGTCGCCTATCAATTATATACCAGTATACTGAAGACAGGATCATCAGCATCAAAGGCTCATATATGTCTCTGGGGACCAAACAAAAGGCTGTCTGTTCCAATCCCACAGATGGATCAGATGAGTTTGGGTGATGGGAACCCAAAACTTTTATAGTTTTAATGTTATGGCTGATCGGTGTAGCTATGACTAAACCAATTTCTATTTCATGAACCAAGAGGCTACAGAAACATCATTCAACTTTGTTATCAAGGATGCAGGAACAGATACTTACAGACAATACAAACTTTTGGTCAATGTATTTTTTGGCAATGTTAGGCTGGAAATCAGGGGACTCCAAGAACCGCAAGAAGAACTCATATACCAGCTACGTAAGAAAAGAAACAGTAGAAGATGAAATTAGTCAGATGTGTAACCAAATCAGGTATTGCTGGTTAAATGTCACTGTGGTATAGAGGTTTGCAGAGATGCGTTCACCATGCCTGCTCATCACAATACATCTAAAAGGCTCCTCATGACACTTCTGGTGGTAGCAGCATATCAGCGGAGGTGGTGCACGGGGTGGGCATAGATTAAGGATTTAATTGTGGTACAGAGGGCCACACTTGCCTGCAGATGGGGCCAAGCTGCTTCCAGTGTAGGCTCATCCTCCTCAGGATCAAATTCTGCTCCAGTAGGATTGGAAGAAGGAGGCAGGGTCCTAAATAGGTTTATTGAGAACTACAGGAAAAAAAAAAAAAAAAAAAATATATATATATATATATATATATATATATATATATATATATATATATATATATATAAAACAGTCAGTTGTTAGGGAGCTCGATATACAGGTACTACATAATCAATACATTTTCTTCCACTGTGTATGCACATGCCTATAAGGACCACTGATCTGTGTGTAGTCGTGCTAATTTCCACAAACTAATGTAAATTTTTAATACCTTTACATTAATATAATGCGACATGGCAATACTGCCACAACTTCATACTGTATATCTGACTGGACAAGTTGCTACGCGAAACATTTTGTGAGATCAAGCAATATACGCTTTGCCATTTTTGTACCACAATTCATTAAATATCTATAATTTTCTCCATCCTTAGTAGTTAGAATTAGTGTGAAATATTACAGTTACCAAATCATCTGTGAAGTGTTTGAGCATTATGCTGAGGAAACAGGCATTATCTTACAGGACGATAAATATTTTCCGTGATATCTCTATGTTGTAATGAAAACAGAATTTTAGAATGTTTTTTAACCTAACGTAATTGCAAAAGAACCACATCAAACTAAATAAACAGAGCTTATGATGATATCTTAATATATAACTCTGAGGTTTTTAAAACTGAGAACTCTGAACATTTATGAGAGATACTGTTATGATGTTTAAAAAAAAAAAAAAAAAAGGAAAAAGGGGGGGTGGGGAAGAGGGGATACATCCAAGGGAAATGTCTTTAGATTAGGCTAATAAGTAAGATTATTGCTTGCATATTAAGATAAACATCATAAGCTTCCTAAGAAAATTTTCTTCCTCCACCAAAATGCAGACTTCCGAGCTATACTTTTTACAGGATATTACATATTGCCCTGCAAAAAGATTAGGCACAAGTATATTTTATACCTTCCATACACACTGCTGATGTCTACTTTCAAGTTTTGTAAAGTTTGACACTAATCTTAAAATTCTAATCCATTTTTCTCAGCACTCTACACATAATTCTGCACAATAACAAAACATGTGGTTCAGATTGTTTCATTAATTGTCATTAAAAAAACAAAAAAACTGAAATATCCCTTTTACACAAGTATTCAGACCCATATAATGGTTGCAGTTGCGCTCTGGTGCTTCCTACTCCTATCAGTGGCCTTTGAGATGCTTCTACAATGTGACTGGAGTCCATCTGTGCCTAACTGAATTCATTAGACATAATTAGGAAAACGATACCCGTCTATTTACAGTCTGACAGTAGATGGTGTATGTCAGAGTCAACACAAAGCAATGAGATTTATCGGAGAGAATCAACAGAAGACCTGGGAGACAGTATTGTGTCATGACAGACACCTGGAAAAGGATAAAAGAAAAATTCTGCAGCATTGAAAGTCCCCAAGAGTACGGTAGCCTCCATCATTCTCAAATGTAAGCGATATGGGGAAAAAACAACAGTTTTCCCAGATCTGTCCGCCCAGCAAAACTGAGTAATTGGGGATGAAGGGCTTCGGTCAGACGGGAAAGGTGTGCCAAGCCTGCAGCATCATTCCCAGCAAGACTCCGGACTATTCTCGCTGCCAAAAGGTGCTTTACCCAAGTACCAAGTCTGGGTCTGAATACTTATGTAAATGGGATATTTCAGTCTTTAGATCTTTTTGTTAATTTATTAAAAAAAATAAAATAAAAAACAGCCTTGGCCAAGTTGCTCTATTACTATCAGAAATAGTTCATTTTCACTTTTAATGTGAGAATAAAATTAAATGAACATTTCAAACTTACTAAAGGAAATTTTGTTCAAAAAATTATGTTCTATATTATCATCAACCATATTTTCCAGTAAAATCTCTGTTAACTACATTTCTCCATTCTCTAATTGAATTACAGAAGCGTAAAACAATACAGTATAATGATGGCCTTTATAATGACCTCTTGATTTGTGTGATCATATAACACATCCAAAAGACTGCATAACAAAGTGGACTATTCATCATAAAATGTCAAAAGTGTAATAAACATTTACAACTAATGAAGCTGACGCTTCCCCTGAAAAAGTGGGTTCCTCTTTAGATTGAATCAGAAAAGGAAACCGGTGTTTTAAAAATCCACACACTTCTCCTTGCAGTTCCTTGTAAGCTATTATGCCAACATGCACGCTTGGGAAAAGCAGCAATAGCTTCAGTGACCAGCTCTGCCAGTCCTGGGCAGTTAGTTCCACTAGCCACAGGAGAATGTGGGTTAGGGAAGCAAAATAACTGGTTAAATAAAGAAACAACTTAGGATCTGTCGATAATAAATAGAGTCTGGAGATCTGTTGTATAAAAGCAAGATCAGGCTTGAGATTGTCCGGTCTTGCTGAGGGCTGTGCCCTCATTCCAATGACTGCAATACACCCATGCTGACATTCATCACAACAGCACTCCATCTTGTGTGATATTGCTTTTACTTTTTTTCTAACCTTTGAATGTGCAGCTTTTGTTTTGTTATAAAAGCCTAAATGGGATCACAAACACCAATTTTCAGTTAGTGCGTTTTATTTTTTATTAATATTTTATGCCCTTTTACACTAGGTATGACTGCTTCATACCATGCCTGAGGAGGATTATTATTGTTATTATCTTTCAGTGTTCATCTCAGTTTTGAAAGATACTTAGGCCTTGTTCACACGGGCGTTAAAATCGAGCGTTTTTCTGCCGGTCGTAGCGTCCGGTGAATGCGGATGAAGCGCAGAGGGTTTTCTACACATAGGAGTCAATGACTGTGACGTGCGTTTGGCCGGCTGCGCGTTTATACGGGGTTTAAAAAAAAACGTTGCATGCAGCTTTTTCTTTGCGTTCAAATCCCAACGAACACAAGGAAAACGCGTCTAGTTTGTTTTCTCCGCATTTTACGCTTCGGAGGACCGGATATATCCCATGATGCTACATTCTATACATAGGGAAATGCAGAAAAAAAGCAAAAATAAAATGCTTAAAAAATAAATATTTCGCGGAAATGTTCGCATTTCTTCATAAACCACAAAAAAACTTCCTTTAATCCGACGTTGTGCAGTCAGAGGGTGAACCCAGTAGCGGCAGCGATTTTTTTTTCTCTCCCTATGTCGCCGTATTATTTTTGAAATATTTTTTATATATTATATAAAAAAATTTTAAAACAAGAAGATTAATGACTAAATATAGCAAATTGGTCCATATTAAAAGGAGGCACCTCAAATAAAACGACAAGGGCTTTCATATCCAGTTCCCGACACACTGCCCCCCACAGGTTAACACACAAACTACAATTTGGGCAGAAGGCTGGCGTTAGACAGAGACAAACCAACGCCAGTGTAGAAGTAAATCGAGCGCCGCTACAAAACGCAACATCAACGTCTAGGACGTTCAGAGCGCGTTCGTTTATCCAAAAATTTAACGCCTGTGTGAATAAGGCCTTAACGTCAGCACACATTTTATTGGTCAATATTCACTAAACTAAACACAATTGGAAGGCGGAAAAAAGTCAGTCAATTTCTACAAACAAAAAATGAGAGCAGGGGTATTTCTTTTCACTTGCAAATAAATCTAAAGTGGCATGAAATGTCCGATTTGTCTGGGGACAGGTGGCCCAGGATTTTAATAGACAGTTGTGAACTTAACATGTCAGAATGTGCACACAGGTGTGTGTATGCTCTCACCATAATGACAGCCTCGGGGTAGATGCATTCAGTAACTACATCACGATTATGTGTGATGTACTCCACCATCTCATTCAGTCCAGCACGCTTCACCTCCTTGTACTTGAGATCACTGAGAGGATCTGTCACGAAGTCAAACAGTACACAGCACTGACGCAGCTTCTGGACAAACAGCTCCTCCCTGTCGATGGGTGGGGCATCTAAGATTCAGAGACAAATACAGAATAGGAAGATTAGATTTTAAGCAGAACATATACATTGCACCTAAAAATAACTACATAAAACAAACAAACAAACTGCCAACTGTGGAAACAGTTGGATAATTTTTTTTTTATTTTATACAGATTGAACCAAGAGTAACTCGTATCAACGATTGCAAGATGTGGGAAACTAAACAAAGGGCTTATGATTCAACGTTTATCACATTATCCTCAAACACGGTAGAGGCAGTGTGATATAGTGGGCATGTACAGTACATGGCTCCCTATGGAACGGAGTTACTGATGTAACTGTTGACGTAACAGGATGAATTCAGTTCAATGCTGCAAAATTGATAGAATGGTGCTACATATAAAAAAAAGCTTCTTACGATCAAAACAAAAAAAAAAAAAAGTTCTTAAAGAGCCGAGTCAGTCGCCTGACTGCAACCCAATTGAGCATGCTTATTTATTTCAGTACTTCCTGAAGACAAAACTGAAAGCAGAAACAGACAAACAAGGCAACTCAAGGGAGGACGGCCATGGATTCCAGACTGGGCAGTCAAAGCATTTATGGTGATCAATTTTATTTATATTAAACAAAGCCTTGTTTAATATAAATTAATTAATTAATTGTGCTTTTGGAGGTACACCAGAATAAACAGTAGCTATTTACTATTAACATGCAGTGTTGGGGGATGCTACTTTTTAAAGTAACTAATTACATTACAAAATTACTGTCTTTAAAAATTAATCTGGTTCTGATAAAAGTAACTAGTTGGAGTATTTTTCACTGCGATTCCTCATGCATGTTGTTTTAGGCAAGACCTTTATAATTATACTGCCATCAACACTCAGCGAAGTTTGGCCCCATAATCTGTTACCTACTAATACCCCTATCTCACCTACGCAGTTTCGCGCGGTGGCCGTAAGTATAGTTCATCATGATTCACCGCGAGTTTTGGCGCTGTGATTAGGTTTTTGTCTTTCCACGCATCGGTCCTCGCATAGTCAAAACGCATAGGTGAGATAGGGGTATAACAGGAATAACAGAGTGGGGCAGGTTATGGGGCGGGGCTTGTAGGATCACACACATACACAGAGTGAGAATCATTTCTTTTCAACAGCGTAACTGCCTCACTAAGAGTGAATAAAAAAATCTTCATCCAAGATCACAGGTCAGAGACACACTTGCCCCATCCTCAGATTTAAAATACTAACAATCATTGTGTAGCCAAAGAAAAAACCCTAAATAGGCAATGCTCTAACAGCAACATTAGCCAATTATGGGCTTCTGTGAGCTTGAAGTGGGTGGATGGGACATTTCTCAGGCTGGGTGAAATACAGCATGAAATGCAGTATGAAAAGATGCAGTTGGCTGTATCACATGTTTTGGGGGTAAGCGTGTGACCCTTCACCGTCTTGGGGTACCTGTAGTACTTGAGGCGTTAATGAAATAACATAAGAAAATCAGAGGCCTTATTTGACTGAAAATATTTGAACACTGAAAAAGTGAGTTTTGCTAATTGACATATTGTAAGTTGTTCAAACATGTCTCAGACCATTTAACTGAATACACGGACATACTGTATGGCTCCAGAAACCACATGTTAAACATAAGTCACAGAATTTTTAAACAAAAGTTTTTAACTTCAGCCCAAAAACTAGAGTTCTGCCTAAACACATCCTCAGTCCTAACCCAGATTTCTGTTGAACAGCAATCAGATAGTCATGAGACCGAACCATCATACCTCCAGGGATAAATGAACTCCCACAGCCCAACAAACACCCTGCTTATTTAACATTTATTTCCAAACGCAAACAACTGTTAGGACGACTGTCTAAGCATATCGCGCAGTCCAAGAAACACAGCCTGCAAAAGAATATTTCACACAGAAATACACAAAAGCAGGAAAGAGAGACCGAGAGGCTTCCTGTGTTTGCCATGTTGACTTCTAAAATCGCTGTCAGAACGCTTACAAAATTAAATGGGCCACGGTGTTGACAATGCCACAAACACGAACAGACACAACTGACATTTTAGCTGAACTTGCAAGTGTTTACAAATAATTTCATTCCAACTTACTTGATAGAAAATAATTGATTAATCGCTGAATTAGGTGCTGTATTATCTTAAAAATATCTGTGGTAGAAAAAGAATTTGAAATTTATGGTGATGTCGTATTGTGCAGGCATTTTTTATAGAGCAAAAACTAATAATTAAGTTCAGGGACAAATCTCAGCAAAGTGACAAAAATGTAACACTCTGTATATTGCATGACATCATCTCTACTTTTCAGCAGCAAAAACAGTCAAGATAATCCAAAAGCAACTAATGGCATTATAGCAGTATTAGGATTAGTCATGTGAATTACCAAGGAATAATCGAGACGTAACCGAGAGAATAATCCGGTGATTTATCAAAATACAACGATTTTCAAAATAAAATCTTCAGACTCAGACAACACATAAAACGGAAATATTTTATTATTTATTCTGTCCATTTATTAACCATTTGCTCCACTGGTACCGGTCCGCGGCCCGGGGGTTGGGGACCACTAGTTTAGAGCACCGTTTAGAATGTAGGATTATAGCAGAACAGCAATATTTTACCACTTCAAATGAAAATCAAACAAAATAAAGTGTTGGGGTTTTTCTCTCTCTCAAAAAATTGATTTTGCAGTTAGTGTTGATACAGGAATTCTTCAATGCATTAATAAATTACTGAATATTAATATTTAGTATTTAAATACCAAAAAATAAATCCAAGTAAACACAAACTTCTTATAGTACAGCTAAGTTATTTTTTATTAATTCTGTCCACTGCCTGCTCAGTCTTTTCCTATTCGAGATCCTTTTTAAAAAATTTTTTGCATCTTCAGCCGGTCTTTTAAGTCAACATAACAGCAACAAAAATACATTTACAGTGGTGTGAAAAACTATTTGCCCCCCACCTGATTTCTTATTCTTTTGCATGTTTGTCACACAAAATGCTTCTGATCATCAAACACATTTAACTATTAGTCAAAGATAACACAAGTAACACAAAATGCAGTTTTTAAATGAGGGGTTTTATTATTTAGGGAGAAAAAAAAAATCCAAACCTACATGGCCCTGTGTGAAAAAGTGATTGCCCCCCTTGTTAAAAAAATAACTGTAGTTTATCACACCTGAGGTAAATTTCTGTAGTCACCCCCAGGCCTGATTACTGCCACACCTGTTTCAATCAAGAAATCACTTAAATAGGAGCTACCTGACACAGAGAAGTAGACCAAAAGCACCTCAAAAGCTAGACATCATGCCAAGATCCAAAGAAATTCAGGAACAAATGAGAACAAAAGTAATTGAGATCTATCAGTCTGGTAAAGGTTATAAAGCCATTTCTAAAGCTTTGGGACTCCAGCGAACCACAGTGAGAGCCATTATCCACAAATGGCAAAAACATGGAACAGTGGTGAACCTTCCCAGGAGTGGCCGGCCGACCAAAATTACCCCACTAGCGCAGAGACAACTCATCCGAGAGGCCACAAAAGACCCCAGGACAACATCTAAAGAACTGCAGGCCTCACTTGCCTCAATTAAGGTCAGTGTTCACGACTCCACCATAAGAAAGAGACTGGGCAAAAACGGCCTGCATGGCAGATTTCCAAGGCGCAAACCACTTTTAAGCAAAAAGAACATTAAGGCTCGTCTCAATTTTGCTAAAAAACATCTCAATGATTGCCAAGACTTTTGGGAAAATACCTTGTGGACCGACGAGATAAAAGTTGAACTTTTTGGAAGGTGCGTGTCCCGTTACATCTGGCGTAAAAGTAACACAGCATTTCAGAAAAAGAACATCATACCAACAGTAAAATATGGTGGTGGTAGTGTGATGGTCTGGGGTTGTTTTGCTGCTTCAGGACCTGGAAGGCTTGCTGTGATAGATGGAACCATGAATTCTACTGTCTACCAAAAAATCCTGAAGGAGAATGTCCGGCCATCTGTTCGTCAACTCAAGCTGAAGCGATCTTGGGTGCTGCAGCAGGACAATGACCCAAAACACACCAGCAAATCCACCTCTGAATGGCTGAAGAAAAACTAAATGAAGACTTTGGAGTGGCCTAGTCAAAGTCCTGACCTGAATCCTATTGAGATGTTGTGGCATGACCTTATAAAGGCGGTTCATGCTAGAAAACCCTCAAATAAAGCTGAATTACAAGATGAGTGGGCCAAAATTCGTCCAGAGTGCTGTAAATGACTCGTTGCAAGTTGTCGCAAACGCTTGATTGCAGTTATTGCTGCTAAAGGTGGCCCAACCAGTTATTAGGGGGATGTAGGTTTGGATTTTTCTTTCTCCCTATATAATAAAACCCCTCATTTAAAAACTGCATTTTGTGTTTACTTGTGTTATCTTTGACTAATAGTTAAATGTGTTTGATGATCAGAAACATGTGTGACAAACATGCAAAAGAATAAGAAATCAGGAGGGGGGCAAACAGTTTTTCACACCACTGGCCGTCAATCACTGGCCGTCACTGGCGCTGCCATCATAATACTTTACAATGTCCATGGAATTGGGTAGTAGAGAGGCCATAAATGCAGCACTGTACCTTTAAGGGCAGGAAGCTTCTGCAGCTCACGGTTCCTGCTGAGGTTAAAGCGAGAAGAGCTCTGCCGCCGCTCTTTCTTGACAATCTGCGGACCACCTGAGTACTTGATTTTGTTGAGCTGAGTTGGCGGTGGAGTGCTGTTGCTAGGACGCTTGCTGGCTTGCTGTTGCTGCGCCTTAAAAAACACAGACACATTAAACATCAGTAATTCACACATGAGGTCTTTTGATTTTATGCACACATGCACAACTGTAAAGCTGCAGGGAAAGAGAGTTGTAAACTCAGTTCTAATTTTAAAAGTTTTATTCAGTATAAGTGCACATGATTGAGAGACCCGTTTTACAAAAAAAGATAAGTAATTTATTTTGGTTCTAGCACCAAAATGTACCAGGTCAGGGCCTCTTGGCGGTACAGTGGTAAAGCGCTCGCCACATCACGCAGAGATCGCTAGTTCGATTCCCAGGTAACGCCGTCCTAAACTCTTGCAGCCGAATGTCTAGAGTGAGCCGATTGGCCGAGCTCTCTCAGCAGGGACTGTTTTTCTTAATTATTTTCTTTATTTATTTTTGTTATACACAGTGCATCTAAAATAAATACTATTGTGGGAAAGTTCTTAAAGTTTTATTTTTATTCATAAAGTTAAACTGGGGGGGGGGGGGGGCACCTTGGCATAAAATAGCAAAAACTCATCAATGGCCCTGGTACGTATGCTATATAAATCTGAGGCCAAGTACACCAAAAGTAAAACCAAGTCGGATTTTTTACAGAATACTGCCATAATAGTTACTCCAGGTATCTCATTTGTCAATAAAATGTCATTTCAATATAACAGCAAATACAATAGTAATTGACAGATTTATTTCTTTATTTTATCTTTATGAGTCTAAATTCTACATACACTTTTTGCCCCAAACTGCACAAACTTACAGGACTTTCACTCAAATGAACAAATTAAAAAAAAAAAAAAAAAAGATGTTGCAGGTTACTGAACAGGGTAAGCACTATTTTATTTACAAATAAAATACAACCGACAATGAGTCAGCAACTACCAAGGACAGAGGCCGAAAGCCATCATGTGCCTCCTCTGAGATGTGAGAAGGCAGAATCCTTTCTAACTGCCCATGAATTGTTATGGTGCAAGTGGAAAGCGTTATCCATGGGAGCAAATTGGCTAGCGCTGCTTGCTGAGAGAGAGCGAGCAAGCCACCCCTTCCTGAAAGCACAGCCAATCTGCTCCCTAGACTCTTTCACTGGGATGTGAAATCGTGAATATATATATTTTTTGACTGTACTTCAGAGCACATTGCTGTTCACTGGCAGATTAATTAGTGCATATTTTGTTATAACAAAGTTTATCAATCTGACTGATGTCTTGAGATACTAATTTAGGATTTTCAGATAATCTTCCGATATTTTATATTTTGAGCAGTGGCGGCTCAGGCAGATGAGGCGCTCAAGTGCTGATTGTAGGATTTGGGATTTTGGAGTCCCTCCACTGCTACTGTTGGGCTCCTGGGCAAGATCTTTAACTCTACAACCATAAAAGTGTCACAAGGGGAAGCAGAACCCACTGACCACAACAAACCGAAACTACAATGCACATTATCAACTAGCTTGTGTGAGCGTGGGATAAAGATAATCACTAAAACCATCCTTGGCACATGCACATTGCTGAAAGTCAGGGAGTTACTGATGCTCAAGAAACGTAACTTAAGTGTAACTTAATACCCTAGTGTGTGTATTCCAGGAAGAAACTGAACATCACCAAAAAATAATAAGAAATGCTGAGTTACATACATTACTGTGACATTACACAGCTTTGGGATTTGTTAATGAATTCAGGAGAGGAAACTAACCCTGATTGAGAGACATGCTGAGACCTGTCTGTGGCATGACGGTCATTAGATCAAAATGGATCTAATCAATAAACTTCACCCTGTGTAAC
This sequence comes from Channallabes apus, assembly GCA_030522415.1. NCBI lineage: Eukaryota > Metazoa > Chordata > Actinopteri > Siluriformes > Clariidae > Channallabes > Channallabes apus. Next base: position 32,245,969 of record CM060118.1, read on the forward strand.
ATCATTTTGTGTGTTCAGTTTCCCGTCAGTACTGCCAGTGACACTTGCCTTAGAACCAGGAGATACGAGTACTTGTTATAAACATACTGCAACGTTGAATTTAAAAATCTTCCTTCTTTTGCTAGGCTGATTCTTTACTGATCCTGGGGGTCTTAAACATTCTGCAACCAGTACTCCCATTATCTCTCTCTCTCTCTAGGCCTTTGTATTCTTTGGAGATTCTCAAGTTTGCATTTAACGGACCCCATGCTAATAACTGGATGAAGTAAATGTGATATTACTGAATTAAGAGAACAAATCTGGTAACATTAATTAAGAAATAACACAGAACGATGTTAAAACATCACAACCCATAGTGTATATTTGTATAACTGGAGGGTTTACTTTACTAATGAACATGTCATGCATTTAATCGTTTTTAGTTAGATTCAATGTTGTGGAACACCTGAGAGACCAAGCTAGCTGCAGCCTTACATTTCATCCTTCTTACATGAGCAAGATGAACAGAAATGCTAAATTAAGGTTTCACAACAAAAATAGCATCACCACATCAATTACACATTTCTTTGTTATAAGCATTTTTAAATTAATAATTACTAGTCCTTAATTATGCTGAGCATCTACCATACAAGGTCAAATCTGCTTTTATTACTATTCTCAGATGTAAACTGTCAACAAAGTCCCTGTGTATGACCTGTTACTATAGAAATAACATTTCAAAACAAGATTATGAATCCAAACTCATGGTTCCTGTTACAGCTGGAAATACTGGCCTAACTATTAGGTAAACTCTTAAAACCCTGACCATTTTAGACTTTTTTCATTGCTGTTTTTGTAACAAAACAAATATATATACACAGGGCTCAGGATTGTGCATATGCAATACTGAATATTAATTCTTTTTAACTTACAATAGAAACATGACCGAGCAGCAAAAAAATTCTAAATGGGTTTAACAGGCAAATAAATAGCACAGACATACATGATCATGGGTTTTTATGGTTGTTTTTGGTTGTTTCTATGACCAAAAAATTTAATTGCTTGAGTTTAAGGGTCAAACTAAAATAATGCAAATATTCTGTGCATTATAAAATCTAATGTACTTATATGCAGTATATACACACATACGCACACACAATCTACATGTTCTATACAACCTTTAAAGTGAGGATGTAATGTAATGTAATCTAATGTAAACTGCACAAACTTTCCAAGAGGTTACCAGGGGATGATGTGTTAGTAGAGTTGGCAAAAAACTGGTACCTACACTGTTATCTCTGAGTGACTGCATATTCTGGTTATCTCTCTCTCTGTCAGAAGAGCAATCTGTTAAATCCTGTGTAAACGGCCTTTTGAAACTCTAACTCTTACATCCAACAAAGGAACAATTCATCTTCAGTCACATAAAAAATAAATAAATAAAAAAACATGAGGACTGTGGCGTCATTTCAGGAAAATGTATCATTCATGAGCAGAATAAATCTGCTGAACGGTTACTCCAACATTCTCCCAAACATACGGTTCAATAACAATAGTGAGGGCTACAGCATTTAAAAGCTGTGTTATGTGGTATAGTAGGGAAAGCATTCTTTTAGGTAAAGAGGGAAACAGCTCATTTGCAGGCTCTAGCTAGCCGCTCCCTTCCTGACAAAACATGCCACAGTCTGGATCGAGTTCAAGCTCTTTAATGCTCCTCTGTGTGCAGTTATAGATTCATACAACAACGTGGCTTCATCAGCATTCAGTAATTCGAGTCTGCTTTTACTGTCAATGTTATAGTGAAGCACTCTCAAAACACCACCATACAACACCAGACTAACCTTGTTATAAGAAGCTTTAAAAGGCATAAACGGTCAGTGTTTTGCTAAACCAAGTCTTCTACAGCAGCTATAGAATATACTTGTGTGTAAAGCGCGGACATTGAGACAGCATGACATTACTGTAACAGCAGCGGACAGGGTACACGTGAAAAATCAGCCTTTTACCTCGTCCGAGTTTTCACTCCCAGTATCCTTTCCAGCGTTGACATTACTGTTTTTGCTGCTGGCTTTCACAGATTTAGGCGATTCCTAAAAAAAAAAAAAAGCAAAAAAAAAATTTAAAGCATACATATATAGAGGTTTGCTAATGTGCTGAAAAGACATGGTCATATGCATAGATCTGATCAGTAATACAGTGCTGTGATAGAGCCGTACAAAATCTAAATCCTGAATCACAATGTAGTGATTTCTCTCTAACACACACACACACACACCTCTGGGGTACTGTGCTTTCATGTGCAGGTGTGCACATCTGCTTGTCAGATCATAAAATACACTTACAACATATACATTTCAATTGACAATTACCCTTAGGCGTAGCGCTGGTGACTAACCAGGTACAGTGTGTGTGTGTGTGTGTGTGTGTGTGTGTGTTAGCAGTTCCCACCTTACATCATTAAATACAACATGCATGCTAGCAAACTTGTGAGTGTAATTGTCAGGTGTTTCCTGCAAATACCGAGCTAACCAGCTAAGAAGGACAGTTTAAAAGCATCAATGTCAACAGAAACACAGCAACTCATTTTAGGACACTTGTGAAAACATTATCTAGTAATCAGGGGTAACATGTCAGAATCCTGTTACAGCTAAAGGCAACGTTAGCAGACAAACCATCCTCCAGCTGCCACGTAGTGATCCACCGCCTGCTAACCTGGAGAATGTGTGCCGCAACATTAGCACATCTGAAAGGGAACACAGCTCACTAGCTAGGCGTATCGGTCATACTTCTGAACGGCATGTTAAGGAAACTAGCTAGCTAGTTAGGAGGGAAGCAACACTGCCAGACATGACAGTGTCAAATCTTCCAGCGACGTACAACACATCCCCGGTCTGAACTCGCGGAATTTACCGACAGAACAGAGGTTCAATCCCGCGATCGATGGGAATAATTAGATTTCTGCACGCGGACAGTTAGTTTTACCTCACGATAGCATTAGCATCACTCGCTACTTAGGCCTCGATACGAAAACTGTAAGCTGATGAAGGGTTTGTGGGATACGAGACACACAAACAACCATCGTTTTTTTTTTTTTAACTCAAACCAAAAAAAAAAACTTTCATGTCTGCAGCATATCCGAGTCGTTTACCTTTTCTTTCTTCGTTTTATTCGGCATTTTGCGGATGCGGTGTTCGGTGTTGCCTCAGTGACAGAATTTCCCCGCACGCTCGGGCGCTCAGACAGTCAGGGCTCGCGCTGCGCTCTCAGGCCCGCTGAAAGCTGATTGGTCCGTTCGAGGCGACACAGCCTAGAGACAAGCCGACACCCGCTCACTATTGGACTCGTTTTTCTGAATTAAAAAAAAAAGAAAGAAAAAGGGAGGAACACTGCAAATGTTGCTCACAAGTGCTTTAGTACTACTTACTTTTCAATTTATCAACAGACTCAATTGTAGCGCTTTCCAATTCGCTAAAATGTACAAACCATGCTCAGGAAGCGCAGCCCGCTGCGTTATCATCATCGTTTTTGATGATAGTTATCTGCAGGGGCGTGACCACAGCGCCCCTGTTTCCCAGTCAGTGCGCATGTGCGAAGTCATGACGTTCTCTCCTGTTGCTGAGGGGAGCGGCTAATGTATGCTCGAACACCATCGTACGTGTTTTAACTGCATGTTGGTTTGTTAGATAGTTTGTACTTAAATACACCCTTTGAAGTACGTTTGTCATTATGTTTTATTGCTACAAAAAAAAAAATCACATATTACTGTACCATTTATAATATTAAATATACAAACATATAAACTGCTGTTTACATTTCAAAGACAAACCTGAAAATGTGTATTATTTAAAAATTCAAAAAAGATATTGCAACATGAATGATTACAGACACTACAGGTATTTTGCTTTGTAATCTTTTACCAGAAAGCAATTTACCACAGTTTTAGATGTTACATACTTCTAGAAGCATACACCAATTTTAGTCTCAATACACATAATATGAATCATTTGTATATAAAATTATTATTGTTTAAAGCAAGGCGGCACGGTGGTGTAGTGGTTAGCACTGTCGCCTTGCACCTCCAGGGGTCCGGGTTCGTTTCCCCCCTCTTTGTGTGCATGGAGTTTGCATGTTCACAGTGCAAAGATATGCAGGTTAGGCTAATTGGCGTTCCCAAATTGACTGTAGTGTGTGTGTGTGCTCTGCGATGGATTGGCACGCTGTCCAGGGTGTACCCTGCCTTGTGCCCTGAGTCTCCTGGGATAGGCTCCAGGTCCCCGCGACCCTAAATACAGGATAAAGCGGTATAGAAAATGAATGAATGAATGTTTAATGCAAGACCGTATAATGCTGAGAAATTGCCATTTTTGGGGCACATCTCTCCAAAACAGCTGAAGTTAGCAACGTTTTAGGCAGGCAATATTGGTCACTTCCATGTTGGATAAACTCCAGAACTTTCTTCTTTGCCCCCCATTTTCTGTATTTTATTTAGATAAAACATAAAAATATACATATAAAATCAGCACCAATACTGTGTTTTGGCTATTTGACTATTCATCACACCTCACCCACAGAGCATTACTTTCCACTGAGAACATGGGGAATAGATTAACCTAGAGGCCTGTGCTTCCCTCCTTATATTACAATGTTGGATTACATGAGGATTTCTTACATATTAAAGTCTAAAATATCAAATGTGTAATATATCAAAGTAAAAGGTTTCACTGGTATTCCTAAATAAGTATATTTCCCCATGAAATATCAGCAATAATTTTTTTACTTTTGTATAAGAGGTGTGTTTGAGACAAGCCAGGATGTACTGTACTGCATGATGAAATTTATCATGGATGAAGGCCTAAAACCGAGTGACATTTACAGAAGACGAACACAGTACAGAAGAGTCTCTTAGCCACAGTAACATTTAAATGGTGCAAAACATTTTAAAGAAGTTCCTGCGAACATTGAGCGTGTATAATCTGTTCCTTTATAATCGACAGATAACACGTCGCCAACTTGCGAAAGAGGAACATCTGTCTTTGGGAACTGTAGACATTTACATTTAGGCATTTGGCAGATGCTCTTATCCAGAGCGACTTACATTTTTATCTCATTATACATCTGAGCGGTTGAGGGTTAAGGTTGAGGGCCTTGCTCAAGGGCCCAACAGGGGCAACTTGGTGGTTGTGGGATTTGAACCTGGGATCTTCCGAACCGTAGTCCAATGCCTTAACCACTGAGCTACCCCTGCCCCCTACATAATCATTTATATACAGTACACTACTTGTACACTAGAGGAACTTGGCTGGAAGTTATTGCAACATTCCCCATATAATCCTGACCTCACTTTCCACATGCTTGGGTCATTAAAAGAGTTATTGGGATTCCAGTGTTTCAGACATGATGCAAGCAGTCCAATCATGGCTATGGTGAAACTAGCAGTGAAACTACTGTAGTGAAACCTAGTGAAACTCTGGGATAAGTGAATTATTGTAGCAGGGGATTATATGGAGCAAGAAAAGTATTTCCAGAAGTACTAATGAAGCTAATAGCATTTACAAAAAAATGTTAGTGGCAAAGAAAATACAACACTTGATATTTCCAGCAAAATGCCAACTGACATTAAAAATGGCTGAGTTTAATTGATTTGTTGTACATTAAATATTCATAACAGGGCCATTTTCAGAAACAACAAGGTTTGAGGTTTTACATATCTATGTGCAGGCTAAACCAAGTGAATAGACCTGTCACAGGAAGCTACATGCTACCTAAAGATTGCATGTGTTTCTATTATTATATTATTATTGATGGCACTGTCTACCTCCAGGTCTGTGCGCATGCAGTCCAAAAACATGCACATTAGGGTAATCAGCATTTCCCAATTGCACATAGTGTACTGTGTGTGTGCGCTCAAGTGATCTGCAATGTGATGGCACCCCATCCAGGGTCTACCCTACTTTGAGTTCCATGGGATAGTCGTGACCCTGTACAGGATATGCAGCATAGAGAATGAGTAAAAGTGAGTTATTTTTAACATCATTATTATTATTATTGTTACTTTATAATATTTCAATAAATAAAACAAATGTTAGAATTTTCAGGATAAAACTCAATACTGAGTTAAGTTTAGTAAATGTATGTATGCAAGATAAACTTCCCATATTGGTGCATTTTGCTTATACAAAATTACAGCTTGTAGCCCATCAATTTTTCTGCATAACATTTTTGACATGCTCTTCCTCACTTAAGCCATTTCATCAAAGGTCAGGATGACACGTGGTTAAGTATTATTTAGGTGGTGGTGTTCTGTACTGCAGTAACACCAGCACATAATGGCATGGTAATGGGTGTAAGTGCTACACAGAGTGAAGCTTTTAAATAAATCATTATCATTGATGGGTTAACAATCCAAAATGGGTTACCAAACAAAAATGATCTAGCCAGCAATGGCGTCAACATCTATTGAGTCTGGGTGATAGATTCTGAGAAAAAAAGGGGCAGATAGCCTACAGTGGATAGGGGTTAGTTGGGTTTTCAAGCGATGCAGCAAGTTCTGTACAGACTTTGCTCAGAGTCCAGTCCCCTTGGTTTCCTGCACAGAGGGTTCCAAAGAAGCAACACACTTTAGTTGACTGTTTCTGCTTGCCCATTATTCTGGGTTTAGGCCATTATTCTATTCCCAGTTTTTCCAAAAATACACTCCATAATCTGGATGTAAACATGGCCCTAAACACTTCTGGTATGCCAAAATTTCCCGAAAATATCCGGGAAAAATACCTCTGATTTAAAATGCCATAGAGAGGCATTGCAGAGAAACGGATTTAGAAAAGTGGTTGATTATTAGCAAAATAGTGGTGTTATCTTGAGGCTTACAAATCAATTACATTACAAAATGATTATTTGTGAAAACCACCAATATCACCACCAATATCATCCCTGAAGTAGGTATGCAATGGGTACGCAGATGGACAGTAGCATGTGGAGTGTGGGACCAGTAATAAGTGGGTTACATAAATGTGACAGGACAGTGACATTTCCAGATCTATGTGGCTGGTAGATTGTTGAATTCCTTATTTATTTCCCATAAAATGGCTCCTCCAAACAAGACTCAGGCAGGATACCATCTTCTGTGCTGTCATGGTATACGGGCCAATACATTTATGAGAAAGGGCATCAGCATTAGTATTCTTTGGTCATCGTGAGTAATAGAGGTGAAATTAAAACAGGTGAAAAATACTGCTCACTGGGCCTGACAAAAGTTCAATAAATTTTAGGTTTTCATAAGTTGAATTCATGTATTTATTTTGTGTAGATGAACCAATATCATTCCCCTACATTCAGTGTCTCAAATTCTTGAAAATTAGCTTAACTGCCAACATGTTCTGATTGGCCATCATAATATATTTCTGCTTGTGATACCTTTTAGGACAGGAAGGCTATGGGTCAATAAGGAATATTCAATTCAATTCCATTTTATTTGTATAGCGCTTTTAACAATTGACATTGTCTCAAAACAGCTTTACACAATCAAAAGAATTATTTAAGTTAGTATGGAATGTGAATGTGTATGAATCAAAATGGTCAGATAGTCCCTGGTGAGCAAGCCGCGGGCGACAGTGGCAATGAAAAACTCCCTGAGATGGTAATAGGAAGAAACCTTGAGAGGAACCAGACTCAACAGGGAACCCATCCTCATCTGGGTGAAACAGATAGCAGGAAATGATCTGCATTTATACAGTGTGTTACGTGGCAGGCAGGTCAGCTATAATAGTTGATGTTAATTGATAGACTTGTAGAAAGTTCTAGTCCTGAACTATCGAATTGTCAAGTCCTCAGAGAAACAGCTGACAACACCAGTTGAGGCCAGAACCATCTTCTAAGTAGATAGAATCATCCCCAGACACCAGACGCATCCTAAAGAGACACACGGGGCATCCATGGGACGAGACCTCCAACCAGAAACGGGGCACCAGGATGGATCAGACAGGTCCGGAGGGCAGAGGGAGTCTGGATCACTGGCAGCTAAGGGGTGACATGTGTAGCTCGACAGAGAGAGAGAGAGAGAAAAAGAGTGAAAGGGGGAGACAGGGGGAGAGAGGAAAGAGAAAGAGGGGGAGGAAGAGAAGAAGAGGAGAGATGGCAGTTAGGTATGGTCACAGTCACATAATGTCTAATGTGAATGCATATTTACTGTAGAGTGCAAGCAGGGACTCCGGCAGGACTAACTATGACAGCATAACTAAAAGGGAGAGCCAGAAGGGAACACAAACATGAGGGCTCCCTGAGATGTAAAGCAAACAATCACCTCACCGTCAACAAACCTGAGTGATCAAATGAGAGTGAGGAAGACAGCATCTAAACATACCAGTTCACCATAATACTCTACGTCCATGAGTCCCCCAGATCTGCTCCTTTACCTTATGGCAAATCTATTTATAAAAATGCTTGGCTAAATAAATAGGTTTTTAGCCTAGACTTAAACACTGAGACTGTGTCTGAGTCCCGAACACTATTTGGAAGACTATTCCATAATTTTGGGGCTTTGTAAGAAAAAGCTCTGCCCCAGCTGTAGTTTTCATAATACGCGGTACTGACAAGCAGCCTGCATCCTTTGATCGAAGTAGGCGTGGCGGATCGTAAGACACTAGCAGTTCGCTCAGATACTGCGGCGCGAGACCATTTAATGCCTTATATGTCAAGTAGTATTTTAAAATCAATGCGAAATTTCACAGGGCGCCAATGTAGTGAAGATAGGATAGGGGTGATGTGCTCATTTCTTCTGGTTCTAGTGAGGACTCTCACTGCTGCATTCTGGACTAGCTGAAGCTTGTTTATGTACCTAACTGAACAACCAGACAGTAAAGCATTACAATAGTCCAACCTAGAAGTGATAAAAGCATGAACTAGTTTTTCTGCATCGTTTACAGACAATATATTTCTTATCTTGGCAATATTTCTGAGGTGAAAGAATGCTATCCTGGTGATATTATCTACATGAGCTTCAAATGAAAGACTGGAATCTATAATCACGCCGAGGTCTTTTACTGTTGCACTTGATGGAACAGAAAGGCCATCTAAAGTTACGGTGTGATCTAAGATTTTACTCCTAGCTGTATGCGGTCCTATGACTAGAACTTCTGTCTTATCCGGATTAAGCAGAAGGAAGTTAATTAGCATCCAATTATGTTGCCCAGAGGAAGCATGTAAAGGGAAAAATGCAGTGGGCCTAAAACTGAACCCTGCGGAACACCAAACTCCACTAAAGAACATGCAGAATAATCACCATTTAAGTCTACATACTGATAACGATCGGTCAAATAGGATCTGAGCCAGGAGAGGGCTGAACCCTTACTGTAATTCCTACTACATTTTCTAATCTGTGAAGAAGAATAGCATGATCAATGGTGTCAAAAGCTGCACTGAGGTCGAGTAATACAAGCATAGTTACCCAACCCTGATCAGAGGCCAATAGGAGGCCATTTACTACTTTAACGAGTGCTGTTTCTGTGCTGTGATGAGGCCTAAATCCTGACTGATACAGTTCATGTATGCCATTTCTATGTAGATATGAGCATAGCTACTCCGCTACTATCTTTTCCAGAATCTTAGAGATAAAGGGGAGGTTCGATATTGGCCTGTAATTGGACAGCTGACAGGGGTCGAGGTCAGGTTTCTTAATTATTGGTTTGATAACTGCTAATTTAAAAGATTTTGGAACATAACCAATGCTGAGTGAGGAATTAATTATTCTCAACAGCGGTTCTGTTATTATTGGTACTATCAGTTTAAGAAAATGTGTCGGTATAGGATCTAATATACAGGTTGATGAATTTGCAGAAGAGATGAGTGAAATTAGTTCATTCTCTTCAAGGGGAGTAAAGTATTCTAGGTTCCGATCTGACATGGCTAGGTTAACATCTGCATCAATTACATTGTTCGGTTTCAAAGCCTCAATTCAAAAGAGTCAATATTGACTCCCCTTATAGTGGTGGTAGAAATGTACATGGCAGTGACATGACAGACATGGTTCTGAAGATCTGGGGAGTAGAACAGTACAGTATGTCATTAACAGTGTTGGGGGACGTTACTTTTTAAAGTAACTACTTACATTACAAATTGACGGTGAGTAACTAGTAAAAAGTAACTAGTTCCGCAAATAATCAAACCGCATAGGTGAGATAGGGGTATAACAGCAGAAATAACAGAATTACAAATCTGCTCAACATTAATGACTCAGATGAGCCAGAATCTGTATTATGCTGTTACCAGCCATGTTTGTTGCTATTTAGTCGCACAAAAATGTTATTCATAATATGGAATTTCATTTTGTTCCCTAAATATCAACTAAACAGTGAAAGATGTACTTCAGGAAGAGTTAATCAAGTCACTGCCATAAGAATGCAGGTCCAGTTATATGAGGCAGTGAAAATAAGCCTCAATTTAAAAATTAAAATCTAAATTTTCCAGGTCCATAACTCTCACTTTCATCATTAAGAAGTAATCTGAGCTCTTCTTCACAGAATCAAATGGATTAACTCTAAATGTATAGCCCCATCCATAATGTTTTATTTTTTTAATCACAGTGTGACAATTGATACTGTTGCTCCTTTCCTAACTGACTAACCTTAATCAGAATAGTCCTGGTGATCGATAATGGACAGGGGAATGGAAAATCCTGGTTATTAGGGAAGCATGACAGTTCAGGGGGCACCTAAAAAGAATCCGCCTATGCGCACCTGAACTCCATGAGCAGCACACTTGTATTTTTGATGACCTAAGGAAAAGGCTGCTTACAGTAGAAGGGTACTTGGACAATGAACAGTGAAATTGACAGCTCTGGACCCCAGGAACCGAATGCCAATCCATCAAAGGGCACACAAACAGACAATCTAGAAATGTCAATTCGCCTAGTCTGCATTTCCTTGGACTTGGAAGTTTGAGAACTTACTTCATGCACCTACAAGATCAACAGGTCTGTAGACATGGGCCTTTTTCACAAACATTTGTAAAATATAGTGTAAAAACAGCCATCATCTGAAGTAGACATAAAAAGTAAAAAATAAAATAAGTCCCATTTAGTGGTTTAATATGCAGACATGCAGAACACATTGAAAACAAGATGACATTATTGTAAATACATTTTATTTGACTCTTAAAATAGCAACAATCATGTCTTAGGAAGATGATGTAGTCAATGTTAAAAACACTGATCCAGGGTTTCTCAAACATTTTGCAGCACATATAGTTTAAATATTTACACCGATCAGCCAGTACATAAAACCAGCTGATTTACATAGTATACGTCCTCCCCTCCTTATGAAAAAGAAACTGAACTGCTGAGGCTGGGACGCTGAATACCTCTGAAGGTGTACTGTGGTATCCAGCAGGAGGTTGTTTTAGCAGCAAATCCTTTATGTCCTGTTGAAAAGTGGGGCCTTCAGGGATTGAGCTTGCTTGTTCTGAACATCCCATAGGTACTCAACCAAATTAGGATCTGGAAAAATCTGGATCAAATCCTTGAACTGCTTTATCTCTGAAATCATGCCTGAACAATATTTGCAATGTGGCGAGGAACATTATCCTGTTGAAGCAGGCAAATGCCATTAGGGAATATTGTTACCATGGGTGTACAGCCATTGGCAAAATTTTTAAGGATGTAAGGAGGACACAAGTATAAATGTTTAGATCTTTGTGTAGATACACAAGCTGCTGCGTCAGGCTTTTCGCAGATAAATTGAATTTAATTGCAAAGTCGTCGTCGTCCCCACCCAAAAAAAAAAAAAAAAAAAACATGTCCACTGCCTCATCAGTGTTTTTCTCGTCAACTCAACAGGTCACACTCACAAGGACAAGTGTGGAGATCGTCATCATGTCAGCTTTAAAAGGAGGTGGTACTTGAAATCATTGTTCTTCTTCGGTTAAACATGGTTACCTGCGAGGTAACACAGTCATGTTTGCATTGCACAAAAACGAATTTACAGGCAAGAAAATTGCTGTTAGTAAGATTGCACCTAAATCAACCATTTATCAAATCATCGAGAACTTCAGGGGGAGAAGTTCAATTGTTGTCAAGAATGCTTCAGGGTGCCCAAGAAAGTCCATCAAGCACCAGGACCGTCTACTAAAACTAAGAACTGCAGGATCAGGGCACCACCAATGCAGAGCTTGCTCAGGAGGCAGGTGTGAGTGCATTAGCACACACTTTAGGCTAAGACTTTTGGAGGATGGTCTGTTGTGAAGAGGTGAAAAACAAAGAAGCCACTCCTCTCCTGGAAAAACATCAGGGACAGACTGATGTTCTGTAAAACGTACAGGGTTTGGACTGATGAAGACTGGGGTAAAGTCCTTTTCTCTGATGCATCCCCTTTCTGATTGTTTGGGCCAACCGGGAAAAAGCTTGTCCAGAGGAGAAAAGGTGAGTGCTACAGCCAGTCCTGTGTCAAACAGTAAAGCATCTTGAGACCATTCATGTGTGGGCTCACTCACAATTTTACCTAAGAACACAGCCATGAAAAAAACGAACGGTACAAAAACATCCAAGAACAACTTCCCTAAACATCCGAAGATGGTTTGGTGACGATCAATGCCTTTACAAGCATGATGGAGCACCTTGCTATAAAGCAAAAGTGATAACCAAGGGGCTCAGGGAACAAAACATAAAAACTTTGGGTCCATTGCCAGGAAACTCCCAAGACCGTGACCCTACTGAGAACTTGTGGTCAAACCTCAATAGGCACGCAAGCAAAAACCCATAAATGATGACAAACTCCAAGCATTGATCGTGTAAGAATGGGCTGCCATCAGTCAGGATGACGAAAAGACACACTAAATCAGAAAACTTTGTGTTCTGGCTGATCTGTGTATTGTATCATAGCTAATCATAATTGCCATTAATTTAAGGGTGACTTTTTTATTATTATTATTTATTAAAACTCATTTAAGTTACATCAGATAACTCATTTAATTCACTTACCTACACACGACCAAAACACTCTTTTGGTCCTTCTCTGATCCACAATTGCCGGCTCAAACTTTCCAGCTTCATCCATTACGGTCATTCAATCACCTACCTTTTGCTCATAAAGCATTCTTGTCCTTTAACAGATTTAACAGCAGCAAAAGTAAAAGTAGCTGTCTTGCATTAAACCAGCACATAAACCTGAAACATTTGGGTTAGAGAATCCAACTGTGAAAGTAAATAATTTCAATAAATCATAGAACACTATGTGGTTTTAAGTATGGAGTAGGCATTATGCAAAAAAAAAAAAAAAAAAAAAAAAAATACAACAATCCATTTAAGAAATATTAAAACCTCTCAAATTCCATGCTTCAACAGTGTTGTATAAAATTTGAAATATTGTTTGTCCAACTTTTAAAAATTTTTTGCCTGGTATAACTTTTGAAACAAATCTATAGAATTGCGTTCTCAAGGTGGTTGTATTAAATTAGACCAATGATGTACAGCTATACATTGCACGGAAGGAGCACAACTGAAAAGATGGTTTAAAGCAACAAAGTGAAATGTACTATTCATAAATATATGTACTTCAACTGAAATGGTAAACATATTTCTATAATTAATTAACATTTACTGTTATCGAGATATGATTAACACACAAAAAGGGAGTCACTGAAATTTATTTGCACTTGACTGTATACACCAGAAACTAGAGAACAACCAATAGTAATATAGAAAGTAACAGTGTACAGTATTTTACCTAATAGCATACAGGACCATAACTTCAGAATTGTATCAACTATCAACAGCTGCAAAGACAACATCTGAGAACCGCTTATGCTGGACTCAAAAGTACAAATGTATTCCAAGACATTTTTGTCCTTGTAGCGTGACCTCCACATCAATTCTTTTTCTCTTCTGACCTTGGATCTCTCTGGCTCCTGTATTAAAATATCCTTGATTTACTTAATTGGAAGGATGAATGGATTCAGACGTGAAGTTTATTCACTCTTAAACAGATTATATAAAATGATGGTCTACATTACCTTCCTTTTTAAAGGAACTGTTTCAGCTGCAAACAAAGCAAGAAAAAGCAGGGAGTTCAAAACCCTGTACTTAAACAAAAACTGTGCAACATTTTACATATGCTATTGATTAATTACTTGTTGAGAAACTGCTCATTCTTTCGGTGGAATCTCCTTTCCTTCAAAATGAGTGTCAGTCCATCATTTCACTGGCATTACCTGCCAAAAGGTTTAAGAAGATACATGAAACATCTCAACCAAAGAATACAAATGAAAAGTTTTTAGATCAATGTCTAAAACATTCGTAGGTTTCATGCACATCCCTAAACCTACTGGATGGTGGCTCTTTACAAAGAGTCAAAACTGAACTCAAAGGTGTCCAAGTTCAGTTGCTCTGTAAAAGAACCTGGTGGTGGGGAGAATGAAAGATTCATAGCCTCTTCAGGGTCCATTGGGTTTTGGTTATCATTTGTTCCCATAATTTCAATGTTCTCCATGATTTCTGCATTGGCTAAACAGTCCAGAGGTTCTGCTTCATTCTTGCAATCGACTGTCTCCATGTCCATACTTCCACTAGGCTCTTCTGCTTTTGAGACAAGTGGTTCCACTTCAAGATCAAAAGCTGGTGGTTCAGGCTGTGCTCCTCTGTCCTCAGATGGCTCCTCACACTCCAAGTTGGAGACCTCAGTTGAGGGTTTGGTGTTTGTATCCTCCTCGTTTGTTGTTTTTTTATCTACAGTTGTCAACAAACTTCCTAAATTAGGTTTGGAGTCTTGTTTACAGCCAACCTTATTTCCAGCACTAGAACCACTGCAGCTACTAGTCACAGTGCTGCTGCCATAAAAAATGCCAAATAAGTCTTTTGCTTTTGCTGTAGCCAGACTTGATTTTGGTTTGCCTGTTTTTGAAGAAGAGTAACTACTGAGGTTCTGAAGTTGAGGAGGAGGACGGACCATGACTGTTAGGTTGTGTTCCTCCTCAGGTACTCCAGGAGCAGCTACATCAGAGCCGAGAGTAATCATACATTCAACAGGAGTTTGTATGGTGACAGCATCCACCTCCTGCACTGTGGATTTTGGAGCTGTTACAGTTGGAGTAGTTGGTACAGAGACAGAAGCAGGTGTAAGACTGGATGAGTTATCAACTGGAATTTCCAACTGTACCTCCTCACCACCAATTGCCTTAGTGGTTAAATCAGCTGGCATGTCTTCATTTTCTGCCTGTTTTTTTGTCACAGATTCAGAAGATGCGCTGCTTGCATCCATGGTTGGTACACTTACAGAGGGTGTCTCGGCAGAAACTGGTTTGTTTTGAAGTCCAGCATTAGACATCCTCAGAATATTAGAAGGGGTCGGTAAATTGGGACGAATTTTAACCTGGTTAAAGGTTACCCATTCATGGGAAGGGGCAATAGCTGTTTTACCCGACAGTTTGATAGCAATACTCTTGGCAGCAGCCACAGATTTGGCAAAAGCCTCCTGATCCTCAGAGTCTTTACTTGATGCTGCAGCTACAGCACTCTCCTCATCTTCCTTCATAAACTGCTCTGCAATTTTCTCGGCTTCCTTCTCCAGTGCAGTCTTTTCGGGTTTTTTCCATGTGAATTTTCCGAAGGTAGGACGCAAAGTGGCCTCCTCATTCTTTTTGCGAAGTTTTGCAAGCATGGCTGGGCTAGGTCCACAAAGAACCTTAGGGAGATCAGTAAGCTTCTCAGGGTCATTCTTGGCATCTTTCAAAGATGATTTCTCTCTCTCATCTTTGTGGCCTCCTTTTTGGTGTTGCTTTTTATCCTCTTTTTTCCCATATCTGGGTCTCTCTTCCTCCTCATCATCTTCCTCCCATTTTGATTTCATAAACTTTAAGCCTTCTTCCTCCCTGTGTTTCAGTCTCCTCTCTTCCTCAGTTTCATGACCATACTTGTATTTTCTGTCATCCTCCTTCCGGAACCTAGATTTTTCATCTTCCTTCCTGTATCTATACTTTTCATTATCTTCTCTGTACCTGTAACGATTTTCTTCCTTGTATCTATATTTGTCTTCTTCAGACTTGTAGCTCTCCTCATCCCCTTTCTTCTGTTTATATCTCTCATCCTCATCCTTTCTGTACTTGCTCCTCTCCCCTTCTTCCTTTGTATATCTGGTCCTCTCCTCCTCTTCTTTTCTACCTTTGGTCCTCTCAGTCTCCTCTTTTTTACCTCTAAGTTTATTCTCTTCCTCTTTAATATGTTTTACTTTGCGTTCATCGTCCTTTATGGATTTGGGCCTATCCTCTTCTTCGTTCTTGCATTTAGCCTTTTTGACTTGATCTTTGCTGGACTTGGAATTTTTCTGCTCATCCTGCGAGTCATCATCCTCACGCTTACGTTTGTGCTCAGTCTGCTTTTTGCCACTCTCCATGCCAGCTTGGCGATCCAATTTCCTCCGTTGTTCATAAAGAGGGTTCTCATACATTTGTTTCTGTTGAGGAAATAAAACAAACAAGATAAATCAACCTACCAAGAAATATGAAAAATAAATATGCTTTATTCCCAATAAATAAATGTAGATCTGCACAGTTATTATTTATAAATATGATTGATGTATTTTTCTCTGCTACACAATTTATGGTTTACGGCTTGAACTTTTGCACTAAGCATTCTGTTTAAGTCTAAAAATGACACTATCCTACACTAGAAATCATACGCAGAGAATATTATAGATATTTTATTGTTAAATTTAAATCCTTATACTGATTTTATTTATGTTTACTTAATTGTATTAAATTAAATAGTTAAACAAGTGTCTGATTCAATAGTTTATACCTACTGCTGCTGCCAACGGTTTGGCACTAAACAACCGCCCTGTAAATAAAAACAAAACAAACAAAAACAGACATACCTTATACTTCTCGTTGTGCACATGGCATAAAACATGGGCCTCTGCGCAAATAGGGTCACCAAAAAACTCTTTACACAGCTGGCAGAAAAATCCCCTCACAGGTAACAAAAATTCAGAGCCTACATTAGAGAAACACAGTGAGGTTTAAGGCACATACCCAGTAAAAGTGACGTTAATAATTAATATTATCAATAATATTTCCCTTGCAATGCATTTGCACCAAGAAAAAAAAAAGAAAGAAAGAAAAAAAAAAAATTCACAACAAGCCACACCAGTTTATTTTATCGCAAAACTTCTACCTTTTGCTGGTTTGGAAATTAGCTCGCCTGTAGGGTGCTTCTTCTCACGCTCGGAATTTGATGCCCAAGGTCTGATGTAGGGATCTAAAGTCTAGGAGAAAACAAACAAACAAAGAAATGACTTATTTTATAAAGCAACTTATCAGGGGAAGAAAAGCAACAATAAAGAACTGCATATGAATAGAAATAAAATATAACTGTAATAAAAAGAGAAACTGATAGGTATTTACCTTTCTGTGCATTTTGCTTTGCAAGTGAGTAAAAAAATCAAACATGGAACCACTAGTAACGTTGCAATTTTTGCACCAATGGTTTCCTGCATCATAGTACTCAAATACGTCAGCTAATGAATCAGATTTGGCGCTGCCTCCTGATGCTGATGCCTTGGTACCCTGGTTTAGGAAGGACAAATTAGACATTAGTTGGCCCAGAAACCCAAATGAAAAAGGAAAAAAAGCAGCAGCGGGTTCTGAAAAATATACAAACAAACCCTATAGCCCTACTATTAAAGATTAACAAAGTTATCTTACCTTTATAATTAAGGCCATCTTTGCTCCGGCTGAGGGGAACAACTGCACTAGTTTTAAGCTCTAACATATAGGTCTATGTGTAAATCATCAATATTCCAGGTCACAGACAAAAAGAAGACCTCTGTAATGATGCAGAAGTCTGACGGAATCGTGCCGACAATGCACCAAGCACTGCTCCTTCGTAGCCTTCAATAATATTGAGATCTTGAAGTGATGAGTGACCGTTACACATTTGAGAATCATTTTCCCAAAGAACATTACTGTTCGTGTCAGAATTAAATGTATGTACATTTAGTTTCTTCCTTAATTTTAACAAAAGGAAACAGTGATTTTTAAAAACTGATTTCTTTAACAAAAATCACCATAAATAGACAAATGTATTGGCTTACTGCTCAGTAGAGGTGTAACGGTATGGAAAAGTCCCAGTTTGCAATGTACTTTTCGGTAGGATTTCAGCACAGTGAGGTGGAAATAATATTTAAGTATATAAAATTGTATTATTAAATACATAAAGTTGTAAACATATAGGTGCCAAGTTGTTAAGGAATAGTAACAGCACAATCTATAGCAAAAAGTGTAAAGAGTGGTTCCTTTAAATAAGGTCTATTTTTTTTTTTATCACCATTTGCACTATTTGCTACTGCTGATTGTTCTGTTATCAGTTTTGTGAGTGGACCCATCTTTCTCCATCATGATATAAAATACCACCGAAACAGAAATCAACTTGGAGTATTCTTCCCAAATCCAAGTTCTTTCCCCATTTATGGAGAGAGGTTGATCAACATGACTGTACACAGTATTGGAAAGAAACAGAATAAAAATTCCTACATTTAAATGAGTTATACTGTATATACAATTATTAGTTGTTTTTTATTTTTTTTTATTTTATTAAACAGAAAAACACTGACTATACAGTTTACTTTAAAAAGAAAATGTATATAATTTAGCTGCGCATCAACTTACTAACAAATGTTAAACATTCTGTATTCGCTCGGATCAAAACATGCACCAAACTCAAGGTTATGTATTACGGTACGAAGTTGAATATGCAAGTGCTGCGAATCATACACAGACTGTCGACTTGGGCAATGTCATTCAATTATGATTCAATAGCCCTAATGTTTATGCAGTAATGCAGTTATATTTCTTACAGGTTTCATAATATTAAAGCTTTTCAATTGTCATGTCTCAAAGCATTTATCTTCTGTGCCACACACCAATCCACTAGGTGACAGTATTGCAAAAAAAGTTGAAGGATGCTCCTGCCAAACACTGAAGATGAATGTGGTTTGCATTTTCTGCAGAAAGTGTTGTGTATTTTTATGAATTGGTCAGTATTGGAGAATTTGGCATTTAAAAGCGATAAATCGATTCTGAATTGAAAACCTACTCAGTGATTCATCCAAATGAAATATTGACTAAATTAAATGATCGAATGAATCGCACAGCTCTAGAATACACGTACCATTACACCCATACTGCTCAGTATGTAGAATGACATGCATTAGTTCAGCTCCACCTATCCAACATTACGATATATAAAGCTATATCTCCTAATTCTCCTCGACAGTAAATGATGGAAAACTGTTTTCAGCAAATAAGTCACAGCTAACCTTTTCATACATTCCAGGCCTGGATCAGGTAGTGCATAACCATGCAGGTGTGAACAATGTATGCAAGCGTTGAAAATCATACCAAGTTCGGTTCCAATTTTGTTATTGCTTTTAAAATAATGACGTTCAAATCATATTTTAAAGGTTTCCCTGATTCACAACAAACCACCAACATGCACAATCAGGACTTATTTCAGCTGAAAGCAGAGGTGTGCACTGGGTTTAACAAGCGTACTGGACACTAGACAGGATGGGGTGCTTTTACTACATTCATTCATTTACCTACAGTAAAGAATTTTTTAAACATCTCTTGGGGATGGGAACAAACAAAATTGACAACAGCTTCGTCAGAGTCTCTCCAAGAGGAGGCGGAATTATTCCGGGGGCTGGGGGGGGGGGGGCGGGCGATGTTGGATGGGGTCCAGTTCACACCTTAATCTCAAGACGTTTTAATACAACATAATCCTAATAGTAATCAAGCAGAACAACAGACAAATTCCATCGGTCATCACTGTTCGTTCTCGTTATGCCTGCAGTGTTACAATTTAACAATTATAGCCATTTCATATCGAACTATGTAGTTAATATTTTATGTGAAGTTGAGTTTATTTAAATAAACATTATATAATCAAAGTAAAATCATTCAACTTTAAATATGCTTTTTTTATATATAATTGTAAATTTCAGAAAAGGGTCAATACTCTCTTAACGATAAAACAGAAAAAACTGTAACTCCCTAAAAACAGATTTTTTTTTTTTATTCGCTGCAGTCCCTCCGTAGTCGAATTCAAATAAATAAAGGGGGGAAAAAAGGAAATTAACGACGTATACTTGTTGGCAATAACAGATTTGACCAGTAAATGCATTGTCATGATCGAACATTTTCAAAAACATGGCTATTTATAAATAACCAACTGCCTCTATTCTTTAACTGATGAAGCTTAAAAGAATGTGAAGGCTTGTGTTGAATGTTAAAATTATTAGACTATTCATTCCTATTCTTAATTTCTGGTTAAGATTCTTATTTTGAGTCAATTACTCTTCCTACACTGTAATGAAAAATTCATGCAAATGATCAAATAACCTCATGCTTCAGCTCTTGTAAATAATAATCAATTTTGTAGAATACTCGCAAACAGAACTGAATATGAATCATATAGTACCTGAAAAAGTTTAAATCACTATTCTATTACTGTATATACTGTAAATCAGGGCTGGATAAATGATTAGCTCAGGCAGATATTGGACAATTATGTGCAAAAAGTTAATAGCCTTGACATACTAAGTACGCATGTTATGAAATTAGAAAAATAATAACATATTCCTGACTTTCAATATTTAAATCACTCTAGGAAAATATTATGAAGTTAATTACCAAAATAAATAAACAAATATTCCTAATAGGGCTGCACGATATTAAGAAAATATGCGATATTGTTGTTGAATATTGCGATAACGATATTTCATTTCCCTAGAGAAATGCATTTTTTATTATTATTATAGCCTATTTTTTTTTTTTTTTTTTTTTTACAAATTATTTATTTATATGTAATGATCATACTAAAATAAACAGGTAATAGATATTCGTCTGATGTAATTAAATCTAATTCAGGCTAAAAAGAAACTATATGTCAAGGAAGTTGCAAATATTTAGACTTCAAAACACTATGAATGACTTAAACCCCTCAGCAGATATTCTGACTTCTGGTTTGCTGTTACTATAAACCTGCCAACACAATATGAATTACTTTCAAACATTACTTTATATTTACATGTAACCATACACTCATCAATAGTGTCTTAAAACAAGAGCATCTTTTAAACTAAACATTCTCTTTGGCTTGCCTGTTTTTTTTTTAAATAAAAATAAACTTTATTAAACAAAAATTAAATAAAAAAATACTATTTGTCACACACACACTCGCTCCGCCACCAGGACCCGGAAGTAATGCGGTCGCGAACCAGGAAGTATAAGAGGAGTAAACAAACCACCGCATAGAGCTTAGTCACTGAGTTCGCGCATGTCGGTTCAGATTGTTTACTTTCTGATTCGAGTGTGTGTTTATAGGACGCGGGTTAAATGTGTGTTTTTCCCTTGCTCCCCTTCTGTGAGAGTCCTTAAACTAATTCGCGTGGTTATCCTGCCTACTCGCTTGCTTCCGCGTTTGGGTTTACCGTCCACGCTACAAAGGGCTAAGGGCTAATCGCTAAGTCTTCTGATCATCCCGGGTTAGTTCGCGACAGAATTAAGTATAAAGATATATACACAAGATATAAGCGGGTATAAACATAGCCCCATCTGATTGGTCACACAAAAGCTTGGCACAAATTATTTATCGCAACTCTGTGCGATACAGATACCGCGTATACCATTATCGCGATAACGATATTTTTTCGATATATCGTGCAGCCCTAATTTACAATACACAGTGGTGGCCAAATGTATTGAGAAAAAGGCTGAAATTCAATGTTTTAATGACTTTCTAAAAAAATTTTAAGCAATGACGATCAAGATAAGAATAGAGTGTTTTATGCAGCGAAATTGCTCAACAACAATCAATATTTATATGAAGTTCTTTATTCTTTAAAACTTGCAAAACCTGCGGGATCTGCCTGCAGTACTCTGGTGTCGCTGGCTCAGTCAGTCCATGCCTTGATTGATGCTTGATTGGCAAATTTCTGTACATGATGCTCAGGAAGCAAAGAAAGTTGGCATTGACCTGGTGAATTGCTATATTAAATGGATGGGACAAATATGTGGCAGTACTTTTACTTTCTGAAGCCATTTTTGTGAAGACGTGGACACTTCAGAAAGTAAAAGTCCTGCCACATAGTTGTTTCATGCATTAACTAAACCAGCTTATTCTAATTAACACAACTATTCAGTCAGACAGACGAGAACTCCTTTGTAAAAATCACCTGTTTTGTGCACAGGGATAACTAATACGTAACTTATGTTGTCTTAATATTTTGGGCCACCAAAGCATGAAAAAAATAGTATCATTCAGAATACAGAAAAGATAGGATTTACCAGTTTCCTTTCTCTTTGGGCTTACCAACCAGCAGCAAAAAATAAATCTACCTGAGTTGTGGTTGTGGTGGAAGCAGCCTTAGATTTCTCTGGGCTTTTGGGCTCTTTAGACTTGCTATGAGAAGGCGCATGCTCATGATCCCCAGAGCTCCTTAGGTTTTTGTGGTCCAGCCCCAGTATGGTTGCCACCTTAACGAGTTCTTCATACTTCTCCTCTGCTGCTTCATGCTCAGTGCGCAAACTGGATATCTGGGCCATCACATCCTCTTGGAGACGGCCAAGCTCCATAAGGATTGGATCCTTATGACCATCTTTCTCCCGTCGCTTTTTCCTTAGGAGTTCCCCTATAGTAGAGAACAACAAATTGAAAAACTAATGAATTAGTATAAATACAGAATCTCAACCATCATATTATTGACTAAATTTGGATCAGCACATGACCACTAACCTTGCTGCTTTCGCAGTGTCTCCAACTCTTTCATTAAATTATCTTTTTTCTTCAAACGTGAATCTCTGTCTTTCTTTAGCTTTTCAAGCTCTTCAGTTACCTAGCCAAGAAACAATAGTATTTACAATACCGAAAATCTGAAAAAGTACGTTCATTTATGCATGTCGTTGGCTTTGGCAGTCTTTGTAGTGTTGCTACGACAATAAAAATTTTTTTAAAAATGTATATACATTAAATGAACTTCGGTCAGTCTCTCCTTGATTTGGTGCAACTCAAATGTAAAACAGGAAGTGTAGAAGCCAGAAATGCTTCTACACTGCTAGCTGACTCAAGTAAAGAGAGCTTTGTAAGATTTGGATTGTTGTTAAGGCCTAAACAAGGCTTGCATGTAGAATTCACACTAGAGTGGCATTTTCTATGTCTGAAAAACATTCTAATAAATAATTCCTTAAGTTACCTTTAGCTTTTGATTGGCGTTATTCGTTTCGTCAGTTACCCTCCTCTGGTTTCCACTGCAGGCAATTGTCATGGTCTGTAGTGGGTCCACCTTTGAGCCTATGGAATTAAATATATATATACATACAGACAATAAATATACAAACACACACATACATACACACAGATAAACATATGTAGCAAAGAAGCAGGTGAAGAATTGGTCAACTTTTTTTTTATCTATACCTTGAGGTGCATTTGCACCGGTGTTGATTACTTTCAGGAAGGGTCGCTCTATGACGGGGGAACTGTAATCATTCATGGGAGCTTGTGGTGGCAGTGGCATATTAGGGGGTGGGTACATTGGCCAGGTCTGGGGCATATATGGCATGTAGTTCCCATAAGGATCATAACCAGGTGGAGGGTAGTTGGGAGGCATGATTCCACGTGTATGTGGCTGTGGATAGGGAGGCATCTGATGGGCAGGAGGTGGGAAATTATTTGTTCCAGGATTCACAACTTCAGGAGGCAGGGGACCCGTGTTAGTCCACAAGTTCTCTTCTGGTTTAGCGACAGGCCGGACGTCCCTCTGACTCTGGCCGTCTGATCGCAATGAACACCTCTCAAGGGGAACAGACCTCTTCCTGCTACGATTCGAGGTGCGCTCATAGCTGCTTCTTCGACTCCGACTGCTTTCCCTGCTTGTACTCCTGCTGCTGCTCCTGCTGTTGCTACTGGAACTCCTGGTGTGGCTCCTGCGTCTCCGGTCAGACTGGTGCCTTTTGACAGACGACGTCTTAGGATTCTTACCTTGTAGGCGCTCTTGCGTCCTGACAGCCATCTTGCTGATCTCAGCTACTCCCAAGTCAAGGCCAATAGTCTTAAGGAGATCTTGTATCTTCTCATATTCTTCCACTTCCGCCCTCACTTGCGCTTCATGAGACCCAGCTATCTGTGGGTTACTCTGAAGATCCTTATCCTGTTGTTGCCCAGGTGAGACTGACGAGCACTGAATATCCCTATATTTGCTCTGTTTAGTTGTTTGACTTTCATCTTGTTCTGGATGTCCATGACTGTAAGAACGTCCATATTCTTTCCTGTGTAAATCATGTACTACTCCAGTCTTTTGTTCAGGATACAGCACATCAGGTCCAGTTTTCTCATAGGCATCCAATAAGCTACATTTTTCAGATTTAGGCGTTTCTGTTGCAGCTGCTTTCTCTTCCTCTTCTTCATCCCCATACAGGAACTTCTCTTCATCTTCAATATCTACAAAGCTTTTCTTTTTGTCTGGTGGTTGGCCTACTGACTCTGCCATGACACTGAGGAGCTGAGTCAGGTCTGAATTCTCCTGACTGCTACTTTCATGAGGAAGGGGGAACCCATGCCCACTCTCTTTTGCAGGCTGTAGTTTACTTAAGAGCTCTTCAAGGGCACTGGCATTAGAATTTCGAGCCAACACTGATGCCAGTAGGTCTGGGTCCATGCTTTTAGTTACTGCACATAGTAATTCTTCAGCATCCTTTGAAAGACCAATGCCTGAACTCTCTTGTGGTGATTCGGTACTCTGTGAAAGTGTAACAACAGTTTAATTAAAAATTAAATGAAAAGAATAATCTAAAACAGACTCCCAGCAATTACAAATTAATTTGTAGAGATTGATAACTGAACCAGTTTTTCCCCAATCACAACTTTTTATTGCCAATTCATATACAACTACACGGACTCCAAAATTTACTTTTAAATGACTTTTACAAAGTTTGTAACAAAGTAGTCTTAAGTTTGTAACAAAGATGAACCAGTGGACCAGCCAGTGACTGGAACTGGCTGTTTTTCTCCATGACCTGCTGTCACTGATTAAATAGGACATACTGTAACGGACAGTGTGCCCAGTGCACAAGCTTCTCAGTGGTGCAACATTCTTTTTATATGGTAATAAAAATTGTGCATGATAAAAAGTGTCAAACTGGACTGTTTTTCCCCCCAAATTCTGCAAACAAATTAGTTTAAAAACCCAGTCATTACACAGTGTTACACCAGTACCAAAACACCATGTTCTCGAATTGTTTCAAAACATGCGCATTGTTCAACGCACGCTCCAGACTTGAGGCATT
The DNA here is from genome assembly GCA_030522415.1 of Channallabes apus. NCBI lineage: Eukaryota > Metazoa > Chordata > Actinopteri > Siluriformes > Clariidae > Channallabes > Channallabes apus. The sequence continues at coordinate 32,271,271 of CM060118.1, forward strand.
TGAGGCGGTGAAAAGTTGCCGTTTCTTTATGAACCTACAAGTGGTACACTCTAAACTATTCCCAAATTGGCATTCCATGTGGCAGGAGTGAATTATTTGCTAAATTTGTTGAGAAATAATAATTACTGTCCATGAGAAAGTTACATGCTGCTCTGTAAAAATTTTGTTTTCTTTTTGTTTAATTTAACGCAAAATATTAGACTCTTATACTTGAAGTTACTTGGTCATGTTTAAATTTATATTGATTGGGTGGTTTTAAGTGAGAAAACTATTATAAGAAAAGGGCTTTATTCAAATAGTGGAGGTTTTGAATAAACCTAAGGTATAAAATTTTTTTTTCCTTTAAAAGGTTCAAGGTCTAAAAAATTGTAACAAAATTAAAAAAAAAAAAAAAACTTTATTTATATCGAATTAGGATGTATATAAAATTGTAATAAGAAATCGCAATATTAATCGAATCGGCACCTTTCCATCGTCATACTGTATCGGGTGGCAACTGGGGATACTCATCTCTAACTATTTGTTTTTCTAGATTATGTGTAACTAAACTTTTACAAATTAAAAAAAATTATCAGCTTATAATAAAATCAGTGAATTAGTGTAAGCCTTTGTGCGCATGTGCACTAAATGGACCCCACTTCATGCCCCTGGGAGTCCCCGAAGGATAGGCTTGAGGCTTCTCATGACCCTGTACAGGGTAATTAGGATAGAGAATGAGTGAGTATCAAATCATGCCTACCTGACCAATCATAGGAGATTCAGTTTCAGAGGAGTCAACTCTCTTTTTTAAGATGGACTTAGTGGGCATCGTCAGCATGTCCTCCAGTTCTTTGCGTCGACGAGCCTTTTCAAGCTCTCTGAAGTCTTCATCATCTCTCTTGCCGTTTCTGCTGCTACTGCTACAGCTACTGCTGCCACTGCGGCTCCGGCCCTTGCTTCGGCTGCGTCCCCTGCTCCAGCTGCGTCCCCTACTTCGGCTCCTTCTCCTGCTCCGACTCCGCCCCCTGCTCCGGCTCCTGCTGTGTGGTCTACTTTTGCTCCTCGCCCTGCTTCTTGCTCTACTCCTTCCCCTGCTCCGGCTCCTACTCTTACTCCTGCTGCGTGGTCTGCTACGTCCTCGACTCAAAGCCCTGCTACGACTTACTGCACGACTGCGGCTCCTGCTACGAGGGCGACTCCTGCTCTGAATTCTATCTGGACTGCGGCTCCATCCCCTGCTCCTATGATGGCTATGACTATACCTGCTTGAACTTCGCTCATCATGGGCCTCATATCTTGACTGCTTTGGAGAATAATCTCTGTGAGGGGGAAAATAAAAACAAACAAAAAAAACGTTTATGCTGTTTCTCCAACTGTTTACGGTTACTGATTTCCAAACCAGTGGTGCTCAACATGCTTAGTAAAGGGTTACAAGAGGTGAAGTTCTCAGAACCAGTGGTTGCAATGCCCTGTTAATTTGAGAAACCACAGTTAGTAATTGGCCATGCCCTTTTCGGATGGTACCTTGGTGTCTTAATTTTTTTTTATATATATATATATATATATATATATATATATAAATTAAATGTATATTCAGCAAGTAAACTCACCAGCCACTGACTCTGCCTCACACTTTTACACCATCAGATCACTATACTTATTTCATACCTTATAGAAAATGTAAAAAAAATAAAATATTGGCATGTGTAGGCTGGGGGGGAATTTATCATCTTCCCACTTCCTGGGAGGCACACACTCAGGGTGTGCTACTAGCCATTTATATACACATATATATGTACATATATATATATATATATATGCGCAAAATGTTGTTGCAGCCGTGAATTTTGCACCATGGTAGTTATAAGTAATCTCACATGCCTTAAAATCCTTTGTTTCATTTACAGAAATAAAATGTATATTAATTATATAAACTTGCCCATTTCAGTCATTTCTAATCATTGTGTGTCTTTACACCAACTTGCATATTATTTTTCATAATTTATATAATGACTCTCAAGGGTTAAATTTGCAATGCAAAAATATTAAGTATTCCCAGTAAAAATATTCAGTTCTTTTTATACATTCTTCATATTCACATCTTTTCCAGTTTAATATCAGGTGTATGTTTATACTGAGTGAGTACCTTATTAGGATCTTATTTTGAAGTAGGTTATTAAATCTGCCACATAACTTAATAAATTTGCTTTTACTCAACATTTTGATTTCACTTATGCTTCTAGGTAAAAGTTATACAAGTATCTGCTGAGACTAGTTTTGGGTTCTCTAATGTATAAAGCAATAATTGAAAGAGCGAGTCTTGACCAATGTACAGACAAAACCTTTAATGTTTTTTCTCTTTTTATATAAAGAAGACATTACCTGGCATAGGGAACCTCCGCTCCAGCGCTCTGGGATAAACCTGTCAACTCGTTGCCCACAGTTATAACAAGACTATGGTCAGTGGGGAGACCACCATGTGGGGGTGAAGGGGTATATCTCTGTGGAAAAGTAAGGATGCAAATTTAAAAAAAAAAGTGTACTTGTTTGCCTGGAATAAGGGTCTGTAAAGTCTCAGACTACTCAATACTAAGCTCAATTTTCTTATATAAAGCAACTTGCTACAAATCTTTTCTCAGATATGCAGTGTTGACGGCTACAACACAAGTTATAGAATGTTTGATGTTTTCTATGCTCCAACACGCCCACATCAGCACGGAACATGTTGTCAAGAAGCTGATTAATGGATTTGTGTGTGATAATAGAAGCGAAGAAAAAAAAAAACTAAACTAAATGTGGGTACTTCAGAACCAGAACCTATGATCTATTTAAAAAAAAAAAAAAAAAAAAAAGAAGAATATACAGTAGTGTCATACAAGCACATCACCAATTTATCAGAAAACTTAGGGCACAAGGTGATGTACAGCCTGGATGGGGTGCCAGTCAATCACAGGGAATCCACACACTAAAGGCAAAAATTTGGGGAAACCATTTCTCCTAATCTGCATGTCTTTGGACGATATGGAGGAACCCACCAGGCAGGGGAGAACATGCAAACCCCATGAACACAAACCCGAGGCGGGAATCGAACCCGGACCCTGGATCGACCCTCTAATAATAAACAATTAAGGATGACCCCGAAGATGCAACAGTCAATACATCACGTGATCACGCAGGCAACTCAGTGCTACTACGTTCATCGAAAGTGTGGTTAGTAAATGATTGCGCCTACATGTCCGTGGTCTCTGGGAGGCCCGTCGCCTCTTCCCGGTGATGAGTAGCGCCTCCTCGGGTGCTCCGGGTTCCGACGGTAGCCATCCGGATAGCCGTTACTGCCTCGCGCGTGCTCACTGCTGTACGGAGCGCTAGAAAACGAGCTCGCAGGAGGCGGGCCGCGAGGAGCGGGGCCGCGAGGAGCGAAGCCGCGAGACGCTGCGGGAGGATACGCTCCTCGGTGCGGCCTAGGGCCTCGGTACATAGCGCCAGCAGCCCGGTTCCGGAAAAATCAGTTTCAGATCCGGGAACTTCTTTATTTCTTACCTACTTTAATGCGTTTTACTTCTGCACACAAAGCATTCCACACTCAAGCTCAATAAACACAAACATCAACACTCGCAACAAAACCGTGCGGAAACTACTTCCTGCACCACTATTCGGTTACGCGAACCGGAAATGACGTTTTCTTCCTACCAATCACATTTCTCCATTTTCTCTCTTATTGTTTCCCGGGCTGTGTGCAGCAGGCGTCGAGAGCATTAATACAGATTCTCATATACGTGTAATGTTTATTTTGTGGCTCATTTATTTTGCAAGGGGTTTGTCATGTAATTACAAAAAATGTTTAACACTAAATAAATATTGTTCATGATGAAAAATTATACGAAACTGTTTTTATTAAAAAATAAGCAATACAAAATATACATGTATATGAAAAAAATATATATAATTTATATATGTATTTAATTATATATTATAATTATACATTTATAATTATATAATATAATATATACTCAGCAAAAAAAGAAACGCCTCTTTTTCAGGACTGTGTATTTCAACAATAATGTTGTAAAGATCCAAATAACTTTACAGATCTTCATTGTAAAGGGTTTAAACAATGTTTTCCATGCATGTTCAATTAACCATAATCAATTAATTAATTAACATGCACCTGTGGAATGGTCGTTAAGACCTTAACAGCTTACAGAAAGTAGGCATTTAAGGTCACAGTTCTAAAAACGCAGGACACTAAAGAGACTTGTCTATGCCCAGGGTCGCCGCTCATCTGCGTGAACGTGCATTAGGCATGCTGCAGGGAGGCATGAGGACTGCTGATGTGGCTAGGGCAATAAATCGCCATGTCCGCACCGTGAGACGCCTAAGACGGCGCTACAGGGAGACGGGAAGGACAGCTGATCATCCTCGCAGTGGAAGACCACGTGTAACAACACCTGCACAGGATGGGTACATCCGAATATCACACCTGCGTGACAGGTACAGGATGGACACAACAACTGCCCGAGTCACACCAGGAACACACAATCCCTCCATCTCACAGCAAGAACTGACAAATCTGGTCCAGTCCATGAGGAGGAGATGCACTGCAGTACTTCAAGCAGCTGGTGGCCACCAGATACTGACTGGTACTGACTGATTTTGAGCCTCCCTTCATTCAGGGACACATTGGGAAACATTTTTACTTTATGTCTTATGGTGTTGACTCTTTTAGTGTTCATACAAATATTTAGACATTACGTTTACTGAAAGTAAAAACAGTTGAAAGTCACAGGACGTTTCTTTTTTTGCTGAGTGTATAATTTATATATTTAAAATATATTTTTCCCCCTATACAACGTCTTTTTTTTTTTAAATATTACTTATTGTATAATCAAATTCGTTTGGTGTAATTTCATTCATTCATTCATTCATCTTCTATACCGCTTAATCCTGTGTTCAGGGTCGCGGGGGACCTGGAGCCTATCCCAGGAGACTTCGGGCACTAGGCGGGGTACACCCTGGACAGGGTGCCAATCCATCGCAGGGCACACACACATACACACACTCACACACCCAATCACACACTACGGGCAATTTGGGAACACCAATTAGCCTAACCTGCATATCTTTGGACTGTGGGAGGAAACCGGAGTACCCGGAGGAAACCCACCAAGCACGGGGAGAACATGCAAACTCCATGCACACAGAGACGGGAATCGAGCCTGGCCGGGGAATCGAACCCAGACCCTGGAGGTGCAAGGCGACAGTGCTAACCACTTTGGTGTAATTTGTAAATCATAAACCTATGAATTTATGTTCTAACATAATATTTGATAGAGAATATGGGGGGGGGGGGGCAATTTGTGGCAGTGGGGCATTTTAGCGCATAACAGGTTTCTGCTTATGTAGTCCCGTAACAATAGCCGATTTACACTGCATGGCACAACAAGGGTCAAATTATTGGGCTGCATCAAGCGAAGAAAACAACTTTAATATGACTGGACCTTGGGTAAGAACTAACACATTATTAAAGCCTGGAATGATGATGCTGAACTGTGAATGTGGTCGGGAAAAAAATAATAATAATAAACAGAGATCACTTAACCACTTACATTTGCATGGTTAAAAATCAACAGGAAAGACCATAGCTATGTTTAATAGCATTTTCACCCACACAATGAGAAAAATTAGTCAATTTGGGCCTAGGTTATCACATCAATTGAATATTTCTTTCACTAATGGCACAGTGCAAAAACATCGAGGTTTTACGATTTAAAAACAGCAAAATACTGCTCGTAATAAGCACTGCAGCTAATCGGAGTGTTCCAAGGCTCAAAATGTTGTAGAGTGGTTCTGGGAGTCATCAGCAAGCAGATATGTGGGTAACCAAGCAAAGGCCTGGGCCTGTATTGACTAAGTGTCTTAGAATTGCTTGAGTGACACAATTCTAGTCGTACTTTTAGGAGTTGTTGGTCTTTCGGCTGCTTCCAGCAAGGGGTCGCCACAGCGGACTATCCGGTCCGCACAACAACTTGGCACAGGTCTTCCACCGGATGCCCTTCCTGATGCAACCCTCCCATTTTATCCGAGCTCGGGACCGACACTGCATTCACTGGCTGGGAATCGATCTGCGGCCTTCCGCATACACCACCAGTGGAGTAAGAGCAATTAATCAACATTTTTAAATAGAAAATTACTTTCACCCGAAATGTAGGAGAGCTCCGGGGGTATAACAGGTTAGGAGCAGTGAGGAAATGGCGTTCAGGCAGAGACACGCACAAAGGCACAACACAGGTGATGGAATACTTCCTGACCTACACATTTTAGTGTTTTCCCCTCCTCCACACCAGCACAGAAAAGGCTGTTAATTAGCTGATTAATGGAGTTGTGTGTGATAATATGAGCAAAAAAAAAAATGCTAAAACGTGAAGGGCAGGGGGTCTCCAGGACCAGAACCTATGATCTATTAAAAAAGGACATACATCACTGTCATACAGGCACATTATGAAACTTGTGTTATAGACACTCATCTTCTATACCGCTTTATCGGAAGACTCAACCTCGATGTACAACCTGGACGGGGTGCCAGTCCATCACATGGTACAGTACCTCATTTACACACTACAATCAATTTGAGAACGCCCCTTAGCCAAATCTACATGTCTTTGGACTGTGGGAGGAACCCACCAAGCAAAGGTAGAGCATACAAATGCCATGCACACAGACCTAAGGTGAAAATCGCGCCCGGACCCTGGAGGTGCGAGGCCAATGCTACCCACTAAGCCATTGACTTTTCTAGTAAACAGGTGTCCTAACAGGTTAGGAGTAGGGAGGTAATGGCGTTAAGGCAGACACACACAGAGGAGAGGCGTTTTAGGTTTTGGTAACAGTGATGCAGAGCTCAAAAAGACAAATAAAATGGAATACTTTTGTTTTAGTTTTTTTTAATTGATTGCAGTATGTAACTGCGTCGTGACTGCTACTGTACGTTTTTTTTAGTAACAGTATCAGAAATAATAAATCAATCTCAGCATCGCAGATCATACATTTTCCCACAAATAAAAACACACCACGCAGCTCAAAATCAACGGAAACCAAATTGCATTCATTTAGTTGTGGGCATCATCCATGGCACACATTAAAATATTCTTATTTATATATGCATTTTATTTTGTATTCATGTACAGGTCTCCTAACCCTAACCCTTAGAACAGTCAGATACGCTCCATTCATTTTTAGACTTTTTAATAATTGTGCAATTCAGAAATTTTTAATTACATAAACCTTTACATAAACCATTTATTTTACATAACCATTTACCAAAACTATTTACACTGTAAAAAAATCTCTTATCCCTTCAAAATAAGTACATAAAAAACAATATTATTCATACACATTTTACTGGACGTTAATTTATTTACATTTTTAATTTACGTTAACTTATTTACAAGTCCTTACTTCACCTTTTTTCCCAAATTGATACCAGCATTCAGTTGATTGTCAGTTTTAAGTGTACGCCAGATGCAGTTTGCTGTGTGTGTGTGTGTGTGTGAGTGTTATGGAGTGGGGGGGGGGGTGTCTGCAGTAGGACATATGCGCAGTAAACAAGTGGACATAAAGAATTTTGCACTTACTACACAACATACAAGCAACATTGATTGGATATACAGTCAGGTCCATGGGCATTTGTATGATACATTTTTTGTGTACTCTTGCCCCAGTACAACAAAACAATGAATTATGAATCATATTGAGACTGTGTCTGTTCCCCCCATCTAAGCAAAAATGTAGAAAGACTCAGAAAGTCGGTTTCAAGACAAACCGGATTCCAAAAAAGTTGGGACACTAAACAAATTGTGAATAAAAACTGAATGCAATGATGTGGAGATGGCAAATGTCAATATTTTATTCAGAATAGAACATAGATGACAGATCAAAAGTTTAAACTGAGAAAATTGATAATTTTAAGGGAAAAATATGGTGAATCAAAATGTCATGGTCCATTTAATTAACATAAAGTCCACAAACTCGGATCACACTGAATGCGCAGCCGGCACCTCTGATCTGAAGCTAGGATTGTTAAATATTAGATCTCTCGTGTCCAAAGCGGTTATTGTTAATGAAATGATCACAGATCAGGCGTTTGATATACTCTGTTTAACTGAAACATGGGTTAAACAGGATGAGTATGTAGCTCTAAATGAAGCTAGTCCTCCTGGATACAGCTACACCAGCCTCGGTTAACTGGTAGAGGAGGAGGCGTCGCAGTTATTCATAATGATAATCTGTCTATCGTACAAAAACACCGACACAAATTTAACTCATTTGAAATTCTCTATAGTAACATAAGTGTACTTAAGTATATTAAATCAGCTCAGTCGATTCCACTAATTATAATTTACAGACCTCCAGGGCCGTATTCTGAATTTCTTAGTGAATTTGCAGATTTCATCTCAGACCTGGTCATTTCTGTAGACAAAGTGTTAATTGCTGGAGATTTTAACATTCATTTTGAGAATCCAGAAGACCCTCTGAGAACAGCATTTATATCCATACTGGACTCCGTAGGTGTAAATCAGTGTGTAGTAGGACCCACTCATAAAGCAGGTCACCCTTTAGACTTAATAATATTTTTCGGATTAAGTATAAGAAATGTATTCACAATTCCACTGTCTGAAATTATCTCAGATCACTATCTTGTCTCCATTCAAGTGTCACAGTGATAATGTACGCACAGCACCGCACTACCGTATTAAACGTACATTCACATCAACTACCACAGAGTTTTATCAGTAATCTCCCAGAGTTAGGTCACCGTCTGACCCCACAGAACTCGATCAGGCGACTGAATATTTAGAGTCGACATTTCGTTGTACCTTAGATAATGTAGCTCCAGCTAAAAGAAAAATTATTAGAGATAAGAAACTCGCTCCCTGGTATAACGATCACACGCGCACTTTAAAACAGACCGCTCGGAAATTAGAGCGTAAATGGCGTCAAACTAAATTGTTAGTATTTCAAATAGCATGGAAAGAGAGCATCCTGAACTATAGGAAAGCTCTTAGTGTAGCTAGATCAACGTATCTCTCCACTCTTATAGAAGAAAATAAAAACAATCCTAGATTTTTATTTAATACCGTAGCCAAATTAACCAGAAATAAGACCACTACAGAAATCTCCACAACAACATCATGCAATAGTGAGGACTTCATGAACTTCTTTAATAATAAAATTGAGGCTTTGAAACCGAACAATGTAATTGATGCAGATGTTAACCTAGCCATGTCAGATCGGAACCTAGAATACTTTACTCCCCTTGAAGAGAATGAACTAATTTCACTCATCTCTTCTGCAAATTCATCAACCTGTATATTAGATCCTATTCCGACACATTTTCTTAAACAGATAATAACAGATAAGTACCAGTAATAACAGAACCGCTGTTGAGAATAATTAATTCCTCACTCAGCATTGGTTATGTTCCAAAATCTTTTAAATTAGCAGTTATCAAACCAATAATTAAGAAACCTGACCTCGACCCCTGTCAGCTGTTCAATTACAGGCCAATATCAAACCTCCCCTTTATCTCTAAGATTCTGGAAAAGCTAGTAGCGGAGCAGCTATGCTCATATCTACATAGAAATGGCATACATGAACTGTATCAGTCAGGATTTAGGCCTCATCATAGCACAGAAACAGCACTCGTTAAAGTAGTAAATGACCTCCTATTGGCCTCTGATCAGGGTTGTGTAACTACGCTTGTATTACTCGACCTCAGTGCAGCTTTTGACACCATTGATTATTCTGCATGTTCTCTAGTGGAGTTTGGCGTTCCGCAGGGTTCAGTTTTAGGCCCACTGCTTTTTTCCCTTTACATGCTTCCTCTGGGCAACATAATCCGTAAGCATTGAATTAGTTTTCATTGTTATGCTGACGACACACAGTTATATGTCTCAGCAAAACCAGATGAGAAAAAATGGCTTTTTAACGTTGAGCAGTGTGTGCAGGACATAAGAAATTGGATGCTAATTAACTTCCTTCTGCTTAATCCGGATAAGACAGAAGTTCCAGCTTACAGCTAGGAGTAAAATTTTAGATCACACCGTAACTTTAGATGGCCTTTCTGTTCCATCAAGTGCAACAGTAAAAGACCTCAGCATGATTATACATTCCAGCCTTTCATTTGAAGCTCATGTAGATAATATCACCAGGATAGCATTCTTTCACCTCAGAAATATTGCCAAGGTAAGAAATATATTGTCGATAAACGATGCAGAAAAACTAGGTCATGCTTTTATCACCTCTAGGTTGGACTATTGTAATGCCTTACTGTCTGGTTGTTCAGCTAGGTGCATGAACAAGCTTCAGCTAGTCCAGAATGCAGCAGCGAGAGTCCTCACTAGAACCAGAAGATATGAGCACATCACCCCTATCTTATCTTTACTGCATTGGCTCCCTGTGAAATTTCGCATTGATTTTAAAATACTACTCTTGACATATAAAGCATTAAATGGTCTCGCGCCGCAGTATCTGAGTGAACTGCTAGTGTCTTACGATCCGCCACGCCTACTTCAATCAAAGGATGCAGGCTGCTTGTCAGTACCGCGTATTATGAAAACTACAGCTGGGGGCAGAGCTTTCTCTTACAAAGCCCCAAAATTATGGAATAGTCTTCCAAATAGTGTTCGGGACTCAGACACAGTCTCAGTGTTTAAGTCTAGGCTAAAAACCTATTTATTTAGCCAAGCATTTTTATAAATATGGACCGCATATTTACATGTTCACCGCATGGACAGGACGCGGGACTCGGGGAAGTCAAGGGGAGGCGGCGTGTGCTTAATGGTGAACAACAGCTGGTGCAACAGCGCGAGCGTTGTTCCTCTTACACGCTCCTGCACACCAAACCTGGAACTACTGTCCATCATGTGTCGTCCTTTTTATCTTCCACGGGAGTTCACATCGGTCATAATCAGTGCCGTTTACATCCCACCACAAGCAGACACTGAAACTGCCTTATGCGAGCTGCACGAGGCACTCACACAGCACCAGACACAACACCGGGACGCTGCGCTCATTGTGGCGGGGGACTTTAATAGTGCCAACCTCAAACGCGCAGCGCCGAACTTTTATCAGCACATCACCTGCCCCACCAGGGGCGAAAGAACACTAGATCATTGTTATACAACGGTCAAGGACGGCTACAAGGCGCAATCTCGTCCAGTGTTTGGTAAATCCGACCACGCCGCCATCTTCCTCATGCCAAAATATAAACAAAGGCTGAAACAGGAAGTTCCGGTTCAGAGGGAGGTCGCGCGCTGGACGGACCAATCGGTGGCCGCGTTACAGGACGCACTCGATGACGCAGACTGGGACATGTTCAGAAACAGCTCCGATGATGACGTCAGCGTGTTTACGGAAGCGGTTGTGGGATTTATTGGGAAGCTAGTAGACGATACGGTGGAGAAAAAGACTATCAGAACGTTTCCCAACCAGAAGCCGTGGGTGGATAAAACCATCCGCGACGCTCTGAGATCTCGCACCGCCGCCTACAACACGGGACTTGCGTCGGGGGACATGGAACCATACAAGGCTGCATCATACAACGTCCGGAAGGCGGTGAAAGAGGCGAAGCAGCGCTACGGGAGAAAACTAGAGTCACAGCTTCAACAGAGTGACTCTAGGAGCCTGTGGCAGGGACTAAGGACAATAACGGACTATAAAGCACCAACATCCGGTATGACGAACGCGGACGCGACTCTGGTAGACGAGCTCAACACCTTCTATGCTCGCTTCGAGGCTGCAGCTAAAGACGCTAGCGATGCTAATGCTAACGGCGCTAATGCTAGCGGCGCTAACGGCTGCAGACAGGAAGACACTGCCAGCACCGGGAACGCGCTCATCATCTCCGAGCACGATGTGAGGAGAGCCTTCAAGAGAGTGAACACCAGGAAAGCAGCAGGACCAGACAGCATCTCAGGCCGTATCCTCAGAGCCTGCGCAGACCAGCTAGCACCTGTGTTCACTGAGATATTCAACATCTCCTGATCGTCGGTGATCCCCACGTGCTTCAAAGAATCCATCATTGTTCCTGTCCCGAAGAAACCACATCCTGCTTCCCTCAATGACTATCGCCCTGTAGCCCTCACCTCAGTAGTGATGAAGTGCTTTGAACGCCTTATCAGAGACTTCATCATTTCTTCACTACCCGACACACTGGACCCACTACAGTTTGCATACCGTCAGAACCGCTCCACAGATGATGCAATCTCTCATCTCCTCCACACATCACTCACTCACCTGGACACTAGGAAAGGGAATTATGTTAAAATGCTCTTCATCGACTACAGCTCTGCCTTTAATACCATAATTCCCTCCACACTCACCACCAAGCTGGAGCACCTGGGACTCACCTCATCTATATGTCAGTGGATCTCCAATTTTCTGACTGGCAGACCACAGGCAGTAAGGATGGGCGGACATGTCTCAGCTACACTCACTCTCAGCACTGGAGCCCCCCAGGGTTGTGTTCTGAGCCCCCTGCTGTACTCTTTGTACGCCCATGATTGCGTGGCCACTACCAACTCCACCTCCATCATCAAGTTTGCTGACGACACCGTCGTGGTCGGACTGATCACCAACAATGATGAGTCGGACTACTTAGAGGAGATTGGAAATCTGGAGAACTGGTGCTAGAGGAACAATCTCCTCCTGAACGTCAGTAAGACAAAGGAGCTGATAGTGGACTTTAGTACAAAGCAGGAGAGGAACTACCAGACCCCTGTCATCAACAGGAGCCCAGTGGAGAGAGTGGACAGCTTCAGATACCTTGGTGTTCACAGTCATGGTCCTGTCACATCAACACCATGGTGAAAAAAGCCCGGCAGCGTCTGTACCACCTCAGACGCTTGAGAGACTTTAGACTGCCCTCCAAGGTGCTCAGGAACTTCTACTCCTGCACCATAGAGAGCATCCTGACGGGAAACATCACGACCTGGTTCGGGAACTGCACCATGCAGGACAGACGAGCTCTACAGAGGGTGGTGCGATCAGCCGAGCGAATCATCCGCACTGAGCTCCCTGACCTGCACTCGATCTACAGCAAGCGGTGCTGGACTAAGGCCAGGAAGATCATGAAGGACCTCAGTCACCCCAGTAATGGACTGTTCTCTTTGTTGCGGTCTGGGAAGCGATTCCGCTCCATAAAGGCCAACACAGAGAGGCTGAGGAGGAGCTTCTTCCCGCAGGCGATAAGGTCTCTCAATCACACCTCCACACAGGACTAATAACATCTTTTTAAGCTCACAACACTGACTGGACAATCATGGACACATTCATACACACTTGCACTAAATATTTATACATCTGGACAATTGCACGTCACTTTCATTAGTCACCTTTCATGCATATTTGCACAACCACTGACACTTTAAATTCTATATACATATATACTCGCCCCCACCCCCTATATTTCTATATTTTGCAATATTTTATTATGCCCTTATTGTACAGTTAATTTTACTAGTTAAATTTATTTCTTTAGTATTTCCTTTTTATTGATTATTTATTTTACGTACAAGCTTTTATTTTCTTTTTAAGGTCACTGGCGGTCATGTAAGCATTTAACTGCATATTATACTGTGTATGACTGTGTATGTGACAAATAAAATTTGAATTTGAATTTAAATAGATTTGCCTTAGGTAAAGGAGCAGATCTGGGGGACTCATGGACGTAGAGTATTACGGTGAACTGGTATGTTTAGATGCTGTCTTCCTCACTTTCATTGATCGCTCAGGTTTGTTGACCATGAGGTGATGGTTTGCTTTACATCTCAGGGAGCCCTCATGTTTGTGTTTCCTTCCGGCTCTCCCTTTTAGTTATGCTGTCATAGTTAGTCCTGCCGGAGTCTCTGCTTGCACTCTACAGTAAATATACATTCACATTATGTGACTGTGACCGTACCTAACTGCCATCTCTCCTCTTCTGCTCTCTCTCTGTCGACTTACACATGTCATTCCTGAGATGCCAGTGATCCAGACTCCCTCTGCCCTCCAGACCTGTCCCATCCTGGTGCCCCGCTTCTGATTGGAGATCTCGTCACATGGACTCGTCACATTCTCTCCACCTATAAGACGGTTCTGGCTTCGACTGGTGTTAGCAGCTGTTTCTCTGAGGACTTGACAGGTCGATAGTTCAGGACTGGAACTTCCTACAAGTTTACCGGAGTCTCCAATAACTACCTGGACTCCATATTAACATCAACTATTATAGCTGAACTGCCTGCCACCTAACACACTGTATAATTGCAGATCATTTCCTGCTATCTGTTTCACCCAGATGAGGATGGGTTCCCTGTTGAGTCTGGTTCCTCTCAAGGTTTCTTCCTATTACCATCTCAGGGAGTTTTTCCTTGCCACTGTCGCCCTCGGGCTTGCTCACCAGGGACTATCTGACCATTTTGATTCATACACATTCACATTCCATACAAACTTAAATAATTCTTTTGATAGCTGCTTTGCGACAATGACAATTGTTAAAAGCGCTATACAAATAAAATTGAATTAAATGAAATTTAAAGCAATCAATGAGTGATTGTGTGGACTCGGACCCTTTCAAGTTTGTACGTTTTACACTCATCTTACAATGGATTCAAATTATATACATCATTCTATAATTACAATACTCCAAAAATAAAGTACAAACGGATGTTTGGAGTGTTTTATTAATAATAATAAAAAAGATTGAAATATGTAATTTCCAAAAGTATTCAGACCCAACACTTAGTATTTGGTAAAAACGTGCCTTTGGCAACAATAACAGTCCATTGTCTGCTTACAAATGAAGCGCTATATGCAAGTCTAGCACATCCTACCTTTGGCAGTTTCTTCCATTTCTCTTGGCAGAATTGTTCCAACAAGGCTCAACCAGGTTGGTGGGCAGCACCGATGCACAGCCATTTGGGTTCCAATCCAGACTCCTTTTTTATTGCAGGTATGCTTTGGGTCGTTGTCTTCTGAAATGTAACCTGTCAGCCAAGATGATCCTGAGCACTCCGCACAAAACTTTCACTAAGGATAGCTCTATTTTTCTCTCCATTTATTTTCACACAATACTGACTAGTCTCTCAATCCCAGAAAAAACACTCACAGGATTCTGCAAGCACCACCGTGTTTGACTCTTGGTATGGCTGATCAAGTTTATGCACAGTGCCTGATTCCCGGTTTCCAAATAGGTCAATCTTGTGATGCGAATAGTCTTATTGACTATATTGCAATGTTTTTGCATTCTAATATTAAAAGTTAGTTTGACTTAAGATTTTTGCGTCTGTGAACAAGGACACAATATGTAAAAAATGTATGCATGCGCGCGTGCGAGTGTACCTAGAGGAATTGATGTTCTTCTGCATCCATGGCAAAGCATGGTCTTGTTAAATTCAGTTTTGGATTACTCTTTCCACCTACTTTCCATTTTGTTAATTGATAAAACTAGTCACAATTCTATGTTTGAAAGAATTCTTTATTCTTACTGTTCAGGATTCCTTCACATCTTCCTTATGCACAGTACTACTCAGACAGAAAGAATGATAACCCACAAAAGACAATAATTGACAGTCCTGCCGGATTATTACGTTTACTGAGTTTTGTTTTTCCACTTTTCAACCATCAATAAAAATCAAAGCCAGCATATACAGTAATTATTGAAATAAAAATGAATATTCGGTAATGAAGAACTAACAGTTTTCTTTTTAATTAATTTATTAAAAGATACAGTTGCAAGTAAGCTATGAGAAGCATAGCTTGGTGTCCAACCCTACCATTAAAAGAGATACAAAAATTAATTCTCCAATGTAGCGTTGCAGTACCTAAGAGATACTGCAAAACATGAGCACAATTTAGATATTAATAACCATTATATTTAAATGGCCATTTTAGCTTTTAGAAGTCTCTTCTTCGTGTCACTGTTTACCAGGTGAACCCCATCAGGTCTGTAGAGACCAGAGTCCAGTCTAGGCATCATATTTTCATGAATCCAAGAAGAGCCCCCAAGATCTGCCACAATACCACTAATCTAGCACTAAACTAGTTGACACTAATCCTGTAGTGTATTGTTGACTGTTGTGCTGACATTAGGCAGGATGTCTGACCAAACAAGGTGACAATGAAGAAAAATGCTCTTCATTGAAATCAGGTCTTTCTTCACTGCCAACACAAAGGCCTCTGGGATCATCATGCCAATATAATTTCCCCCCCCCCAAGATGCAGGAGAATCACATCAGGTTTGGGCCAGTCGTCCTTTAGTTGGAGCAGAGGCTGTTGCCATGTTATACCCTGCACATCCTTCCACCATATGCAAATATGGACACCATACACTGTTTGGGTCCATGCCAAGCTGCATATCCATTTCAGTAGACGTGGCCCTCTTCTCAGCCCAGAACACAAGGGAGTGGAGTGGGCATATATCCACACATTCTTTACTTTTCTTCACATAATTCTTCCTGTAAAAATAGAAAAATAAACTCAGTGTATACATTATATACACTCAGGCATACATTAAACTCAGTGTACTTGGACAAGTAGGATGGTTTTGCTCTGATTAAAATTGTGGTCAGTATTTAACACTTTCTTCTAAGCAAAGTGAAAATATTCCTTTAATTATTCATGGAAATGAACTGTACTACTACATTTATATTACAATACTATACATCGTGTGCCTTTTGTGAAGGAGTGGTGAATTGGTGGTCCTGACTTAAACACATTGCTTCGGGCAGTTTTAGGGATCTTTTTAATAATGGTTGTAGAATTCTCAATCCATTTTGGTCTGATCTACTGCCAAAACAAAGAATAAACAGAGGTTAGGCTTGTGGCTTATAAGCTTGCTAATTGTTAAATGTTGGATTTAGTTCTTAAAAACAATTTAACTAGATTGTTGCATTATTAGCACTGACTCAAATTCTAGCACTTAGGATCTAACAGCACTTAAAAGTTCAGTCTGACATTCAGTCTAAGGTCAGACAAAGGACTTTCAGAAGAAGTAAAGAATTAATGTGTAAATTAAATGTTCTAAAAAGCCTCCATCACAATGAATATTGCAAAAGCTGCTGTCTAATCAGAATCTCACACAGTCTTCAAAAAGCCTATAGTATTGGCACCCATGGTAAAAATCTCTCATTTCATTGTCGCTCATTATTTCTGTTCAAATGGAAGGTGGTTACAAGGGGTAAGGTGTACTGCCATACAGGGTTTTGCTCGGACCCCTTCTGAGCTTTTTTTCCGCTCCTGTCTGAATGCATAGCTGGTGCCTTCCAATAGTTAATCAGACCAGCACCGCTGCTTTGTTCTTGGCATGGTGCTCAAAGCTATAAATACATCTACTGTACAAATCCATATTATGGAAAGAGCCACTCAGTCAGGTAAAGAGAAAAGACAGTCCTTGATTACTTTAAGAAAAGAATGTCAGTCAATCTGAAAATTCCAAAGAATTGTGAATGCAAGTGCAGTCCCTAAAAGCATCAAATGCTATGATGAAACTGGCTCTCATGAGGACCGTCCCAGGAAAGGAAGACCAAGAGCTATCCATTTTTAATTTACAGCACCTCATATTAGAGCCCACATAAATGGTTACTAAGTCTCAGACTTGGTTCAAAATCCACTTTTTAGAGGAGACTGGCACTCATGATCAAATTGCAGCAAAAAAAATTCAGAAGGAATAACAAGCAGTAGAGACATGCTTGAACCAGGAAACCCAAGGCATAGATATAAGGTCAATAGAAAAATGCCCTTTGGTCTGATGAGTTCAAATTTGAGATTAGAACCAGTAAACTCAAATTTGAACTCATCAGACCAAAGGGCATTTTTCTGGAAAACTGTTTTCCATCTAACTGTCCTTGTAATACACTTATTGGTACCATTGTTTACCACCAAATAATGAATCCAATAGATTCAACTGTATTTCATACAATAGAGATGGTTTGGCAGTTGGACTGGACACCACTTCAAGCCATGACGCAGTCATTTGGAATAAATAATATTCCATGCAACTGCCTCAGGAGGGTGACTGAATGAATTCCAAGAATGTGAAAAGCGGTCATCAAAGCAAAAGGTGGCTACTTTAAAAAATAAAAAATATAAAACGTACTCTGGGTTACTTTCTCTGGGTAACGCATTTCTGTTGACCACGTAATTTATTTTCTGTTTTGTCCTAATTTCCATGTCTTTATTATTAATATATAATATTGGAAACAATAAAAATTAAGAAAAAACATTGAATAATAAGGTATGTCCAAATATTTTACTGGTAGTGTATGTCAGCCCAATTTTCAAGCAATACAGTCCAAGGAACTGTCTTTAGACACCCACAAGCAAAATATGCTGATGCAGTTCTGGGTGAGGAAATAAAATCCTTTCGGATTCTGATGAATGTTCCCCTGAAGCACAGTGGGCTCCATCACTGTGTGATGTGGAAAAAAAAGTTTTGGAAGAGTCTTCATGAAGCTTGGATTAATAACCAGCCTAAAAGGTCCTCCTCGGAGAGGTTAAAACTTGCTGGAAAGACAACAGTCTCTGAAATATTCCATCAATCACTCTGGCTAGACAAAACCCATTCTTCTGTAAGTCATATGAAAATCAATAGCTGCTTATCAGCAGGGACTAAGAAGCCGATTGGAATTGAGGGAAGGACAAACAGACGTATATATTGAGATATTAAGTCTGGAGTGGCTTTGGGACAAGTGGCTGAACGTCCCTGAGGCAGAGCCAAAGACCAGACTGACCTTAACAACAACCATAATAATCCTGCAATTTGTACCATCCGGTTTAGACTACTATCAATAGTTTTCCCTTTTTAACCAGTAAGTAAATTACAACAATCTGATGACAGGTTACAACTAAATGCTCTGGTCATGATAAATTTAGTAAAAAAAAAAATATATATATATATTATGTATTCTTTCATTATAATGTATTCTTTGATTAAGTGGAATAAGTCAAGTGGAGGTCCATATCTCCCTGTGTTTAGCACATTGCGATTACTAATCTAATAAATTCATTACATTTTCTGGCCATGGGTTAAAAGTGAGGTTTGCCTCTAACCACAAAGTCAGAAATACTACTCTGACACCTGGTGCTGATTGAAGCCCTTGTGTTTGATGTGCTTCCATTTGCTGTTCCTTCCTCAATCTCATTCTCTAATTAAACTGCTCCAAACATAAGTGAGGCCCAACAATGAATTTAAGTATTACAGAAAAAAAACACTTGAAACAAAAACATCTGAATGTTTCACCAAATCACCTCAAGAACCTGAAAGAAATAAAGTTTTCCACCGCATGTGGGTTGGAGAAGACCAACATACCTTTTTTTCCTGTTTAGCTTTGATGTCATTTTCCATCGTAGGCACGGTCTGGAATTCAGCTTCATCTTCAGTATCCTTATGTGGCTTTTCTATCTGTATGCTAATGGCAGTACACGCTTCTTTGGCTGCAGAAATTTTACAACTAACAGACTCCTGAGTTTGTACTGTTTCTATTGTTTTGAGAAACCTGTTCTTTACAGTGCCCTTTGTCTTAGCCGGCTGCGTGACATAACCAGAGCTGCCAGGCCGCATGCCAAAGCCAAAGTTACCTAAAGGGGGTGGATAAGGAGGAGCTGGAGGGGGACCAAAAGTCCTTGGTGTGTTAAAAGTCAAAAGGGATGGAAAAAAACGGGGAGGTCTCGGAGGCATCATAGGCAAAGGCATAGGAGGTGGTCTATAATATGTATAGCGCGATGGAAAAGGCGATGGTAACATAGGATTAGAGGGTGGTATTGGATAACCAGTGGTATAATGCAAAGGATTTGGAGAAATCGATCCATAGGGATTTTGTTGTCCACCCATGGTATAACTATAGTTCTGGACATCTTGCTTGTTTTTAAAGTTGAGTGCAGCTGAGGTGAATTCACTGGATATCGGAGAATACGGCAAACTAACAGACTGAGCTAATAAGGGTTCTTCTGCAGGAGGTTTGTATGGTTCATGTGTGGCTACCAGTGGTGTAGATTGGTATAGATCAGACTGTTTTGCTTCTGGGATGTCCCTAATGGTCCTTTTAAGGGTTGGTAGGTCCCGCTTCCTGACTGCAACTTCATCAGGTCGATTTTTAAGAGAATCCAAATAGCTCATGTAACCCTCACGATTAGAGGATTTTGCAGGTGATACAGAGCGAACATCCTCAGAATTAGTGGAGTTACTATCTCTTTGATCACACCTTACTGATGGTTCATCTCTTTGATCAAAAGAGCGAGAACTCCCAGGTTTGACTTTCTTGCCATACAGACGCTCATTTGTCCGATCAGCTAACTTGCTAACTTCTGTTGTGTCTAAATTAAGACCAATGGTTTGCAGTAGATCCTGAATTTTTTCATACTGGTTTGCTTTTTCGTCTGTATCTTCCTTGGCGTCCTCTGATTTTTGATGCACTGGACTAACGCTGCCTTCTATTCTGAAACTCTCAGCTGTACTTTGTCTTTTGTATCTCTTTCTGTCCTCTGCATACGAGTCCTCCAGATGTGCCATGTCTGTATGATCTTGTGACCGTTTAAATTTATCACATTCTTTCAAAAACTTTTTCGGCTCTTGTAGAAGTCTGCTTTGACTGCTAGAAGGTATTGCATCTCCATACAGAAACCGATTCTCAGGCTTTGCTTCAATACCACATTTCATTCCAACAATTTTGGAAAAGCCACTGCCATCTACCACGGCTCTTTCATGTGGTAGTAGATCATCCTGAGTGTTGTTAACTCGCCCACACATATGGTTCATATGCAGTTTGCTTCCCATTAAGGGAGTGGTGTCTTCACCTCTGTCATACAGTTTGTCACCACAAGACACCACTCTCCTTGCTGGTTCTTGTGGGATTCTCTGATTCCCCACTCGATCAGTATCTTTTCTAGTATGTTTTACCAATGAGGACAAAAATTTTGAATCTCCTTTATTTAAAGCACCAAGAAACCGATCCATTTGTGTTGCAAGACTACTCTTTTGCTCTGTTGCTGAACACTGGGTTGAGAAGCTCTTACTTGTGGATGCCTGTTCCCAATCGTGGTGAGAAAACCGGGATAAATGGGAAGCCAGTGTAGAAGAACTTTGGACTTTCATCTCTCTGGAACTTTTTTGATCATAAACAATTGCCTTATGTGAACTGGTAGAGGCTTCATTAATCAGTCTTCTGAAAAGATCAACAGTATTAGAGAGCACTGATGATGAATTGCAGGTACTTTTAAATGCAGTATCTGAAAGCCCAGAGGAACGTAGGAAAGCTAGGTCATCACTTGTAGGATGTTTAGACGCTGGAAAATAAGCACATTGACCAGGTGAAGTCAAATCCATCTGCAAAAAACAGGAAGTGTTTACTTTCATTTATAGTTTCCAAGTGAACAAGTGAGAGTGCAAAGATATTGTGGAAATTTACTATGGTTGCATAGCATGCGCTTATCTATCTTTGTTATATAAACAACCTAACAGCAAATACTGTACATTAATATAGCAAACAAGGTTCATTAACATTCTGCCTGGACTGAAAAATAGGGCTCATCCTGATATTTGCACTGTTTAATTGCTTGACTTTAATCTACTTCATGGTGCTAATGAGTTTAAGAAAGTTCTTAATTATGTAGATGATGTGCTGAAGTCTTTAGTCCATGAAACACCACCTCAGTTACATTTTCTTACACATTCAAAAAGCTACATCCTTTTCCTCTGACTTTGTCTTCCTCTTCTTCATCCCCATACAACATCATCTCATCTTTGATATCGACAAAGCTGACTGCTATCAGACTGATGAGCTCTTTAAGGTACATTAGAATTATATTCGAATTACGAGCTAGCACTGATGCCACCACGTCGGTGTCCACGCTTTTAATCATTGCACATAGCAAATATTCAGCATCCTTTTAAAAGACCATCCGTTGTGATGATTCACTACTCAAAATAAGAGTTTAATATGAAATTATTCAATTAACTATCTCAGCCAGACTCCCAGCTATGACTAATAAAAATACACTTATCTAAAATATCAGTAACTGATCTGTTATAGAAATCTAGTACAATTATACCTTTTGTATAAAATGTATACATACCTGTCCTATCATGGAAGAAGTTTCGGAGGAGTCAAATTTCTTTTTCAAAATGGACTTGGTGGGCATTTTCAGCATGTCCCCCAGTTCTTTACATAAATAGGCCCCTTTAAGCTCTCTCGAGTCTTCATTAATGCTCTTGTTGTTTTCGTTCCGGCTCCGTCCCCTACTCCGGCCCCTGCCATGGCTCCTGCTTCGGCTCCTGCTGCGCGGTCTGCTATGTTCTTGGTTCACTGCCCTACTGTGGCAACCTGCAGGACTCCGGCTTCTACTACGGGGGCGATTTCTGCTGTGCATTCTGTCTGGGCTGCGGCTCCATCCCCTGTTCCCATAACGGCTATGACCGTGCCTGCTTGAACTTCGCTCATCATGGATCTCATAGCTTGACTGGTGAGAAGAATAATCTCTGTGAAAGAAAAAAAAAAAAAACACAATTAAGCTGTTCATCCAACTGTTTGGAATTACTGACTTCCAAGTCATTGATGCTGAATATGTTTACCAAAGGGTTATGGAAAAAGTTGCTCTATGAGCCACCATTAGGCATGGTCCATTGGGTATTTGCATTTTAAAGGCTGCAGTAACAATGAATGCAAACAGTGTCCTGTTTGAATCCCTTTCACTTATTCCCAATATGTAGCTGCTAGCAACCAAAAAAAGCAAACATTTAAAAAATAAAAACAGCTGTAATTTTATGGATTCAGGAAGTATCAACTAGAATTTATGACTACAAGTTTTGGGTGCTTTCTATGGACAATACAGAGCATTCACTCTTTCATCTTCAGGAGATCAAAGTTAAATCTCCAGCAAGTCAGGCCCGGGCAGATGAGAGGGATATGTCAAGCGACCAAAAGGGGAAAGAAAAAGCAGGACTACAAGTTTGAATGTTCCTGATTTTTGCCCCTTCATCTAAAAATTATTTCAGGTTTGCTGAAAACCTCTTATTTTAATAAATAAATAAATAAAAGACTTTACCTGGCATAGGGAATGTCTGCTCCTGTCCTCTGGGATAAACCCGTCAAATTATTACCCACAGTTATAACAAGTCTATGGTCACTGGGGAGACCATCATGTGGGGGTGATGGGGTATATCTCTGTGGAAAAGTAAAGATGCAATTAACAGTGTATTTGTTTGTCTGAAATGATCTGACAGTAAGGCAGCATAGTTTTTCTAACAAGCAATTCACTCATGGCATTGCACATTTTTATAGTACAAATTTAATGTCTAAAAAAAGAAAACATTATAGCATTACTATGGCAAACAGTATTGGCAAACAATATTGACAAAATAAACTGCATTTAAACTCCATCATTGACTTTTATTGATTTAAAGAGCAAATAAGTGCGTTAACTAGGGATGTAACAGTATTGTAAATACCGTCGTACCGCAATAACAATTTATTTCGATAATCCCGTGGTCGCATTGACGGTAAAATGTTAGGTCTTCTGAGAAAAGTTTGCTCAGGTGAATGGCGCGAACGGGAGGTAGCGGGAACTACAATTCCCATCAGCCCAGGCGCGGCCATCATCCTTTGCGGTCTGTTGTCGCTACAGATCCAGTAATGCGCACATCCGATTTAAAACCCGCGTACTCCGTAATGATTAATTACTCTTTCCATCTCTTTTCCTTTGCCGCTAATAGCAGCACCCGCCATTTCCGCATTACTGGATCTGTAGCATACCGGCGATATACCGGAACACACGGTTAACCGGTAGAAATTTGTCAACCGATAGAGATTTTGGTCTATCGTCTTAATCGCGGTTGAGATCACGCGACACTGCACGTTACGTAACCACGAACTACACATTCACTTCTATGGGAAGCCAAACACATCTAAAGTGGGACGAAACCGTGGCACCCGATTGAGCCGACGCGGGCAGACCAAATATCCAGACCCGGTGGATCGCGCAGTGCGGACCAACTTGAGCAGCGCTGCTCGAATCACAAACCTGCGCAACGCTGATAGAAATAGACTGTGCCGACCATCAAAATAAATTTTACGCTGGGATGCGCACGTACAAACCAGGCATGGCAAGGCGGAAACAATATTAAACATTTTAAATAAATTTTTAAAAAAAAAAAAAAAAAAAAAAAAAAAAAAAAAAACAGTGGGTCGCGCAGGTTTGTGAGTCGAGCGGCGCTGCTCAAGTTGGTCCGCGCTGCGCAATCCACCGGTCTGCGCGAATAAACCAGATCATCTCTGCGCTATCCAGATAGTCACGCTGCGCTGTCCACTGGGCGGCGCAGAGATTTGGTTCAATCGGGAGTCACGGTTTCGTCCCACTTTTGATGTGTTTGGCTTCACATACACGACAATGGAAGAAGACGGTGCAGCAGCAGTGAGTTTGCTTACATGTGACAAAACCGACAACGAGGAGATTGTAAAGAAAAAAGCTGCATCGTCTGTGGTGTGGAATTGGTTTGGATGTAAGAAAAGTGATACGAATGAGATGAACGTGATTTGCAAGGTACGCAAGTGCACTGTTTTAACAAGTCGTGGAAACACGTCAAACCTTTTCTATCACCTGAAGTCCAAGCATCCAAACGAATATAGCCAAAGTAAAAAAATGCGGCAAACCTCAGCAATTCACAGTTTAAATAAAATTACATTATGTAAAACAGTTTCTTTGTGCTTGAATTTTTATTTATGCAGTTTCAGATACAAATTGCTATATTGTGATATATATCGTTATCGAGGTAGAAAATTGCTTCTATCGTGATAGAAGATTTTGGTTATATCGCGCACCCCTATAGTGGGGCATTTCTGCTTTTTAGGTTTCATGTGAGAAACCTGTGCCTTTCAATTATTGACAGTTCAAGTTTTTTTTATGGCACCCTCGGTAAAGGGGGAGAAAAAAAAACCTTTTGCCTTAACTTTGCTCAAACATTTGGAACAATACAATCAAACTTTAAAACTATATAAAAAACAACAATGTGCTGTAAAACATCAAAAGGGCAACATATCTAGAGTGTTATCCTAGCCCATTTTATTACAAAATATTACACTAGTAAAGAGATAACAACGCTGAATGCCTTTATCATTTGCCCCTTTCTCCCTTTTTTCTAAACTGGGCACCTAATGGTTTTAACCTTTAATTATTAACGTTATAAATAATGTGCACCATTTTCCCTGTACCCCCACCCCCCTTCCCTTGCAGTGGAGAGACCTGAGGTGATGTCCACTAGCCAACTCCCTCCCCATGTCGCTACAACACAGTCAGCGACCTGCCTCGTTCACAAAGTAGAATCTGGTGCTAACAAGGTTCATTGACCCACAAAAATCACATGCAAACAAGCAACAGAAAACCGATCGCAGTCTAAAGTTTAATTTTCTTTTGTACCTACACAGGCTGTATGCTGCCCCCAAGATGCCACCCTATCACCCATATCTAAATCTGCCAACGCTTATAAGTTCCTGTGCCAAGTTGGAATGTTTTACGACACGGTTCACATTGCACATTGAACTAATGGCAAGGTATTTTCAGCCAGTCATAATATTTGTCATTCTCCAACCAACTGAGGCTGTATCACTTGCTCTAAGCACTGCATCCTTGCATTTTCTTACCACAGCCTTCAAATCAAAAGCTGGATAAATACGTTCTTCTAGGTTAAAATGCATATCACGACCACAGAAGCTGTAATACTGCAAGGTAGCAAGTGGAGTTTGTGCTGTATACTCAATACACATAACGGTTTTAAACTTTGTGGAAATGAAAATTGAAACATAAAATACATGTGAACTGAAAAATCTGAACATCAAAAATTTTAATTTTTAAGATTTTCTAAGGATCTGCAAGGACTCTGATGAATCAATGAAAAGATGTAACGTGAATCATCAGTGTTGGAGAGTAACCGAATACATCTAACTGTATTTCAATACATGTTTCAATTTAAGTATGTGGTAATCAGAATAAAATCTCATTCATGAGGATAATCGATTACTTGAGGGGATTTAAAAAAATTTTTTTGCACAAATACACGCATTTTGCTAGTCAAGTGCAAAAGCGATTGGTGCATTACCATCACCTGCTGGACTGGAGTGTGGAGCAGAAGATTGTCAGGAGGAAAAA
Organism: Channallabes apus; assembly: GCA_030522415.1. NCBI lineage: Eukaryota > Metazoa > Chordata > Actinopteri > Siluriformes > Clariidae > Channallabes > Channallabes apus. Next base: position 32,297,416 of record CM060118.1, read on the forward strand.
AAAAGATGATTGCTTTGTATATGACATTACCTTTAAACAATTAACACAAGTTAAACAGAATTTTAATGTTTTAATTAAATTGTAACTTTTAGGAGTTTTTAAAATCCTTATAGAAACACAGTGGAAACTTGGATTGCAAGTAACTTGGACTGCGAGTGTCTCCAAGACATGTAAAATAAATATCTAATAATATATTTAAAATAAATTTCAACTTGTTAAACGAGCAAGGTTTACACATGCGCTTTGTCTGCTGAGCGTCACATGATCACAACTGAGCCAATGGTTCCTCTCTCTCTTGCGCTGTGTGATTGTGGGTAATCGTCCCTCACGCTCAGTCTCAGCGTGTCACTCGTATAGTCAACATGTGTGTGTGTTAGGCCTGGGCGATAAAACGATAACGATATGTTTCGCGATAGACCAATAGCCAAGATGGCGTTGACATTTGGCGGCGGGTAAAATTCAGCTGTGGCGGGTAATAACTTTAGTCTCACTAGCCACATTGGCGGGTAGTTTATTCTTTGGTGTGACAATTGTTATGTTTGCATCAATATGCACAACTAACATCGATAATATTACTTGCTTTTTGTGTGAGACAACCAGAGGAAAAGAAACGGAGGCATGGAGAAAAACTGTATTCTTCTTTTACTGCACTCAGTGCACACGACACATATAGTATACAGCACTGTATTGCCCCCTGGTGGCCCACCAGTGAATTAACATCAAACTCAAATATATTACAACAATATATTTTTGTTGTAGTTTTCTCTAAAGGCATCTGATATAATAAATGCATTGCACTATTTTATTACACTTTATTAAGCATTTCTTACATTTTCTTTTAATTTCACGCCTTAAATGTTAAGAGATAATTGTTAAGTGTTCATTGTGACTTTAGACTTGTTTACATTTTCATTATTTGATTTTTCCATGGTTGTTGACATTTCTGTCTTAATAACTGATGGGACTATGATCATAGGAAGGTTAAGTTTAAAGTAAAAATGTTTAAATATAATATATTCTTCTCCTGGTCCTTATTTTAAATGGGTCATAAAAAATATCAATAATTATCGATATCGACCGATATGAAACACTGATATCGTGATACAGTTTTCAGCCATATCGCCCAGCCCTGATGTGTGTGTACTATTTACTATACCATCACAACCACTTGTACACACGCAAAGCATTTTTTTGTGTTTTTTAGTAAATGTACTGCAACAACAGCCACGTGAAGAGAAAAAAAAAGTTTAAAAGGCTGTAGCAGTGCTATATATAGATAGGGATCATGATTGTGCAGTAGTGACATCTTTTCTTTGAGCACAACAGGCAATGTGATTAACTGAATGTGTTATTTTTAATCTATGATAAACATGACTGAGCAAATAATTGATTAAAAAAGGGACATGTAGGCAAAGACAAAAGATTTAGATCACATTTTGAATAATAAATGCATTTTGTGATTTTATATATATATATATATATATATATATATATATATATATATATATATAAAAATTTAATTGACATGCTGTTTTGCTTTCACTGGTGATGGAACACTCCTGTGGTGTGATTTTTCTGACATGCCAAAATTGTTTTATTTTATCTTGTACCTCTTTCGCCCTTTTTTTCTAAACTGGGGGGAATATGAAAAAAAAAAAAAAACTCACCTACTACATGCTTTTGTACATGACACTACTTTATTACTCTAGTAAACAATTTCTGACGCGGCCCAAAATGTAAAAAAAAATAAAAATAAATAAAGTCACACAGGAAAGTGTGGTTAGTAAATGATTGCGCCTACATGTCCGTGGTCTCTGGGAGGCCCGTCGCCTCTTCCCGGTGATGAGTAGCGCCTCCTCGGGTGCTCCGGGTTCCGACGGTAGCCATCCGGATAGCCATTACTGCCTCGCGCGTGCTCACTGCTGTACGGAGCGCTAGAAGGCGAGCTCGCAGGAGGCGGGCCGCGAGACGCTGCGGGAGGATACGCTCCTCGGTGCGGCCTAGAGCCTCTGTACATACCGCCAGCAGCCCGGTTCCGGAAAAAACAGGTTCAGATATTTTTTTCCTTGCTTATTTAAGTCGTTTTACTTTTGCAGACAAAACAATCTACACTCAACGTTCGTAAACAAACCGTGCTGAAGCTCCTTCCTGCACCGACATTCGCCTAAACGAATCGCCATCTAAAGAGGAACTGACGTACAGCTGGTCGCAACCAATCATTTCTTCTTCGCTTTTCCCCCTCGTTTTTCTTTGCGTTTTTTTCAACAAAATGGTCCGTTATCGCCACCTACTGGTAAGAAGTAAGGACCAGGATTTTGTTCTATACCGTGTAACTGTAGCAAAATCAAATCACTTTTATTGTCACATCACGTTACTGGTACACTGGTACAGTACATGTGAGTGAAATTCTTGTGTGCGAGCTACACAAGCAATAGTGGTGTACAATTATAAGAATAAATATGAATAAATATGCATATGGCGGCACGGTGGTGTAGTGGTTAGCACTGTCCAGGGTCTGGGTTCGATTCCCCGGCCAGGCTCGATTCCCGTCTCTGTGTGCATGGAGTTTGCATGTTCTCCCCGTGCTTGGTGGGTTTCCTCCGGGTACTCCGGTTTCCTCCCACAGTCCAAAGACATGCAGATTAGGCTAATTGGCGTTCCTAAATTGACCATAGTGTGTAAATGTGTGTGTGTGTGTGTGTGTGCGCTCTGCGATGGAATGGCACCCTGTCCAGGGTGTACCCTGCCTTGTGCCCTGAGTCTCCTGGGATAGGCTCCAGGTCCCCGCGACCCTAAATACAGGATAAAGTGGTATAGAAGATGAATGAATGAATGAAATATGCATATGGATAATACAGTAGTATTAATATTGTGCAAGTATAAAAATATATATATACACACACACATATATTAAATAAATAAAAAAGTGAATACAAGTATATATATATATATATATATATATATATACACACACACACACATCTATACCTATCCATATATACATATATCTCTATATATACACATGTGCACATATGCATACATGTACATACACATGTTTGTGAGAGTATGTCTACTTGTGTATAATCTGACGCGTTGTGTTTTCCGTTAATTATTAGTTCCATCATATTTTGTTTACTATAATATCAATGTCCTGTTTATTTGTGGCTTATTTTGCTACCTTATCTGATCATTCATTTAGCTTTATCAATATGTGCTCAGACCCACTAAGTCTCACTCAGTCCCATTATCTGGATTCTCTATAGTACTGGTTAGAGTTTTGTCGGCTCTACTTCCAGTATGAGTGATGTAACATCACTAGTGGTGAACTTAAATCTGGAAAGAAAGAAAAAAAAAAAACACTGCCATCCATACCCTTGCGTCCTCTACCCACTGTTGTGGTAAAAGTATTTCAAGCAGTTCCTCCGTATAAACTGATAGAACATCACTGATACAAATGAATTAATCTTTTATGTAAAGTATTTGATATATATTCCATGAAGCCTTCATAACGGCTCTAATCTGAGGTGCTGATGTTAATAAGTGAGTTTTGAGGCCAGTTTCATTATGATACTTAACAATACTGTTCTTGCAAGAACTGTTCCAACACCGCTGACCTGACCGTTATTACTTCAATACCTATTTCTATAGTTGTTATTTCATAGTTTTGAAATCTCCAGTATTGTAGAAAGTTCTAGACTTTAAAAAATAAATCACAAACAAAAAAACATTAACTTATATTTTAATTAAATTAAATGTTGGACTGTGGGACATTTCCTTTTTGAATGGTACTGTGTATATTCTAACAAATTTCAATATTTATTTTTTACATTTTGGTTCTGTAAGGATTTCTTGGTTTTTGGTAGACCCCCTTTTTGTCTACTCAGTGCTCCGCCTGTATTCTGCTGTCCCGCCTGGATCCAGGGAACCCCTCAATGAATCACACAGACCAGTGCTCAGTGAGACGTTCAAAGTTTATTGTGGAAAACAGGAGTATATATATATATGCACACACACACACAAAAGTATCAAAAGAAAGAGCAGGTGGTTATATCTGGTCCATAATGTTCATAAAAGATAATCATGGAGATAAACAGGAGCTTGGGAGTTGTTCTTCGTTAGGAGCCTCCAACGGTTTTACAATTATATCACCATGAATTTTGTCTTATTTTAAATGCACACTACCTCCAACAGTTTTGTTGTAATAGCTACATCAACCTGCAATTGTCTTCGGGGTAATGTATATATGTAATTTAGTATCAATAACAAGTTGGTTGAGTTTTAATTAAAAAAAACTCTAATAAAATAAAATGTCACTATTGGAAATGGCCCCTTGGCATGGTCCGTTGAAGCCTCTACATCATATTCCAGCTCTCGTTGACTGGCAGTCATGACACTTACATAAAGGCAGAGCCTACTGTCCCTCTGGAACTAATGCAGTGTCATCCTTCAGATTAGCATACCTCCTTCCTTGCTTTAAGAAAACAGGGTGATCTGATAATTAACCTTAAATTCTCCTTGAAACATTTGTTTTGGTATCTCTCAAACTCCTGTTGTGCCAGATAATCCTATATTTATGACTGACTGACTGGCCTCTTAGAGATTCATCAGCCTAAGCCCACAGCCAGGACCATATGCATCAAGGTTGCCGCAGTAACCACATCACGCTGGTGTGTTCTCTTGATTGCTGCTCTGAGGCAGCTAGTAACAGTCAGTCATCTACTCTATACATGTCACTATGCGAATGCCCTAGCTTCTCAGAGGAACGATGGCTGCCTCTCTAAATTTGGCAAACAACCAAGGGCTCAGTAAGAGACCAAATGACAGAACCAGATACCTGTACATATAGAATTTGGAAATATGTGTCTTTCACATCTATTGATGTCAACCAGTTGTTTGGTCTCACTATACACAATAATGTTCATCAGTATTCAGAATATGTATGATGTGAGATGCTGATTTAAAGCCTATTGGCCCATCATAGGAAGCAGCCCCTTCCATTCTATTAAAGTTTTGCTAATCTGATGGCAGAGAAGGAACAGGTTATCCCAGAGGATTTGGTCTCCACCGCTGATGCCTGTGGAAGTGAAGTTGAACGTTTTCAACATGTGGAACTCAGGAGTGAGTTCTGTGGGCTCCAAATTGGGGCCACAATGTCAAATAAGTGGGCTCTGGCACTGGTCTGCAGAATGAACTGGGAGCCAGGCTGAGGTGACTCTGTGGGGCCAGGCCAACTGCATCTTCTGGTGCTTCTTCTGCTTATGTGCAGGTGGGTTGGCTTTGTGCAGCTGGAGGTGATCCTAGCATCTTGGGCAAATGATCCTTTGAGTTCTGTGATTCCTGCTTGGTCTGAGACGTTGATTGAGCTGACTGCTGCCGAGGGATTCTGGATTAATGCATGCCTGTTGGGTGCCTTGCAACCTGTGAGAATGTGTGGCACAGGGTCTGTACAGAGGCCACCTGGGTTCTTTGGTCATTTCATCTTCTGAAGAGCTTCTCCCTATGCTCACATCGTGGTAATGGAAGAAATGAAGAGGCTTGTGGGATCAATACCCTCATCATTGATGTTCTGTTTCTCTCTGTTGGAAGACCTGAGAGATCCAGCCATCTAGCCCTCTCATGCAAGTGAGTGCTGACGAGTATTACCGAAATTGCTTTTACAGCTGCAGCCCCTGGGTCAGCGGTCATTTCATCTTTCAGCTGCGCCAAACAGGCTAAGAGAAACGAAGATGCATTCAGTGCTCTCACTGCAGTGGCAATTGACCTATAACTGTTGTCTGCAAGAGTGTAGCAAATTGGCCTCCGATTTTTAGACCCGCAGAAGATGTAGAGCTTCTGGTTCAGGTGAAGATAAGATGCCACAAGAGGTCAAGCAGTGGGCATCTGGTAGAGACCCTGTTCCGTCATTTTGAGGCAGTCAAACACAGACATTCCCTGGACTGGGTTGGCAGAAAAGAGGGTTTTCCCGCACCACTTGACCTCTTCCACACCTCATTGTTGATCTCTAGGTGGTCAGCCATTGCTTAGTTGCTGAAATCCCCCTATTTTAGCGGTAGGACGGCATTCATCTCATCACCCCAGCTGACACTAGGTACAGTGTCTTAGTGTACTTTATAGGTGTGACGGACGGAGCCATTATATGGTCTTTGTGTAAAATGCTAGCCTTACATGTTTCATTACTACCGCTGCCTGAATGTGCTTCAGCTGGAGGCACGACATGTGCAGTGAGTGTCCCAAATTAAAATTTAGCAACAACAACAGAGACACATACTAGGTAGTGGTTTACTGTCCACCATGGTGGGAAAGCTTCGTGAACCTACCATCAGTGGGATACGTGGGTTTGCCTATTGTGGTAGTTAAGAAAAAATTCTCTTAGCTTGGTAAACATGATGCTAGTTGTGTGGGGACAGCTTACATGCTCTCACCCAGCCCATGCTATGGTTAAAAGATATAATATACAATATAATTGACTCCCTATCCCAAAAATGTCTGAAGTGAAACAAACACCATATGTATGACATACACAAAATGTCTCACAATATCCCCAACTTATATATTATATTTACATTTAGGCATTTGGCAGACACTCTTATCCAGAGCGACTTACATTTTTATCTCATTATACATCTGAGCAGTTGAGGGTTAAGGGCTCAAGGGCCCAACAGTGGCAACTTGGTGGTTGTGGGGTTTGAACCTGGGATCTTCCGAACCGTAGTCCAATGCCTTAACCACTGAGCTACACCTGGCCCATACATATGGAGCGATATCGCGGACAATATTCAAATGCAATTGCAAATTGCATTTGCAATTGCGTTTCCCATATGTGGACGCACAAAGTGTGCCATAATTCAAATGCAATTGCAAACGTTGCATTACCGTTTGCTGTTTCGCCTTTGCGAGCGCACACTGACTGCCAAATTTCAAATGAAAAAGCAAAGTCCATTTGCATTTGTATTTCCCAGGTCTTACACGTCATGAACCTGTCATATTTAAATAGCAAAATCAATCACCACGTTTGCTTTTTAATAAAAAAAATTACCAAATAAATTAATATCAAACTGAATATTGCAAAGGGAAGGGTTGTAGTTATGAGTGAGGATAGAGTGTATTATAGTACAGTTGGTTTTACATTTGAAATTTCTATAGGAAAAAATTTATTGAATTTTGTTGATTTAATTGTCATTTTTTGCAACTCATAATAGACTGTACCAAAGTGCATTAATTTTCATACATATCTGTACAATTATTATTATTTTAATAATAAAAAACACCCCAACTTTCATTTAACAAATGATCTGTTTTATTGCCACAAGAATTGTCTGTGTAATCATTTATTTGAAAATGTACATTAAAATAATTATAAATCAATTAAACAAAAACATTTTTTTTTTACAAATAATCCATAGTGTAGTCTAACAGTGTAATATATTTGATGTCCTGTGAGGTATTTCTCTGTAATCTTGTGTATTCTTCTGTAAATAAACGCTTGGGTCTTGGTCATGCACTTTTTAGACGGTCCCTTAGTGACTCCATCGGTATAAAGCGCCGATGTTATGCGCTAAAATGCCCCCCTGCCATGGATTGCCCCCCCCCAAAATCTCTATCCAATTTTATATTAGAACATAAATTCATAAGTTTATTATTAAATATATTAATACTATTATAATTAACCCTAGGCACGTCACAGCCGTCGAGACCATTAATACAAAGACAGTACTCGTATAACATTTATTTGATGACATTTGTTTTTCAGGGGTTTGTCAATACAAAGCTAACACTTTTATTTATCACAAATTACACTAAATAATGATTGCTTATGATGAACAATTACACAAAACGATTTTTATTATAAAATAAGCAATATAAAAATATACATGTTGAATATGAAAAAATATATAATTTATATTCCCCCTCCCTATACATCACGTTTTTTTATATTGTTTATTTTATAATCAAATTCATTTCGTGTAATTTGTAAATGATAAACGTATGAATTTATGTTCTAATATAATATTTGAAAGAGGTTATGTAGAGGGGGCAATCCGCGGCAGGGGGGCATTTTAGCGCATAACACCGGCTTGACGCACAGCACAGAGAAAGTGAAAAAGCAAACGTGGTGATTGATTTTGCTATTTAAATATGACAGGTTCATGACGTGTAAGCCCTGGGAAATACAAATGCAAATGGACTTTTCTTTTTCATTTGAAATTTGGCAGTCAGTGTGCGCTCGCAAAGGCGAATCAGCAAACGGTAATGCAAAGTTTGCAATTGCATTTGAATATTGTCCGCGATATCGCTCCATACATACACACATCACATATACATAACATTTATGTGTTATATATAATATATGATATTATATATAATGTGAGTTTTTTGGATTTAGATTTTTTTTTATTGAATGTGATTATATATATATATATATATATATATATATATATATATATATATATATATATATATATAGATAGATAGATATAAATACATTGTAAAATCTTACTGGGTGCTGGTGTACTCAAACAAAAAATATCTTGTATAAGGACTGTATCACAAAGACAGAAATCTAAGGGACCAAATTAATGTTAGATCAAAGAAAGACTCTGTATAGACATTTACTGTTGTCTGGATAATGGGGAAAAGATAAGAATGATCAACTGACATTTGTGGTCGTTCTATAATTTTATTGTACTGCCTATCATAGAAGGCATATTTCATATATTTTAGGTTTACATATTTGAAAGTGTTACATGAATAAATTGGTACTAGATTTGTACAAGAAGCAAGCAAAATAAATTGTACAGTATATACACTTGCTAGCCGCTACATTTGGTACACCTGCTCAACTGGTCATTAACGCAAACATCTAGTTAGCCAATCACATGGCAGCAACTCAATGCATTTCGGCATGAGCTGTGTTCCATTCCAAAGTGTACAGTCGTGGCCAAAAGTTTTGAGAATGACACAAATATTAGTTTTCACAAAGTTTGCTGCTAAACTGCTTTTAGATCTTTGTTTCAGTTGTTTCTTTGATGTTCTGAAATATAATTAACAGCACTTCATACATTTCAAAGGCTTTTAGCGACAATTACATGACATTTATGACGTTTTAAGAGTCAGTATTTGCAGTGTTGGCCCTTCTTTTTCAGGACCTCTGCAATTCGACTGGGCTCTCAATCAACTTCTGGGCCAAATCCTGACTGATAGTAACCCATTCTTTCATAATCACTTCTTAGAGTTTGTCAGAATTCGTGGGTTTTTGTTTGTCCACCCGCCTCTTGAGGATTGACCACAAGTTCTCAATGGGATTAAGATCTGGGGAGTTTCCAGGCCATGGACCCAAAATTTCAACGTTTTGGTCCCCGAGCCACTTAGTTATCACTTTTGCCTTATGGCACGGTGCTCCATTGTGCTGGAAAATGCGTTGTTCTTCACCAAACTGTTGTTGGATTGTTGGAAGAAGTTGCTGTTGGAGGGTGTTTTGGTACCATTCTTTATTCATAGCTGTGTTTTTGGGCAAAATTGTGAGAGCCCTCTCCCTTGGATGAGGAGCAACCCCACACATGAATGGTCTCAAGATGCTTTACTGTTGGCATGACACAGGACTGAAGGTAGCGTCACCTTTTCTTCTCCGGACGAGCCTTTTCCCAGATGCCCCAAACAATTGGAAAGCGGCTTCATCTGAGAATATGACTTTGCCCCAGTCCTCAGCAGTCCATTCACCATACTTTCTACAGAAGATCAATCTGTCCCTGATGTTTTTTTTGAGAGAAGTGGCTTCTTTGCTGCCCTTCTTGACACCAGGCCATCTTCCAAAAGTCTTCGCCTCACTTTGCGTGCAGATGCGCTCACACTTGCCTGCTGCCATTCCTGAGCAGCTCTGCACTGGTGGCACTCAGATCCCGCAGCTGAATCCTCTTTAGGAGACGATCCTGGCGCTTGCTGGACTTTCTTGGACGCCCTGAAGCCTTCGAAACAAGAATTTAACCTCTTTGCTTGAAGTTCTTGATGATCTTATAAATTGTTGATTTAGGTGCAATCTTAGTAGCCACAATATCCTTGCCTGTGGCTGAACACGTTTCTTTGCAGGTCACCATGGTTAACAATAGAAGAACAATGATTTCAAGCATCATCCTCCTTTTAACATGTCAAGTCTGCCTGACATAATGATCTCCAGCCTTGTGCTCATCAACATTCTCACCTGAGTTAACAAGACGATTACCGAAATGATCTCAGCAGGTCATTTAATGAGAGCAATGAAATGCAGTGGAAAGGTTTTTTTGGGATTAAGTTTTCATGGCAAAGAAGGACTATGTAATTCATCTGATCCCTCTTCATAACATTCTGGAGGATACTGTATGCAAATTGCTATTATAAAAACTTAAGCAGAAAGTTTTCCAATATTTATGTAATTCTCAAAACTTTTGGCCACTTTGTGCTTCAAAGGGTGATCCCTACTCTCTGCTCCATTTGCAGAGAATGTCAAACATTCTGAATCCTGCGAAGTCACCAGTGCAGGCGTCACTTCTGAGAGTTACCATGGTAAGTTAAGCATCCCGGATTCCTGTCGCTGCTGCTGTGGAAAATTCACACTACAAAAATTAAATATTGAATATTTACTGAAACAAAAACTGATACCATTATAAAACATATGCTATGGAAACATGTATAACTTGCAAATAAATTATTTATTAACAATAATAATAATAAAGATGTACAGAGATTTTCTTCCTTTTTTTTAAGAGATTATAAGCCTATATAATACTAAGGATTTCTTGATTTCAATTTGCTATGAATGCGATGTCATCCTCAGTCATGATAATAGACAAATCCCTTTTCGAGCTCCATTTTTTTGAAAATGAAAATTTTCATGTCCTTTTCCGGTGAAGTGAAGACCGATTGTTCAGTTGTTCCCAACACCGTATGCAGTTTCCTTCGAACTGAAAATGTTTGCTCCCAGTAGTTGGCATCACACTTAACATGGTTGAACACTCACATGAAGTATACTTCGAAAGGTACTTCAGGCCGATTGGAACGCACCTATGGTCAAGACCATCACCTGAAGTTTAAACAAAGCTTCAGAATGCGGAGCGTGAGGTGTTGGTGCCAGATGAGCCGAAATTGCTGATCCACTGGGATTTTCATGTACTATTATCTGTAGAGTTTACAGAGTGGTCTAAAAAGGAGTAAATATCTAGCAGCACCTTTTTGGGCAGAAATGCCTCGTTGATGACAGAGGTCAGAGGACAAGGGCCAGATGGGTTCAAGCTGATGGGAAGGCAATAGTAAGTCAAATAACATCCTATTACAAGCAAGGTATGGTGAAGAGCATCTCTGAACACAGACAGGTGCCAGACCCCAACAGGGGCCACTCAGCTAGGAACAAAGAAACTGAGGCTACAGTTCACATGGGCTCACCAAAATTAGACAATACACAATGAGGAAAAATGTTTTGGGGAAAAACAAAATGAAAGAATAAACGCATCCTGTCTTGTATAAATGGTTCAGGCTGCTGGTGGCCCCTTAGTACCAACTGAGCATTGTTTAAATGCCACAGCCTACTTAAATATTGTTGCTGATCATGGGATAATGTGCCATGTCACAAGCTAAAATAATCTCAACTGGTTTCTTGAATATGATGATTGAGTTCATTGTACTCAAATGGCCTCCACAGTCACCAGATCTGAAACCAACCCGTGATAAGGTGCCAGTTACATACACACACAAAAAACAAGATGGATCATTTCTTGGGAACGACAATTAACCTAATCTGCATGTGTTTGGGCTGTAGGAGGAAACCGGAGTACCCGGAGAAAAACCACAGAGGTGGGTAATGAATTCTCATCCACGGAGGTGGGTGGCCATAGTGTTAACCAATGTGTATGCACAACATTTTACAGACACACACACACACACACACAAACACAAATACCTACTGTACACACCAAGAAATAAATAAGAAATATAAATAAAACATTTAATTAGCAGACAGCAGAGAGTAAAGTATAATTTTTTTAATGTTCCTGTTTTCACATTGCTCAATCAGTTAAAAAAAAAAACCTAAATCTACATATGGATACAGAACTAAGAGTAGAGATTAATCTATAATAAAGTCTAAACACACATTTTCTTTCTTCATTTATTAAAGCATGTAGGTGCATTCACAAAATGATAAGCACAAGTTGGTATTTAACCCTAACATTAAAAGGAATACAAGAATGGATTCATAATACAGTTTCACAGTAATCCAAAATTTCGATGTTAACAACTTGAAAAGCCATTTTAGCTTTCAGACGTCTCAGGCTCACTTTCCCATTTCTCAAGAAAGTCCTGCATGTTTAAGTTAAAGGTGTCAATCCCTTTACCAGAGAGGTGAACCCCATCAGGTCTGTAGAGTCCAGAGTCCGGTCTAGGCATTATATTTTCATGAGTCAACGAAGAACCCCCTAGATCTGCCAAGATGCCACGTATAGTTTTGTTGATCGCCTGTCGCATGTTGTTGACTGCTGTGCTGTCATCTGAGTGCTTCCAGGACTTGCGTGGCAGGATGTCTGACCAAACAAGCTGACATTCGGGAAAAATGCTCTTCATTGAAATCAGGTCTTTCTTCACTGCCAACACAAAGGTCTCTGGGGTCATCGTGCCAATATCATTTCCCCCAAGATGCAGGAGAATCACATCAGGTTTGGGCCAGTTGTCCTTAAGTTGTAGCAGCTGAGGCAGAAGCTGTTGCCATGTCATGCCCTGCACACCCTTCCACCATATGCGTACACTGTTTGGGTCCATGCCAAGCTGCATACCTATTTCAGGAGACGTGGCCCTCTTCTCAGCCCAGAACACAAGGGAGTGGCCACATATCCACACATTCTTTACTTCTGTTCGCATAACTGTTCCTGTAGAAATATAAAAAGTATAGGTGCATTAAAGTCAGTGTACTTGGACAAGAAGGATGGGTTTGCCCTGTCTAAAACTGTGGTCAATATTTAAGACTTTCTTCTTACTATAAGCAAGCTGAACCATACATTTTTTTTATTATTCACAGAATTGTACTGTGCTACGAGAATAGGTAGTCCTGACTTAAACACATTACTTTGAGCAGTTTTAGGGATTTTTTTTTTTATTAATGGTCTAGAATTCTCAATCCATCCTGGTCTAACCTACTGCCAAAACTAAAACTAAAACCGAGGTTAAGCTTGTGGCAGCTTTCTAATAAATATATAATTTTTTCTGTAAAATGTCCATATTTGCCCGAATGTTGGATCTGCATTATTAGCAGTGACCCAAATTCTAGCACTTAGCATCATATAGCACTTAAAAGTTTTGTCTGACATTTGACACCTGGAGGGTCAGACAGAGGAGTTTCAGAAAATCTAAAGCATTAATCTGTTAATTAACGTTCTAAAAAACCTTTGGATATTAGCCTCTGGACTCTGAATATTGCAAAAGCGGCTGTCGAATCAGAATCAGAGTTTAAAAAGCCTGCAGTGTTGGCACCCATGATAAAATTTCCATTAAAAGTGATGTATGGCTAGTGTATTAATTTAATTTGGTGCCCTGCTTGACCAGTAACAGAGATGTGGCACTGAAAGCCATCCAAAGTCAGCTACAATTGCAATATTACCCAGGCAGGCACAATGACTTGGATGAAGAACAAATGGGCTCAGCCCCATGGAACCACTGCAAACTTGTCTGAGACAAGAACACACTCACCTGCCTCAAAACAATTAAAATACTGCCATAAAGGGTTTTGCTCTGAACCTGTCTGAGAACTTTTCTTCCTTTCAGAGGTCATAGCTGGTGCCTTCTGTTGGTTGATCAGACCAAAATTAATGTGTTGGACATAGGAAAAATGGGCAAACATAAGGATTTGAGTGACTTTGAAAAGGGCCACATTGTTATGGTTAGACAACTGGGTCAGAGCATCTCCAAAATGGCAGGCCTTGTAGGGTGTTCACGGTCATGGGGACCCAACACTCACTAATGTGTATGGAGAGGCTAGCCCATCTGTCCTGATTCAACAGAAGAGCTACTTTTGCACAAATTGTGTGAAAAAAAAAAAAAACAACAACAAAAAAACAATGGCTATGACAAAAAGGAGTCGTAGCACATACTGTAGTGTATCGAAGGTTGCTGCAGTAGCTGCGGACTGGTTTCCACGCTCACCCTTGTTAACTGGTGAAAGCATTTACAATGCATCGGTCAGCATCAGAACTGGAACATCAGGCAGTGGAAAAAAATGTGTCCTTTTTCTTTTACATCATGTAGACACCCAGGTTTGTGGGCGTCACTTACCAGGGGAAGAGGTATCAGCGTGATGCACTACCGAAGATACTATGCAAAAACCATTATGGCAAAAGGCAAGGCGATCCTGAGAAGCCAGCGATCCTGCTATTCACGTGTCTGTCATTTTGACACGTACCACCTACCTAAACATTGTTGTAGACCAAGTACACTCCCTCATGGCAATAGAATTTCCAATTGGCAAATTCTTAATTTCCATTCAGCAGAAGGATGATCCTCAAAAACTGCAGGAAAATAACAATGAGTTCCAGCTGCTCACTTGGCCTCCAAATTCCCAAGCGCTCAATCCAGTAGGTGTCTGTAGGTTGTACTGGACAAACAAGGCCAATCCAGGGATGTCCTACCTCACAACTTACAGACGTTAAATGCTGCCAGCAACCTGGTGCCAGATACCACAGCACAGCTCAAAGTTCTTGAGAAGTTCATGCCTCAATTCACCACTGTTTTATGTACTATGGGAACCTACATAGTATTAGGTAGTGGGTGGGCGATATTAAATGACAGGTCAAGCTCAAATGAATTCCTGCCACAATTCTGAGCGATTCTGCGCGTGCGGTGTCCCCCCCCCCCTGCTCGCTCAACATGTTCTCCGCGCACGCGCGACTTCTCGATTCTGCGCACGCTCGACTGCCTGCATGCACGTGCAACATTTATTTTCTGTGCGCGCTCGCTCAACTTTGTCCAGTGTTTAAAAAAAAAAAAAAAAAAGCCACAAAACCAGCCAATCACAGACATCCACACACTACTGCTGATTGGCTGTTCATTCTGTATCACCTGCGCATCTCAGATCTAGAGAAATGGCAGATCGATATCAGCGAACCTAATTTTTGTCCCCCCCGCAGCCACAGTACACCGGAAATCCGGCGTGGTGCCGGAACGATATCACCCCTGATCCTAGTTATCTATTTAACGGACTATGCATCTTTCTCTATCTGTCCATCTACACGTCTTTCTCTATCTCTCTATCTATTCACCTACCTATCTACAAACCTATCTATCTATAGAGAAACCAAGATAGCTTGTGTGAGTGAGAGAACGAAAGAGAGCGAGAGCTAGACAGACAGGGGGAGAGAAGAGGAGTAAGAGAGAGAGAGAGAGAGAGAGAGAGAGAGAGAGAGAGAAGGCAAAGAGTTCAGAAAATATTTATAACCCTCAATCTTTTTCATACTTTATTGTTATAGAGTTAATTTATAATGGATTCAACTGATGTCTGGGCCATTAACTTATACATAATAATGCATAATGACAGAGCAAAAACATGCTTTTGGAAATTCTTGCAAATATAATAACTTTGTTTCAATATAAAAATATTAATTTTAAAGCTATTAAAGCTTTTACATTTACATTTAGGCATTTGGCAGACGCTCTTATCCAGAGCGACTTACATTTTTATCTCATTACACATCTGAGCAGTTAAGGTTAGGGTTAACCCTAACCATAGGGTTAAGGGCCTTGCTCAGTGGCAACTTTGTGGTTGTGGGGTTTGAACCTGGGATCTTCCGAACTGTAGTCCAATGCCTTAACCACTGAGCTACCCCTGGCAAGTACTTGGATGATAAGCCATGGCACCACAGAATTTTCTGAATGGTCCCAAAAAGATAGTGGGCTCGATCATTGTGAAGTCAAAGGGAAGATCATGACTTAACCAAGAAGGTTCTTGGTCTTGGAGATAACCAAAAAAAAAATCCAACAAAAGACTAGAAAGCAATAAAAAAGCTTCAGAATTCCTCTGCAGAGATGGAGGAATTTGTTGTATATATACTCAGCAAAAAAAGAAACGTCCCTTTTTCAGGACTGTGTATTTCAACAATAAATGTTGTAAAAATCCAAATAACTTTAAAACCTTTACAATGAAGATCTGTAAACAATGTTTTCCATGCATGTTCAATTAACCATAATCAATTAATTAACATGCACCTGTGGAATGGTCGTTAAGACCTTAACAGCTTACAGAAAGTCGGCATTTAAGGTCACAGTTCTAAAAACGCAGGACACTAAAGAGACTTGTCTACGACTTGTCTATGTCCAGGGTCGCTGCTCATCTGCGTGAACGTGCATTAGGCATGCTGCAGGGGGGCATGAGGACTGCTGATGTGGCTAGGGCAATAAATCGCCATGTCCGCACTGTGAGACGCCTAAGACGGCGCTACAGGGAGACAGGAAGGACAGCTGATCATCCTCGCAGTGGAAGACCACGTGTAACAACACCTGCACAGGATGGGTACATCCGAATATCACACCTGCGTGACAGGTACAGGATGGCCACAACAACTGCCCGAGTCACACCAGGAACACACAATCCCTCCATCTCACAGCAAGAACTGACAAATCTGGTCCAGTCCATGAGGAGGAGATGCACTGCAGTACTTCAAGCAGCTGGTGGCCACCAGATACTGACTGGTACTGACTGATTTTGAGCCTCCCTTCATTCAGGGACACATTGTGGAACATTTTTACTTTATGTCTTATGGTGTTGACTCTCTTTTAGTGTTCATACAAATATTTAGACATTACGTTTACTGAAAGTAAAAACAGTTGAAAGTCAGAGGACGTTTCTTTTTTTGCTGAGTATTCCATTTTTAAATTACGTCTCTAGAACAATAAAGTGTGCAAAAGCTGACGTGGTCTGAAAAGTCATACACTAAGCATTAACAGATAACAATTTCAATTAACAGATACAGATATAACAGGTATTACAATGCTTGTTGACAAGAATTTATTTAATTTGTCAATGCACATGTTGGCCACAAGCTCCATTAGGCCAAGTTGTGTCAAAAAGTAAAGCATGCAAGGGAATAAAAAAAAACGAAACAAAAACAAAACAGAAGCTACAGTGCTTAGTAGCAGGTACCAGACCTACAGTATAGCCGTATAAGTCAGAGCTGATGGATAGTAACCATATTAATAAACACTAAAACGGCAGAGCTTGCTAGGAAAAAACGTTGACTAGGAGACCAACTTGTCTAGTCATTTTCGTTACTACTTTAAACGCCTAAAATAACCTTACAACATCCCTTTAACAGGAAATGGCCCCGTGTTTGACACACAGCTAATACTAGCCTCACAAATGTTAGTGATGGGAGTTGGTAACCATTCCATAATTGATCATCAGTTTAAGTAAACCAACCAATGAGTGAATAATAATAGGATTTATTGGGTCATTGTCCCATCAATAATACAATTTTCACCAAAATATACAGTACTGAAATAAATAGACAAACAATATTGCCTTGTTGTTGTCCGAGTTTATTTCTCCTTAAAGAAACTAACATACACACTACGAGCGTGTTGATTTACCACGGTATGCGTGATGCAAACGTTCGAAGTGTGTGTGCACCACCTCGCTGTAGACAGTGGTCGTCATTCGTGCAGATTCTCAACCTGGATTCCGCCGAGCAAAGGTTGCTGAAAATTGCTGCAAAAGGAGACCATTTGCTCGCGTAATGCAGGTACCGTATCTGCTGGATCTTCTCAATTGAACACACTCTCCTTTAACATTTAACAAGATCAGGGGAATGGGATGAGTATGGGAAGGAACCACTTCAGAAATAATACTCATCTATGAAGACTTTTTCCTTCGTCGAGTGGCCTATTTCCAACAACAACTGCACAACCCAACTTCCTTTTCACTACTGACGAACACATGCGTCTAGAGCTTTGCCTCGTCGACAAACCCACATGCGCGTCCAAGATGCCCAAGTTTCAGTACTGTATATTTTGGTAAATGCTTACTGCATACCGAAAATGCATTTTATTTTCTAGCTATGGTTTATTTTTGGGCTTTTGCCTCAAAGCAACAAATGTCAGAAATACTACACTGATACCTGGTGCTGATTTCTGGCTTAGTCCTCGTGTTCGCCTGGCTTCTGTTTGCTGTTCCTTCTTCAGTCTCATTCTCTGATTAAACTGCTCCAGCTGCTCCAAACATAAGTGTTAATAAAAGATCAAGGCCCAAAACGGAATAAAAGCATTATATGAAATACACATGAAGCAAAGAACAACTTCCTCTTACTCATTTTTTTTTTTACCAGGTTTGCGTAAGTATTGATACAAAAGAAAAAAGTTAAACAATTTGCAGTTTAAAAAAAAAAAAAAAAAAAACTTTTTCCCATATGTAGGTGTGAGAAGATTAACATACCCTTTTTTTCTGTTTAGCTTTGATGTCATCTTCCATCATGGGTACCATTTGAGATTCAGCTTCATCGTCACTACCTTTATGTGGCTTTTCTGTCTGTATGCTAATGACAGAACGTCCTTTTTTGGCTTTAGACATTTTACCACTAACAGACTCCTTAGTTTGTACTGTTTCTATTGTTTTGAGACACCTGTTTTTCTTTGTCCTGACGGCTTCATAACCAAAGCCGTCAGGCTGCATAGCAAAGCCAAACTGACCTAAGGTGGACGGATAAGAAGTAGTGGGCGAAGTACCAAAAGATCCTGGTGTAGTAAAAGTAGAGAGTGATGAGCAGAACTGGACAGGGTTTGGTGGTGTCATGGATGAAGGCATGGCAGGCGCTATATAATACCCATAGCCAGATGGTACATGAGAGGATGGTATTGGATAAGCAGTAGTATAATGCTGAGGATTTAGATAAATCGATCCATAGGGATTTTGTGCTCCACCCATGGGATAACTATAGTTCTGGACATCGGGCTTGTTTTTAAGTTTAAGCGTAGCTGAGGAGAATTCACTAGATATCTGAGTATACTGCAAACTAACAGACTGAGTTATTGAGGAGCCTTCTGCAGGCGGTTTGTACGGATCAAGTGGAGCTTCAGGTGATGCAGCTTTGTATGGATCAGACTGTTTCGCTTCTGGGAGGTTCTTGATGGTCCTTTTAAGGGTTGACAGGTCCCGCTCCCTGACTGCAACTTCATCAGAGCGATTCTTAAGAGAATCCCAATAGCTCATGTAAACCTCACGATTCGAGGTTTTTGCAGGTGATACAGAGCCAACATCCTCAGAATCAGTGGAGTTACTACTACCTCTTCGATCATACCTACTTACTGATGGTTCATCTCTTTGATCAAAAGAGCGAGAACTCCCAGGTTTGACTTTCTTGCCATACAGACGCTCATTTGTCCGATCAGCTAACTTGCTAACTTCTGTCGTGTCTAAATTAAGACCAACGGTTTGCAGTAGATCCTGAATTTTTTTATAATGGCTTGCTGTTTGTTCAGTGTCTCCCTTGGCGTCCTCTGATTTATGATGCACCGGACTAACGCTGCCTTCTATTCTGTAACCCTCAGCTGCACTTTGTCTTTTGTATCTCTTTCTGTCCTCTGCGTACGAGTCCTCAAAATATGGCACATCGCTACGATCTTGTGGCCGTTTAAATTTATCACATTCTTTCAAAAAATTTTCATGCTCTTGTAGAAGTCTGCTTTGACTGCTAGAAGGTATTGCATCTCCATATAGAAACCGATTCTCAGGCTTTCCTTCAACACCATATTTCATTCCAACAATTTTGGAAAAGCCACTGCCATCTACCACGGCTCTTTCATGTGGTAGTAGATCATCCTGAGTGTTGTCAACTCGCCCACACATATGGTTCATATGCAGTTTGCTTCCCATTAAGGGAGTGGTGTCTTCTTTGCAGTCTGTTTCTTTGAATGGATCATACAATTCGTCTCCACAAGTCTCTTTTCTTCCTGCCTGTTCTTGTGGGATTCTCGGATTCTCCAGTGAATCAGTACCTTTTTTAGCACCTTTTAACAATGATGACAATAAATTTGAATCTGCTTTGTTTAAAGCACCGAGAAACCGTTCCATCTGTGTTGCTAGATTACTTTTTCGCTCTGTTGCTGAAGACTGGGTTGAGGAGCTCTTACTTGTGGATGCCTGGTCACAAACCTGGTAAGAAGACTGAGACAACTGGGATGGCAATGTAGAATAACTTTGGACTTTGGTCTCTCTGGAACTTTTTTGGTCATAAAATAATCCAGAACTTGGCTGAAATGACTGATGACCCATCGCCTTGGTACTGCTCTTATGTGACCTGGCCGAGGCTTCATTAATCAGTTTCTTGAAAAGATCAACAGTGTTAGAGAGCACTGATGATGGATTACAGGGGGTTTTAAATGCAGTATCTGAAGACCCAGAGGGACTGAGGAAAGCTGCGCCATCGTCAGTAAGTGGTTTAGCCATTGGGCCATGAGCATACTGACCAACTGAAGTCAAAGGCTTCTGTAAAACAAAGGAACATATCAATTTAAACTTTTAGCCACAGCATTCCCAGAGAACATTTAAATGTTTTCCTTCATTAGTACTGGGGGAAAAGGGAAGGCAAATTTATAGTACGTGGACAACCACTACTACGACACTCTTTTCCATCATCTTTACTATACAGTATACTTTTATTTTTCAGTTTTAGAGTAAAAGTAAGTAAGTAAGTAAAAGTTAAAGAAAAATTAAGTAAGCAGCAAGGACTTAATCAATTTACAGTTATACAGTTATAATTATAGTAGAACTACTGTATCCTGCAAGAATTTTGGTAAACTAATTCCCAGTGTCACACAGTTCCTCAACAACTCAAAGCTAGAAATAATTAAAATCATTACAAATTCTTCTAAACGATTAATACACTACATTGTTCTGAACCTTAATTTCGACAGATCACCATGAGCAGAATAAGACTGACCTGTGCCTGGTCAGCAATAGATTCTGACTGCTTCTTCAGAATGGACTTTTTTGGCTGAAGATCAGGTTTTATGTCAAGTTGCCAGGTGTTTGTCATGTTCAGGTCCTCTGTGCATGGGGCAAAATCATATTTCTTTTTCATTGCATCTGAAAGTGCTTTAGCCTTTTGTTCCAGGGCCATAATTGCTCTTTTACGTGCAATGCATTCACTTAGTTCCTCTAACTGTCTTTTTTTTCTAGCTAATTCTTGATCTTCTATCCCAGATGTAGGACTCTGTCCAATCCACACAGGGACTGAGCCACCAGAAGTGTATACACTAGATGGGTTTGTTTGTGCGCATCCCATTGGCTCTTCTGGACTCTTGATTTCTTCAGTTTTCTTTAAAGAAAGAACAGAAATAAACAACCAATAAGATGCTGCAGGTTACATTGAATAATCGAATAATTGCTGTTAGGTAAAATTGAATACAGGGAGAAAGAAAGAAAGAAAAAACTAACCTGGTGACTGGTGAGAGAGTCCGGATGCTTCTTTAAAATGGATCTAACTGGCTTTACGTCAGTGGTCCATGAGTTCTCTAGACAGGTTTTGTGTTGATAATCAAATGTAGCAATCCCATGTTGTGTATCCATTTCAAGTGCATCTTTAAACTGACTTGGCGTTTTGGCATTTTGTTCCATGGCAATTATTGCTTTTTTACGTGCTATTAACTCATTGAGTTCTAACAACTCTTTCCTCTTTTTTGACAATTCTTCATTTACAGCCTCAGAGGATGGCATGTTCGTATCATCAAACGAGTCGGGTGTATTGTGCGATGTCTTGTTGCTCTGTCCTCGGCGACGCTCATCCATTTTTTCTGGGCTGCGACTTCTCTTTTTGGTGCTCCGACTGCTCCTTTCCCTGCTTCTACTGCGGCTACGGCTACAGCTACGCCTGTATCTGTGTGAGCGATCTCTACTACGACTGCGGCTTCTCCTGTGACTCCGATGACTCCGGTCACGACTGGAGCTCCTATGCTTGCCATAGTAGCTGCTACTCCTATCCCGACTGCGGCTACTGCTTCGACTTCCCCTGCGTCGGCTACGCTCTCGGCTTCTGCTACGCTCTCGGCTTCTGCTACGCTCTCGGCTACCCTTGATTGGGTTTTCCTGTTTGCCTTTACTGTCCTGCTTTGGGGCTTTGGAGGCCTCTACCTTGTCCTTGCTTGGTTTCCTAAAGCAAAAAACAATGGAAAGCAAATTTCTTTTATATGTAGTAAAAAGAAATCCAACATAAATGTATAGATGAGGTCAAACGTTTATCTACGCTTAAGATTGAAAAATTAACTTCACAGAATTTTATTTTAGCATATCTTTTTTTCTGTTCACTTAATTAAGATACCTACTGTTTTCCCAGTAAAAAGATAATTTCAAAATAGGGGACAGATTTCAGATTCACAATGGGCCAAAGAGGTTTGCATACACTTTAATCAAGCACTTACTGTAAGCTAGCCTTCCCCAAGCTTCTAACAATATTGGGTGTGAGTATCCTCTTATTGCTCTTGAAGGAACTGGTGTAACTCTGGATCGTGGGCCTCCTAGCTCAGACCTGAACTTTTAGTTCAGGCCACAATTCAATCCAATGGATTTTTATTTGTATAGCGCTTTTAACAATTGTCATTGTCACAAAGCAGCTTTACACAATCAAAAGAATTATTTAAGTTTGTATGGAATGTGAATGTGTATGAATCAAAATGTTCAGATAGTCCCTGGCGAGCAAGCCGAGGGCGACAGTGGCAAGGAAAAACTCCCTGAGACGGTAATAGGAAGAAACCTTGAGAGGAACCAGACTCAACAGGGAACCCATCCTCATCTGGGTGAAACAGATAGCAGGAAATGATCTGCATTTATACAGTGTGTTAGGTGGCAGCAGTTCAGCTATAATAGTTGATGTTAATATGGAGTCCAAGTAGTTATTGGAGGCTCAGGTAGACTTGTAGGAAATTCCAGTCCTGAACTATCAAGCGACTGCAGCCAAGTTAAGTCCTCAGAGAAACAGCCGACAACATCAGTCGAGGCCAGAACCGTCTTCAGGGTAGAGTGAAACCGTCCCCAGACACCAGACGCATGCCAAATGTGACGCATCTATGTGACGAGATCTCCACCCAGAAGCGGGGCACCAGGATGAGTCAGACAGGTCCAGAGGGCAGATGGAGGCTGGATCACTTAGTATTGCAACAATTCTTTTATACAATTCAGGACAGGGCTTTGTGAAAGCTACTTCAACACTTTGGTGCTTTCAAGCCATTTAGTTGCAACTTCAGAGGTATGCTTAGGGTCCCTAAGGCATTGCTTCAATATTTCTAGACATTCCTCCTTATGTCAGCTAATTTCTGACATGATCTTATAATAAATCACTTATTTCATCAAAACATGATGCCACTATCCCTATGCTTCAGTGTTAAGGCACTTCACTGAATAAGAGCCTCAAACCCTTTACTTTCTCCATACATAGCCCTCATCATTATAGAGAAGACATAAAATCTTTGTTTCATTTGACAACAGAATACCCCTCTATATTCCAGTGATCACCAGCAAACTTCAGTCTAGCATTTTATTCCTTAGAAGGAGCTCCTTTCCTGAACGACAGTCACCGGCCACATTGAAGTCCACTTAATCCACTTAATGGTGGATGAACATGCTTTGGTACCCGATTCCTCTAACCCAGGGGTGTCAAACTCATTTTAGGGTGAGGGCCGGATGAGAAGAAATGTGACCATGTGCGGGCGGAATTTAGAATGCCCATGCATGTTAGAGGTTTCGGCAGAAGCGCAATAGAAGAGCAGTTAAATGATCAATGATGAAAGAAAAAAATGAATAAAACTAAACACAATATTGGAGCGAATACCCGGACATAGACTTTATTTAATACTACTACTACTAATAATAATAATGATAATAAAAAAGATTTGATATTTAATATTATTGTTCAAATCATCCCGCGGGCTGTACTGGACGCCTTAGTGGGCCGTATTTGGCCCGCGGGCCGTACGTTTGACACCCCTGCTTTAACCCCTTCACCAGTTCCTTTGTTGCCATGTTGGGATTCACTTAAAACTTTTAAACCAAAGTTTGTTCAAAGTCTTAGTTCAAAGTCGATTTGTTCAAAGTCGATTTGTTCCTGTCTTATTTGTATAGACAATTAAGATACCTTCATTTATTTGGAAACTGTTCTTAAGGAGGAACCAAATTATTTTCCTCAAGGCACTGAGGGCAACAAAGCACAGTCAAAAACACACTATCATATGGGTCCTAATTATGACTATTAGTCAATTAAGTTTCTGAAAGTCATTACACCACAGTTTCTGGATTCTTCCAGGCTTTTTCCATTTTAATAGCCAACTTCTCATCATGTACTCACTCTGCAGCCAGCAAATCACAATCTTTGCCCGAGGTCGTCACTTCGTTCTTGATTTGCTCTTTCGGGTCTGTCAGCAATTTGATTGTCATTTTCTTCTGCACATGTCCATGCAAAATACTTCATTATTCCATTTAACACAAACAGACATACAGACAACTCTTTAAAAATATATATATACAGCACCTTCTCTTTCCTTTCTTCTATTTTTGGCACAGATGTGAATACACTCTCTGTCAGCTTTCTGATTCTGACAGCTCGCTTATGTTCTGCAGTCCCTTCAGACCCCTGTTAAAATAAACGAATAAATAAATAAATGCTATATTTATGTTAAATAAAGGTCTTCCTGTGAAATATATTAAGAAAATTCAAGTCATACAGGAAGGGGAAAATATCATTTCAATTAAACAGATGTTTTAGTATCCAAAAAAAAGTTCTTACCACCGCAAGTGTAAATTCAACTTTCTCTGACAAAGTAAGCTTGGCATCATCCATGACCTCAGACAGGTCAAAAAACAGCTGTGGTTCCTGCTGAGTCTTGATGAACCCAGAGTTATCATTCAATTTCACAACAGTGCCCTGGAGGAAGAAGACGATAATGCAAAATTAACCACAGTTCTTGTAATTTAAATGGAATATAGGTCCCAGAAGTGTGGTTTATCTTTTTCCATATTTGAGAATTTTTTTTGGCAAGAACATAAAATCTCTTTAAAGCATCTGTTGGTGAAGTGGCCTAATGCCGCAAATAAAGATGACTCACTATCTTGCGTTGCTCTTTGGATTCTAGTTGAAACGTTTCTGGTAGAATCTCGATGTTGACAGCATGTTCCTCCTCGGTTTTCTGTTTGGTGGCGAGGTTAAATTTAACCTTGTCGCCGATCATCATGGTGGCCTGTGTGATCACATCATCCAGACCAAATGGTAAAGTTTTCTCTGTGCCATCCACAGTGGTGTTCACAAGGCCTTGTGGGAGCGGTTGTCCATTCTGTACAACAAAAATAAATAAATAAATAAATAACTTAAAAATGATAAACCAGAGCAATACCTTAAAACCATAACCATACCTTAAGACCATTAAAAAAATAGGACTTTTTAATTTGGCATGTAACTTGACCGTAAGCTGGGTGGTTCCAGCATTTCTTAAGTGGCAGTCATCCAAGCATTTTAAAAGTTTACCAATAAACATGAAAGGCAAAAAATAACCAGTGGTCAGATTTCAAATACACAAAAGACTGCAGCCTGATAAAAAAAATCAAACTGAGAGGAAATCACAACAACTTTCATTGCTTCATTCAAACAATAAACGATGAAAAAATTAATGACACCTTTTACAATCGGCTACTAGCTGAGATAGAAATAACACTATGACATAAGATTGTGATGACAGACATAAACGTGAAAAAGGAACATAGTTCCACCCCATGAAAGTCTCAAAAATCATTACCCAAGAAAAATTATGGATGAATAAGCAGGATTTGCATCAAACAAGCTGGTATAGATTATGATGTTTACGCTGGGCATATGGGATTCCCTAGTCTATCTCCCTATGTCAAGAGTTTCTAGGAAAGATGCAGAGTAGTAAACATCTTTTCCCCGGTTTTAAAGACTGTATTGAGGGAAGGATGTAGTAAATCTGCTCTGCTTTTTAAAAAACATACCCATAAACCAACTAAAGACCAACGAATAGGTTCCTGGACTTTATGACACTAGTCTATTTTAATCACATGCAAATATTTATGTGATTAAAGTAGGAATACTTCCTATCTCTACAAGTGAGCACACCAAGTGGGCACAAAGATCAACCAGAAGAAAACAGAGGTCAAGCTACCTAATGCCCCTAACAGCTCAGCATACAAGTGAACAGAAAAGATCTACCCATTACTAAGGTGTTTATATATTTGTAAAGCATCGTTAGAGCATCCAGTGACCTTCAAGAGCTGAACGCCTAAGAAGGCACAACATGCCTTGGCAAAGTATAACAACATATGGAGCTCCCCCAGTACAGCACCAACGAGCTCTCTTGGTCAACCTTGGACACCACTGGCCTGCCCCCATCTTATAAGGCCTGGCAGACACTTGAACATTCTCTGCTCACACTACGAGTTAAAGCAACCGGCCATGATGTAATTGCTCACACTGTACGTTTAACACTGCAAGACAGCCAATCAAATCCACTGAAATCCATCCGGTGGTCCAGGAGCCAGATCATTGATTGTTTGGGTAATCTGGCATCATCAATACCAAGGGCACCGAATGTCAAACAACAAAATGAGACCTGCAGGTCCTGAAAACCACCAAGTAAACCATATGCAGGTCATCATGTCCCTAAATGCCAGTGGACATAACGGCCAATGAGTGACTGCAAAGTAGACATGTAATAAAATAACTAAACTTCAGTGCTGTGATTTTAGTAAATTCTATTTCAATGTGTCGCGCATATTCACAAAAATTTCAATTCACAAAAAAAAAAAAAGGCCAGTATGTCTCAAATACATTACCTCATTTTTAGCATTTTTAGGAATGATTTGGGAGACTGTTCCCTCATATTTCGTACTGCTTATGTCCTCATCAACAGCTGCTACTTGGGAGTTCACTGGTTTCCACTAAAGAAAAAAAGTAGAAAAGAGAATTGAGCTGAACACTTTTTTTGAGTACAAAGCAATTAAAGAGAATCTTAATTATCTTAAGAGATATAATCATGCAGAATAAAAATACTGAGTGAGGCTAACCATTTAAATATCACGGAACAAGTAAATATGGTGGTGTAAGAAAAGAAAAAATAAATAATAATAATAAATAAATAAAATAAAAATGACTTGCCAATGATTTGCCTGCAGAGGAGTCAGTAACTTTTTCTTCTTTTGAATCAAACTCCACTGAGCCCTCAGGAAGCTTCTTTAACCTGATGGCCTTCGATTTATCTTTTAGCTACATAAAATATAAATGTGGAATACAGAGCATCAAAGAAACATAACTAAAGAAGACAGAAAAATCTAAGCCAACATGTACATACGAGTTCCTTTAACTTACAGTTACAATTGTGAACTCCACCTCATCCATGATGTTTAGTTGATCATCTGATAGATATTCAATGATGGATGCAGTAAGGTTGTCATGTTTATTTGACATTATTGTACAAGTATCATCCTTGATGTTCATTATAAGACCCTGTTTATTAATGAAATAAAATAGCCAAAAGACAATTAGGTCAAACTATATATTTTAATTCAATCAACAAAGGAGTGATCAGTTTGATACATGTATGTGCCTGGTTTTAAATATTTTACTAAGACAAGTCAATCACATCTATTACCTTTTCTCTGATTTCCTTGGTCAGCTGAAATGTTTCTGGCATTTGTGGTGTGATATTTGTTGCTCTGCGTTCCTTTGTAATAATATTTGTGAGCAGCTGAAATTTCACTCGGTCAAAAAGTAGTAGGGTGACATTTGAGTCCATCTTTCCAAAGGGCAGTTTTACAGCATCAGTAGTGAGAATGGTTTTGATGCGGCCTGGAAGAGGTTCCAACACATACGTCTGGAAAACAGCAGAGCATTTTAACACTGATAGAACTTTGAAAGATTTTAATTAGCAAGAGTTAATGAGAGACAAGGTTGAAAAATCCACACTATCATTATAACTGGCACATAGATTCCTATCACATAGGCATTTTTTCTACTCCAAACAAACCTATTATACATGATGTCCTCAGTGGGCAATAAATAGCTCTGACATATAAGATGCAAGACCTACAGATGTGGTGAGAATGTTACATACAGTCGTGGCCAAAAGTTTTGAGAATGACATAAATATTAGTTTTCACAAAGTTTTCTGCTAAACTGCTTTTAGATCTTTGTTTCAGTTGTTTCTGTGATGTACTGAAATATAATTACAAGCACTTCATACATTTCACAGGCTGTTATCGACAATTACATGACAGTATTTGCAGTGTTGGAGCTTCTTTTTCAGGACCTCTGCAATTCGACTGGGCTCTCAATCAACTTCTGGGCCAAATCCTGACTGATAGCAACCCATTCTTTCATAATCACTTCTTGGAGTTTGTCAGAATTCGTGGGCTTTTGTTTGTCCACCCGCCTCTTGAGGATTGACCACAAGTTCTCAATGGGAGTTTTGGTCCCAGAGCCACTTAGTTATCACTTTTGCCTTATGGCCCGGTGCTCCATCGTGCTGGAAAATGCGTTGTTCTTCACCAAACTGTTGTTGGATTGTTGGAAGAAGTTGCTGTTGGAGGGTGTTTTGGTACCGTTCTTTATTCATAGCTGTGTTTTTGGGCAAAATTGTGAGTGAGCCCACTCCTTTGGATGAGAAGCAACCCCACACATGAATGGTCTCAGGATGCTTTACTGTTGGCATGACACAGGACTGATGGTAGCGTCACCTTTTCTTCTCCGGACGAGCCTTTTTCCAGATGCCCCAAACAACCGGAAAGCGGATTCATCTGAGAATATGACTTTGCCCCAGTCCTCAACAGTCCATTCACCATACTTTCTGCAGAAGATCAATCTGTCCCTGATGTTTTGTTTTTTTGGAGAGAAGTGGCTTCTTTGCTGCCCTTCTTGACACCAGGCCATCTTCCAAAAGTCTTCGCCTCACTGTACGTGCAGATGCGCTCACACCTGCCTGCTGCCATTCCTGAGCAGCTCTGCACTGGTGGCACTCCGATCCCACAGCTGAATCCTCTTTAGGAGACGATCCTGGTGCTTGCTGGACTTTCTTGGACGCCCTGAAGCCTTCGTAACAAGAATTGAACCTCTTTACTTGAAGTTCTTGATGATCCTATAAATTGTTGATTTAGGTGCAATCTTAGTAGCCACAATATCCTTGCCTGTGAAGCCAATTTTATGCAACGCAATGATGGCTGCACGCGTTTCTTTGCAGGTCACCATGGTTAACAATAGAAGAACAATGATTTCAAGCATCATCCTCCTTTTAACATGTCAAGTCAGTCTGACATAATGATCTCCAGCCTTGTGCTCGTCAACATTCTCACCTGAGTTAACAAGACGATTACCGAAATGATCTCAGCAGGTCCTTTAATGACAGCAATGAAATGCAGTGGAAAGGTTTTTTTGGGATTAAGATAATTTTCATGGCAAAGAAGGACTATGTAATTCGTCTGATCCCTCTTCATAACATTCTGGAGTATACTGTATGCAAATTGCTATTATAAAAACTTAAGCAGCAACTTTTCCAATTTCCAATATTTATGTAATTCTCAAAACTTTTGGCCACGACTGTACACATCACTCAAACTGGTCAATTTGTGGGGCAGAATGATCGTACAGCAAATGATTTGTTAATAGTAGAAAACCCATTTTATATACACTACCGTTCAAAAGTTTGGGGTCACTTGCAAATTTCTTTGTTTTTGTTTTAGTGATTTATTTTCTACATTCTACAACAATACTGTGGATTTCAAAACTATAAAATAACACATATGGAATTAGGTAATTACGTAACAACAAGAAAAACAACAGTTAGTTGTTATTTTAAGACACAGAGGTCGGCCTTTCTGTAATAGTTCCTGCAAGAACAGTATTGTGTCAAGTGCATTTGCAAAATCCATCCAGCACCATAATGAAACTGTCTCTCATGAAGGCCGTCCCAGGAGGACGAGACCAAAACCTCCCTCTGCTGCAGACGAGAAGTTCATTTAGAGTTATCAGCCTGAAAAATGACCAATTAACAAACAGCCCCTCAGATTAGAGGCGTTATGAAGTCTTTACAGAGCAGAAGTAGCAGAAACATCTCAATATCAACTGTTCAAAGGAGATTCATGCAGTTTTGGACGCCTTCAGCTAAACTTTACAATGTAGAAAGAAATAAAAATCAGGAACCATCAAGGAGTTGGAAAGTGACCCCAAACTTTTGAACGGTGGTGTAAGTGTACTTCATATTACCCTCAACACCTTTCCTTTTATACTTCCAGCCTTCTAACACACATTATGACCACAGATCAATTCCTTCTATCTGATATCACTCAAATAACAACTGGTTCCCTGTTGAGTCTGACTCCTCTTAAGGTTTCCCTTTATTAGAGTTTTTTTCTTGCCACTGTGACCCTCGGTTTGCTCATCAGAGACAAAATGAATGATAGTTTACACATATTTCATGACACTTTTTGAATTCATTGCAACAATAAACATTAAAAGCACTATACAAAGTAAAATTTGGTTTTGATGGCCATCGACAACCTCCTGGCAGAATTCTGGTTGAATATTTGATCACTTTTTTTTTGGCCTGAATTGGTGGCGCTTATTTAAACTGGTTGGTTCATTGGCATGTCCCAGTGGGACAACAATGCTACCACCATCATGCTTCACAGTTGGTACAGTATTCTGGATGAATGCCCCACTTTAACTCCTGCAAACAAATCACTGGTCAAAACCTTCCTCCAGAAGGAAAGACATTTCTTTGCTCATGCGGTCAGCAGCAAACTTTTGTCATGCTTGCAAGTGTAGATTTTGAAGGCTTCTTTGCTGGATGGTCCATCTGAACTAGATACCTTTCAGCTGAGGAAGTCGGTTTGGCTCTTCTTCCAGACCATGGCAACATACTAATGACTTATACTTATGTACAAGTACAAGTGCAGTTTGACTAATGACATACTTATGAAGTACAAGTACAGTCTGAACTCATCTTAGAATCAACAGTTAATTAAAAATGGGTCCAAAAGACATTCTCGACATGGGTATCTTTACCAACAGTCAGATGTACACTGCGCTCCTTAGACTTTGCCTTAGACAGCCCGACGAATACTGTCAGACACACCCTCAATCATGATCACTAACGGAATTTGATAAATCTTGGGCGTGGCAAATTAAAATACATCTTGGGACTTACAGGGCCATATAATCTAAAGGGCAATAATCTAAATGTGTGCATGTATATTTTCGAAACTTATGTACTACTTATATAATTTGACCCTGTGTTGATATCCAAAATAAATTAGAATTTGTAAAAAATAAAAATAATAAAAATAATAATCCTCTTTAAATGGTATGCTGTACAATCATTCTACAACAGAAAGAAATAACAGAGAGGGAGACGGTACCATGATATCAGCATATACGGAGAGTTTGAAAAATGTGTGGTTTCATGTTTGTTATAAAAAATTTCTATTTACCTCAGGCAGCACTGAAGTAACTACACCTTCATAAACTTTATCTTCAATATCCTCCATCCCTCCTGGTGCAACCTTCACATCAGTAGCACATACTTTTTTCTACAAATACAATGACAAAATTTAGCAACTAAAATAAAATAAAATTCATATAAGGGCTTTATATTTTAACTCACTCACCGATCCTTTGACTGCTGTAAAATGCACTTTAACTCCAGGCAACAAATGTTTTCGATTTCCAAAAAAGGCATCAAATGAGAATGGATATTTTTTCTTCTTCGGGGGATCCTTGTATTCGATAGTGCCAAAGCTGTTCTAAATTTCACAAAAAAAAGAAAAAAAAAAAAAAGAACGCAAATATACATCTATTTCAGTATTATACCACAAACCTAATAGTCCTTAAGAGAATATGTTTTTTTTTTTGGTTTTTTTTTTTGGCTAAACTAACTAACAAGTTTAGCCAAAAACAAAAAAAACATTCATGATTTTTGTAATGACATTACTTTAGTAATTTTGCCCTTATTTAACACCAAAACAGATTCCAAATTACACAACCCAGATATGATTGAAGTGTTGCCTTTTAGTTTAAGCGGTTTAACAAAATTAACCACCCCCCTAACCCAAACAAACTTGGCCAAGAAACAGAATTGGTGGCCAAATCAGGTGAAATCAGGTGTCCGATTAGTTTTGAGTCTGTTAAAATGGAACAATTACATTTTTAAACATATAGCTGTAATTCCTACATGGTTAGGTTAAAAAACTGGTTAAAGCTCAATCATTTTGGTGATGTAAAGCAAAATTATATCACTGTCCAAATACTTATGGGCTTGATTTTAACTACATATATTCAAGTCTAATATACAATGCAAAAAAATATATATTTGCAGCGTCGTTGATCGTCTTACTGTCTCCTTATCCTTTCGCCATCTTACCTATAAATGAGACATAAATAATCGGCTGCTGTGTGCTTGGTAGCTTTCAACAGACTGAGCTAATGGGGAACTGTTCAACAAGGCTGGATAAAGCTTCCTCATATTGGTTTCTACCTTGGTCAGTATGGCTTCTTGCAAAACAAAGGGATTTTTTGGGGGGGTAAAATTGTCTATTAAGATGCAGGCAAAGGTCTATTAACAGTTAGCTTTATGTAAATTTCCCATGTAATATATACATAAACCTAACGTAAAACCCCTGCTCTGAATGCAAGCAATTGTGGCCATGTGATTGCCACTGATGCACATGTTGTACCACAGCTCCTCTCACTAGGGCAGAGGTTCTAAACCCTGGTCTTGGAAGAACCCTGCCCTTTATTATTATAAATTAGGTGAATTATGGCCATTAAGGGATGAACACCATCGGCGACAGCACTCAGGCTGTAGCATTAAAAATTCTAGATAGCCTTAAGGGCCTAGTGTTCTGGTTTGATGTGAAGCTCTTGACCTGTGTCTCCATGATTTTATGCTCCACACAGATTCCACATGACTTACTAAACAGACAGATGCATGAACAAGCGGATGAACAGGAACTGTGTGTATTCTTATCCACAACTTGCATTGTAATTCTCCATCTTACTTGGAGACGCAACAACGCCACATTAAGATAAATACGAGGAATGTTCCAATATTACTCAAAGGTTAAATTGCAACTTTTCCCATTACCTCTACCAGAACTGTAGTCGTTTCCTATCATTTATTAAGGCAATTTGTTGTATGGAATATATAAATAACATCACGTTGTGGTGCATCCATCTGATCCCTGACCAGCTAGACTGTAATTTACAGGTGCAGTGCTGTTTGTTGCCTGGGAGAGCTTACAGTTTTTTCCTCTGTTTAAATTACTCCACATGTGCTTCTTTGATTTCTGTGTGCTTAAAGTGCAATGACGAGACCCAGTCAAAATTACACACTAGCATTGCTGATTTGCTTATCTAAAGAACAATTATGGCAGTTTATAATACAGAGAGCTCTTAAGGATTTTAACAGTCTTTTAAAATTCCTCCACAACATCCATCACTGCAACTCTAACTACTACCGCAGCTTCCGTGTACTTAAGTTCCACAGTGTCTTGATTTCTGATATCACAATTCTATATTCTAGTGCAAAATTCTAGTGCATTTTCACTCGCAACACGGAAAGATTTTCTGAGCCTATGCACGATTTGCATTTATCAAAATAAAATAAATTGCTGTAATTTATTCTAATGTCAAAAAATACAGCACTGAAAGTGACAATCAGGTTAAGCAATCAGACAAGTGCTGCTTAGCCTAGTTAGCCAGAGAGACTAAAGAGAGATGAACTGATAAGCTAGCACACTAAACTTAGCCTTAATTTGACTTCATTACCTTATACTTAGAGAGGAGACATCTGATATCTGATTGCAGAGCACACTTTTTTTGTGTGTAATATTTTAACATTTTCCTTTAATGATAATTCAATTCAACCCAGATCATAATTAAATTCTCTTTTAAAAATATTTACATAGTCGTGTCTCAACTAAGCTTGCTTATGGATACCTACAGCAATTGACACGATGACTCCCATAGATCGTCCAGGAGGAGGCCTGAAAAATAAAGTTCAAGACCATTTAAAATGGTGACCACACCAATTTTGTCTTTAACCACTTTCGATAAACTTGAGTAAAAATGCTCTCACTTGACTGATGCCAGTCTGGATTTGACAACAGATATTTCTTTTGATGGTTCTGTAGAAGTGGTGGTGAAATTTTTATCATCTTCGTTACTGCCAGGACCACTGGACTCTTGATTTGCCTGAGGAGTTTTGTCAGCATCGTCCTTAAAAAGAAATTGCAAGCATAAAATAATGCAACAAAATTAAAGAGCATTAGATTATAAGCAGTCACTATTAGTACACCTGATAATATTATAATCACAATTTAGAAAAGTAAGAAAAGGGAAAAGAGTTAAGGTAGAGAAAGTGACTTGAGGTTGGGCTTATGCAATATAATATGTTGCCACACCACCAAGCAAATTTTTCAACCAATTATATTTTTATCAACAGAAAAAACACCAACCATGTAGTAGTTAGACAAACCTTAACTTTAAAGTTTGTTAAAAAGTGCTGTGTTTTTTTTTTTCAAAGGATTACTAAGTATTACTGGAGTAAATAACATCCAAATGAGTTTTCACTATTGCCACAGTTCTGACTGGACAGTTCATCAACTTATGATAATATTGCGCCTTTAGTTAATCCTCTTAAAACTGAAACCTAAGCAGTTTGATCGTGCGTGATAGAATCCATTCCTGCTACTTTTATTTTATTAGGTAAATATCAATATCATACAAAGCAATAATGCGAAAAAACAGTGAAATCCTCTACATATTGGTTTATTCTAATCTATGGAAATAAATGGATACATACATCAACATCCAGCTGTTGCATGAAACCCGAGTCTCTTGCATTGAACGCATTTTTTGGGCCATGTAAAGGTCCAGGGTTCATCCCTGGGTAACCTGGTCCATCCTCAAACTGTGACGGACAGATCCGGCCCGGCGGGCCGAACCCTGGTGGTCCATCCCTAAACTCTGGTGGGATAAAACCAGGTGGTCCATCCCTAAACTCTGGTGGGATAAAACCTGGTGGTCCATCCCTAAACTCTGGTGGGATAAAACCTGGTCCTGGTGGTCCATCCCTAAAATCAGGTGGGATAAAACCTGGTCCTGGCGGTCCATCCCTAAACTCAGGTGGGATAAAGCCTGGTCCTGGCGGTCCATCCCTAAACTCAGGTGGGATAAAGCATGGCGGTCCGTCCCTAAACTCAGGTGGAGCGAAACGCAATGGTGCCCCATCAAACCCTTCATATGGGTCTGGGTGAAAGCCTTGTGGTCGGTCGTCTAAATCTGGATGGGGGCAGCGTGGGTGCATTACAAACTCTTGGGGGTGGAAACCTGGTCCGTGGCCAAACCTGTTTCTGAAGAACTCGGGGGGCCCATCATCCATCATTGGTGGTCCAAAGTCGGGTGGGCCCATGGGTATGTGATCTGCAGGCATCATTGGGCCAGGGGGGGGCATTGGATGTGGCGGACCAAATGCACCGGGAGGCGGAGGTCTTGGACCTGGAGCCATTCCGAACCTGGCTGCCTTTGCTGCCGCTTTGGCTCTGGCGCGTTTTCGCCCTTTAGACATTGTTTTTTTTTTTGTTGTTGTTTTGTTTTTCTGACGGTGACTCGCTGTCTGTGCGCTCGCGCTGCCTGGCGTTACCCGGGAACTACGCGGCTCTGCTCTGATTACAAGTAAACATGCTAATCTCCGAGCTAATCCTAGCTAGGTGCAGATAAAGCGCAATCCGTTTCTCCGTGCCAAAAATTAGTTAGTCTTTGCAGACAAAATTAAGTTTTACTTGATTTCTTTTGCGATTAAAGTTACGTTAAAGTTTTTCAAACGTAATATTTACATCATAGAGTAACAAAACGCGCCTGTGCTTCTGCGCCATCAGTGTGAGACTAACCCCAGTGACGGTTGACTTCCTGTGGCAGCTGAATGTTTAAAAATAAAAGTACGCACACCACACATTGTTTGTTTTATTTATTTATTTTTTAACACTATGGAAAAACATAAGATTTATTGATTATTTACAGACTATCGACTTTTTGGGGTACTTGTTTGGAAATCATTTGCACTCGCTGGGAAAATTCAGAGACATCAGCAGACTCAAGAGTTTGCTTCCGGGTGTTGCTGTGTGTCGGACCTTTACTGCGGCGGGTTCACTTCCAGGTTAAACAATCCCACACACCCAATACAACTACATCAGCTGTTACTGCTCACCCTGGGGTTTTTTGTTTAGTTTTTTTGCACAAGAACAATCATGGGTTGTGTTCAGATCGTCTTGAACTTCTGCGAAGAGAAGTGTAAACGGTGTAGGGAACGAGCGAACAATGGGTCTTATGAAAAATTTCCCATCAGTCATTGCGCGTCTCTGGAGCGCGCGGGGGTTGGGGGGGGGGATGGAGCTCGAAAAGGATTATTATTATTATTATTGTTGTTGTAGATGGTGACACAATATTAATATGATATACTAATTTTAAATGTAATTTAATCAATCAATCCTTACTATTATACAGACTAGTAATCTGTTGAAATATATATATATATAAGATGAAAATAATATAAATAAAAATGTGAATACAAGTATGCACATATATACAATATACATACATATATACACATCTATACATATCCATATATACATACATATATCTACATATACACATGCGCACATATGCATACATACACATACGTTTGTGAGAGTATGTCTACTTGTGTATAAATGTAGGAGCGTCCGCAATGAATGTTGTGCAAAAGGCAATCGTGCAGTATGGAGTGCAAAGTGTCTTAGTGACTATAAAGTGGCAGTGTAGTGTCTATGAAGACCTATTGGTCAGTGTTCAGCAGTCTGATGGCCTGATGATAGAAGCTGTCCTTCAGCCTGCTGGTTCGGGACCGGATACTGCCATACTGTACCTCCTGCCTGACGGGAGCAGTTTAAACAAGTTGTTACTGGTGTGACTGGAGTCTTTGATGATCCTCCTCGCTTTCCTCAGGCACCGCTTCCTGTAGATGTCCTGGAGGGTGGGAAGCTCACCTCCAATTATCCTCTCGGAACACCGCACCACTCTCTGCAGAGCTTTGCGGTTGTAGGCGGTGCTGTTGCCGTACCAGGTCGTAATGGATCCAGTGACGATGCTCTCGATGGCACAGCGGTAGAAGGTCCTGAGGATGCGGGGGCTCATGCCAAATCTCTTCAGTCTCCTGAGAAAGAAGAGTCGCTGCTGCGCCTTCTTCACTGTTTTGTCAGTCTGAACTGACCATGTGAGATCCTCTGCTATCCTTCCTGAACACCCAGGAAACGGAAGCTGCTCACTCTCTCCACAGCAGCGCCGTTGATGATGATGGGGGAATGCGCACCTCTGCACTTCCGGAAGTCCACTATCAGCTCTTTGGTCTTTCCGACATTGAGGGAGAGATGATTCTCCTGGCACCAATGTGTCAGGGCACTGACCTTCTCCCTGTATGCCGTCTCATCACCGTTGGTGATCAGACCCACCACTGTTGTGTCGTCCGCAAACTTAACAACGATGTTGGAGCTGCTAGTGGCCGTGCAGTCGTATGTGTAGAGTGAATATAGTAGAGGGCTCAGTACACACCCCTGTGGAGCACCAGTGTTCATTGTGACGGAGGATGAGGTGATGCTGCCCAGTCTGACCATCTGGCGTCCGTCGGACAGGAAGTTGAGAATCCAGCTGCAGAGAGAGCTGCTCAATCCTAGATCTTGTAGTTTCCTGTCCAGCTTCGAGGGAACAATGGTGTTGAATGCAGAGCTATAGTCTACAAGCAGCATTCTCACATACGTATCCTTCTTCTCCAGGTGGGTGAGGGCAGTATGTAGAGTCAGGGCTATGGCGTCATCAGTGGACCTGTTGTGGCGGTATGCAAATTGTAGAGGGTCCAGTGAGTCCGGCAGCGCAGAGCAGATGAAGTTCCTGACCAGCCTCTCAAAGCATTTGCTCACGATGGGGGTCAGGGCTACTGGTCGCCAGTCGTTCAGGGATTTGATGGTGGAAGATTTGGGTACAAGGACGATGGTGGCCATTTTGAAGCAGGCTGGGACTACAGACAGAGGAAGGGAGAGGTTGAAGATGTTCATGAACACTCCAGCCAGCTGAGCCACGCCTGATTTAAGGACACGGCCGGGGATTCCGTCAGGACCAGCGGCTTTGCGTGCGTTCACCTGTCTAAAGCACTTCCTTACATCCTCTTCAGACACTGTGTGCGCACTGACGTCATCCATGATGCGTTCGCTGTCCAGTCTCGTGGTGTTAGTTGTGTCGAATCTAGCGTAAAATACGTTTAGATCCTCACACAGAGAGGCCGTGGTCTGCGGTGTGCTGGTTTTCCCTCTGAAGTCTGCGATTGTATTCAGTCCCTGCCACATTCTTCGAGGATCATCAAATTGTTGTTCCACTTTGTCCCTGTACTCACGTTTCACAGACTTAACAGTCTTCCGGAGTTGGTAGGTGGCGTGTTTATATTCGGATGTGTTAGCACGGGCAAAGGCAGAGTTCCGTGCTGCCAGTGCCATGCGAACATCACTGTTTATCCATGGTTTCTGGTTTGGATGAATTTTTACTGTTTTGGATGGTACAACATCATCTACACATTTCCTGATAAATCCGCAGACTGAGTCTGCGTATTCATCAATGCTACCAAATACTTTACTCACGAGTTATATATATTTCACTAATATACGTTTTTAATGGTCAATAAATATTCATTATTTAATTTCCGCAGTGTGAATTACCACAATAGCAGCAACAGGTGTCCGAGGTGCTTATGTTACCAGGGTAACACAGGGAGGAAGTGACGTCTGCGCTGGTGACGTTACAGGATACAGGAAGTGCGTTCCAATCGGTCGAAAATGTTCAGTTCAAAGGGAACTGCGAAGGGTGTAGGGAACGAGTGAACATCCGGTCTTCACTTCACCAGAAAAGGGAATGAAAAATGTCCCACAAGTCATGGGGTCTCGCTGGATCGTGAAAAAAAAAATGGATTGGAAAACGGATTGATACATTTATTATAATTATTATCGAGGACGACATTATATTAAAAGGACAAAACTATTTATATTGTAATTAATTAAGTAATCCTTGGCATTATATAGGCAAGTAATCTGTGAAAAAAAAAACATCTCTGTACTTCTTTCATAAATTTTTTTTATTGATTAATTTTTATTGATTAATCAATAAATTATTAGGGTTAGGGTTACAATAGGGGTGGGCTATATACGGGTATACACGGTTAACCGGTAGAAATTTGTCAACCGATAGAGATTTTGGTCTATTGTCTTAATCGCGGTTGAGATCACGTGACGTTGCACGTTACACACATTCACTTCTATGGGAAGCCAAACACATCTAAAGTGGGACGAAACCGTGGCACCCGATTGAGCCGGCGCGGGCAGACCAAATATCCAGACCCGGTGGATCGTGCAGCGCGGACCAACTTGAGCAGCGCCGCTCGAATCACAAACCTGCGCGACGCTGATAGAAATAGACCGCGCCGACCATCAAAATACATTTTACCCCGCTGGGATGCGCACGTACAAACCAGGCATGGCAAGGCGGAAACAATATTAAACAGTCCTGACATTTTAAATAAATTGTTTAAAATAAAAAACAGTGGGTCGCGCAGGTTTGTGATTCGAGCGGCACTGCTCAAGTTGGTCCGCGCTGCGTGATCCACCGGGCTGCGCAAATAAACCAGATCATCTGTGCGCTATCCAGATAGTCGCGCTGCGCTGTCCACTGGGCCGCGCAGATATTTGGTTCAATCGGGTGTAAAACCAATAAAAACGAGAGCACACAAAATGCTTATCAACTGTTTATTCTCCTTTATTCACAAAAACAAACTGAAACGCCAACACACGCGACACTCTAGAGCAGGAAGTGGGCATGCACCGTTTGCCCTTCTACGGCAAGCCCCGAGGGGATAAAAACTTCACACACACATATGCACCTCACGAGCACCTGTGCATCTAACATTAGCACAATATAACAAGATCAAATTAGGTTTGTTACACATCCAATCGAATACGGCCAAAGTAAAAAAATGCGGCAAACCTCAGCAATTCCCAGTTTAAATAAAATTACATTATGTAAAACAGTTTCTTTGTGTTTGAATTTTTATTTATGCATTTTCAGATACAAATTGCTATATTGTGATATATATCGTTATCAAGGTAGAAAATTGCTTTTACCGTGATAGAAGATTTTGGTTATATCGCCCACCCCTAGGTTACAAGTTATACACATTTCAATAGTATGTTTTATAATAGTGTCAGTTGGTTTCAATAAATATAAATATTTACTTGATACAGATTTTGTATTTTTATATAATTAATAATAATAAAAGTACATTCAGGTCATCAGTTTTCATATTATTGCCACATAACATTGTAGAGCTGTTGAGACGTCCCAATGAGACGTGGCGACATAGCTTACAGCAGGTTATGGTCACTGAACCGCTGGATGTCCAGGTGGTGCTCTGAAAATAATGTGGGCTACATAGATAATTGGAAGACCTTTGAGGGCAAAGCTGGCCTGTTAGGGCGGGACGGTGTCCATCCCACTCGGGAAGGTGCTGCTCTCATTTCCTGTAGTATAGCTCATAGTCTCAGTAGAGGTCTAGTTAATCGGTGACAATCCAGAGCCCAGGCCAGGGAGCAGACAGACAGGCTAAACCAACCGTCTGCTAGCTGCATAGAGTCGTCACTCAGGGTTCACCATATTGAGACTGTGTCTGTTCCCCGATCTAAGCAAAAATGTAGAAAGACCCAGAAAGTCTGTTTCAATAATCTAATTAACATAAAGACCACAAACTCAGATCATACTGAATGCGCAGCCGGCACCTCTGATCTGAAGATAGGATTGTTAAATATTAGATCTCTCGCATCAAAAGCGGTTATTGTTAATGAAATTATCACAGATCAGGCGTTTAATATACTCTGTTTAACTGAAACATGGGTTAAACAGGACGAGTATGTAGCTCTAAATGAAGCTAGTCCTCCTGGATACAGCTACATACACCAGCCTCGGTTAACTGGTAGAGGAGGAGGCGTCGCAGTTATTCATAATGATAATCTGTCTATCGTACAAAAACACGGACACAAATTTAACTCATTTGAAATTCTCTATAGTAACATAAGTGTATTTAAGTATATTAAATCAGCTCAGTCGATTCCACTAATTATAATTTACAGACCTCCAGGGCCGTATTCTGAATTTCTTAGTGAATTTGCAGATTTCATCTCAGACCTGGTCATTTCTGTAGACAAAGTGTTAATTGCCGGAGATTTTAACATTCATTTTGAGAATCCAGAAGACCCTCTGAGAACAGCATTTATATCCATACTGGACTCCGTAGGTGTAAATCAGTGTGTAGTAGGACCCACTCATAAAGCAGGCCACACTTTAGATTTAGTAATATTCTTCGGATTAATTATAAGAAATGTATTCACAATTCCACTGTCTGAAATTATCTCAGATCACTATCTTGTCTCCATTCAAGTGTGTCACAGTGATAATGTACGCACAGCACCGCGCTACCGTATTAAACGTACATTCACATCAACTACCACACAGAGTTTTATCAGTAATCTCCCACAGTTACCAACTTCGATTAGGTCACCGTCTGACCCCACAGAACTCGATCAGGCGACTGAATATTTAGAGTCGACACTTCGTTGTACCTTAGATAATGTAGCTCCAGCTAAAAGAAAAATTATTAGAGATAAGAAACTCGCTCCCTGGTATAACGATCACACGCGCACTTTAAAACAGACTGCTCGGAAATTAGAGCGTAAATGGCGTCAAACTAAATTGTTAGTATTTCAAATAGCATGGAAAGAGAGCATCCTGAACTATAGGAAAGCTCTTAGTGTAGCTAGATCAACGTATCTCTCCACTCTTATAGAAGAAAATAAAAATAATCCTAGATTTTTATTTAATACCGTAGCCAAATTAACCAGAAATAAGACCACTACAGAAATCTCCACAACAACATCATGCAATAGTGAGGACTTCATGAACTTTTTTAATAATAAAATTGTAAATATCAGGCATAAAATTGAGGCTTTGAAACCAAACAATGTAATTGATACTGATGTTAACCTAGCCATGTCAGATTCAAACCTAGAATACTTTACTCCTCTTGAAGAGAATGAACTAATTTCACTCATCTCTTCTGCAAATTCATCAACCTGTATATTAGATCCTATACCGACACATTTTCTTAAACAGATAGTACCAGTAATAACAGAACCGATGTTGAGAATAATTAATTCCTCACTCAGCATTGGTTATGTTCCAAAATCTTTTAAAGTAGCAGTTATTAAACCAATAATTAAGAAACCTGACCTCGACCCCTGTCAGCTGTCCAATTACAGGCCAATATCAAACCTCCCCTTTATCTCTAAGATTCTGGAAAAGATAGTAGCGGAGCAGCTATGCTCATATCTACATAGAAATGGCATACATGAACTGTATCAGTCAGGATTTAGGCCTCATCACAGCACAGAAACAGCACTCGTTAAAGTAGTAAATGACCTCCTATTGGCCTCTGATCAGGGTTGTGTAACTATGCTTGTATTACTCGACCTCAGTGCAGCTTTTGACACTATTGATCATGCTATTCTTCTTCACAGATTAGAAAATTTAGTAGGAATTAAGGGTACAACCCTCTCCTGGCTCAGATCCTATTTGACCGATCGTTATCAGTATGTAGACTTAAATGGTGATTATTCTGCATGTTCTCTAGTGGAGTTTGGCGTTCCGCAGGGTTCAGTTTTAGGCCCACTGCTTTTTTCCCTTTACATGCTTCCTCTGGGCAACATAATCCGTAAGCATGGTATTAGTTTTCATTGTTATGCTGACGACACACAGCTATACGTCTCAACAAAACCTGATGAGAAAAACCATCTTACTAAAGTTGAGCAATGTGTTCAGGACATAAGAAATTGGATGCTAATTAACTTCCTTCTGCTTAATCCGTATAAGACAGAAGTTCTAGTCATAGGACCGCATACAGCTAGAAGTAAAATCTTAGATCACACCGTAACTTTAGATGGCCTTTCTGTTCCGTCAAGTGCAACAGTAAAAGACCTCGGCATGATTATAGATTCCAGCCTTTCATTTGAAGCTCATGTAGATAATATCACCAGGATAGCATTCTTTCACCTTAGAAATATCGCCAAAATAAGAAATATATTGTCGCTAAATGATGCAGAAAAACTAGTTCATGCTTTTATCACTTCTAGGTTGGACTATTGTAATGCCTTACTGTCTGGTTGTTCAGTTAGGTGCATAAACAAGCTTCAGCTAGTCCAAAATGCAGCAGCGAGAGTCCTCACTAGAACCAGAAGATATGAGCACATCACCCCTATCCTATCTTCACTGCATTGGCTCCCTGTGAAATTTCGCATTGATTTTAAAATACTACTCTTGACATATAAAGCATTAAATGGTTTCGCGCCGCAGTATCTGAGCGAACTGCTAGTGTCTTACGATCCGCCACGCCTACTTCGGTCAAAGGATGCAGGCTGCTTATCAGTACCGCGTATTATGAAAACTACAGCTGGGGGCAGAGCTTTTTCTTACAAAGCCCCAAAATTATGGAATAGTCTTCCAAATAGTGTTCGGGACTCAGACACAGTATCAGTGTTTAAGTCTAGGCTAAAAACCTATTTATTTAGCCAAGCATTTTTATAAATAGATTTGCCATAAGGTAAAGGAGCAGATCTGGGGGACTCATGGACGTAGAGTATTATGGTGAACTGGTATGTTTAGATGCTGTCTTCCTCAGTCTCATTTGATCACTCAGGTTTGTTGACGGTGAGGTGATTGTTTGCTTTACATCTCAGGGAGCCCTCATGTTTCTGTTTCCTTCTGGCTCTCCCTTTTAGTTATGCTGTCATAGTTAGTCCTGCCGGAGTCCCTGCTTGCACTCTACAGTAAATATACATTCACATTAGACATTGTGACTGTGACCATACCTAACTGCCATCTCTCCTCTTCTTCTCTTCCTCCCCCTCTTTCTCTTTCCTCTCTCCCCCTGTCTCCCCCTTTCACTCTTTCTCTCTCTCTCTCTGTCGAGCTACACATGTGGTTCCTGAGCTGCCAGTGATCCAGACTCCCTCTGCCCTCCGGACCTGTCTGATCCATCCTGGTGCCCGGTTTCTGGTTGGAGGTCTCATCGCATGGATGCCCCGTGTGTCTCTTTAGGATGCGTCTGGTGTCTGGGGATGATTCTCTATACTTAGAAGATGGTTCTGGCCTCGACTGGTGTGGTCAGCTGTTTCTCTGAGGACTTGACAATTCGATAGTTCAGGACTGGAACTTTCTACAAGTCTATCTGAGTCTCGAATAACTACTGGACTCCATTTTACATCAAGTATTATAACATCAATTAACATCAACTATTATAGCTGAACTTGCTGCCACCTAACACACTGTATAAATGCAGATCATTTCCTGCTATCTGTTTCACCCAGATGAGGATGGGTTCCCTGTCGAGTCTGGTTCCTCTCAAGGTTTCTTCCTATTACCGTCTCAGGGAGTTTTTCCTTGCCACTGTCGCCCTCGGGCTTGCTCGCCAGGGAATATCTGAACATTTTGATTCATACACATTCACATTCCATACAAACTTAAATAATTCTTTTGATTGTGTAAAGCTGTTTTGAGACAATGTCAATTGTTAAAAGCGCTATACAAATAAAACTGAATTGAATTGAATAGAGCCTAGACCTAACCAACCAAAGCAATGCCAGATCATAAC
Organism: Channallabes apus; assembly: GCA_030522415.1. Lineage (NCBI taxonomy): Eukaryota > Metazoa > Chordata > Actinopteri > Siluriformes > Clariidae > Channallabes > Channallabes apus. The sequence continues at coordinate 32,342,227 of CM060118.1, forward strand.
ATCTGCCTTTAGAGGCCACTACAGTATGCATGATGGGTGCATCACTACCTGCACTTCTCTTCTTACCCGGACGCACCCATTGCTCTGGAATAGGGTCAATCTGAACTCATCAGACCACATGATCTTTTTCCATTACAGGTCAACCTTGTGAGCATAATTTGCCCCGGAAGTGTGCTTGTTTATCAAAACACTCGTATATATCACAGTGAATTTCCCCATAAGAAATAATGGAAACGCTGATGATTTGTTCCACAACCCAAACATATTCATATAAAAATAATTAAAGTGCCCCTATTATGCTTTTTCAAATATGATCTTTCATGCAGTGTCATGTAGCTGTATGTGAACATAAATTATCTGCACTACCTGTGGCGCTGACAGTGCATGATAAATTTAGTTTTCTTTTTTTAGTTTTTGTTGAGTTGTTAGTAATTCTAATTTTTCTCTGTTACAGGTCACTACATGACATATTTGCATAATGTCCACCCACATTCTACGTCGCAAACAACTAGCCGCCATCTCACAATTAACGTTACCACACTCTTGTTAATGTGACCGAGCATTCATGCCGGGTTCGCTTAAACTCTTTGTAATATTAAAAAAAAAAAAAAACGAGAGCAAACTAAATCTTTTTTAACTGTTTATTCTCCACCATTCACCAAAAATGATGCACTTTTCCCCTCGGGGCTTGCCGTCAAAGGGCAAGGGGTGTTAGAGTTCAGTTTCAGTTCATTAACACTTACCACTGAGAAACGTCCTGCACCAGTTGTGCTTGCGAAACAGTTTCATGTCGATGTGCCACTTCAACCGTTTCATCGTCAGACTCCGGCTCGAATTGATACGGTAAAACCGACGTAATGGGCGTTTCGTTTTCCCCCCCGACACCCTCTGTAGCGGTAGACCAATCACAGCAGTGAGGGCTCACGGAAAGGCGGGGTTTAGACAGACTGTGCTTCACACGAGTCGTTTACGAATAATTTAGAAATGGGGTAAAATTAAATCTATTTTTGGAGAAAACTAAAGCGTTTTTTGACCTTGCATACATGTAAACCTGTTTTAAGAGACTCATTAAGCAATATTAGCAACCTTTAAAATGGCATAATAGGGGCACTTTAATACAAAATATGAAGTAAAAATAAAACAAATTAACCTGTACTTTACCTATGAAAAGAATTATTAGATGAGAGGAGAAGCAGGAGCAAGGGGGCTACTGTGTAGGACACACACACACACACGTACACTACTGGAATTACTCCTCTAAACAGATTCATATCCCACACTGCTACAGCCTTTTAAACTTTTTTTTCTTCACGAAGGCCATTGTGGCATTACAGTTACTAAAGAACGGTCTCAATTGAACATCAAATTAAAGAATGCGGTAAAGCATGCGGCCCGTCACAAATGCAAATGCGGCCCGCGATGCTGACCACGTAAAAGAAATATTTATATAATAATAAATGGTTTTACAATTAATTAAAAAAAAATTATTAAACAAATAAATGTATTAAACTTTGAACTATATTTTTCATAAAATCATTTTGGTGATCATGTTTTCATATATGCGCAGAACTGATGCAACTATGAACTGATGCAATTACACAGTTAACGCGCACACAATTACAAGCGCGTGCGCTCTGACAGATTTAAAACATTCATCAACTAACTTTCGGTTTGCCTCGCCGCGCGCTCAAAGATGAACTGATGGATGTTCAGGCAAGAGGACACGGCCAAACCGCGCAGCAGTCATCCTCAGTTGCAGAAATGTGGCGAAACATCTCTGGACAAAACCTCAGATTATTAAGTTCAAAAGTGCTTTCCATATTTGGATCCACATACATTTGCGAACGCACATTTTCTGCAATGACGAGCATCAAGTCACGTTTCCGCGCGCGTCTTACAGACTACAATTCACAACTTCATCGTGCTGTTACTCCTTTTGAGCCGAATTTCACCAAATTGGTCGGCTCCCGACAACATCAGGTGTCTCATTAATGGTAAGTAGAATTATACTCTCTAATGATAATAATACATCTAATTGTAATAATTTTAGATGCATAATATCTGGATATTTCGCGTTGATGACGTCATATGTAAATAATATGCGGTCCGTGAGATTTGAACTTGGACATAGTGCGGCCCACTGCAAAAAAGGTTGAGAACCACTGGCCTACATAAAAATTTTATAAGAATAGTTTGACAATCAGAACAAGCAATCGAAGAAAGTATTTTATTTACTTAGCCAGAGTAGCACAAGTCTAAGAGAGAACATTAATTGAGCAGAGCAATATACTATTGTATAAAGAAAGCAGCTTACAACAGACACTGCAAGATATTTATCATCTCTGTAATTTTTATACAACATAAACATGTTTTTTTTTTTTTTTTTTAAAAAGGTCTGTTTTCTTATTTTGCAGGAAACAAAAACAGCAAAATAAAGTTTGCTCAACAAATAATATGAAGCTTTGTAATGATACGTTCAGGTACTTATTGCCACAACAGATTCTTGAACTAGGCTATCAAATGTTTGTACTTTACATTGACCATGTTCAGATTCTTTTTCGAACACCAACATTCTCTTGAACAAAACCTTCAAATAATACTTGACGCTTCAATTTTTTTTCATATTCGCCCATTCATTGAAACTGTGAACTGTTTAGAAGAACAGTATATAAGAGCATTCAAAAGAAGAAAAATAAAATAAGATAAATCAAGGCAAACATTGTATTGTTGTAAATATAAATGCATACTGCTTTTGTGAAGTTTTTTGATATTTGGATAGATATCCCTTCTTTTTCACTGAGTAATTAAAAAAAAGGAGGCTTCTGTCCAGCAATATGTGTAATTTCCTATGCTTTGGCATATCCTTCGTTATGTTGATGATAACCATATCTACTTTTATGAAGTAACAAAGAAAATTAATTAGCATAAACGTGAGTGTATTAGTTTTTTTCTACATAATAATGAGCAAACTTAAATGTAAAAAGTTTGATACAGAGGCTTAGCTAGCTAAGAAGCCTGAAAGAAAAAAAAAAAAAGATTAGATAAAAAAAAAAAATAAAAAAAAAAAACATTTTTTATTTACTTTAAGTGCTTTTTCATCCACCCTCATGTATGATGTTACAAGTGATTGCTTACTTTTTTGCACTGCACTCTTTCCTGCTTTCTCCACTGTTGCACATCACTGTTCAATTACTCTATATATATATATATGTTACATAAGGGGAAAACGCTCTACATCTTTACAGCACAGGGAGACCCTCCAGAAATGAAGCGTCAATCCTCATCCTTTCTTCTTCTTCCTAGGCACAGTGACTGGTCGTTAATTTTGATTTCAGTCGTAAGGAACAAAGTCCCTCTCCAGGTTCTCAGATTCATCATCGTCAGAGAAGAAGTCATCCTCGTCAATCTCCTCCTCGTCGTAATCCTCGTGCCATTCTGGGACGTAATCGTCGTCATACTCATCATCCTCTTCGGCCTCATCGCCTCCTTCTTCGTTGTAGTTATTGTTGTTGTCGGAGTCTCCAGTCTCAGAGCCTCTATCTGACTTAGCCCTAAAAACAGGTCAACAGGTCAATATTCCATTTGCTCCACCTCTAAGGTTAGATATTAAATATAGTTTACATTCTGGCCCTGATTTACTTTATACACCTGTTAAAAAAAAAAAAAACCCAAAGCAAGCCGATTTACAAAAATGTTTCACAGAAAACCACACCTTGCATTTGCTTGGATCACTGTGTTCATCTACAGTAACAGGTTTAGTTTAGTCAGGTATTTTTATCATCAAGCCCATACATGACTGGGTAAACAATGACTTCATGCTCAAATTAACACACTGGGAATGTTAAAATTTGCATACATGTATCATTTATGCAAATTTGCATGATTATAATGACAAAGTGAGCAATTTAAATCTTAACATGGAAAATATTTTAGTAAATTCTCTTTACAAAAACCCTTTAAAAAAACAAAAAAAAAAAAATGTCTATTCATATCAGATATGCATTACAAATTTGAATCTCTGATGTCATCAGCACAGACATTTTTCTTTATTGTTCATTATCATCCCTGGATTGAGCATTAGACACGTAGACAATTCCATTTGTATGAGCTGTTACCATAGAAACTACAGCAAAGTAGAAGGAGCACAATAAAATAAACCTATATGATTTGATTTAATGATGTCACTACTGTCAGGAATATATACTGTATATATATAGATTGCTTTTTAAGGAAAGCACGGCTCTGACAGTAGTGCCATCATTAAATCAAATCATATAGGTTTATTTTATTGTGCTCCTTCTACTTTGCTGTAATTTATATATATGTATACACACACACACACACACACACACACACACGTATATAATCAATACCTGTTGACCAGCGGATACAAAAACCTCTCTTACATATTTCCTCTGTAGTGCTTGCTATTGTGAATCTAAGTAAATGAAATCAGAGCATGTAAGTTTGATAAAACTCTTTTTGTACAACTCACTCTTTGCTCTTTTCTGTGTTGTTAGCAACATTTAAGGCTTGTGCAGCCTCTTGATCTGGCCCAGTCTTGGACTGATATCCTACACGGAAGTCCTACAAAAAAATAAAAATAAAAAATAAAAATAAAATAGGTTTGTCAGTAACACAAAACTGAATGTATGTACCTACGGGTGATATCTACAAACAAAAATAAGAATGCAAAGAGATAGTAAAACAAAAGCTGTAAACTGTAGCCAAATCGGTCACATCAGTGGGATCCAGATGCAACAACAGCTTCCTCACACCACAACGCTAAGTTAACCTACACAACCGGGCCAACATTTGTGGTTTATTTATTTGTAGCTGTTTGGAATTGTTTGTGTTCATGGTTCATTTGCCTGCTTTGTGAAAGCACTTGAATAACAGCATACCTGAGTAGAGTGTTGCAGGATTGCCACAAGACGCTCCTGGATGCGACGAATAAGCTCCAGGCCGGTGTTAAGGTGCTCCGGCTTCAGCAGGCGCACACAAGATGCCAAGTCTGTGCATTGCAACAGCGTCTCTTCTGCCAAAGATTTTACAATAGAATTTACTATCAATTATCAATTTAAACTAATCAATTATTTGCATTCATTTAACAAAGTGCAATGTTGAAAGTTTTTCTAACCAAGCAAGATCTGCAGGGCATTAGTGTGAAGGTCCAGGGCTTCAGTCTGTTGCTCCATAACATCCATTTTCTCAGTGTCTTGATTGTAATAGCTGTACACACATGAGTAGGCCAAAACCTAAGCAGCGAAAAAAATATATAAATCACTTTTAAAGCCTGAAACTACAGTTGACTTCACAGTTCACGTGTTATACAGTTATCATGCTTCTCTTACGAACAACATTCATCCCAGGAGACTAAGATGTTCTTTCTATGTTCTTCTCTCTGTTTCTTTATAATCCTCTAAACTATTTACACATTTTCGTCAAGTGTGGTAGGAGTGAATTATTTGCGAACTATGTTTATAAATAATAATTATGGAGGACAGAGACACGTGCTGCTCAGTAACAATGTTAAACGCTTGTATTTGAAAAAAATTTGTTTTGTTTAAATGCTGCGACTGGTTTTTAAGTGAGAAAACTAAATGTTACAAGGAACGGCTACATTTAATTTCTCACTGAACTTTTTAAAAGGTTCAAAATTGCAATAAAATCGGGCAAAAGTGTAATATTGAATGGGGATATTTATAAAATTGCGATACTTACAGAATCGGCACCTAAGCATCGTGATTATATTATAGAATCGTAAATATATTATTATGATTAGTGAATCCGTATTACAGATGTGCGTGGTTTTTTTTTTAAAACGTCTTAATAAAAAACTTGCTTTTTGGAGGATGGAAATGTTGTGCAGTGAGATAATGGAAGTCGGCATAATAGGGAAACAACTACCATTGCATAAATTAATTTCAGAATAGATTTAAAGAGCTCACCTTTCTACCCTGGGCAAGAATCTTGCAAGCATCAATAACAAATGTCAAAGATTTCATCTGCAAGGCTTCATTGATGGAAGACACTTTGTTTTCCAGATTGATTGCAAACTCCTAAACATAGTCATTAACAAAGTGAAAATATGCAATACTAGCAATTTAAAGATGAATTATAGAACAAGCCATTCTTCTAATTTACAGATGCCAACCTTGGCCTGGTTATGAAAAGTACACCTCTCGTTGTAGTCCTGGAACTTTTTCTCTTGCCTTGCAGCTTTGCTGACCTGTTTTGACAGATGCATTACAATTTACTAATATTATAAATTAAGTGTGCATTAAAAACAACCAAGGCTTAAGTATAGAACCAAATTGTGCAAAGTCAAACTTACCATGGCTGAACAGTTGTAATAATCTTTATGAGTAGGTTTCCAGGGCTTAAGACACCTCCAGCAAAATCCATGGTTACATTTGGCACAGGTCATGCTAATAGAAGAAAAATCTTAGGACATGTACTGTATAGGCCACTTTAAAAAAGAGCATCTATACCCACCACTCATTCATGCAATTCATGATGCAGAGGTAGAATGATCACACAGCAGCAGTAACACAACATATACTGTACAAGCATGCAGATACAGCTAAAGAGCTTAGTTAATGTTCATGTCAAACATCCAAATCTAGACAGAACACCATGTTGAGAAGAGACATCAGACCCGAACGGCCAGACTAGCTTAAGCTGACACGAAGCTCACTGGAAGCTGAAACTCAAATAACTAACTCTTTACAACCATGGTCAGCAGAAATGTACCACATGTTGAACCTTGATGCAAATGAACCACTAGAGCAAAAGGCCATACTGGGGTCCACTTCCTTCCACCAAAAAGGATTCTTGGGTTACAGTGGACTGAGGGTCACTATAACTAAGGCAGCTTAAGATTCGAAAAACATTTGAGCAGATATACTTACTGCAGACAGCCTTCATTTTTCTCAATCTGTGCCTGGCAGCTTGGACAGCGCTTGGAGATGAGTTTGGCCAAATGCTTACTTTGAGCCTCCATGCTCATTCCCTCATAGTAGCCGCCGTCATCCATCCACTGAGACATGTGACTACAGCTGGCTGGATAGTGAGCCTTGCAAAAGACGACTGGTGTTCACACCAAATACTTATACACATACTGTAGACAATGTTAAAAACTCGCACTTGAAACTATGAAACAAGTAACTTTATTTTGAGAAACGATATGCCATGAGGTCATTTGCATTCTTACCTCGGGGAAGTTGCAGCTGAAGCAGGAAGACCAGCAGCACTTGGAGCAGGTGCCCATACTGCCAATGTTCTCCTTGCACAGGATCTGGTCACAGCCCTGGGGGTTGGTGCACCAGGTCAAGTTGGAGCAGCACTCAACATAGGCCCGCAGGAGTGCGTTTTCATACTGAAAGAAATAGATCCAACCCATATAGTTCAGATTCCTTAACAATACTGCAACTGAAGTAAAACAATTTACAGGTAAGGAAAAGAATGCCTCCTTTAAGGCTGGACAATATTTTCATGAAAAAGACAAATACAATCGAGTTTGAGCATAAGACGGGGTTTAAAACAAAGATGACATTCGGACCTTTGCAATGGTATCCTTGTCAGTCAGAATGCTGTAGAAAAACTTGGAAGTGGGCTGAGCAGGACAGTCTGTGATAGGACAGTTGCAGTTCATCACCAAGTTCTGTTCGATTCGTGTGGTCAGGTACTCCTGCCAGCAAGACTAAGTAGGACAGGGAAATCTATTATTATGCCTCATCTAAAAAGTCTAAATATTACTTAAATTTTAGTTTATGTTATGAATTTATAGCACTTAATATTTTGGCATCAACACAGGGAACAATATGAACACAAACATTCTAACATCCACCCTGAAATGAATTATGGTGAATTATGACACTGTTGCTTATTTATAAAACACACCCATATTATATATATATATATATATATATATATATATATATATATAGAGAGAGAGAGAGAGAGAGAGAGAGCTTATTAGACAGATGTTGATACCATAAGCTTTGTAACGCAGAGATGAGTTCACATTCTCAAGCATGATAATTACCCTGCAGCAGTAGTGCCTGCAACTGAGCATCGTGGGCTCAGAGTCACTGTCCCCAGATCGGGACACAAGACATACAGGGCAGACACTCATGGGACTAGGAGGAGGTTGGGGGTTACGAATCTTGAGGCCGGCAGCCAGCACCAGTGCCTCTGGATCATCTGTGTAGCGCTGAATCAACAGGTCTATGTTCCATTTGCAGTGCATGAGCAGGTGCTCAGCTGTTTCCTCTTCCAAGCTGAGCGTGTCGGCCAACTGCTGGATGGTGCGGCGCATCAGGTGCTTCACCTCATCCTGGGTCATAGTGCGACCCATGGAGAAGAGCACAGTCTCCAACGCCCCATCCTCTGCCCGCTGAGGGGCCATAATAGGGCCTCCCAGGCTGCAGTGGGAGACATACACAAACTGTTAAGGGGTTCAGAGTTACATTTTTTCGCAATAATTACCCCATAGCAAGTTTACTGATTGTTCATCTGAACGCCACGCATCAATAAAGTACCAATAACTGAGAAAGTAATAATATTATACGGTATAACATTTCTTTTATATAAGCCAACTGCAAACGATTTGGTGTGATTTGGTGTAACTAATGACACTTAAGTAAGTGTGATTAGTTAAAAACAACAATCCTTCTTGATACACTTACGATAGCGGACATCAGTGATCATTTTTAAAGGCATAATAAAATTATAAAATTATTAAGGTATTTAAGAGAATAAAAAAGCAACAAACATGGAAATTGAGTATTAAGTTTTATTTCTTCAATTTCTCTATTTATAACAGATCTTATGAAATAAATCCAAGGCACAGTTGGCTTTATTCTGATAAACTGTGTAACGGAACAAACACTTTTTAAAGTTGATTGAACTGTTATCTTTGTTTGGTCACTTCAACAAAAGTATTTAGACAGATGTGAAATAAACATTCCCCATCTACATAAAAGGGAGACTTTACTCCATTTCAGTGGCATTGAGCAAATGACCAGGCATTAATTCTACATGTATGGCACTATTTAACAGTATTGGGAATGGTGGCTAAATATTGATCAAAATAGAGCTTTCCTTTATAAAGAAATGCCTCTAATATATCTTGAAGAAAATGAAAAATATACATTAAGATAACACAAAAAAAAAAAAAAAAAAAAAAAAACCACACAGGAAAACACAGGCCAGCTTGCCTACTACAGTACTGCCCATTGGGAAGAATCTTTCCTCTCTCTTAAGACTGAAAAATTACAAACCAGCCTTGAAACAAAAAGACTATGCTCCCAATGGCCAGAGGACATTATCACTGCGTGTCTTCACCCTGCCTATGCTCAAGTGGTCAAGGGTCATCAGCACACCTGGTGTCCGCTTTGGTGCTGCCCGTGCTCTTCTTCATGTCCAGCTTGCTGAAGAAGTGGGCCTGACTCTTCTGGGGAGTGGACGGGTCTTCAACCTGAAATTCCACAATGTGGGGGTTTTCCTCATTCCGCCTGATGTAGCCCTTGTTGATGATGTGCATGATGCAGGACAGTACATCCGTGGTGGTGCAGCTAAAACGCACAGTGTTTGAAGAGCGAGCAGCCTCCTGCTTTTGACAAGTGTCCAACACCTGTAGGAGACACAAAGAATTGGAACATGTCAAAAAGTACTTGCTGTGATTTGCTCATTTATTAGTTTCCTGCTCATTTATTTGTTCTTCACACATTCCTAAAAAAAAAAAAAAAAAAGTTCAGAAGGTCAGATTAGCACACTGTTCAGTTCTGACTCTGAGGGTCCCAATAATCTGAATCAGACGTGACCTTGAACACCAAGTTGTCTATATGCATCTCCTTCTCATTCTTCATGATCTGTACAATGAGGCAGTACATATGATTCCGTTTCCTCTCGAGAGTGAGAGCTGCATCTTCATCCACATTCAGGTAGGTCTGTTTTGGTATCAGATAGCAATACTTCTGCTTCTCTGAGCTCTGTGCCAAGGACTTCTTATTCAACCTGAGTACCCCTGAAGAATAAAGTATTAGATTGTTAAAACATACGCCCTTAAAAAAAAAATCAGTGGAAATAAATTTCCATTTAAACGAGATACTAACAGAATTTTTTTCAAAACTAAACACAATGAACGTGCTCACCTTTCTGAAGATCCTGATTAATGCCTTCATGAGCCAAAATGCCCTTCTCTGAGACCAAAGGTGTGAGGGCATGGACCAATACAGGTGAGGCCAGACCAGTGGCCTGTTGCAGAGCCTCCACACTTACTTCCTGAGGATAAGAACATCACCAGGAGGGATGTAAAGATAATGAGAAAGAAAGCATATATGGGAATAAGCAGGTTTTATATTATATTGTAAAGTTAAATATAGAACACACCACAAAACAATTTGTCTTGAAAAACTGGGTCTGGACAGTTACTCTGAATTAGTACCTCTTGTTGATTGAACTGAAGGAGGATGAACATCTGGAGTGTGGAGACGTACAGTGTGCAGAAGCCATAGCACAGTTCTGCATGGCCAAGCCAGGTCCACTGCAGACGTCGTGGCTTACTGTTGCTAAGTTGGTACATGCACTGACCTACGGATACACGAACACCAGACTTAGGCTGAACAAAACGAACACGTCCTCAAAATGGATGCTAAACAATTATCAAAATCATTTACGAAAATCTCTACAAGAATGCATTGTGACTGCAAAAGCAATTTATAAAGAATATAAGGGCTGCAACAACTGACGAACATAATCAACAAAACCCATGAGAAAAAAAAAAAACATTCATTATATAGGACTGCTATAAACAATGAAGCATGCTTGTGCAGGACATCACTTTTGAACACACACATTTGAACGGTGGAAAATGTAACAACAGACAAAACCTCTCAAGCAGGGGAACTAGGGTTGCATGATTCTGACAAAATGTGAATGATTTTTCTCCATGGGAATTGAGATCTTGATTCTCACACGATTCTCTTAGCTTTTTTTGCTTCCAACAAAAAACACTGATTGCGCTTAAGAAGAAGAAGAAGAAGAAAGAAAAAAAAAAAGTGTTGTCTGAACAGAACCTTCAATTCTCCTGTATTAAAATAAAAGTCACCTGTCCCTATTTTAATATAAATTAAGTAAAAAGTTGTTAAACATAGATAGAATATTAACAATAATACATAAAAATAACTTAAGTAGCATTTTGGACACTAACACACGTGATGAAGTTCATAGTTTATATTATTATTATTATTGTTATTATCATTTTATCAGCATAAGCTAAATGTAATTGTGTCAGGTAGTTTGTTATTGAATACATAGTTTACAGCGTGAACAGTGAATTATTTTTTTCCAAAAGGTTTATTGCCCAGTCTTTCAGTAAACTCTGTAGTGTTCGCTCTGTTCTCAGAGTCTCTGTGTAACAGCTCAAATCACCACAGCAGGTTTATTTATCTAATACTTTAACTTATACCCCCAATTAGAACTGCACCTAATTTGTGCCATGATAAATGCAACAACCGAAGAAAATGTCAGACCCTATCTCACCTATGCGGTTTCGCGTGGTGGCTGCGATTCACTGCATAGTGATTACGTTTCCAATCTTTCTGTGCAAAAAATGTTACATAAATTAAAACTTTTTTGCCAGCCTCGCGGAACATCGGGCGGTAACTCACGGTGGCTCGTGATGCCAAATGCTATGCCGTTATATTCCTGTCACAATTCTGAGCGCGTGGTTTGACATTTCGAGAGCAGACAAAGTACTCTATGCGCGTGCAATGTCTCCCCTGCGCGCTCAACGTGTTCTCCGCGCACGCGCGACTTCTCGATTCTTTGCCCGCTCAACATTGTCCAGAGTCACAAAACCAGCCAATCACAGACAGCCACACTACTTCTGACTGGCTGTTCCTTCTCTATCAGCTGGCAATATCGACCGCATAACGCATACTATAATTTGTATAGTGCTTTTAAAATGGTCCTTGTCTCAAAGCAGCTTTACAAAATCACAAGAAAAATATAAGAAATTAAAATTATATTATATATAATTATATACGAATGAAAAGTAATTATATAAGGGAAGCAATGTAAAGTTGTATTTATTTATAAATATTATAAACAAATATTATAGTATTTATTTTTTATTTAATAAGTATTAGTATATACCAGTTTCGTTTGTCCATTGTGTGTTTTTATTTACTTATCCAATTATCCATATAGCTCATTGTTAGACTGCATCGACTAAAATTCAAATGGGACAACTCGGTCGCTTTACTTAGAAACCTTTATTTACAGTGATTCCGTTAGGCGGTCGATAGTAATGCCACTTGATTGGAGGAGAAACAGCCAATCAGAAGTAGTGTGTAGATGTCTGTGATTGGCTGGTTTTGTGACAGTGTTGTAACGCTAGAATGCCGTAAATGAGGAAGAGAGAGGTGATTGAGATGTACTGTACAACTCAATCATTGGCTAATCTCTGGCCTGATTGGTAATTTAATAGTGTTTTTTGTTACACTGTTTGAGTGCAGCAATCCGGGATCGTTAAGTAAATAAGTGAACTCGCGAGCGCAGCGTGATCTGAATGCAGGGAAATACACGCAGGTGAATCGCCGTCATTCAGCAATGAGGTCGCATGTATGTACGAATCGAGATTATGATTTTTTTTTTTCTTTCCAATTCATTGTTGCAACTCTATTGGGAACATTTACATTAAACTACACTGATGTTCTCAGGATATGTTTTCATTTGAGTCATATTACAATTTGTAATATTTAGGAGTAGGAATGCAAGAACCAGGGATGTGAGATGGATTTAATTAGTAACGTTAATTAACAGCCATATATTGCTGTATATTGAATTGTGCTACCTCATCTATTTTTTCTCAGCTTTAATGTACACTTATGTTTAAATGTCATGTCTCATAGAAAGTGATAATCTTTTTTTCCTGCCTAGATTCTGCACCACACTCCATTCCAGTGATGGTATTGAACCAGCCGCTGAAACTCATTCTTGAAAAATACGAAGATGCAATGATTTTGTATTTTCTGCACAATCTGCGATATTTCATGAATTCATAAATAGACCATTTAAGTTACCCTTAATTTAAAAAGCATGAATTGATTCTGATTACACAAAACTGACCCATCTATTCAATTAAGTGATCATGGAAAAATCGATTACAATGCAAAATCAATTAAATCAAAAAGCTCTCAGAAAACATGACCTAATGCTACTTTTGCTAAAATGTCAGTAGTCTATATGACAACTCTATGGGTTGGAAATTACATGATGTGAAATTTTATGACCAGGCTGTGTGCAAGACAAAACAACCAACTGACGAGTGTAGATGGTAAGCAAAAGAATGTTAGCATCAGTGCTTCAATTAGCATAACGGCCAGTAAATATTCTGCTGTTATTCTAAATTTGTATGCTTACACTTGTACACAGAACACCATTAATCATATATTTGTCAAATGAAACAAAAAACTTACACTGATATTATATATCATGTCAAAACGCAACAATAATAAAGGAAAGATTAACTAAAACTTTTTTTTTTTGCTTGTTTTTAACTAAAACAGTGATTGCACTTCGCAGGTCTACACAATACAGCCAATAAACAATGACTAGTTTGGAGAATATAGCACATATGTATAAACTCACTGTTGGAATAGAAGTCAGTGAACTCATCCAGGTAGCTGCAGAGTTTCTGCGGGAAATATTTGATGGGACTCTCCAGGTAGCAGGGAGCAGAGACGGCCCAGCAACGTGGAGATAAAACCAACACCTTCACATCGGACTCGTCATCTGGCTCTGAAACCTGCTCATCCATCATCTGATCAAGACACAGTCCAAAAGTGCTCATAAACAAATAGGCATTCATTGGCACGAACCCCGTCTTAAAATGTTATTTAAAACTAGAGCAAAAAGCCAAGTGCTTACACATATATGCCTAAAATCTAATTAATTCATAAAAAAAAAATCCTTTTTAACTGTATCACAATAGTATAGCGATGCAGTCTGATCTCATATTTTCTAGTCTTACCTCCTCATTAATGTCCTGCAGACTCTTGTCTAGCTGCTGCAACCGGTACAGGTGAAATTCCTGCTGCAGTTCATCTGACTCACTCAGGTTGCTCAGCATCTGCTGGGGAATACGTTCAGGAAAACAGGTACCAATCTGCTCGATCACCGCACTCTCCAGCCATACCTTGCCCTGGCTCAGCAAACGATCCCCCAGGTAATACCTAGAATAGAAACGTCTCCTTTTTATTCCTCAATTGATACAAAAAATATTATTTGACTGAGATTTGACATACAGTATCTTACATTAAAGATAACAGAAATCTGTATTTAGGAAACATGAAGCAGGAGCGTGCATGTGCATTTTAGTGTAAACCATTGTTTTAGCTTCTGCATTTCCAAATACTCTTTCAGAACATGGTTCATATTCCTCAAATACTTATTTGGAATTTCAGTTATTTGGAATAACTGAAAAGCTCTAGAGCCATTTGTTTACTTGAGAAATAATAAAATTCCAAACATCCAATTGTCCAATAATTTTTTTTGCCCCTCAAACCTTTGGTCATTTAATGTGATTAATTAATCTAAATGAAAGACAAATTGGCAAAATACAGAGAGTAAATTAAACTAATTCACTAAAACAAAGACCACTCTCCTAGGACTTGCACCAATTATGAGTGGTTTCAGAGGTCACAAGATTATTTAAATCACCTGCCTAACAACAAATGTAATTTCTGTCAGAAAAGCACCCAAGTAGAACCCATTCATAATACTTGTATCCCATAACCATCAGTACAATGCCTTCTAAAGAAATAATCATACATCCACATACACACACACAGACATCTTCGTTAAGGAGGCTCCTATTTCTCACACCTGTAAAAGTGCTCGAAAGTGTTGGCCAACTCTAGTCCTGAAAGGAAGAGCATGGGCTCTAGGAACTGTTGCAGCTTGTTTAAGGTCTCCACATTCCCAGTATCCACGCCACTCTCCTGGATCATGTGGTCTATGTACTGAGCAAACCGTTCACTAACCTAGAAAGCATAAAACATAAAAGAATCACAGCTTAGGTTAAGAAATTTATGTTGGAGAATGTTGTTGAAATTAGTTTGTTCCTGTTTTCAATTACGTGATAGCAGTAATTCTTAATTACATTCTTGCCAATAAGATCTAAACATTCAAGAGCACTATGGTGAAGACATTGACGAGAACCTTTGTTTTTCCCAGTAGGCGTTTTCAGGCCGAAACACAAACTTGCAACCAAAAGTCTGACAGAAATTCAAGCATAGCGATGAGACTTACATGCATGGCATTAAGGATGGAGAGCTGCAACAGTGCTGCAGAAAAGCCCTGGCGCAGTGCCAGCACAAAAGCTGTTTGCTGGCCAAAAAGCTCCTCCATTGCGTTCTTCAGGCGCAAGTACATGTTTTTGTAGCGCTCCACAAAGTCTGGGAGGCTGTGCGTTGAATCCAAAAACTTCTTCACCTGCAAAACGCAAAAAGCAGGATGACCACAAACTGTCTCTTGTCACATTTAAATGAATGTGCTGAATTAAGCATTTAATTGTAGGTAAATTTAGGCTTTATTACTTTCTGAACTTAATAATGAAGCAACATAAAATTAAGTCTGCACATTACCTGTCGTTGGACAACACCCTGCCAGCAAAGTGCAATGCCAGCAATACTGCTAGTGTTCTTCACTTTGGGCTTGGTAGCAGATGAGGAAGATGAAGAAGGCACTCCAGAGGCTTCCTTGTTCTTTCCTTCTTTGCCATCTGAAGTATAGGAATAAAAAGAAGACAATTTCAGATCAGAATTCATTCAAAGTTACTAATATAAAAGGAGAAAAAAAAAAAAAGAACGATGGAAAGTAAAATCTTAACAATAAATTCTTCCAAAACTGAAAAGTGCAATATTAAGTAAAAAAAAATAAAATAAAAAATAAAAAAAAGCAAAAAGCTTATGACATGAAAGTTTCTAAACTTCTTTAACACGAATAGATGGGTTGATGGATATATTGATGAAAAAACCCAATTACGAACAAACGTTGTGCAAAGAAACACACAAAATTGCTGATTATTCTCTAAGCTGTTACTTACTCTTTACATCTTTGCTTCTGTTGATACCTTCTGAAAACAAAAAAAAAGTTTGAAATACAGAAGCCTAACTGCTTTGAAAATCAGAAGTCTAAGTAAATGTTGTGATTATCTGCTGACCAATAATGCCATTTTCCTCACAAATAGCATTAGTAATATTAGTATAAGTAACATTTTTGTTGCTGCTGGTGCTTTAGGATACCCAGCAACTTATAAAAATGTATATTATTAAATTTATTGGAGGCAGGCTTTTGCATTATAGTTTACTACAACTACTTTATGACTTCATGTTATAAATGAAATCTTTTTTTTTGGGTTGGGTTTCCTGTCACCTTATCACTATTGCCCATTTAAAAGATTTAAGTAGCATAACCTCAGAGAAGATAAAGAGCTGCTGCCTCACGTGTTGATGATCATATAAACGCAACATTAGAAAACGCTCGGACGTCCATCAAAACTTGAATATGTATATATAATTATATACACACAATTAAAAATGTATGTGCTGCTAAAGTATTGAAAGGTTTTTCCATATGGTAGACATTGTCAGAAGATAAGGAAGCGAAAGATTTTCAGATTAGTGTGTTGCAGCACTCACTAGATTTGACAGGAGGCTTGAGTTCTTCTACATCCACTCGACTGGTGTCCACATGAACCAGTAAGTGGGTGAGGCGACGCACCCGGGAGTTAAAGATGGCAGCCCTGCTCTTATAGCACTTTGAAGATTCTGAATTTTCCAAGTACTCACTGAGCAACCATGCCAATGGACTCAGGACATTGCTCTCTATGAAAAAAAAAAAAAAAGAAGACAGATGTAAGTTATTATTATAAGTCAGTTCACTCCATATTCTCATGCATTTCATGTACTGAAGCCTTAAGGGAATGTGGTTGCTAGAAGGTTTATCTATGGGTAAACTTTGGGGTACCTGACATGAAGGTTTTTAAAAAGTTCATTAAAAGCTACAGGCAAGCTGGTTCTAAACAATGAAACATTTTCAAGAGGTATAAACATAGTTATATTCAGGCGCAGAATGAATCACACTCCAAGTAAATCACTTATTACGAGAATGTTGCCTAGAAACAGCTAAATCTTCAGAACAGACTATATACAGAAACTGATTACCAGACAGAGTGATGCTTTGTACAATAGGAGTAATTATAGCCTCCCAGCAAGTTCGACCAAGAGCCTCTGCAGCTTCAGCATCAGGCAGAAAACGATCAGCAAACATTTGTTCATGACGGAGAGCGCTGTTCAACCTTAAAAGGGAGGAAAAGTAATAATAATAAGTTCTCCTGCTTCACACTATGCAAAAGAAAAAGTAACCTTTAGGCACTAAACCTGTCCTGGCTGACTGATTACACTTTGAGTATGAGAAAAAAATGTACAAATTAGATTTTCTGTCCAAGTACCTCTTTTACTCTCCCACTTGTGTTTCTCAGTGTGTGTGTCTCCCATGGATCTACACCAGACTATACATTTTTTACCATCTACATTAACATTACTTTCACTTGTTAAAACTGACGTTTAACTTTCCTTATGCACATGACGATACTTTCAATGCTTGCTCCAATTTACCGTCGTCTGCTAATACAAATCAAGCTGCTCTAAGAGCTCTAAGACAATCATGTTACTTGGACCTGCAAATGTGTCCAGAACAGAAATAGTTTAGAGGACTAATAACAGGTCAACCATTTCAAGATGTAACCACTCCTGTACGATTAGGCAAGACATCAATTATATTGCAGTGGAGTTCTTTCTTTCTTTTTTAACGCCATGCCAGCTTCTATGGCTATATTCATGGAGGGTAGCATTTTTGTTATTCAAAAACTAGATAAGATGTTTAAAATTTATTTTTCCTAAGAACCATATTTGGGTTTACTTGTTTAAAAACTTAGTTTTTTTAAGTATCAACAGAGTAAAACAAGTTCCTTAAAGGAGTAAAAGAGTTAAAAATAAAATATGTTTGACGGACAGCTGGGTTCTCTACGATGAACATTGTGATGGAATTTCTCTTGACAGAAAAAATGTGTGTGTTGCTTTTGAGTGTCAGTGCAGTTCGTATACATTAGTCACAGCAGTTTCATACCAGTTCATACTAGGGTTGTGGTTAGGGTACTATATAACCGGGTTTCAACAGTTATTTAATTTTTGAATAGTCAAATATATAATCAAATTGACCTTAATGCAAAATCTTAAATCTATAAAATTTCATGTTCTGGTCCACATATACAAGTTTGGCAAAGGTTTTCCGCCGGTTGCCCTTCCTGAGGTAACCCTCCCATTTTATCCGGGATTGGGACCGACACTGTATCCAGTGGCTGGGAATCGAACCTGGGCCTTTCGCATGGCAGGCGAAACACCTACCGAGCCACCAGTGCCCACTGTATAAAATTTCATATTTATTTAAAAATAACTTTAAATGATCTGTTTATATAGTTCCCAGAACCTTCTCTAAATTAAAATAATAATAATGATAATAATAATAGTGTTCTTACAAGCAATGCATACTCACTTATTGAAAAGCTGCAGCAGTTGGCTCCTGTCCCCTAGTATCTCCTGGCACCAGGTATGAGCCTTGGTGGTGTAGAAGAGGTAGGTACGGCAGCACAGCTGCTCCTTGAACACTGGCCAGAATGTTGGCTTTGGCCCCAGAATTTCAAAGCCATGCACTCGAGTATCAATACCACCCTGATGGGAAAATTAATACTTGCATTAATTCAAAATTATTCATTTTTTGTTAATTTTGATTTTTTTTTTTTTTTTAGCTTAGCATGTTTACAAAAGTTTCACATGTGGTATAAGGACTTAGAGTTACATTTATGGCGTTTGGCACTTAAAAGTAAATTTTGAGTTGTATTTAAAAAAAAAAATAATAATGTAAGAACAACAAAGAAAGGCACAAAAAAAAATTCCTTCCTGACCTGCTGACACCTTTTTATCCTGATCTGAATTATGGACCAGAAGCGGGTCATATTCTCCAGCAGAACAACACGGCTTGCAGAAGGTGGCACATTTACCTGTAAAAACACCAAATAGAACCTTTATTTAAAAGCTTCAAAAGGAGTCACTGTATTAACACTGTACAGTATGCCTTCTTACAGTATTGAGCTCAGTATTGATGTTCGTGGGATCATCTCCTCCCAGTACTACTATACGTGCTGGCATGTAACTTGAATCTTCACTGGCTACCAGGACTGCCAGTTGTCTGCAAGAGGAAAAAAAAAAAAAACAAGTGCATATAAACATGTACTGATAAGTAGAATATTTATTCTTTCTTTATTTCTGACACGTTAAAAAAACAATTCAAATTTATACACAAATATTTATACCAACCTAATGACTACCCCCTTGTGCATGTAGATATTAATAAAATGAGAGCCTGTGCAACCATTGGATTCCCAGAATGTCTTGGGATTCTTGTCAGTTAACTTGTTAGCTCGGTGATGGTTAGAGGAGACTTCCACTTTCTCCCAACATTTATCCTCTTTGAGCTCCACACTCGAACCTGAGGAAAATGACACGAATAAACTCCGTCAAAAACGTAGGTCAGAAATTAGTTTTTCATTTCAACTTATAAATATGCTCATGACATGCTGCCGTTTCAGGTGCCCAATCTCTATTAGGCTCAATCGTAGACCCCCCCCTCATTTTATATCTAACACAGTTATCAAATCAACAACATTACCTTTATTGTAAACTAATTTAAACTTATATTGACTTCAATTATATTTTGCTTCAATCATGTTCATGTCAGAACTTTTCGTGGTGACATAATTCTCAAACCTTGGCACAAGTTGCGCAAGAACACATCAAAGAAAGGGATGTTAATGGGCTGATGGTTGCGTCGATGTTCCTCAATCTGGCCCAAAACCATCTAATAGAAAACAAAAAATATATATTTAAACTCGCATATGATTTACTTTTTTGTCAATTATTTCTCATCATTGTGATTAATTTAGCTTACTCATCCTAGATCAGTATATACAAGGGTTGTCACAATTAACGTGATAATGCACAAAACCACTTTCAAATCGTAATGGGATCGTTTTAAAATCACCTTTTCTTTATTTTAAAATTGTAAGCTATAGTTATAGTTACTGTATCCAGGTTGTTAAGCACCTCTCACGATATGAATTAAGTGGATATTTAAATGAAAAAGCAAGAATTGGACTCGTTTCATCATTAAACACTCCATAGAAAATCCCAGCATTGCACGGATACTTGATAATGGCCACATGTTTTTTAACCGTTTGAACATTATTAAAACGTTTAATTCGTGCCACACCTCACAATCTGTGACCCAATGTGAGATATTATTGGCAGTTAGCAGAACATAATACTAAGTTCATGATGCGACAACCTGGATAGCTGTAGATCGGTGCTGTAACATTTAAAATAAAGATACTTTTTATGGTATTTATTGCAGCAAATGAACATTATATTTACATTTGCAGGCTCAATTACAGAATAATAAATTACTAGTGTAGTTTATCTTCAAACAGTGGAAATACATGTGTGGAGCACTTAAGGTACTGAAAATTTACATTATTTATGTAAGTATCCATTTCCAGCTCTGTTGCAACTGAAAGCAATTAGTTGACAACCCCAGTATACACTTAAAAAAAATGTAATAAACAGTAATTCCAGGACTCCGTTAGGAATGACAGGCCTTGGTAGGCCTCAGACAATAAACAATTCCAACCTGTATACATCCAGCCAACACACTGGTGGTCATCTTCTTGTAAAGGCTGGCATACTTCTCACAATCGTTAATGAGGTCACGTAGCTCGGTGACCAGTAGCAAATTGGTGCTATGTTTGTCTAAAGCTTTGACAAGTGCTTCCCTAGTGCCCAGACGACACATAACTACAGCGTAGTCTTTGTTCAGAGAAGCCAGTCGATACAGGAAGCGGATAAACTGCTGCACGGCCTAGATGTTAAGGGAAAGATGTAAGAACATTAAAAGCAGAACTTGACATAAGAAACAGGTTTTAGCAAATAAGTATGTATGTGGAGACAAACAGCTACCTCTCTGTCATTAATACAGGCAATCATGGACGAGAGGGAAGGTTCAATGCTCTCATGCCATGGTAGCAAATCCTCCTGATAATTGTCCAAGAACTTGTTCAGGATTCTGTTACCAAAAACAAAAAACAAAACTATTTTGTTGTGAGCATCCATGATATAAACTTCTGTTATATTTTGCCCTTTCACGTTGATAAGTTTTCACATGCAACCAATGAATCAAGTTATCCAGTGAAGTCTCAAATCATGATATCAGAAATCAGCTTTTGCATTGTGGGAATGAACCACTCTGTTTAGAAAGTACATATAAAAAAATGTACTAAGGTTTGTTTTAGACAAAAGATGCTTCTTAGACGCTCAGGACATATACACACACTAAGCACAACCTACTTACCTGAGAATGGACAGCTGCACTGAGCGGTCGACTCTGTGCTGGTCCATGAGGCGTACCAGGTCCTGAAAAGTGTCTCTGCTATGCATCACTTCATTCCTCTCATCCTCCAACTGAGACGTTTCATCACACAGTAGTTGTTCCAGGGTCTGGATTACTTCCTTGGTGGTGGTCATTTCCTTCAGACCTACAACTAACATCTTCAGCTCGGTGTCCTTGAAGTCAAGCTCCTCCTTAGACTCTACGAGGGAAAAATGAAAAAAAATTAAGGGGGGGGAAAAAAAAAAAAAAAAAAAAAAAAAACTCCCGTCAGAACAGGTTTTGTTCAAAACTTAATAGCACCTTAAATACCCAAACAACCACAACACCATTTCTAGTTATATTACCTTTTTTTTCCAGTTTGTGAACGTTGGAGATGTGTGTCAGGGCAATTATAGCCAGCATGCTTTCAGAGCTGTGACCAGAAAGGCACTTTCTGAGTACAGTGGTAATGTCACAGGCCACCAGTTGTTCTGCCAGGCTCTTATGATTGGAGATCAGCATAATTATCACCAAAAGACCATTTCGTACAGACAGGCCCCCACTGGATAAAGCAGAGGCAACATTAGATGAACCCAATAATTACATGCTTTATTTGATTATAGAATCAAGAAAAATAAAAATTCTAAACATATTTCACATCACAAAAAGACATATTTCTCAGTGACATACATTAATGGCAAATTTAATGAAAGTTATATTCTCCCATTCATTTTTTTTTTGCTGTTAACTTTTTATTGGAAAGTCAATTATGAAAAACAAATGCAATGCTTCTAGAGTTGGGGGGGGGGGGGGGCGGGGGGGGTGGAGGAGTAATAATTTAAAGCGGAAAAAACACACAAAACTTATTATAAGTGAATCACAGATTAGGGAAATGTAAACAAATACATACCAAAAGATAAAATAAATAAATAAGATAATAATAAAATAAGAGGGGGGGGGGGGGGGGGGATAATGTTACACACATGGCTACAATATACATGAAAAAGAATCGACAATTTGATTAGTTAACAAATATTCTCCCATTAATTTTGGAACCATATACACCTTTCCCAAAAACATTCTGAAGAGTCACACCAATATAGTGTTGTGGAGAGCTAAAGTAGCGATAACTTAATTACTATACAAAAACTTTTCATTAATATTCAGTAGAAGAAACGTCTAGTCAGAAATAAGACATGGTGCTTTAATGTGCTTTTATGTACCAGAAACAAGTTTGCTAATAGTGGTTAGTCACCTACCCAGGTGTGTTAAGCATGAGATCAATAGCAGATGGAATTGTTCCAAGTAGGCCCTTTGATCCTTCAGGTGTTGCTGAGCCAATGCTGGAAAAGATCTCTAGCATCATCTGAGTACCAGATTCAGAGAGGGGCATGCAGCTTCCCACACTGCGCATGTCATGCTTACTGGCACCAGTGATGACTTTTAAGGTCTGGGGGGAAAAATATGTTGTGGTCATCAGACTCACTTAAGATAAATGTCTTCCATTAATGTAACAAAGACTAAATTCGGGCTTTAGCAGGTAGATGGGGGGGGGTATTGCTTGAAATACTCTATACATATAGTAAATTATATGTTTCTATCATCTTTGCAGTCATCTACATTATTTTAATAACATTATATTGCTTATATTATAACTGTGTTTTGCTCTATTGTCTTACCATGGACAATTATCAAACAGCACAAGAGAGAGAAGCTAAGTGTACGACCAGTATGTGGACATCACTTAGGGACTTACTGCTAGTGCGATCTGCTGCACTCGCGTACAAGTGGAGTATTCCTGCATGCATGACAAAATGGCTTTCACTCCTCCCTCTGTAGCAAAAGAAACTCGCCACTCATATTTGAGCATTAGGCTGCGGGTTAGAAGCAAGGCCATGATGGCATTTTGTTTTGGTTGGCTACCAATCATCTCAACCAGTATCTTTAAGACTTTGTCCCTAAGGAAATAAAAGACTGTGTGAGTGGTTAGCAGGCAGGTCAGTATTACTTCAAATGTCATTAGTTTACACTCAGTGTCTACCGTCAGACGTCAGATGTATACGGGATATAAAATTAAACAACTCAGTAATGTATAGAAATGAACCGTTTTGACTGTACAAGTAAATCCAGTAGGGTATCCTTAAGGAAAATACTTGACTACAAAAATGAACACAATTGGCGTTTAAAAATATATATATATAAATAATTTAGTCTTCTGTCATGTACAACAATAAATAAATAAATAAATAAATAAACTGTTGGTTTATTGTTTATCAACAATTTTGTTAGTCACAATAGATTAATTAACTGTGTTGACTAAAATCATTATTCAAGTTATCTGGCAGATATAAATGACAATTGCAAAATAACATTTTCAGATTTAAATACTGTTAAAATTTTTAACCCATGCATTATGGTCAAACATGTCCTATTTAGCCAAACTAAGCTCCAATTGATGTATTATATTTAAGGGTTGCTGTATACAAATTCATTATTTTTCATGATGCTTTAAACTTCCTAACATATTTTAGGCCTGCGCATCAGTGGTTGGAAGGAGTTTTAATTACCAAATGAAAGCTAGGAGAAACATGCAGCTAAAATACATGTCAGAACTCCTGAGGTGGGTTCGTGATAATGGATTTTAACCTATTTTAAATGAGCTGGCACACATCAGGTTCACGTTTAAACGCTCTACCCAGTTATAGTCCTGATATTAACTCAACAAAGTTGAAACTGAAGTCATGAGCCTCACCGGATGCTCTGTGCTGAGTCTGATCGAAGAGTGCTGCGTTCCTGAGGTCCCTCTTCGTCCAGGACCTTGCAGATGAACTTCATGCCAGCAAGCAGCTGTCCAGAGTCAGAGTTATTCTTTTTCATTATGTCCACAACCTCTCCTATTTTCTCCAAGGCTGTCTTCTTACCTTGCACTTTCGGGTTATTAAACACTGAAGGACAGAGGTGATGACAAAAGAACATTTAAGATTTTTTCCAAAGTGAAATCAATGTCATAGGCACAAAGATTAGCTGGGTTATTGAATATACAGTTGACATTTAGTATTTGTTTTTTTCAAGATTCAAGATTCTTTATTTGTCACATGCATAGTTATACAAGTACAACACGCAGTGAAATGTATCCTGAACCGCTCCTACTTTGTGCAAATAACAAGAAACAAAAGAAATAATCTATAAATAGAAATAGAAAAAAAAAAAAAAAAAAGGTGCAAATGTAAACATAATAATAAAGTGTGTATCTGAGCAGGATAAAGATGTTAGTGCAAGTGATGCTTACAGTCCAGACTAAAGTGCAGTGTGCAGTGTGGAATGTCAGCACAGCAGTGTGTGGGTGAACTGTTACCAGTCCTATGAATGGGAGAGTGGCCCATCATGGTTGAGGAGTCTAATCGCCTGTGGATAAAAACTCCTCCTGAGTCTCTCCGTTTTGGCCATAATGACCCGGAACCTTCTGCCTGAATGCAGAAGTTTGAACAGTCCGTTATTGGGGTGCGACAAGTCCTTAATGATACGAGCTGCCCTGGTTTTACATCTCCTGGTGTAGATGTCCTGCATGGAGGGGAGAGTTAACCTGCAGCAGCGTTCAGCTGCCCGGATCACTCTCTGGAGGGCTTTCCTGTCCTGTACGCAGCTATTCCCAAACCAGGATGAAATGTTCTGTGTTAGGATGCTCTCAACAGCACCCGAGTAGAAAGCCTTAAGGACAGCAGGGGAAACCCCAAACTTCCTCAACTGCCTCAGGTGGTACAGACGCTGCTTTGCCCTTTTCGTCTGAGCACAGATATGCTCAGTCCATGTCAGATCCTCGGAGATGTGGACGCCCAAGTACTTAAAGCTGCTCACCCTCTCCACTGGAGCTCCATTGATGATGAGGGGTTTGTGGTCCAGTTGTCCCCTTCTGAAGTCCACCACCAGCTCCTTCGTCTTACTGACGTTCAGTCGGAGGCAGTTTTCTTCACACCATAGTGCCAGGTTCTCCACTTCATATATGTAGGCCGACTCATCGTTGTTGGAGATGAAGCCCAGCACCACCGTATCGTCAGCAAACTTAACGATGGTGTTGGAGTCGAACATGGCCACACAGTCTGAAGTGTAGAGAGAGTATAGCAGTGGAGAGAGAACACATCCCTGTGGAGCACCTGTGTTGATGGTGATGCTGCTGGAGAAGCACTTGCCCACTCTCACCGCTTGAGATCTGTCCGAGAGGAAGTCCAACACCCAGGCACACAAGCGTTTGTTAAGTCCTAGATCTCTCAGCTTTGTGAACAGTCTGTTAGGCACTATTGTGTTGAAGGCAGAGCTGTAATCTATAAAAAGCAATCTCACATAGTTACCTTGCATCTTGTCCACGTGGCTGAGAGTGGTGTGCAGAACATGGGAGATGGCATCCTCTGTGGATCTGTTGGGGCGGTAGGCGAACTGAAGTGGATCTATGGAGCTGGGGATGGAGGAGGAGATGATGTTTTTTAGCAGACCCTCAAATACCTTCATGACCATCGATGTCAGTGCAACAGGCCGGTAGTCATTCAGGCATGAGGGTTTGTTGGTCTTGGGCACGGGGACAATGGTGGATCTCTTGAAACACGCCGGGACCACAGACTTCGCCAGGGACTCATTAAAGATACAGGTGAACACACCTGACAGCTGGTCAGCGCAGCAGCGCAGCAGGCGCCCAGAGATGCCATCTGGACCCGCCGCTTTCCTGGTGTTCACCCTCCTCAGCGCCGTGCGCACGTCGTGCTCTGCGATGCTGATGACGCAATCCTCGCTGATGACGTCATCACTCTCAGTCAGCAGGCTGCTAGCATTAGCCGCCTGGCTAACCTCGAACCGGGCGAAGAATGCGTTCAGCTCGTTGGCGAATGCAGAGTCGGCGACGATCGTCGTGGTGTCTTTGGCAACCTTGTAGTCCGTGATTGTGCGTAATCCGTGCCACATGCGGCGTGTGTCACCCTGATGGAAGTGTGATTCAGTTCGCTGTCGGAACCGCCCCTTTGCTTCCCTCACCGCTCGCCTGACGCTATAAGAAGCCGCTTTGTATGCGCTCATATCGCCGCTAATGAGTGCGGCATTATAAGCAGCGGTCCGGGCATTCACAGCATCGCGGATCGATCGGTCTACCCAAGGCTTCTGGTTCGGAAACGATTTGAACCTCACTGTCGGGACAACTTCATTTACGAGCGTGCTAACGAAGCTAACTGCTACATCCGCAAACTCGTTGATGTCTACTGCGCAGGCTCGGAACATGTCCCAATCTACGTCATCGAGCGCGTCCTGTAGCGTAGCTTCTGATTGGGCAGACCAGCGTTGCACCTCCCTCATGACCGGAGCTTCACGACGAAAGCTTTGTTGATATTCCGGTATGAGGAAAATGGCGTTGTGGTCTGATTTCCCGAATGCTGGATGTGAAACAGCTTTGTAGCCCCGCTTGTATGGTGTGTAACAGTGGTCCAGAATGTTGAGTCCCCTTGTCGGACATGTAACATGTTGGTGAAAGTTTGGCATAACCTGTCTGAGGTTCGCTTTATTAAAGTCACCTGCTACAATGTGCGCTGCGTCCGGGTGTTTGTTTTGGAACTCACTCAGCACATCATGTAGTTCAGACAGAGCAGTGCCTGTGTCCGCGTGGGGTGGGATGTAGACCGCCGTGGCAATGACCGAGGTGAACTCGCGAGGCAGGTAGAAAGGACGACATTTAACACTCAGATATTCCAAATGAGGCGAGCAGCTACTGGAGAGAATGGAAACACTCCTGGCATCGCACCACTTCTTGTTGACCATGAAGCACACACCTCCACCTTTAGCTTTGTTAGACTCTGCCGTCCTGTCCATGCGGAACACAGAGAATGAGTCCGATGGGGTTACGACTCGGTCCGGCACAATGGGGGTCAGCCATGTTTCTGTAAAGCACAGAAGATTACAATCCCTGATATCTCGCTGGAAAGTAACTCTGGCTCTGAGGTCATCAAGCTTATTCTCCAGTGACTGTACATTAGCCAGCAGGATACTCGGCAGAGGGGTGCGATGAGCTTGTTCTCTCATTCTGTTACGGACGCCGCCGCGTTTCCCTCGACGCTTCTTTGTTCTTCGCCGCGGGTTAGCGTCCCGTCCATTGTTGTTGTCGTCTGAGCAGCGTAGTATCTCAGAGGGCCACGACGGGTCAGGCTTAAAGGTGGTATAAGTAAGCGCCGAAATCTGAATTCCTATATCCAGTAGTGTTCTACTGTCATAGGTCACTAAACCTGAAGTACTCTTAGCGAATGAAAGTAAAATAAATAAAGAAAGAAGGAAAAAAACGCACAGTTTGTACGGAGCGATCAGGAAGGCGTCTGGACGTGGCCGCGCCATCGAGTCTAGTAATCTAGTAAATTTTTGCATAGATAAATACAAAAAAGTTTGTACACAGGACCATACACTATTTAATCATAACATTAAAACTACTGACAGATTAAATAAATATAACTATCACAGTCCCTCGTCATCACTCACTCATCGTCATTAGTGTTTAATCCTCTATTCATGGTCGCGGGGACCTGGAGCCTATCCCAGAAGACTTAGGGCACGAGGTGGGGCACACCAACACACACACTATGGACAATTTGAGAACACCTATTAACCTAACCTACATGTCTTTGAACTGTGGGAGGAAACCAGAGTACCCGGAGGAAACTGACCAAGCACGGGGGAAAAATGCAAACTCCATGCACACAGAGACGGGAATCGAGCCTGTATCACAGTCATTACTTCATAAATCAAAAAACACTGACTGGATGTTGTAAGGATAAATGCCATGGCAAAGAAATATAAACTACTGATGACTATTTTGGATATTTTTAAAGTGTGATTTTGTGGCTGGAAAAAAAAATCATATTCTTGCAAGTTTTTTTTTTTGTACTTTAGTTTGTACTTCATACCATCGCCACAGAAAACAGTTCATTGTGTTTGAGAAATGTCACAATTACAGCACGTCTGCGTAGTTCCACTGTAGAGGTGTCAAGTAACGAAGTACAAATACTTCGTTACCTTACTTAAGTAGAAATTTTGGGTATCTATACTTTACTGGAGTAATTATTTTTCAGCCGACTTTTTACTTCTACTAATTACATTTTTAAGCAATTATCTGTACTTTTTACTCCTTACATTTTAAAAATAGCCTCGTTACTCTATTTTTATGATCAGAACGCACAACCCCCCCAGTCGCATGATAAGAACGCACCCCCCCCCCCCCCCCCCCGTTGCATGATCAAAACACGTGACCTTAATGCTTTTTTCCCCCCCTTTTTCAAGTCTTCAGTGTAGAACCTAGAACCCAAAATACCTTTTAGAAAGCTATCAGTTACACCATAGAAGGCAACACACCTTTCATCTTTTCCTCCAGATCTTCAGGATACTTGGTCTCATCTTCTGCTGGCAGCTCACTCTCTGTGTCACTGTTAAAGCTGGCATTATCTACAGGAATCTCTTTCTTGGGTTTCTTAGAGGCACAGCCGTTTATGGAGAAGGATGCAGCAGAGGTAGAAGCTTTTGGTGTAACTGATAAAGACGAACAGCCTCCCTGTTCCCCAAGCCCTGTGGAGTTGAGGGAGCTGTCGGTGAACATTTCCTCATCCTCCAGACTGGCTCCGCCACGGCGCAAGTAGTGCTTGGCAAAGGCATGTGAACAGAGCAGGTCACCTAAACATGAGGCCTGCAGGGTCTGTTTCAGGTAGTGCAGGATCTTACGGGCAACCTCGCTTGACACGGTCATCTGAATTAAAGTGGCCTCATCCAGCTCCACCATCTGACAAAAAAAAAAGAAAGATAAAAATGAAAGGTCTACTTAAAGACATTTCATAATTTAAAAAAAAAATTCAGGTAGACATTGAGGAAAAAAAAATAACTGTCTGAAGTTCATTCCCCATCATAACTTTGCACACAGGAATTAGAGAACGGTAACTACCTGCTCATCAAGATTCTGCCGAAGGATGTTGTTGATCTCCTGTTGCTGCTTTGGCTCCAGCTTCTTAACGAAGAAAAGCACTTCCCACCACTCAGCACGAGTAAGGATGTCTGCATCGTCCTGCAGGCTGTCCATCAGATACGGTAATGAGTACAAACCCCCAGGTGGCTTCAAGAAGAACATTTGACTCACTGTCACATGGGAAGAGGAAAGGTCAATTATATCAATTTTGTACATTCCAGTCAAGTCACTGTTAGTTTGCCTTCCTTAAATATTACTGGGGGAAAAGGCATCTCTCTTCAGTTATACTGTTCCTACCTGCAGTAAGTTTAAGTGTCTCAGTTAGAGAAAAAGCCTTTTCCTGGGTTTCTTTCTCAGTTTGTCCACTGCTCCCATTACCCAGGATCTCAATCATGTGCCAGTGCACCCAGTATGTTCTGGAGATTGAGTTCCAGAATACCTACAACATAATCACAAAGTCTGTCACACACCTGACAGTGTTTAAGAAAGACACAAGAAAAGACCGAACAATGTGTCTACCTGGACTGGTGGTGACCCGTCATTACTGTAGCGAAACTCTCCTTCATCACCGGCACTGACTTCTTCGTAGTCCTCCAGCATGCGAACATGCATGCCGCTCTTCAGAGTCTCCTGCACATACTCCACATAAGCCGAACGTGCAGAGAAATCCGTACGGGTCCTAAAACCATTCGTCTTCTTCTTGGGTGGAGCAGGCGCTGGTGCTGCTGATGTCGTCATAATGGGAGAAGCAGAATAACGAGGCTGGAAGATGGAACGCAGGGTGCGCCTATTTACCTCTGCCTCGGACTCCTCCTGTCCGCCAGATGTTGTAGGGGACGCGATGGGGGGCTGGCGGTTACGGTCCCAGCCCATCACTCGTACCAACTCTGAGATGAGGTTTGCCATTGCCATGGTGAACTCAAACTCCCGCTGTAGCCGCGATTGCTCCGATTGATGAGCTGCTGTGGAAGAGGAGGGGCCAGGCTCCTGCCGCTCTGTGCTCAACTCCCCGCCTGTGGTGTTGAGCTTGTCCATTAACGAGGTCACACACAGATAGCGCTTCACCAGAGAAAACAGCAGTTTGCCTGGGATCTATACAGAATCACATCCAATATTAAAAGTGCATGTTTTAAGGAAGGCAGATCATGTCATAAATGCTTGTACTTTCTTTTAGTGAAAAAAAAAAAAAAAAAAAAGGTTCTTCATAATCTATAAAAGCATTTGGTACGATCAAATGTTTACAAGTGTGTATCATTGTTAAACATTATTTTGCAGACAATACTCCTTAAAAAGTGAAATTAATTAAATGTATAAAAGGAAATTAAAAAAATTAAAAAAACAAGATCTGGTGTCCATGAGTCAAGTTGCACTATGCAAAAAAGTCTTTTTGAAGTGACTATATAAAAAAAAAGTAAAAAAAAAAAAAAAAAAAAAGGGACGAAAAAAATAGGATGTCAAATGATGCAATATATTTTAATTAGATGTTGCAATATAGTGGGAAAAAAGGAGCAAAGACACTCAGTGAGATTTTTACCTGTGGGAGGTGGATTCCCTCAAAAGAGATCCCATGCTCCTCTGAAGATGTGGTCTCGGCAAACAGCTCCAGTAGGGTGTAGCGGTTGTCAAAGTCCATGTGCTGCTCAATGCCATCCTGCTGGCTTAGGGACAACAGTACATAGGCACGACTTCCTGGAAGTGCAAAAAAAAAGGACAAAAATTGAAAACTGTGTTGTGTTTGAAACCCACTGACATTGAGTGATGATGTAGCATGTACCTAAACTGGAAATTGATGCACATGTTTGAAAGTTGCCAAAATGAATGATGTCAATACTCACTCAGACACAGACACAGTTGTGATGGGAATCAGGTTAAAACAAAAACTTTTGAAAAAGATTCATTTTGTTTCATACAAAAAATAAAATAAAAACGCAAGTGTATGGAATGCATTCTCAATACAGCGATGAACACTAACGTGTTCTCAAAATGTAATTACGTCTGAAGGTGTGGTGTGGTAGGGCCAGGGGTAGCTCAGTGGTTAAGGCATTGGACTACGGTTCGGAAGATCCCAGGTTCAAACCCCACAACCACCAAGTTGCCACTGTTGGGCCCTTGAGCAAGGCCCTTAACCCTCAACTGCTCAGATGTTCACATTAACTGCTTCAAGGTTGTCACCTGGAATAGTTTTCAGTTCACAGATGAGCCTTGACCAGAGTTAATGTGTGACATTTCTTGCCTTCTTAACATGCTTTAGACCATCAGTTGTCTTGTACAGAACCAACGGTTCCTGAATGTGTGGTTCCTACTGTGAAGCATGAAGGAGGAGGTGTGATAGTGTGGGGGTGCTTTATTGGTGACACTGTTAGTGACTTAGTCAAAACTGACAACACACTTAACCAGCATGGCTACCACAACATTTTGCAGTGACATACCATTCCATCTGGTTTGCACTTAGTTGGACCGTCATTTGTTGCCCAATAGGACAATAACCCCAAACACACCTCTAAGTTATGTTAAGAGCCATTTGTCTGAGAAGGCAGACTGGTTATAATTTGTAACCGAAGTAGTTGGGGTGAAGAGTAAAATCTTCACACAATTTATTACTATTTAATTTCATTTGATGATTACTCTGAATTATCATTTGTTATTTAATCCACCAATGTTGAACACAACCTCAAACTGTATATAAGAAAAGCACAAACCCTCCGTGTTTTTTTTTTTTCATAGGTTTTAAAAAGAGTGGTTTTAAAGCTCAGCTGTGGACTCTTAATTTATAAAGGTTGGTTGAAACATGCCTACTTGCATTAGTTGCTAAATTTATTTTTTATAATTTACAAACTGTGGCAAGGGGCATGGTCGAGAGTCAGTTGTGAATTAGGCACAGCAGTTAAATCAGCAGGTAACATGTGCACCCAGTAGCATGTTCTCAAGGTTATTTATTTGTGTGTGTGAGAGAGAGAGGGGGAGAGAGGAAGAGAGAGAGTCAAATGTGTGAATGAGTGAGTGTGAGGGAATAAAAAAATAAAAAAAAGAAGCAGCTCTGAATCATCATAAGCCTGCTTTCTGCTTGCTCATTCCCACTGAACCTCAGCAGTGGTACACATACTCTGCTAATAACAATATGATAAACATGGATACATCCAGAATGAACAAGCTGTGCTATATTTTTGTAAGTCATGAAAGCACATGCATAAGCATACAAGGAAGACTGCAATAAAACACACTAATGTAAGCAGACACATCCTACATTTGCAGTTTGCCATCTTTTAACATATGGTAGAGACAGATCTATATTACTGTTAAAAGAATTTACAAAGGCCTTAAAGAGTCTACAACCAGTTCACTGGTTTGTTTGTTCTTAAATACTCTCCACTCCGGCTCAATGTTTATACTGTTGGTGCTCCTTGTGGATAAACCTTTGCTTAATAAAGTCTGAGCAAACAGAATACTATTTAATCAGCTCCAAAGAGCAGCAGTTTTACTCCATCTCAATCATAAAACTACTGATAAAATTCAGTTGAAGTTTCCTTAGAAAAACCCTCCCTTCCTGATTACACTTAACAATGCTACTTTATGAAAGAATCTTTGTGAATGAAACCTCCAGCAAGTGCAACCCATTTCAGCAGAACTGTGTCATGATGAAAACCATTTCATTCTCTGATTAATTATCACCAAATCGAAAACAAAAACATTACTTCTAGCCACTAAAATTACTTCTATCCAAACTTAAAACTATAAAAACACAATGTACACATCATGATTCAATATGAGCTCTAGAAATCACCAACGCTAACCATAAAATAAAAAAAGCTCTGTGACATGCACCCTCGTCGCACCACTGAGCGAAGAACGCAATTGTAAAAAATCTTTTACCTCGACTTTTCTTGAAAATAATCATCAAATGTAAAAAGGCACATTATGCTGCGGAGCCCATTTTTTCCACCAGAACCTGCATGTTAAGACAACTTAGCTAAATAATTGGGCCTGAATAATTGCCAGGACCTTTCAAATATGAGTATTCTCAAAACATCTGCCACAAACATTGAAAGCTCACAATTTCACAGGTAATGGTAGCACGCAAACGTCAGGATCTGCCGCGGGAATAACTTATAAGCAAGCGAAGCTGTGGGTAACCTCTAGTTAATAATAAGAATAATAGGCCAGTCGGGATTAAAAAAATGCAGCATGTACACATCCAACACACTCAGTTGGAATGGTAAGCTCAAGTTTGCACATATCCAAATATTAATTTACATTTTTTAATTAATATTATTATTCATATTATTCTCATTAATAATCAATACTTATTTTACAAAAAGATGTGCATGTAAATACACATCTTATTGGATCAGCATCCCTGTAAACAGTTAAGTTAGAATCTCTAATCAAAATGTTTTCATTCAGATTAAAGATATATCGTCCTTGCGAAGGTAGCTACTGTTCCTTTGCTCAATCAAGGTCCATAAAGACATGCAAGAACTTGAGTGGCCTGCCCACAGGCCTGACCTCAACCCCACTGAACACCGTTAGGACAAATTGGAAAGCTGCCTGTGCCACAGGCCTCCTCCCATGATGCCAGTGCACAACCTCACTACTGAATAATCAAATAAGCTGAATAATCAAAATACCCCACAGTGTGCTATAAAATCTAGTGGTAATCCTTCCTGGAAAACATTTCTACAAAAGCAAGGAGTGGACCAATAGTGTGTAAAGTCATATGCTTTTTGAATGGACAACCATAGGCATGATTGTGCTGCTTGCTAGGCATTTAAATGGCTTCATGGGATAAAAATATAAAATGTAGGCATTACCCACTGTTCATTATCAATTGTCCATTATCTATTAATGCATATACATAGACCCAGGCAGGGCATTGATAAAGAATATGTTGAGATTTTAGATGCACATATTATTTTATGGATAATAGTTTGTAATATAATAGAGAATGTATTATTTCACATATATGATTATTTAGACTGGTGTGTGTAAACAGTACATTCACAGTGCTTATATACCTGCATCATGTGAGGCCAGAGCACGCAGCATCTTGCCAGCACTTCGGCGAGTCTGTCGCTCTTTGTTTCCCAGCAGCTCCATTAGCAGGTCTAGTGCCCCAGTCTCCTTGAAGACTCCAACCAATGAGCCAATGCTTGCATAAGCGCTCAGCACGTGAATGGTGTGAGTAAGGCTAATTGCAAAATCACTGTTTTTGGCCATCTGCTTCCGTGCTCGCTCGACGAGGTTTTTAACATCTTCCTTCATGTCGCAGAGATCTACCTCATCGTAGGTGACATCAGAGGCAAATTGACCACTGGGTCTCGCCTTCT
Source organism: Channallabes apus (assembly GCA_030522415.1). NCBI lineage: Eukaryota > Metazoa > Chordata > Actinopteri > Siluriformes > Clariidae > Channallabes > Channallabes apus. The sequence continues at coordinate 32,377,078 of CM060118.1, forward strand.
CCTCCTGCAGGGGTCGCTTTCCCAGTAGCGTAGGGCAGTTGGCGTACACATCCTCAGTAGACATCCACATCAAGATATTCTCTGTTTTACTCTCTCCAGAAGTGCAGCCACTAGAGCTTCCCACGCCAGAGTTACCGCTACTGCTGCCACCACCCTCGTTACCACCACTGCCCGAGCTGGAACCATCATCTACGGCCTGCAGGCTCCAACGGATCAGGTACTCCGTCTGGCCATCGTGGGTACGTCTCTGACGGATCAGCTCCTCTGGGTAAGCCTGCTGTTTCGGACCAAGCTGAACCAGCAGGTTCCCATTACGCCGCTCACCCACCATGACAGCTGACAATTGAATAAAAAATAAATAAATGTCATATCAGTGTGTGAAATAAATTGCTCAAAAAATACCACCATACAAAAACATGTAAAGTAAAAAAATAATAATCTTTTTTTTTAAAGCTATACTTTGACATAAATTTCAACTGTCTGCAAGTTCAGCAAATGAAACTGAAAAGGATGAATGAGAAGGTCGCATGGCGGCTTAGAGGTTAGCACTGGCGCCATGCACCTCCAAGGTCGAGGGTTTGATTCCCACCGCCCGCTTGGGTCTGTGTGCAAGGAGTTCGCATGTTCTCCCCGTACTTGGTGGAGTTTCCTCCAGGTGCTCCGGTTTCCTCCCACACAGATTAGACTAAGTGCCGTCTGTAAATTGCCCATAGTGTGTAAATAAGCGTGTGTGGGCGCGCTGTGATGGATAAGCACTCCATCCAGGGTGTACCCCGCCTCATGCCCTAGGTCTCCCTGCTACCCTGTATAAAGGATACAGCGCTATAGACAATAAATGAGTAAGAATGAATGAGAAGCAGGAACAGTGAGGTAGAACTAAATGTGTGTTAATATGTCAAAGGAAAAATAAGCATAAAGGAATTAATTTAACCACTAACAAGAGAAGCTTTCAAAATTTTAGCAAATCAACTACTTCACCTATTTGAGACATTTTAAAACAGATAGACAGATGAATCAGATTTCGATAGATGAATAAATAATTAATAAAGTTCTTGAATAAATAGAGAGTACGGTACTCTTAATGTCGAGCAACTCAACATTTGGTGTGAAGTTAACATGAATGTTTTGTGACTCATTTCATCCAGTTAAGGGTCAGGTGGCGAGTCCCTGGGCGTGAACACTTGCTGCCTGCAGTACGCTAATGAAACTGCACATTCTTTTCTCGTTAGTTCATGTGCACAAGCCAGCAGTGAGCAACCGGGGGCCTTGTGTCAAACCCAGCTCTACCCACTTCCACGTCCAAGTGTCACTCGGTGCCAAGTTTCATTCTCGCTCAAGCAGGAGGAAACATATTAAAAAAAATGTTTAACATATAATAAAAGTTCCTCATACAGCGGCAATAATGTTCACATGCGTTCAGTAGATTGTTTAAAACTATTTAACTTAATTTCTCAGACTTACTTTCGCTGCTGAGTCACATCTATCCGACTCCTGAGCCACTCCCCCTCCTCAGTGCTAACACACAACCGCCTCTCCGGGCTGTCACAACTCACAGCTCACTTTCTACTTCAAAAACAGTTATTAAAATTACATCTACCACCTTCCCTCACGGACGTAAGGGAAACACCCTTTTTAAAACAAAAAAAAAAAAGCGTTTTAATACTGAACTGAGTGGCACGGGTTTTGGATAAGACTCGATAAAGCTCGAGCGATCGCTACCTGTTAATTAGCAAGGCTAAGCTAACTCGCGGTTAGTAGCGAACTGTTACGGCGCGGCCCGAGCATTAGCTTAGCCGGAATGCTGCACAAAATAAAACATGTATTTATGTTTTACCTCCAGTGTTACACGACTTCCGCGGCTTCACTGTTTTCTCCCTCAGTCGATGGGATTTTCTTCTCCGTGATAAAGTATCGTTGCCCAGCCTGAATTCGTTTTCTTAACTTAGCTAGTTGCTTTACGAAAAGAAATCTTATTCACAATATTTCCAGCTACCCTTCTACGTGAAGACGTATGGGTCTGTCTTCCGGTCTAAGAGCGGAAGTGGAAAGTATTTTGAGGGCAGTCCTAGTGGCTGAACAGAAACACGAAGCTTACCTCCTTAAACGTGTAATAATAAACCTTCACAGTTTTAACATATTTTGTATTATCATTTTAACATCAACACATATTTGGTTAACCAATATAACCTATTTTAGATTTTGCATCAAGTCTTTAAAAGTCCTCTATCGTCATACAAAGGATGGTTCGAGTCAAACCGAAACTTTTGATTGGGCTTTTGATCTCTATTCCCATTCTACAGAACACAATTACCAACACCCTTTTTATCTCCTCTATATAATTCTACCTACACTAGTCTCACTAGTGCTTGCATAACATTAAGGGATAAAGTTTCCTCAGTATGCCATAGCCACAATTCTTTGCCTACTTCTTGTCTGAAACACTGGCCTCCAAGGAACTCCTTTAATGGCCCAAACATGTGGAACTCGCTTGCAGAGAGATCAGGACTGTACTGGAGATGTTCCTATAACATGCAAGTGGTGTTCATGAATGAATGTACAGTTACAGCAAGCATGATGTGGCTCTTTCGCAAGATATCTCTCGATTTTCAAGCATCACATTTCAAGCACTGAATGTTCTCAGGAACTACTGTGTATATATATATATATATATATATATATATATATATATATATATATATATATATATATATATATATTTTAGTAACACAAGTGAAAGTCGTGGCTTCATACTTTGGGCAGCTTTTCCTGGTATAAGTTATTAATATTATATTAATACATTCATTCATTCATTTTCTATACCGCTTAATCCTGTGTTCAGGACCTGGAGCCTATCACAGGAGACTTCGGGCACTAGGCTGGGTACACCCTGGACAGTGTGCCGATCCATTGCAGGGCACTGAATCTATAAAATGGAAAATGTCCCACCACAAGCAGATAAATGCAGCGTTCACCTCGAGATTGCAACTAACAGTAATTCTCCACCTTCATCCAGTGGACTTGAAATTCCTAATTCATTAACATGAGCAGACAACTTCTGTCTCCTTCCCTAATTGTGATATCAAATAATCGTTGCTGCGCACAGTATCAGAAGTAAACTTCTGTCTTTTACACAAGTCAGCCTGTATTTATAAGTCTATGATTTAGATCAGGACTAAATCAATCGGGACCCAGACCACATCTCAAATTAGCAAGACAATAATATAAATAATACAATGTAGGTTTCCTACCTTAAAATAAAAACGCGTTATACTCATTAATAAGTCGTTAGCTTTGTAGTCTATTTGAAGATTTGAAGAGATTAATGCTTAAACATTATATTTCCCCTCTTGTTAGCTGCTCAATGTTATAGTTTCCCTGTTGTCATGACAACGGTAACGGAAACGCAAGCTATGCAAAGAAAAGTCAGTGACTTCGTCTGACGACCTCACCGTTTCTGTGCCAAGGTTTAGGCAATTAATTGACATCAGACAGCGACTGTTTTCCCGACTAGGCTGCTGTGTAGTCTGACTGTCTTTGGGGGCGTCTACTTGTCGCGTCTTTGCGTGTTTTGTTACGGTATTTTCAGTGGAGAAGTACAAGCGCGGTCACAATAGTGAGCGACACCGTCGCGACGCTCCACACGCGACGCTTTCCGTGCGCGTCCACACAAATTTTCTTCCGAGATCACACTTCAGATGTGTGTAGGTTGAAAATTATTTAATTACGATACATCTTGCAAATTCCTACTTGCAAAGTAAGGTGAACACACAGCAATACCCTGATATGTACATAGTAGCACAATACTGGTGATGGAGTGTTCCTGGCATCTTGACATACAAAGCATCTTTTTTCACAGCATGTTTTCAACTTATGTGGTCTTGCTGTTAGCATACATACATTGCATTTTTACCTGCCTCTTGACAGGACCTCCAGAACGTAACCTTGTCTGTTTGGTTGATTTTTACATAATAAGAATGAGACATTTCTTAAACTTATATGGCATTTTGGACATTCACTTAGGTCTTAAGTATGTGTGTACGTACTTACAAAAAAAAAACTATGAGAAGGACCATCCCTTTGAATTTGTGTTTTTCTTTGTAGAAACATAGTTTTCAGATTTCCAGTTTCTGATGTTTTTGTCTATCCCATCAAAAACATACTCTGGCTCAGGGCTCAGCTCCATCCATGAGTTGCCATTTTTACTTGTCTACAACAGGCAGTAGAGAACACAGCATGTCTCAGCTAAATGCAAAACACAGTAAGCACACAAAAGGGCACCAAACACTCTTTTTACTTTCAATCTCAGAGGGAGTAAAGAAACTATGTTTGGACATGTTTGTTAGTCTTTCGGCTGCTCCCATTAATGGGTCGCCAAAGCGGACCATCCGATTCGCACAGAATTTGGCACATGTTTTCACACCAGATGTCCCTCTTGACCTGACTGTATCCGGTGGTTGGAGTTTAGGCATTGAGTGGGAATTGAATCCAGGTCTCCTGCATAGCAGGTGAGAAACCTACCACTGAGCCACCAATGTCCTAAACAGTGGATAAATCATCACCTATTTGATTCACTCTCTTTCTTTAATCTCAATCTTTCTCTATAGTGCTCATGTGTCACAGGGGGCCTGGAGCCTATCCTAAGAGACTTGGGCCACACCTACATTGCAGGGCACAAGCACGCACACGCTCACTCACTACGGGGAATTTGGAAACATCAATTAGCATAATCTGCATGCCTTTGGACTGTGGAAGTACAGTACCGAGATGAAAACCCATTAATCACAGGGAGAACATGCAAACTCCACTCAAAAAGACCTGAGGCGGAATCAGAGACTCTGGAGGTGATTTTATTTAATTGAGTTAAATTAAAATGTATTTGCACAGTGCTTTTAACAATGGACATTTTTGCAAAGGAGTTTTAAAGGAATATAACAAATCTGTATATAAATAAAAAACGTTTATCCCTAATGAGCATGTATAACATGGGGAGGAAACCTTGAGAGGAACCATAAGTATCGTAAGGGATTCCAGATAACACAACCATAAATAAACCCCTTCTATAACTCTGAGGGCGAAAGTGAAATTGAATTAGACAAAATAAATTTGAGGTAGTATAAAGTCCATTTATTTGCCATATTGAGATTTACTCACACAAGGCTGTAGCATCACATGAGAATCAAACTTGCGATCTCCACACATGATAAAGGCAAGTACGTCACCGCTGCATTACTGCTGTACTGTCACATGTATTCCTGTGCTCTCGTACCAGGCAGGCAGATATACAGTAAGAGCAGGAAGAGTCTATCAAAGGACTGAAGATCACTGCTTGTCTTTTATTTATTTATTTATTGGTTTGTCTTGTGTGTGAGAGACGGTTGCCAGTGGTGATTGGACTGGATAAAATCTTGTCGCAAAATAAAAACATTGGAGACCATTTTATCTGTCATTTGGTGCCATGCTTGTGTTATTTTAGGTGTATAATGTTACAATTTCTAAACTCTTCATAATCTGGTAAAGAAAAAAACATCTAAAATCTATTTCTGTAGAAGCCTTCTCTAGTGTCGTTTAGTCCAAGATTGAAAATGCCAGTGTGAACATTAAGCAAACCGAACCAAGAGAACTGAACTACAAGCATTAACTTACCCCTGCTCTTATTTCTACTTCATAGTCCAGGTTCTGTCTTTTTTATGGTAATTAAAGGCAATCTACCCTTGTATTATCTGCATTGCTCATTCATATCAGAGAGCGGAGCACATACAAATGAAAGTAGCAGAGAAGTGTCTTCTGCTTAAGCTAGTCTGTTAGCAGATTGACTAAATGAAGGAGATTCTGGGGGAACTCCACGAATGGAAGTTAGAGAATCAGAGTTGGGTAGATCATTTCCTGGTGGGTCTCTCCCAGGACCTTTACCCAATGTGTTGCCAGAGCAACGCAGCAGAACACTGATGACGACTGCCCAGTGCTACCCAGTTAAGAGGGTGAAGGGGTGACCTCCCCTGCTAAACTCTCCAGCAGCATCCATACCAGAGAGTGAAAGAGGCAATATTGCTCTGCCTCCTTGCTCTGACAAGAGCACATCTTCCCTCTTGCGTAGTGGTGCTCTCTGCTCCTTCCAATCATAGCAAGAAGAATTTGTTTTGTTTTCATGATGGTAATGACAATCTGCACTTCCATCCATCTGTGCTCTTCATTCCTGACAGAAGGCAACACCTACAAATCGATGCAGAGAAATGTCTTCTGCTTAAACTGATTTGCGAGAATACTGTTGAAGTTGAAGTTGTAATATCAAAGGTGGGTGAATCATCTCTTAGGAGGGTACCCATGAATTAATTTGGAGGGAATGTGTCACCGGAGTGACCACGCCAAACACTAATGGTATTGAATTAACAAATATGCTATGAACAAATTGAATTGTAAACACAGTTTAAAACTGTGTTATTGCATTTCATTTATAAATGAAAAATAATAATTCACTTTTAGTTACCATTTTATTTTATTCACGGTCATGGAGGGTCTGAATTCTATCTTGGTAACGCTGTGTGACAGATTGGATGGGTTGTCAGTTTATCACAGGGCTTTATGCACACACACACACACACACACACACACACACTTGGGGAAAATGTAATGTAGCCACTCCACCGTCTATTAGCATGTTTATGGACAGGGCATGAAACTGGAGATCCCCAAGGAAACCCAAGTGAGCAAAAGGAGAACATGCAAAGAAACGTCACACAGAAAGTAACCAGAGCTCAGGATCAAACCCAGGGTGTTGGATGTGTGCGTCAGTAACACTACCCTCTGCACCACTACGGTCTGACCTTACTTAAAATTGTAGAATCATTATTTCTTTTCATTTTATTTTTGAATGTGTTTGGATATCTGTTTTGCAAATGGAAAGATAAAGAAGACAAGGTGTTACGTTTACTGTGTGGGAGATATTCTCTTTTAAGTCCAAGTTCTTTCTACCCAGAAAAGATCACTAGGTGGCAGTGTTACATCAGTTTAGGTTTCTGGGAAATCTGACAGCCAAATTGATCAAATTAACCACTGCGTTTAAACCATCATTTTTTTCCTCAAACATCAAAGTTTATTTTTGACGAGTTATACTTTGTGTTACACAGGTTAAAATTATACGCACACGTGACACAGGCTTAATTAGGTTTAAATTGGCTGCAGTTTTTGACATGTGACATACTTGGGATTGGTCTTTAGGACCAAGAGGAACACGAGTGCACTCTCTCTCTCTCTCTCTCTCTCTCACTCTCACAGACACACTGTATATGTGTGTGTGAGTATACTGTACATATGTATATATACTCAAAGACACACACACACACACACATACACAGAGTCAGCCAAAAAAATTTATACATTCTTCACTAAAAGAAAAACTGGTATAAATATTGTGAGAGTATATTTATTGCTTAACGTTATATATTGATGTATAGTAGTATTTAGGACAATAATATGATAACATTATTAATATTGTATTAATATAACATACATCATACATGCTTTTTTCCTTTACTGAATTGTAAAGTAAAGGAATTTTTTACTTTATAAATAATAAATATATTTAAATAACTAAATATAATTTTTATTATTTTTTATCATATAAAAATTATATATAAAAATATATAATTATATAATATTTATTATATTATATAATCAATATTTATATAATATATAAATTATATAAATAAAATATAATTTATATATAAATTAATATATATATATATATATATATATATATATATAATTTTATATAATATATAAAAATATATTATATAAAATTATAAACATTTATAATTTTATAATATTTATTATAAATAATAAATAAATATATATATTTATAATGATAAATAAATAATATTTATTCATATGAATACTGAATTGTATATGCATTTTTGGCTGACTATGAATGTGTGTGTGTGTGTTTAAATATATACACATATGTATATTCACACTTGCATACAGTGTGTGAATGTTTGTGCGTGTGTGTTTGTCAATGTTTGTCCAAGGTGTAGGGTCTGCGTGCTATATACGTTCAGGACACACACACACACACACACACACACACACACACACACACACATATATATATATATATATATATATATATATATATATATATATATATATATATATATATATATATATATATGCGCGTGTATAGTACACACATGCAGGAGCCGCGCGCTCGCGCGCGCACACGCACGCGCGCACACAGTCCCTACACCTTGTATGAAACGTGCTTGAAATGCAGGAGAGTGTGTGTAATACGTTGAAGAAGAAGAAGAAGAAGAAAAAAAAGCAGAGTGTCAGCACGCAGCATCGTCTCCACACCGCTCCCACACGGAAGGCGCGTGCACTCCATCTGCCTGGTTTTCTTTTCGTTCCATCTCACAAATATTGCACTTTGGATTGAGGTTTTTGGTTTTAACCTTCTGTACAATTGTACACACACACACACACACACAAACACACACCAGGAGGGACATAACGACACAGAAATCAGCGAGTGTTTTGAATGCCGAATGGCACGCGCTCGGCTCGGAAGGTAAGCGCTTGCTTCACGAGGCTGATCACGAACTTGAATGATTGCACCAGGATGCCGCCGATGCATTACAGCCTCCTGAAGCCAGGTCGATTTTATTTACGTGTTCCGGAAGGTTAGAGACGGTATGAATTTTGGAATTTATAGCTTTGGCAATTTTATGCATAACTGAAGACGGTCAGATACCTGTTACAAATGTTATTTTAGATCTTTTTTTTTTTTTTTTTTTGTCTTTGGTGCTGGAAGGTTATAGTGCAGTCCCATGGACAGCTCTCACTGCATTCCCGAAACCCCTAACAGTCTGAACGCAAACACTTGACAAAAACACTAGACATCGCCTAAATGCACTGCCTCCTGGTTGCATGCCTTCTTTTTGTAATGAATCATTTGGTGCAACTACGTATGACAGGCTATAAGTGATATACAGTTGTGATTAAAAGACTTAAAAACTTTATATTCAAAAGTATTGTTGTTACCCTTTGTAATTTTATTCACCTTTTCTAGTCTCAGCTCATTATTATAGTTATTCGTTGATTGTAATATGATTATATTTATGCTTATATAAAAAATAAATTAAAAAAATCTGTGATCTTTTGCTTTCCATCAAGGTTTTACAGTATTTAGGATGCTTTTCTGTTGAACAACATAAAACCTATAACCTTTTACAATTTCCCCCATGGAGGGATGAATAAAATAAAAGACTGTTATTTTTTTTATTCTAAGCATGTATAGTGTTACTAAACAGAAGAAGGATTTACATAAGCAAGCACAGTGACTCTAGACTCAGCAGTGGGTATTTGAAATTTAAAAGGTTAAGTAGGCACTATGGTGTCAGATAATACCGTGTAATGAATTATATTAATCGTTGTCAACATCAGTAGGTCAAGCATCAACGTTTGTATTACTAGTGATGATGTTACAGAGATATCAGATCATATTAAAACACTACAAAATGTCTTTTGAGGTCAGAGAATAAACTGAAAGAGAGGTAAAGCTAATATTTGATGAGAGTGGTATTTGAATTCGCAGGCAACAACCATATCAACAGAGGAATAGGTTTTTGTATTAACATGAGAAACTCTGGATACAATCAAAGCTGATGAAGAGCAGACCACGACATCTGACATAACCCAGTGATTAGATAAAGTAGTGCAGGTTTAATATTTACTTAATTAACTTATAATTAATTTACTTAAATAAAATTATACTTAATTAAGCTAAATTAGATGTTCATGTTTTTCACAAACTCTCTTTCACAAGGTTGTGGGCATTTATTAATTTATAAATATTTAAATTTTGCTATAAAATGTTAGTTACAAATTAGATTTGGTCACTTGAGTATAGTTACTTTTTTAAACATGTGTATGAATCTGTACTTTATACCAAAGAAATCAAATATTGGGGTCCACGTACTGAATAAGTTCAGAACGTATTACAATGGAACCTCGGATTGCGAGTAACGCAGTTTGTGAGTGTTCTGCAAGACGAGTAAAGATTTGAAATAAATTTTGACTTGAAAACGAACAAGTCTTGGTTTACGAGTATCGCCAAGCCAAGCGTCACATGATCACAACTGAGCCAATGGTTTTTCTCTCTCCTGCGTTGCGGAATTGTGGGTAATCGCCCTGCTCGGTCTTAGTGCGCGTCTCTCACTGGTATAATCAACATCAGTGCGCACATGTACTATTTACTATAACACTGTCAGCACGTGTGTGCGCATGAAACATTGGAAAGATCATTTGATTTTTTATTTATATGCGTCTGTGTGAATTTGTCAGCATTTATTTGGACATTTTTTCAAAGGTAAAATGCAGTTTAATTTGTATTTTTTACTTTATATTTTGATTCCATTATTTCTTATGGGGAAATTCATTTTGATTTACGAGTGTTTTGATATACAAGCCCGCATCCCGAACGAATTATGTTTGTAATCCAATGTTCCATTGTGTTACCATTTGGCAATATGAACACCAAAGTGGGATTCAGAAGTTTCATTGACCCATCCTTATGATCTGCCATTAAACACACTGGTATGCTTCAACTGGGAGATAATATGAGGATTCCATCTATTTTTAAATAGCTCTAAGGAATTGGTTAGGAATTTGAGATGACATGTTTACAATGGACTAGAAGGAAAATTGCGTACTGTATATGGGGTGCAGTACAACTGGAGAACTCTCTGTTAACATGGATAGATGTTGTTCTTGTTGGACTTAGTAGAAAAGTGTCTCTACATTCCCTGGAACAAGGCCACACTGATGATTAGATAGAATCTAGATAGATAGATTATTATGTGGCAGAAAGAGAAGAATCAATGACGCAAGATGTATAAGAGAATTTGTATGACTGAAGGGTTGAACCACTGGTTTTAGAAGCACTTCAATTCAGATAAATACTGTAGGTATAAGTGCCATCATACACTATTATTTACAAAATAGATTATACTGTATAGTAAACCACACATCAGAATCCATTTTTGAATTTTAGTGTCTTTGTAATGAGTAATATAAATAAAATATAGAAATAACAAAAAAAAAAACCCTCCATTATAACTAAGACAATAAATTATTTATGTATAAAAAAATCTTTCAATCATGGGAACTTTTAATGTATTCCTTTTGTATCTTATAAAGAAGGCCCCAGGTTGATGCATGGTCAACATTTTCATACTGCTATATAATTTCACATCAGTGCAAATGTTAATAAATCTGTTATAATGACACCCAAATTCACAGAAATTATTTTATTTCTATATTTTATTTATATTACTCATATAAAAACACTCAAATGCAAAAATGGATGTAAAAAGTGGATGTATAGAGCAATCATATTTACTGTATAGAATATCCATATGCACATTCTTAAGCCCTAAAATATTGATTTGTATGTCACATTTTAACACTCAAACATGTTTTATAATTTAAGAGGATATTTGACTTTTCTTCCTTTTTTACAAATGAGGCTCTAAGGCTGGTGGTAGCCTTGTGATTAAGTGTAAAGCTTGAAAAAACTTCTGACTTTGTCATTTGGTGGCTATGCATGTAATATTTCTTAGCAATTTAATGTATTGTGAATTTTAAATGAAAAGCCATAATTCTAAAACATTATTGACCCTGTTTGTTGTGGTTCTATATACTGTAGGAAAGAACAGGCCAATGCTTCCACCTCATGTTTTCTCTTAGGGGTCACTCATGAGGCAAACTAGTCCCCGGAGAAGGACCATCTTCAGGATCAGCGCTCACTAGGCAAGAATGGAAACAGACCTCAGAACTACCCCCAGAGCAGAAGAGGAAAAAGATCCTCCTGCTCAGAGGAAGTTATCAACAGCAAGTGTTGGTGGTGACCTGGGGCCTGATTGCTGCAAATGCAACGGTCTGATCAACACCCGAAGTGTTATGGTGGAAACCAAGGAAGGAAGGGTGTCAGTGTACTTGGCCCAACAGTGTCAGGGCCACATGGTGGTCAATTATTCCCCTGAGGATACGGGTCAGGACAGAAACGGGACAACAATAAGTGGGCACCATCCACAACTGCTCAATCCCAGTGCCTTGCCACAGGCTCTGGACCCTTTTTATAAGCCCAACCTCATCCTCTACCCAGAAGGAGTTCTGAGAGTTTTGGGGGAAGGAAGCGAGTGCTGTGAGACCACGTTTATCGAGAACATTGCTCCCGCTAACTCCGCTGCTACAGTTACTAAAGATGGGCTCATGCTCACTGACAACAAATTTTTGGATTTATCTATGGAGGATACCAAGATTCATACACTGTCCTACAATGTGGAGGATGACGAGGAGTTCCAAGAATTGGAGGTAGGATTTGGAAAACCAATACAGATAACAAACATTAGTATACACATATAGACACAATTATAATCATTAAAAAAAATGGAGCGATAGCTTACAGTTTCTTGGTGAAGGCAGAATTTAAAACATATATTGGCAATACCTGGACGTTAATGAGAGTTAATTGATAAGACCAGCAGTGTTTCAGCATTTTATTCTGCAATGTATTCATTGTAATTTGTCACCATTTCATTCTCGCCCCCTGTCTTTATTTATCGGGAGCAGGTTTATTGAACTCTGTCGACATGCCCGTGTGTGTGTGTGTGTGTGTGTGTGTGTGTAAGAGAGGGGAGGGATGTGAGTGTAGAGGCAGTCTGCACAGCCAGTTCCCTGCTGTTTCCAACCTGTCTAGGCCACCTGTTCTGAAACTGCTGCACATTCTGCAGATCTCTGTGTGATAACAGTAAAGCTTTGGAGTTGAAGGAGACATGCAGATGTGCTGTGGTGTTCCCATGCTGTGATCTATTCAGTCATCAAATAACCTCTAAAGAACCTTGAGCTGATGTTCAAAAGAGCATCACTTGCATAATCTGTTGGTATTCACACTGACATTTAATTCTCACATGCAGTGTTTTGTCCGTTGCCTTTAAAGGTTCGGCAGATGCAAAACTACTATTAACAAAAGACAGCGCTTTATTTTTGACTTCAGAATGATGCTATACATTATACGTAATGTACCATAGCTTATGTCTTAAACGGAAGTGAAAATGTATAAACAAAGCAGAATAAATGTAAATTTTTATGCTATATTTAACTTAGGATAGTTTATTCATTCTTATAAAATGTGCCAGTAAAGTGGATGCAGGGGAAATTCCAGGAGTATTTTCAGGTGATCAGTAACAGGCATAAACTCTGCAAAAAAAAACAATCCTCTGCAATTAGGTAAATCAAGATCATACATGATCATCGGGCAATATCAGGACTGGTAAAGAACCGGAACAAATTACAGAGTGTATACATTGCAGTGAGTGCACGTGTTCAAAGCCTTTATAATGTGTGTAACACAGGTCATGTGTGTGTGAGTTTGATCTTGTGCACTCTTGGAGACCGCTGCATCCATGTTTGTAGGTTGAGACATGGGGTCTACATTCACCTCCACTGTAGACCTGACAAAAATTTGAAAACACAATATCACTGAATTATTTTGTAGTGCCTGATGTAAAATTTGCATTCAAAAGCATATATCAGAAGGCATATATATTTTTTACTGCAAGCTTTTCAATGGAAATTAGTTAACATTGGTTTAATGTACTTCATTTGTATAATTTATTGTTATCAGTTTAAAAAGCATCATTCTGTTGTCTTTACAGTATAATGGCTTAATTTCCAAAAATGTGTTAATTGACCTGGTGTACAAACCGGATTCCAAAAAAAGTTGGGACACTAAACAAATTGTGAATAAAAACTGAATGCAATGATGTGGAGATGGCAAATGTCAATATTTTATTCAGAATAGAACATAGATGACAGATCAAAAGTTTAATCCGAGAAAATGTATCATTTTAAGGGAAAAATATGGTGAATCAAAATGTCATGGTGTCAACAAATCCCAAAAAAGTTGGGACAAGTAGCAATAAGAGGCTGTAGTAGATGGGTAGAGGATCACCAATTCCCACAATGTTGTGCAGAAAGATAGTGGAGCAATATCAGAAAGGTGTTACCCAGCGAAAAATTGCAAAGACTTTGCAGTTATCATCATCAACTGTGCATAATATCATCCGAAGATTCAGAGAATCTGGAACAATCTCTGTGCGTAAGGGTCAAGGGCGTAAAACCATACTGGATGGCCGTGATCTCCGGGCCCTTAAACGACACTGCACCACAAACAGGAATGCTACTGTAAAGGAAATCACAGAATGGGCTCAGGAATACTTCCAGAAACCATCGTCAGTGAACACAATCCACCGTGCCATCCGCCGTTGCCAGCTGAAACTCTACAGTGCAAAGAAGAAGCCATTTCTAAGCAAGATCCACAAGCACAGGCGTTTTCATTGGGCCAGGGATCATTTAAAATGGAGTGTGGCAAAATGGAAGACTGTTCTGTGGTCAGACGAGTCACGATTCGAAGTTCTTGTTGGAAATGTGGGACGCCATGTCATCCGGACCAAAGAGGACAAGGACAACCCAAGTTGTTATCAACGCTCAGTTCAGAAGCCTGCATCTCTGATGGTATGGGGTTGCATGAGTGCGTGTGGCATGGGCAGCCTGCATGTCTGGAAAGGCACCATCAATGCAGAAAAATATATTCAGGTTCTAGAACAACATATGCTCCCATCCAGACGTCATCTCTTTCAGGGAAGACCCTGCATTTTTCAACAAGATAATGCCAGACCACATTCTGCATCAATCACAACATCATGGCTGCGTAGGAGAAGGATCCGGGTACTGAAATGGCCAGTCTGCAGTCCAGATCTTTCCTCTATAGAGAACATTTGGCCGCATCATAAAGAGGAAGGTGCGACAAAGAAGGCCCAAGACGATTGAACAGTTAGAGGCCTGTATTAGACAAGAATGGGAGAGCATTCCTATTTCTAAACTTGAGAAACTGGTCTCCTCGGTCCCCAGACGTCTGTTGAGTGTTGTAAGAAGAAGGGGAGACGCCACACAGTGGTGAAAATGGCCTCGTCCCAACTTTTTTGGTTGGTTTTCTTGATTCACCATATTTTTCCCTTAAAATGATGCGTTTTCTCAGTTTAAACTTTGTTCCGTGATTTATGTTCTATTCTGAATAAAATATTGACATTTGCCATCTCCACATCATTGCATTCAGTTTTTATTCACAATTTGTTTAGTGTCCCAACTTTTTTGGAATCCGGTTTGTACATTTAGTGCTGTTATCCTGTTATTAGGAACCTACCTACCAGTGCAGTAATAAAGGGTTAATATGTTTTCCTTCCTACTGCTGTCCACCAATGCAGAATATATTTCCAAAACTTAAACCTTAATTAGATTATTGATGAAGAAATTGAGAGCCTGTTGGGTATTTTTTTATTAACAATTCATAGCAATCCATTACATAGGTCACACAAATTATGTCCATATAATTTTAGAGCACTGTACTGTATGTACAGACCAATAAATTAGGTTCAAATAAATTAAATGCAATGCCTATGAAAATTGGTTTTACGTTATTGCATATGTATACATTCCAATATTGAACCTTTTATGTCTCATGAATGCATATGAATACATAACTCACCCTCGTCTCATTTTGAATTAATGAGTCTCAAAATGACCAAGATGAAAATCTCATTATACTGTCCAGTAGAAATACTGCATTATTTTCATCACTATTTGAGAGTCTTGAATGATTTACAGTATGTAATTGACGACTCATCAATTTAGTGGACCAAGTGCTCCTGATTGCTACTCTGAACAGATTGCATGTACTGTAGGGGCGGGGGGAGGGGGGGGTCGATATAGAATTGGATCGGGTAGAGCTTACTCTCAGGTCTGCAACTTCCTTATGTTCTTTCAAATATTATAAGAATTTGGTATATGTTATGATTTTTTTATTAGAAAAATGTAACTTTTAAGTTAATTTTGGCATCCGGTACCATTCATGGCATGTAGCAGTACTTCTAGAGTTAGTGCAAAATTAGTCCTCTGAATAAGTCTTATCCCACTATTGTCTGAGAATGTAGCAATAATCGCATGAGGGAGAGTGCTGTTGTGCTCAACATCAGCATGGCTGTGATGCGTTCATAGGCACAAGGCTGCAGGCTCGTATACTGTATATAAAATCTCTTTATTTAGGGTTTGGACTGAGTATTGATCTGACATTTAGCGACCAACACCAAGTAGTTAAATTCCTACCAATACTATACAGTCAAAAGGTGAGGGGAATAAACCATAAACTTCTAAATCTCCCAAGTGTTTCTTTATATTTCCACTTAATCTTAACAGATGATTTCCAGGGTTTTATCGTAAACAGCATAAAATGGAAAGCTAGTGGGCTGTACAATCCCTTATTCCACACACCAAGTAGTGTCCTTAATCAGGGGGTAGAGAGGGAGTTAATAGTTAAATGTCCCAGATATAGATAAATGTCCCAGTGCTGTTATGCTCTTTATCAGCACCCATGGAATGCTTTTCGTACAATCAGATGTTTGAGCTAACTGTTGCATAATCTAATTTAAGTGTTAAATAATAATAATAATAAAAAAAAAAAACAGGCTGTCCAATGGCAAATAAAATCTCCTTTAAGTATACCTTTTTTGCATTAGATTTTATATTCATTTAAATAAATTAATGTAAATGTACATGTAAATATTATATGGATAAAGTAAAAAAAAAATGGCATCAAAAGAAATTGTGAGTGAAAAAAAAAAAACTTGTGTTAATTAACTAATTGTCACCTATCACATGGTTTGTCACAGCGTTATGTAAGCTCCAAAGCTGGAGGTGAACCGGTGTAGATTGTAAATGGTGGCAGGAAAGCGCCAAGAAGGTTCTGAACTACTTCCATCAACCATGGGCCATTTAACATTTCACTTTTGTCTCATAAAATATGTCTCGTATACTGCATATAAAATATCATTATTTAGGGTCTGGACTGAGCATTGATACTATTTTTGCAGATGCAACTGTGTTTTTAAAAAAAATATATCTAACGTAAGTGTAAGGTCTTATACACATCTGTTCTGATAAAAACGAAATAGAAATTCATCTGTTACTGCTTGCATTTGATTTCTTACTCACTGATACAGTTTGCTGTGTTTATGTGGAGGCTGGTGTAAAATCCCCCACACTGTTACTTGTCTTCATTGTCTCTTCCTCTGCAACATGTTTCCATAACATTCCAAAGATTACGTTGCCATGGCACGTACAGATTGGCTTTGAATTAAACAGCGTTGTATAATTGAGAGAGGAGAGAGCAAGGGAGAGGGGAGAGAGAGACAGCGAGAGAATCATTGTCCGCTATGTCCCTATCTGTGAACATATGCAAAAGGCCAACTTACAAAAGGTACAAATTAGTGGCAAGGAAAGCATGTGGTGCATGCTGTTTCAGCCTAGACATATACTGTAAATACTAAGGTGAAAGCAATGTCAGCCATCTGGAGTTCACAGATAAATAACACATACAGTACAAACTCTCTCATGAGAATAGTTTGAGGCCTATAACTGTCCACAGACCTACTGTATACAGGTATCCAAGTCTTATAAAATAATATTTAGCATGTATTGGATCAGTGCTTGGCTCCATAATCTTCTAGTACACAACCTCTCTAGATTCAATCATTCACCCCCACAGGATACTCTTTTATAGCCATGTAAATCACATTGTGTTCTACTTGTCTTTCTTGTGGGCAATGCAATGATCTCAACAAGAATTTCATCTTGTCTCATCAACACAGCAGCCTTTGGAAAACAATGCCCTTTAACTCATCCTCTCTAAAAGAGCGCTTCTTGTTGTCTTGGCTGGCCTTCAATCATACGTTCTAATGCAGCTGATGGTTCCCAGATCAAAATGCAGTTGACTGACTTGTCTTTCGGGTCTTAACTCACACTGGATATTGCAGAATCTCTTGTAGTCTTTAACAGCGGTATTATGGACAATTATGCCGTCGAGAGCAACGGAGAGTGTTCAAAGGAGGTGAAGAGACGAGTACAGGCAGGTTGCAATGGGTGGAGAAAAGTGTCAGGTGTGTTGTGCGGTAAAAGAGTATCAGCGAGAATGAAAGGAAAGGTGTACAGGACAGTGGTGAGACCAGCAATGCTCTACGGCTTAGAGACAGTGGCACTGAAGAAAAGACAGGAGGCAGAGTTGGAGGTAGCAGAGCTGAAGATGTTGAGGTTCTCCTTGGGAGTGACAAGGATGGATAGGATCAAGAATGAGTTCATCAGAGGGACAACCCATGTGAGATGTTTTGGAGATAAAGTCAGAGAGACCAGATTGAGGTGGTTTGGACATGTTCAGAGGAGAGATTGTGAATATATTGGTAGAAGGATGTTGAGGTTGGAACTGCCAGGCAGGAGGTCTAGAGGAAGACCAAAGAGGAGATTTATGGATGCAGTGAGAGAGGACATGAAGTTAGTTGGTGTGAGAGAAGAGGATGCAGAGGATAGGGTTAGATGGAGGCAGATGATTCGCTGTGGCGACCCCTGAAAGGGAACAGCCGAAAGACAAAGAAGAAGAAGATTATGGCCAATTATGAACATTATGCTTGAATCACGATTGCCTTATGTGAAAGTTGCTTAGGAAAAGTGTAAATGATTAGAGGGATGTAACATTTGAATCAATCATAAATGTCTTCTACTCTGCAATTAAGGCTTGATTAAATATTTGATCAATGACAACCACCAATCAATATTATATGGCCCTCAAAAGTAGATTTGCTTCTATTAAAATGTTTTGCTTTAATGAGTCATAAATGCTCTGAGGTTATTTGAACAATTATTCTATTGTTTGGGAGAAGCAATATAGCAAATTTAAATATGATGTGCTTTAAGGAGTAATACTGTAAAAGTCCTTCTGTATCACAGTTACAGTATAATAATGAATACCCTCCCTTTAAAATAATCATATTTTGTTGCTTCATTGCAGCCTGAAATAGAAGAAAGACACAGTTTTTTGTTGGTTCTATCCAGCTGTATTTACTCAGTGAAAAAATTTGTTAAAACAGAATCAACGATTTGTAAGCTGGACCAATTTATTCCCTGGTAGTGCAACTGAAGCAAACAATCAATCAACTATAGGTGGCAAGGCACTGTCATAAGATCTCCGGGATAGTTCAAATCATGATGAATACAAAAAGATTCACTGAGTAAAAGAAATGTGAAGTCTATTATTAAAAGTGGAAGGTATTTGGTACAACACAGACCCTCCCTGGATCAGGATGTCATTTCAAACTGGATGAAAGATCCAAGTGGAAACTGGTCAGAGAAGCTATCAAGAGGCCTACAACAACTCTGAAGCAGTTTAGGACAAATTATACTCATTGTGTACATATGACTACTCACTCACTTATTGTCTATACAGTTTTATCCTGTATTCAGGGTCGCAGGGCGCCTGGAGCCTATCCTAGGAGACTTAGGGCATGAGGCGGGGTACACCCTGGACAGGGTGCCAATCCATCGCAGGGCACACACATACACACACTCATTAACACACTACAGACAATTTGGACAAGCCAATTAGCGTAATCTGCAGGTCTTTGGACTGTGGGGTAAAACCGGAATACCCAGAGGAAACCCACCAAATGCAAACTCCATGCACACAGAGATGGAAATCAAACCTGGCTGGAAATCGAGCCCAGACCCTGGAGGGGCAAGACGATACTGCCAACCACTACACCACTGTGCTGCCCTGCATATGATTACAATATCATAAATTCTTCACAAATGTGGCTTGTATGGGAGAGTTGCAACAAAAAAAGCCACTGCTGAAGAAAGGCCACATGCAATCATGAATGAGCTTTCCAAAACATAGTTGATCAGATGAGACTAAAATTGACCACAACACTTATATGTCCACCACAATGATATGTCTGGCTAAAAATCCAATACAGTTTACCATACAAATAACACCATTCCTACAGTAAAGCATGGAGGTGGTAATATCCTGTTACTGTATGTATGGGTGTTTCTCTCTAGCAGGGACTGGAACACTTGTCAGGATAGAGGAAAAATAGATGGGGCAAAATACCATCAAATTCTTAAGGAAAATCTGCTGCCCCCTGCCAGTTGTAAATGGAAAGAAGGTTTACCTTCCAAATTGACAATGAGCTAAAGCACACAGAAACACTGACCACACAGTAGTTTAGGAAGCCAGGTGAAATGCATGGGCTTTTTCCCCCCCCAGATATGTTGGTGTTATATTTTTTAACTTGTAAGTTAAAAGTCGGACTCTGTCTTCATTTCAGGTGCAAACCAACAAAATTTGATTAATTAAAAGGGGATTTTTTTCTTTAATGACTGTATTATAAGATAATAGGAGGTTTTCTTTAATGTGCCTTGTGTATCTGGTAAATAGGGACAGTGGCTTCACCTTAGTGTCAACGCATCAAACAGAAGATAAGAAAGACATCAAATATCTTTTGATCTTTTGGAAAAGTAACAAAAGTGTATGGAATTGAAATAAAGTAGAATAACTTGCTCTTGACAATATGGCTAATCTGTTTAGCATTCTTTATGTCTCTCCTGCAGAGTGAGTACTCAAGTGACTCCGAGAGTGAGGACAACTTCCTTATGATGCCCCCACGAGATTACCTGGGCCTCAGTGTTTTTTCAATGTTGTGCTGCTTCTGGCCCCTGGGCATTGCTGCCTTCTACCTGTCTCATGAGGTAAACATCTCAACATCTACTCCTCACAGCACAGAGATAGTGATGGAAAGAATTTATTGAGTGGTTCGACTCCCCTCTCATCAGTATGAGACCTTAGGTAAAAACCAATGTAGCGCTGGATGGAACAAAATATTGTGATGTTGCGTAAGTTTGTTCAAACAATGTCCCAGCGAATGCATGCTGTAATCAAAGCATCAAAGCATTAAAGCATCAACGATATATTAGAATGTGCAACCTTTTGTGGCTAGGCTACATTGTTTGAATTCGAGACAGGTCATTATGATTACATTGGGTAAATTGCAAGGTACAGTAGTAGCACCTCTTTCTCTCATCACATCACAATTCAATGCCTAAAGCGCTCTAATTCTCCATATGAAAAAAAATTGTTTACACAGCCTGGCACTAGCAACTAAGCCTGTGGCAAAATCAATTCCCTTAAACCCCCTATGAATCCTTTGAGCTTATCTTTCATGCTGGAATGGAAAGAGAACAGGTCCTCTGAATTATTTTGAAAGCCTGTATAGCTCCACAGCAGTATAGTATGTGAATAGTTTATTTATTTACCAGACATTAGCAATATAAAGAGCAATAGGAGTATGATTTGACACCCTGTTTTACGTCTAGTGGACATGAACACACCTAAAATCCCACATTTTAAGTTCGAGAATCACTGTACTGCTCACATTGCACAATATTTATTGCTTGCAGGCTGTTGTTGTCACAGTGTAGCAGTGTGCTCACCAAACTCAAGTGCAGAGGAGGCTCCCACACACACTGCATGATCTTTCACATGCAGAGATCCCAGAAAAATGGTGCCAGAAAATAGAATTGTCACAGATAAACAAAAAATAAGCATGACAGATTTTTGCACTGAACGCCAAATATTGTCTTCTCTACTCCATGGTTACATACTGTAGGACAGGATGCATCATTGGTGGTGTTCTAGTTTATTACTGATCATTTATATAATTCTAGATAAATATTAGGGTATATATGCTTGTTTATAAACTAGACAACTTGCATTGTTCATACTTGTCAGTTAACATACCTGGGTTCTGATTAGTTTCTGGTAGCCTGGGAAAACCTGTCCTATGACACTTAAGATAAACACGGGTTTTGACCTAAATTGAGTTTTTCTGCCAACTAAATATACTGACAAGAAATCACATTTCCCCAAAATGACATGGAAGTCTAATATATTTATTCAGATTACTTTCTAACCTTTCCTTAGCTGTCTGCCTTACAAAGACAACAGGAAATGCAGAAGTGTGCATTGCTCACATATTGATTGTCATGTCTTATGCATATTATTAATAGCTACATGGAGCACCAACATGAATATTAGCTTAATAACTTTAGATTTTATAACCATATACTGACTGTTGCTCAGTCATGTTCGAACTGGTGTGGAGTTAATGCTTAAGCATACCAAGACATTTTGGACAATTTAATGCAATTTAATGCTCCCAACTTTGTGGGAACAGTTTGGGTGTCAAAGATGGACTAACCTGAGGTGACCAGAAGACGTACATTAACCGACATGGGCCGAACTCAATGACTGAGCGGTAAGCCATCGTTTGTTTACCTCTTTTATACTTCCTGGTTTTGCGCCCGTCTTACTTCCGGGTCCTAGTGCCAGGCGCAGATTGAGTGTGCATGACATTGGGGACGGCCCCTTCCTGTTCCAACATGACTGTGCACCAGTGCACAAAGCAAGGTCCTTAAAGACATGGATGAGTGAGTTTGGTATGGAAGAACTTGACTGGCCTGCAGGGTTTTGACCTCAACCTGAAGCCAGGCCTTCTTGTTCGACCTTACAAATGTTCTTCTGAGAGAATGGTAAAGAGATCACATAAACCCACTCATAAATCTTGTGCCTTTCCAGAAGAGTTTAAGCTGTTGTTCAGTTCAATTAAATTTTACTTGTATAGCGCTTTTAACAATTGACATTGTCGCAAAAACAACTTTACACAATCAAAAGAAAAAAATATCTGATTATAAAAGAATAAATGTTATACAGTGGAACCTCGGATTATGAGTAACGTGGCTTACGAGTGTTCCGCAAGTCGAGAAAAGATTTTTAAATAAATTTTGACTTGAAAAACGAGCATTGTCTTGGTTTACGAGCACCGAGTATCATGTATCACGCATGCGCTTCACGTCATCACAACAAGAGCCAACGATTTTTCTCTCTCTTGCGCTGCGGAATTGTAGGTAATCGTCTGGGTCTTAGTGCTCGTCTCTTACTGGTATAATCAACATCCATGCACGCGTATACTGTTTACTATAACACTGTGACCACGTGTGTGTGTAAAACATATTTTATTTTGTGTTCGGAAGCGCGTGTACTGTACAGCGCGTGTACTGTTTCTTATAACACATGTGTGCGCGCGCGGGTAAAGCAAAATAAATTCTCAATACAGAGGTTAAAAATCTATTTTCTTCCTCAGCTCATAGCGGTGTGTGTGTGTGTGTGTGTGTGTGTGTGTGTGTGCGAAAGCATAATTTGACACTGTGCTGTGTGTGTGTGAAAGCCCCCTTCAGAAACACACACACACTCTCCACAGAAACTCAGCTCTGTCACGGTTCTTTTCAGAGGTACGGTGCTGGTTCATTTGTTTGTTTGTTTTACTTCACAGCAGTGATTCTGTTAGTTTACGGAAGTGTAGTCCAGTCCGGGAGATGCATTGTAGCTAATGCAGTCCGGTGTGTGTGTGAACGCGAATGCGAGATGTAAGCTAGGATATAGAGCCTGAGTTTTGTTCTTCAGTAGTTTTTTTATTTGGATTTAAGTGCATCATCCACCTGAAAGTTTGTACTATAACCTGACAATGCAGCAAATAAAAGAACGGGCATCGACCAGTTTGTCCATCTCATCATTACACGAGCATGAATTAACGGGCTGTTACGCTGTCGTAAGCAACATTAAAATAAAGCGGAGAAGCTTTAATAATTTAGGAAAGAACAACAGTCTTTCTGTTAATGTGTGTGTGTGTGTGTGTGTGTGTGTGTTTAAACGAGAGGAGAAAGTTTTACTGTGTAAAATGAGAAGGGGAGACAGGAGGGGCTGAAAGCAAGAGTCTCCACTTACTGTAGCCCCATGGTTCTCAAAGTGTGGGGAATACAGACATGACAGGTGGGGTGCAATGAACGGGAGGAAATTAGTGGAAAATAATAGGAAAGTACCTATTCTAATTCATGCTTTTCTTTATTGACAATGAAGAGATCGTACACTCAAAACTAAACAATCACACACAAAGAAATGGATCATTAATACAAGCAAATTAAAATCAGTTGGGGGCCGGGAGAAAAAGTGGGACCATAGTGAAACAATAACGGTTTAACGTTGGCATGTTAATTGCAGAGGAACGATATAAGGACACTTTAGGTATTAAATATGTAATTATTATTCATTCCAATGTGTATGTTGATGTTTCTGTATTTTTGTTAAAAATTCATATTTTATCAGGCAGTACTAGTCTGGCAGTTTTAGTTTCCAGTGTGGCAACAAAGTTGCTTTTTGATCCTTCAGGCTCTGAACAAAAGGGAAGATCAATATCGTTCTATGCTTTTTGTTGGTGTGCGGCATTTTGCGATGATCCCTAAGTCATTGTTGCGCTGTAGAGAATAATGATGTTTATGCAAACATGTATAATTTACAGTAGGTGCTTAATCGAGAAAAAAGGCGGGTGGAGCTTAAAGACAATGCAGAGAGGAAATGTATGTGAGTATCTTATTTGCGGGTTTATTTACGCAGCTATTGAAGCTGGAGATGTGAATATGCGAATATAAAACTAACTTTACCGCGGACACAAACTGGGTCAGTAGCGTACGTAATAACGTCAATGGATACATTTCTTACATGGACCACAAAAAAAGCACGATCAGCCAAATCAACCAAAAAGCCAGCCGAAAAGAAAATATGATGAAGCCTATCTTAGCTTGAAGATGAAGCTTAGATTCATGGTGGGGATGGTGGGGGCAGTGGAGAGACCCGTGTGTGTTTTGTATCTTAAACCGCTGGCAGCAGACAGCATGAAACCCAACAAATTAGGAAGACACTTAGAGACAACACACCCCAGTCATGTTAATAAGCCACTCGACTTCTATGGACAGCAAAGCACAAAGGGCTTCATTCAAAGTTGCATACAGAATTGGCCAGTGCAAAAAAAAAAACTACAAACGATTGCTGAGCAGCTAATAAACATGGGGTCAATTATGCAAAGATAAGTGATAACGTAAGCCTTTTATAACAATTGCAAGTGTATTTTATCTGTTTTGAACTTGGTTTTATTTGATCTTATTGTTTTAGAAATTGAAATTTCAATAAATAGTAAACTTGGCCGATTTCGTTATCATTTTGTTGACAAGTGTGGCTTAAAAATTCGCCCAACTCCCTTAAGTGGGGAATGACAGAAAATGTTTGAGAACCACTGATCTAGCCTCACACACGCACACATACAGCGCCTGCACACACAAACACTTATCTGTCGGGATTTATTTTGTACTTTTTTGAAAGGTAAAGTGCAGGTTAATTTGTTTTATTTTTACTTTATATTTTGTAGAAATTATTTTTATTTATTTGTTTGTTTGGGCTGTAAAACGAATAATTTCAGTTTCCATTATTTCCTATGGGAAAATGTAATTTGGTTTATGAGTGTTTTGGAATACGAGCCCACTTCCGGAACGAATTATGCTCATAATCCAAGGTACCACTGTAGCTGCAAAGGGTGAGGTGGTTTCAGGATTCAAAAACTTCACCACCAACAAGTTGCCACTGCTGGGTCCTTGAACGAGGCCCTTAATCCTCAACTGCACAGATGTATGAAGAGATAAAGTCGCTTCGGATAAGGGTGTCTGTCAAGTGCTAATAATGCAAATGTTGGTATTGCTCAATGTCGAACTCTGAATTGAACCATTAAATGCACTGTAAAAAATAAATAGTAAATTTTACGGTAAAAAAACGGCAGCTGTGGTTGCCAGAATTCTACCGTAAAAATACGGTAGCACCGTTATTGCACTGCGAAAAAAATAATAAGACCGTAAATTTTACGGTAAAAAATGGCAGCTGTGGTTGTCAGAAGTTTACCGTAAGTTTTTTAACAGATTTTAATTGTTTTTTTTACGGTTTATAACTGTCTAATTAACATGTTTATGTTGTTATAAAAACATATAAATTCCGCCAAATTCCAGGGTTCACATTGTAACAAATACGGATCATAACCATGTTTTTACAGCTCGGAACTGTCTAATTTAAAGATTAATGTTGTAATAATAACGGTTTATTTCCATCTTTTTTATAGCTCAGTACTCACACACTCTCACCCATCATCTATACAACTTTATCCTATATATTGGGGGGGGGGGCAGGTGACTAGTACCTGGAGGAAACCCACCAAGCACGGGAGAACATACAAACTCCATGCACACAGAGACGGGAATCGAGCCTGGCCGGGAATTGAACCCGGACCCTGGTGGTGGAAGGCGACAGTGCTAACCACTACACTACCCTGCTTGCTACACAATTGCTGTCGTTGTTGTTGGACTATTTGTTTTATTATGAATAACCACAGTGAATTCATTCAGCAATTCTGTGAAAGCATCATTTTATCACACTAGCTGGAGCTAAAAGAGATAGAAGTTCCATTGCTAAGCATTCGGATTTTACTGTTAAGAAACTATTAAGAAACTATTAAGAGTACTTTTATACTAATTGATGAATACAAACCTAAATCAAATCATCAAAACCAATCGAAAGTTATTCAAGACTCGGACATCAGCATGGTCCCGTGTATTCTTTAATAAAGACAGCAAAACAATATTTAAATTCTAAAAATAAAATATACAAGTGTCAGGGTGGACATTTTTTTGGGCAGACAATCTAAGTCTGGCGGTGGCGGCGGGTAAAGTGGCGCGTGCTAGCGGCTGTCCTTGCTACAGTCATCAAAGGGCGGAATACCATTCACAAATATGAAGTCCTTGGTTAATGTAAATTAGACGGCTATAAACCGTAGAAAAAACTATTAATATCCGTAAAATATACAGTATAATGAGTTCAGTCCCGTACAAACAATAACGTTGCTGCCGTATTTTTTTATGGTAAATTTCTGGCAACCACAGCTGCCAGTTTTTTACCATAAAATTTTTAAGTTTATTTTTTACAGAGCAGATATTTTTCTGATTTTTAAACTCTATCAACAAAGGTTTAGTAAAATATAAACTGATGCTTCATGATATTAGTAACAAATACCTTCTCTGAGAGTTTCCTTTTTATAAATACAGTATATCAAAAATTATACTGCAATAACCCATATTTTCATATGTTTTTAACTGTTAAATTTAAGGTCTTACTCTGTAAAACTAATTACGGTTTTATTCTGTAGCATTTATACGGTAAATACGGTTTTATTCTATAGCATTTATATGGTATTTTACTGTTAGAATTACGAACATTTTTTACAGTGTGCAATTTCCTGTCTGAGATAATCAGACTTTACAATGCTATACAGTAGCTTTACCTGTGAGTTCATATATATTTGAGTCCAGCAAAGGCTGTAGCTTTTCATGTTAAATTTTGAATATATAAAGACTTTTCCCAGGCTGTTAAACATAGATCTGTTTCTAGTCCCAGAAAGTGCACAGAGTTTTTTTTTGTAGAACTTCAAAACCTTAGGGGTCAGATGTCTTGCAAAGAGTCAGCTGAATATTACACTTGAACAGCATGTTCCTGTTCATAACAGGTTCTGCTCAGACTATCAGCAAGATTCCTCCATAACTACCTGATTTTCTTTCACTGTGCCTCATTATTATGGATGTGCACATGTCTTGAGATGGCTTTGCAAAAATATCCTCAAACAAATTCTCAGTTATGGAAGAAGAGGCCACAGAAGTGCTGTGTTTCATATGTTTATTTGAACTGCAACAATCTGTTTTTGGTAATCCTGTGTGCATAATCTAATTTATCGCTTTTACAGGCTGCTCCATTAGTAAAATCTTTATGTAATATTCTGGCGTGGAAATGTGCAAGAGTGGGCCTTGTAAGGCATAAGCTGTGAAAAATACCTTCCATGGACAAAGAATGGATGTATTTGAACAAAAGCAGTCACAATTTACATCTATATACAGCCGTGGGTGTTCTCACACTATTGTTTGTTCAGGAGAGATTTACACCGATCTGTTTTGTACATTGTAGTGATCATTATAACATTTAAAATAACATCAACGCTAATAATCATCATGTACTATTATTTTGTGCAACCTTCTTGATTCACTCCTTCATCTTCAGTAAAGTTGTTATTGGGCTTCTGATTAGGCGTGGCAGTGTGGTAGCATAGGGGTTAGCACTGTGGCATTGTACCTCCAAGGTCGAGGTTTTAATTCACACCTCTGGTGTTTATGCGTAGTGTTTGTATAATCTCCCTGATGTTTTCAAATTGCCCATAGTGTGTCTGCGCACATGTGCTGTGCTAAATGACTTGGCTTTGTGGTGGATCTACGCATACACCCATGATGGTACTCCAGACCATCACCAGCATGATGCAAACGTAGTCACACCTTTATTCACACTTATGGGAAATTCTAAATGTCTAACTCTCAGGCCCCAACGAATATGACAACCCACTAGTCTACCATGCTGCGCATTTACTTCATGCTTTATAATTATATAATTCAAATCCTCTTCATATTTCCAGTTAGCAAAACCCTAAAACTATTGCTTCATCTCTGGAGCGTGTTTTCTCTCTTTTATCGTAATTCATCTTTTCTTTGTACCTTCAATATCAAGCCATTGCTAATCAGGGTTGCTTTGATTTTGTGTTAATCAGGCATACTTTCTGTATAGTAAAACAGTAATTACAAGAGTTCCTCATCTGGCCAGAACTATAGAATTGTTAATGTTATTTGCATAGTAAGTGTCTACTTACACTAGAGACCTGCACTCCCGTGGCACCCGCGGGACCCAGCGCATGGAGTGCGGCACGGGACAAAATTTGATGGGTGAATGCGGGTGCGGGCGGGAAGGTCCTCATGTATGTGCGGGATGCGGGAGAATAACATTAATCGCGGGACTCCTGCAAAATGGAATTATCTTAAAATTAATTTATTTTTAAACAAATACTGTATTATTTATCTACCCAGTAGCGGTTCTATACTCAATTGCTCCCCGTTTTTTTCTTTTTTCTTACATTAACCCAGATTAATTTGCTGTCATTGTTCAGCGTTAGTAAGAAAAGCATGTTTTAGTAAGACATCTGTAGGCTATTCGTATTAAAGTTCCATAATAAGGTCTACAATACTTGTCTGATTGAGGGCATATGGAAGAGACGAATTATCATCTCATAAAACCTACACATCTTACCTGGGGAGTTTGGGAATAACACTTTCTTTGTAAAAATGTTAATGAGAACTGTCTTTCTAAAGAGTAAATGTTCAGTGAAATGTTAAACATCTGCAGAAATAATGCACAATTGATCCCTTGGTTGTTTTTCTGCATTAACCAATTTATACTTTTTTTTTTTTACAATTTCCTGCTTTAATAATATGAATTCCATATTGGAGAAAACTGGTGTGCTGTTGTTATTGCTTTCCATGCCATTATAGACTAAATCTATAGAAAGAGAAGCACCGTACCATCCAAGCTATATGTGGCTCTTTATATGGATATAAACCATACATATGACCTCACTAACGTTCCTCACTGAATGAGCAAAAATCCCTACAGCTGCACTATACACTGCCTTCCCAAAAGAGTGGAGGTTATAATAACAGGAATGGAGGACTAAATCTGGAATGGGATGCTCAACAAGCATACAGTATATGCGTATGATGCTCAGATGTACATAGTCTATCCATCCATCTATAATCTATATCTAAGAGGCCTATCCACAAGGCAGCGTACACCCTGGATGGTGTGCCAACCCATTGCAGGGCACACACACACACACACTAACACGCGCAATCATGCACTGTATTTGGGAAAGAGTGAGATGACGAATTTTTCGATTGTAACGACCCATCTATCCATTAGTTATTATTAAGGACAAATATTAATTTGTAATTAATAATACTGACTTGGTAGTTAGGTAGGTACTATTA
This sequence comes from Channallabes apus, assembly GCA_030522415.1. Lineage (NCBI taxonomy): Eukaryota > Metazoa > Chordata > Actinopteri > Siluriformes > Clariidae > Channallabes > Channallabes apus. The sequence goes on from CM060118.1 coordinate 32,406,859, forward strand.
ATTAATTTGTTTCATTGCATGAGTTGTTGAACATTAATGTGTTGTTACTCTAGATACCATACCAATTAATTTCACCGTTGTTTCTGAATAATTTACAGCAGTTAATGAATAACATACTTAATATGTTTGACACCATAGCAGTGAATCGCAGTGAGAAAAACCAAGCACAGCTGTAATGCTGTGTGACTGCAAATCTGTTAGAGAGCTAGGTGTAAATGTGTAAAAGCTTGATTTTTTTTTTTTTTACGTATTACCTTGACACTGACAGTATTTTATAATTCCTCTTTTATTGAAAACATCTTGAAAGATACGTGACTAATGTACTGTTTGCACAAAATCGCAACTAATTGATTAAGGCCTGCAATGTTTAAATTAAAGTCCAGCAGGATAAATGAGCAATTCTACACTGATGGCAGTGATTCAGTGTAACTCATATTTTAACCCGCAGGATTCCAGTAAGAACATATAAATAAAAAGTTTTTTAACCTATACTATAAGCAGAGGTGGAAAGTAACGAATTACATTTACTCGCGTTACTGTAATTGAGTAGCTTTTTTGTGTATTTCTACTTTTTAAAGTAGTTTTAAAAATCTGTAATTTTACTTTTACTTAAGTACGTTCTGTTTGAAGTATTGTAATTCGCTACATTTTAAATCATATTCGCTACTGAGTAAAAAATAAATGAATGAAAATGCTAAAATAATGAAAAATATTATGCTTTATATAAATGCTCCGTTGCGCCGTGTGTGTGTATCATGTCCTGGTCGCGCGCCGCTCCAGACTCCACTCCAGGTTTTCTGACATCGGCATCTATACCTGACCTTCCACACGGTCGCTTCCGCCCTGAGAGTGACGTCATCGACTAGCGCGACCATATATAAACCGGAAAGAGACGCGGGAAAGAGGAAAGAGGTTGTGATTTTGGCGTTTTGATATTTGGTTGTGTTTTCCGGTTTTAACTTCTTGCCTCCAATTAACTTTGATTATTGCTTTGTTGATTGGTCTTTGTATATATTTGTAGATAATTTCACTGTTTTTGTTTTAGGGAGTCCGGGAAGGTACCTGTATTTTTGTTTGTGTGTGTGTGTTTTTTTTTTTTTTTTGCAGGTAATCTAGCTACTAAATATAAATACCATTTTGTTTATTATTTTGGCCTGGGTCCACCCTGAATCTGATCCTCCTCCTGGTGTGTGTGTGTGTGTGTGTGTGTGTGTGTGTGTGTGTCTGTGTGTGTGTGTATACAAACCTCATTATTTCATCAGTTAATAATTGGATCTAGTTCTTTCTGCCATATACCACCATTTCCATACAGTTTAAAATAGAACCCTGAACTAGTCTTTTGCTGTATGACCCTAGACTGGGACGTAACACCATATTTAAGTGACCACTTTGATTTTCAAGCACAACAAAGACAACAGCTTTATTATGCAAAGGTGTTTCTTCAGTTAAAAACAACTAGTTTGAGATTTATATCTGCTCATCTTTTCTGAACTACGCTAGAATGCCTCATCCCACCCAATTATGAAAGCAGCATGTCATAATCCCTACATATCGTGGAATTCATGTATACGTGAAGCATATGCACTTCTTGAGTCATAAACTATGTTGTCTCATGTAATATAAATAGGAAATAAGATAAGATAACAACTGGTTAGTTTGCTCCCATTTTAAAATATTTATGCCATGACTGACACACCAACTAGTTGTTATCTGCTACTCTGTCATTTATTTACGACATTGCACTGGCTGGTACACAAGTTTGCACTGTGTAAAAAGCATCCTGCTTCTGCATTGAACACAGGCAAAGTGCCATGATAATATCTCTGACTGCTTTAGTAGATTCTTAAAACTGTCTTCGTTTAAAAATACGTCAAAAACGAACTTACATAAATCCAACAAGAATTACACTCCAAGGCGTCTAGACTTGTCTGGTAATGTTAATGATGACATCTCGCAGATTACAATGAGACATTTAAACAACTTTTGCTTTTCAAAGGAGGTAGAAAAACGTATTAATGCAAATTAGACTTCAAACAAGTGACCATGACACCCATGCAAGAGGAGACCAGTATTCCCTCATGCTCTGTAACCTCTCAAAGTCCCATGCCCTAAATTATTCTATGCTCCGAAGGATGTGATATGGATTGCCTTTGCACAATTTAGCAGTTACAAAGGATTACACCATAAAATAATTTCCCCCAAAACTGAGATGGTTCTTACACTTTCGGGAACAGCTGGGATTTCATTGTGTGGCACAACAGCTGGAGCGAGACAAAAGAGATCTTGCAGGCTTGAAGAAGCTATAGTTATTGTAAAGGCACAGAAACAGTTGCAGTAAATGCCATATTTGAATCATTTTAAATACATTTCCTTTAAACTCAGCACATAATTTCTAGGTTTGTACTTAGGCCCCTGTTTTCTGTGTCTGTTGTGCCGATGTCCTGCTGTGATCTCATGGGATGTACAGTACAAAAAGAACACATAAATATTTCAATAGTGTTGAATAGCATTGTCCAATTTCAAATTCACATTCACACTTGCGTTTGGATTCATCTTTCGAGAAGGATGATCAGTTAGTGTTATGGGGGTATAATATAGATTCTTTTGTATGTGGAGTGCTGTTTCTCTTTCTATAGCACTTCTTCCTTTCATCTCTGGATTTCAAAGGACTTTAACAGACACACTCTACTTTCTAGTTTTCACCCAGCACTGAGCAGAAACAACTGGGGTTCCCATGAGAATGTGTGTGTGTGTGTGTGTGTGTGTGTGTGTGTGTGTGTGTGTGTGTGTGTGTGTGTGAGAGAGAGAGAGAGAGAGAAAGCCTGTGTGTACTTTAAAACTCATTTATTAAGCAAAAGATAAATTCTCCAGTGATCAAAATCCGTTCCAAATTACCCCGCATGCTGTTTCATTCTTCTTAGTCTGCCTAGTATCAGACAGACACTCCTACCGCAATAAGAACAGCAAATAGATTTATGATAAAACTCATAAAACTTTAAATCAGACCAAAATGTACTTGTTTAACTTTACAGAGGTAGCTAATTGGAACTGAAGGGTGTGTAGATAAAACGTATAGGATGAAAAAATGTGATCCTCCTCTATGCTGCACAGATCATCCTGATTGGTGATGCATGCTTGAGGTAATCAGCTTTTGTCTTTCGATGTAGTTAGGTTGGCTTTTCCTAATATAATTGACTGATGGATTAGAGCTTAGGTCTAACAATTAACATTATCAAGCTATGTTTAGTGTGCTGCTGCCTGTTTCAATGGCGACATCCGCAATCGTAGAGATGTAAGCAAAAAGGCTAGAGGCAGAAAGCCTGCGTTTTCACTCACCCTTCTGTTGTAGATCAAATGAATAAAAGAATCATGTGGGATGGTACAAAGAAACATCTGCCATATAGGAGGTGAAGAATAATGCAGCACAGATTTAGGATATAAATGAATTCATCAAAAATTTGTCTTGGCAAGATTTCTTGAACTTCAAAGGCTTGCATGTCCTCAGGAGAGAAGCAAATCATGGCACTCAAATTATTTATGCAACCACTTGAACCCCCTGTCAGTCAGCTGCTGGAGAGGAGCCAATTAATAATTTCTACTCTCTGTTTCGTCTCTTTTCTTACTGCTCCCTCATCATCATCATCATCACCTTCCTGTTGTTCTGATTTTTACTCTCATAATGTTCTCTGATAACTATTCTCACTTTATTGTACTGATGCATTTCCTTTGGTCTCTGTATTTCTTTCCTTCTCCAACAGACCAACAAAGCAGTCAATAAAGGGGACTTTCACCGTGCCAGCTCGAGCTCCAGACGTGCTCTCTTCCTGGCTGTGCTGTCCATCACCATCGGTACCGGCATCTACGTTGGAGTAGCAGTGGCTCTTATTGCATACCTTTCCAAGAACAACCACTTGTAGCCCTGCCCTGCCTCCAATCTTGCCATCGACTGTCAATGTGGATTTACTTTAATGGGCCACTTAGGGGTATTGCCCTGAGTAATTATCTACATATTTTACAGCACTTTTACCAATCACCTAGAATTTGGAATGGATCCTCATTTGTAAACATTGTGACATTGTAAATCATGATATTCCTTTTTCGTATTCACTGTCTATCGAAATACTGTAGTAATAGGTTTTAATACCTCTTTACAAGGCAAAATCATTAGTGTGCTTTGATCATCTACTATGCTTATTGTGCCAATCTAGTCTTTTGAGCCTTTAGTGTACTCTTATTTTTTTTTCGCTGGATGATGGTGAAGTATTAAAAACACAATCTATCTGAAGTTCCAAAGTGCTTTGAAGCCTTCTTATAAGAAACTACAGTATATAAAAGGACCACAAGAAGGGGAGAAGGGGCTTATTTAACACTCAAGGGTAAGATGGACGCAAAGCCATATAGATGGGCTGCAGGACTCTAACCTTCCTTGTCTAGCAGTAATATTTTGATCTGAGAGGGCTGTAAATATTTATAAACCTTTTTTTTTTTTTTTTTTTTTTTTTAAATAACACTTGGAATCTCAAAACCAGGCTTTCAGTTTCTACATGTCAAATTATTATGGTGTACATGCTTACACTGTGTTATGGATTTTCACCATGCGGGAGATTTTAACCACTGTTGAACTGCAACCTCTTGCTAATTAAATGTAGTCTTTTCATTCAAATCTAGTATTTATTTATACAACTTTTGTGATTATGCTTGATCATGCCTTGCACCACATGATCAAGCAAACAAATGTATTTCCTTGTCTTTTCGTACCCAGGGCTCATGTCATTAGAGACTGGTCACATTGTGCTTTCTCCCAAATCTATGAATGTTGAACCAAATTATAGATCGACAGTAAATTTCTATTCATTTAGTCAGGAAAATCAGGAGAAAGACCACAATCTCCTCAGTGAGTGAGTGAAAGTAAATGACTGCATTCTAAATAGTCCCTTTAAAATATTTTATGGAATGAATATAAGTGCTTTACTATTGTATTTTGAATATAATATATTTGTGACACTATTCCATTAAAGCCAAACCATGGCCGTATTAAAGTCCCTGCTAGTCTTCAGAGCTTTGTCCTAAATTCAGCATAATATATGATTTGCTAGGCGAAAAAGTCGCTCCGCCTCCTCCGACAGAGGAACTAATTTTATTGCCATAGTACTCGTTTCAGTTGAATTCAGGTTTATTGTTTTTTTTTTTCATTGTGCAGTACATTGTAACACTTTGGTGTCAAAAGTCGTGTTAAATACCAAATATGCATTCAAGGAAATAAATTACTTAGAAATGAAGTCTCCCAAAACTATAATAACTAGGGCTGGGACTCGATTAAAAAAATTATCTAATTAGAGGCTTTGTAATTAATTAATCGAAATTAATCGCATATAAATATTTGACCTTATTTTAGATCACCCTAGGTGATACTTGAGGCTCGATGTGCTGCGGTGATATGCGAATTCCTTGTTGCATAGCTTGCACACAACCATGCTCTTATCGACGCTTCCATCCATTTGTTTTTTATAACAAAATTTCCCATCCACAGTGTAATATATTTGAGTTTGATGTTAATTCACTGGCGGGCCACCAGGGGGCAATAATACGGCGCTGTATACTATACGTGTCGTGTGCACTGAATGCAGTAAAAGAAGAATACCGTTTTCTCCATGCTTCCATTTCTTTTCCTCTGGTTGTCTCACACAAAAAGCAAGTAATATTGTCGATGTTAGTTGTGCATATTGATGCAAAAATAACACACAGGGCCAACCAAAGCGGTCTCATCAGCTTCTTTGTCCATGTTCACTGTGGTTTGTTTTTGTCTGAACGCTAGTTGGTGCTCCAGTATAATCGGTCCGCCGAAACTCATCCGGTGAGAAACGTTCCGCGGTGCAAAAATAAGTGCGATTAAAATGCGTAAAAAAAATTTTTATGCGTTATTTATGTGTAATTAATTAATCTAAATTAACGTGTTAAAGTCCCGGCCCTAATAATAACAATTATTGATACACATGTATATGACAGGATATCAAAACAAAAGACTGACCCTACTTATGCAGTGCTATTAGAGGTCATCTCAGCTTATATCATAAACATCACATTTATGATTAATGACTAACCACTGGGACACAATACTGTATGTATATGTATATACAGTATACAGTCTGCTCACTGCTCACAACTGATTTATGGCCTACATACTGTATGTCAGAGGAAATAAATAAGATAGGTTGAGGTTGATCTGCTAATTAAAGAAATTGCCAATCCAAGCAGGATGCTGATATTGAGGTAATCAGGAAAGATTTCAGTGCTACTGTATATTGATTTGATTTATTCATTCATTCATTCATTCATTTTCTATACCGCTTAATCCTGTGTTCAGGGTCGCGGGGGACCTGGAGCCTATCCCAGGAGACTTCGGGCACTAGGCGGGGTACACCCTGGACAGGGTGCCAATCCATCGCAGGGCACACACACATACACACACTCACACACCCAATCACACACTACGGGCAATTTAGGAACGCCAATTAGCCTAATCTGCATGTCTTTGGACTGTGGGAGGAAACCGGAGTACCCGGAGGAAACCCACCAAGCACGGGGAGAACATGCAAACTCCATGCACACAGGGACGGGAATCGAGCCTGGCCTGGGAATCGAACCCAGACCCTGGAGGTGCAAGGCGACAGTGCTAACCACTACACCACCGTGCCGCCTGATTTGATTTATTTCAAGCAAAAATCATAAAAACTTCAGTTCATCATGTTTTGAAACCTTGAACATTGTTTTAAAGATTGAAACAAACCAATTCAAGAGAAAAGCAATTATATCGGAAAAACTATTGCTACCAGTAGAGAAAACATTTGAATAGGGAGTTAAATCTTGAAATGCAGGAAAGTTGGATACCTAGTGTGTTTTAGAAAGCTCTGGTGGCCTGCCATGGTCTTGAGAGTAGGCAGAATTCATGTTACACAGTAAACTCCTACAGTGTTTACAGATGTCCAGCCAGATAAAAATAAATGTGTGATTTTACCTCTGCATGGATAAGGACTATAAAACTTGCTGCAGTCTTACACCTACAGTACCAGTGTAAATAGATTAAAGTGCCCCTACATCATCAAGCTGTGCTACCAATGTGTGTGTGTGTCCTTCAGTTTTGTCACTGGCCACTTTAGTACAAATTCTATATTAATGCTGTATTTGAGGCAAAGTTACAGTTTCCCCACATGAAAGTAGTCAAATGCACCAAAACAGCATTACAGAATGATATAATCGTGGCCATCAAGGAAGGCTATGGCCTTGAAATTTCATTTCAAATTGCTGTTTGGTGCATTATAAAATGAGTAAACTGCGGTGTGTAAAAATGTGCTGTGGCATTCTGAGGACTATTCACAAGTGGTATGAAGGAGCATCATTTCTGCCAAAAAAACATCTCTCTCCCCCCACACCACCCCACCAGCTACTGTAGGTCTGTTCACACTTGATCTGTTCACATGAGTGGGTTCAAGGATTCATACTGTTGAACAAAACTTAATCTGCATATCCAAAACATGGTTGACATGGTTTTTCTCCATACGCTGATGAATCAAGATTCATTAGATGAGCTGACATTTTCCTATCAAAATGTTTCATCTGCCCACCGCAGCCTCAAATCTGCAGAACTGCTGTTCATTAGATGTTTGTGGTTTTATTATTAGTGTGTGAATTCTAGGTTCTGTTCCATGTGAAAATCCCTGGAGATCAACATTCAAACCAGCCCACCTGGTAGCAACACTCCTTCCTCATCATCATGTGTTTGATGTGAACATTGCATAATTACATAAATGAGCAGGGGTACAGCTTTACTGCAGTTTTACCATTGTTTATATATAAAGGGGCTCACTTCGTCAGGATTTCAGTGCTGTCTGCCGGCACTGGACGACTTTTGTGACAGCTATTGCAAGGCATAAATAAATTGTTGGATATTTTGGCATGTATTTGTGTTTGAAGTAATTTTTCAAGTTTATAAAATATTAGGACATGTTTTTTCTCCATGCACTGATGGCAAGAATGTATAAGCTATCCAGCTGTAGACACGACAGTTACTCATAACAGCAGACATCATGGTCCTATTTATTTAAAAGGGTTAGATGGCAGCAAGTGCAGCTGCTGAATTAGTGTAATGCGTGAGCAGATTGGTTTGGGTTTTAATAGCTCAGTGAGACAGACTCTGAGGCAATGGAAAAATGTCAACGCGGCTTGTTTATGTATACCACTTTGGAAGTTATTACTCAGAGAGTATGATTTAGCTGAATAATAGACACAAATAAGTTATGATACCATAATGCTTGTTTTGAATAATAGTGAGCTTACATTGGGGTGGGCAGCTAGATATACAGTAGTCTTGCAACTTATACAGTAAACAAAGCATGGTTTATTCCAAAGGTATAAGAACAGATTTTTTCTGTCGAATTGAGTTAACATTGCTGATAATATTTTAAACAGGACTAAAAAGTACTTGGCGGCACGGTGGTGTAGTGGTTCGCACTGTCGCCTTGAACCGCCAGGGTCCGGGTTCGATTCCCGTCTCTGTGTGCATGGAGTTTGCATGTTCTCCCCGTGCTTGGTGGGTTTCCTCCGGGTACTCCGGTTTCCTCCCACAGTCCCAAAGATATGTAGGTTAGGTTAATTGACATTCCAAATTGTCCGTAGTGTGTGAATGAGTGTGAGTATGTGTGTGTGCCCTGCGATGGATTGGCACCCTGTCCAGGGTGTACCCCGCCTTGTGCCCTAAGTTTCCTGGGATAGGCTCCAGGCCCCCGCGACCCTGTATATAAGGATAAAGCGGTACAGAGAATGAATGAATGAATAAAAAGTACTTTTTACACAAAAAGATTGACAGCAACAGGATTGGACATTAATGAAATGGATGGCCAAAAGTATTTTAGCCTCTTTCATTACTTTGGTAGCTTAGTAGTCTCTGCAATTAAACAAGGACATACTGCAATCATACAGAATATGATGAGTTCAAAGGACATGCCAAAAAATGTAAATTATATTATTGTTATGTCCATAAAACACAACCTAAATGCATAGGAGTTAAATAACTACCTTAACAGTTGCCCCTGTTCGAGAGGATTGAGAAAGGAGCCAGAAGAATGTGCAGAGACCAAGTGGGCTGGATCACCAATCACTTTGATGTGCTCACCAATCTGCGCTTTTATAATGACATTGCCATCCACAGCTAGGACACGTGGAATTGTTGAATCCTTGCCATGTGGGCGTATTTCAGTCGTCATATGGTGTAAACGACAGCGTAAATGCTTTTTATTTATGCACTTTTACATGGTCATTAGCTGAGCGGTAAGTCTATTTAAAATGTAAAAATGCTGTTTTTTTTTATTTACAGAAAGTAGCAATTAAAAAGATGTAAAATGGAAACTACTGAAGTAAAATAAAGATACCCACCTAAACAAACAAACAAATAAATAAATAAAAAGCACAGAAATGGAGTAGTTGTACTAAGTTAATTGCAACCTATGGCAGCTCCCTAACCGGCAAAATTTCATACTGTAGGTAAATCTTCTCACTAACATGTTTTTGAAGGTGGGACTAAACCAAAGAACCTAGTGGAAACCTGTACACATGGAGAATATACTGTACAAAACCTAGCACAGATATTAACCTAAGCTTACCACGGAAACATTCATTTCTATCATCATTTTCTATACCGCTTAATCCTGTGTTCAGGGTCGCGGGGGACCTGGAGCCTATCCCAGGGGACTTCGGGCACTAGGCGGGGTACACCCTGGACACTACGGGCAATTTAGGAACGCCAATTAGCCTAACCTGCATATCTTTGGACTGTGGGAGGAAACCGGAGTACCCGGAGGAAACCCACCAAGCACGGGGAGACCACGGAAACAAGGAGCATAAATCAATGTGCCACCATGCTGATTCTGATGTTATTAATTTTATAGGATTTTACTGAATATATAACTAGAATAATTTCTAGGAACGATCTTTTATATTGTAGGTAACTAAACAAAGTGTATTGTGTACTATTCACACTGATAACATGAAGCAGGCTAAAGGCACCCTACAGATGTATGCAGTACATCTGTTGAAAATCTGTTTATAGTATAACCATCAAATAAATGATTCAGACGGTTGAAAAATGAAAGACTGGCAGCATTCATCAGAGGCTGGGCATTGTGTTTAATGAATCAGTGTGGCAGTCTTTCCTCTAGGGTCATTAATTAGATATGAACACAAACACTGCAGCTCTGCTTATTCTACCAGTTTACAATAGAGCAGCATATCTCCCTTCTGTCTGACTGAAATAACACACTGAAACCTATTGTCCATACAATATACAGAAATACCAACAGAATGATCAACACAAACACTTTCTCACTAACATGAAATGAATGGACACAGGGGTAACAATATGATATTTTTGTAATGTCAATCCACTTTCTATTCATCCAGACGTGACTACATATAGACCATTTAAATGACTTTTTTTTAATTTACTTTTATTGATTGAGTGTGCTCGTATGTCAATAGATAGAAATTATGTCTAGGTGAAATGTTTTCTTTTGGCATTTCAACAGATTTACTAAAAATTATATTTCTGAGGTTTGCAAATCCCCTGCAAGCAAGAAACAATGGTTGGTATTAGTGCTGGTATTGTTGTTGAAAAAGGTTTTCAATGTTTATGAGGAGTACAGGAAGATGCATTTACTCTTTATAATGCCAACAGGGGGGTCAATCACTAAACCTCTTCCTGCAGTGGTGGCTTGAGAAATAAATGGGAGAGATAAAACAAAAACAGACCAAGAGAGGTTTAAGTGGCTAATTTAGAAAGGATAGAATAAATCAACCTTTAAAAGGGCAGCCAGTGCAGTCAAATGGAAATGACGCTCACCCCAGCAACAGGCAATTAATTACTATGCAAATTTTAGCCACAATGGGGTACCACATCACCCAGGGCATGAAATAATGACAATTAAATAATAATAATAATTTTATTAATAATAAGTATTAGTAAAATACAAACTGTTATCATTTACATTGATATTTAATATGGCATCTGTTTTAATAAGCAATACTCAAAATATAGACAATTAGGCTGGAAGCATAGAGCATGAGGCTAGAATAGGAGAGGAGAATTGAGAACTGAGTGGTTACTAAATGATAGAGCTACTGTACTGTAATGTAGAGTGGAACCTGTGAATAACAGATGAAGAATATGTCAAGGGCTCATAAATCAAGTCAAGCAAGTCATTGGTATAATGTGTCTCAAAATAAACAAGACAAGACCCTGTTAACAGATGGAAATAGTAAAGGTTCAGGCATTGAGATGTCATTCAGAGGTTTTATAAAACTTACTGGTGTACTAGGGACTGGATATAGCACAGGCTGTAGTAAATAGGTAGACAGCCAGTAATGTTTTCTAAAATTGAGCATTAAACTTTAAACCTGATAAATAACCACATCCTTGGCATAATGAATATCCAGAGTTGAAACTAACTTAGTGAGATAATTATTATTCTTATTTGTTAACAGTCATTCATAAAAATAGAATAGATTCTCTAGAGGTTGTTCTTTCACACACTAAAAACAGGCCTATAGCATGGCATACTGTACAGTAGGTGCTGTGCTGTTGTTTGTCTCATTGCGAACCGATTCTGTGTGTATTGAGACACAGATACATTGTTGTAATCCCAACTAAGGACCAATCAGGATGAGTGTGTTCAAATAAATATAAATATGAAAGCTCAAGTGTCTGGAATTTGGAAATACAGGCTTTCTGCTATGCCCTACATTAACTTACAGTATATGAAAGAGAACGGCGCATACATCCATTAAGATCATAATTGCAATTTATATGATGTTATTCTTTTCAAGACATGTAACTAATGACCTGGAATGTTATGGAAAATGTATTTTGTTTGTTAAAATTTTAGCTCACAAAGAAGTTATGCATCCGTCAATGGCTTGACGACTTAATTGAGGGCAGCAACATCGATACAGAGTGGATTTGATGGCGAGTTGATTGCAGACAACAATGAGTTTATGAATTCAGAAACATAATATGATACTCCTGCTGCCCAGCTAGCAAAAGCTCAGTGGGTGAAAGTCATTCATTTGAACATGAGAAGGGGGAGAGGAGGAGGTTTTGGGAAGTTTGCTGGATTCCAGGATGACTGGAAAACAAAGCCATACTGCATCACCCACAGTGTAAGATCCAGTATCACTGGAAGCCAGGAGTAAAGATTACCCTGCCTGACAATACAATGGAGTTACATGTGTTTTACAGGCTTTTCACAGATGAGCTGTTGTTGCGATTATGATGGACTCATTTATATGTACAGTAGAGCAAAGCAGGAGAAAACTCCCACCAGCAGCATGTGAACACCTGTTATGGTGAAGGAAATTAAAACTACCCTTTGCTTCGATTACAGCCATGTCATCATTTCAATAAACTTGTGAAAAATTTTCAGTTTAACTTTTTAGTTTTTAATTATTTAAAAAATTTTATTGGTGCAGATGTTACATCAAACAAGTAGCTTATTAGAAGTTTTTTTTTTTTTTTTTTTTTTACAATAGATTATTACATTTACATTTACATTTAGGCATTTGGCAGACGCTCTTATCCAGAGCGACTTACAAAATTTTACAAAACTTACAATACATTATTAAATTATTATTAAATTCTACTGCCAAAGGTTCATTAAATTCTGTCCAGCCAGTTTTGGTTGATGCTGTGACAAATTCGCCTGGACAGACAGACAGACAGAAAATTTTCTGAGACTGGTTTTGAGTCCTGCAGTGTATGTAATATAAGGATATCATTGAAAGAGTTCTGACCAATGTACAGACATTTGTACTTTCATTTACATGCATCATTTGTATATAGATGGAAGGGAAGCTGCATAAAGTCTTTTCAATGGTGTCAATGTCTGGACTAGTAGGTCATATGGTGGCCAACATATGCTGGAAAATGCCCATGCCATTAGGGAAGAAATCCATTGATGGAAAAACCTGAGCTGCGTTCCATTCTAGAGATATTCCACAAAGAGATACAGTACTTTTTGGACAAGGTTTTGTCTGTTAGGCAAGCCATCACACAAGCCCCTGTTGCTGTTATATCTTCACTAGAAGCACAATGTGTGTTGGAGAACTTTGAGACAGTTACTCTCGCAGACCTTATAAAAGCTGTCCATGAATTGAAGGTTACCTCCTGCCCTCTAGACGCTGTTCCTGTAAGGATAATGAAGGAAGCTATTGACATCATGGGCCCCAGCCTTGTCTCCTTTATAAACAGTTGTCTTAGTACGGGCACTGTTCCGACTGCCCTCAAGCATGTCATTGTTCGATCACTGCTAAAGAAACCAAACCTTGATCCTTCTATACTGTCCAATTTCCGTCCTATATCTCATTTGCCTTTCTTGGCTAAGCTAATGAAGAAGCTTGTTGTCATCCAGCTTCAGTCTTATCTCCAACTGCATGCCATTGCCGATAAATTTCAGTCTGGTTTCAGGTCTCGGCATAGCACGGAGTCTGCACTACTTAGGGTCCATAATGAAATTCTTGGAGCCCTAGACAGTAAAAATTCTGTTGTTTTGGTGTTATTAGATCTAACTGCTGAATTTGATACCGCAGATCATGCCGTCCTTATTTCTCGACTTCAAAAACACTATCGGACTGCAGGGCACGGTTATCAAATGGTTCTCATCATACCTCACAAACAGAACTTTTTCAGTTATGTTAACTGACCTCTCCTCTTCAGTGGCTCCTTTGTCATCGGGTGTCCCTCAGGGATCCATTCTTGGTCCTATATTGTTCTCACTCTATATGCTGCCATTAGGTCAACTCATCTCTAATCACAATGTCCGTTTTCACTTTTATGCAGATGATCTTCAGATCTACCTTCCAGTGGTTCTGAGTAACTGCTCTGCACTGGACTCTCTTTATAACTGTATTTTTAACATCAGAAAATGGCTCTCTCATAACTTCCTGCACCTGAATGAAGAAAAGACAGAGTACATTCTGTTCACTCCAGACTCATTCAACAGCTCTCCCAGTTTTGGTCCTTTAACACCTCGGTTTGTTCCGGTAGTGCGCAACCTGGGTGTTATTTTTGACAGTGGTATGCTTTTTGAAAAGCAGATAAGTGCAGTTGTGAAGGCAAGCTTTTACCAGCTAAGGCTCCTCAGTAAGGTCAAATCATTTCTGTCCCGAGCTGATTTTGAAAAAGCTGTCCATGCCTTCATCAGCTCGCGGATTGACTACTGTAATGCCCTCTACTCTGGACTTAATAAATCACTGCTTAATTGGCTTCAACTGGTACAAAATGCTGCAGCACGTCTCCTCTCCAATACCTCTAAACGCTCTCATATCAGTCCAGTCCTCCGCTCACTCCACTGGCTCCCAGTGCGGTTTAGGGTAGAGTTTAAGATTCTGGTGTTTGTATTTAAGGCCATCAATGGTCTGGCTCCTGTCTATCTCGCGGAGTTGGTAATGATTCACCACCCAACCAGAACTCTGCGCTCTTCAGAATATACCACGTTGGTCATACCCAAGTTCAATTATAAAAAGTTTGGAGGCCGGTCATTTGCCGTCCAGGGCCCAAAATTGTGGAACGCACTACCGGGACAGCTTCGAAACATTACTGAGTTGTGTGTTTTTAAATCACAGTTGAAGACACATCTTTTTAGACTAGCTTTTGATATATAGCCATTGATTTGATAATTGTTTTTATGCTGTTTATTGTGTCTTTGCTTTTATACTGGAAAACGCCCTGGGCATCTTTAGGTTGTTGTAGGGCGCTATACAAATAAAATTTGATTGATTGATTGATTGATTCTGAAGTGTACTTCACAGGGTGCTCCCTACTCCCTGCTCCGTTTGCAGGGAATGTCGGTGAAGGGCACTTTCCACAACAAAACTCAACCATTCGGAACACCCTGCAAAGTCACCAGCGCAGACGTCACTTTCTCAGTGTGTTACAGTGGAACCTTGGATTACGAGCATAATTCGTTCCGGAAGCAAATGAAATCTCAGATTATTCGTTCCACAACCCAAAATTATAAAGTAAAAATAAAACAAATTAACCTGCACTTTACCTTCTAAAAGGCCAAAATAAATCCAGACAGATAAGAGATTCCATTATTGTTCGTGCTGTGTATGTGTGTGTGTGTGTTAGAGAGGTTAAAGATCCATTTTCTCTCTCTCTCTCAGCCTGCACTGTTTCTGTGTGTGTGTGTGTGTGTGTGTGTGTGTGTGTGTGTGCGCGTCATTAGGCCCCTCCCTTCTCCTCTCGCCTTCACACACACACACTCTAATGGAAACAAGGCTCTGTCGCTATTCTTTTCAAAGTTAAGCCTTTATTTGTCACATATACATTACAGCACAGTGAAATTCCGTCTCATCCTTCAGTGAGGTCCGCAGCACATCACCCACAACAAGAATCGTTGTATATGGACCGCTTCCCACATTTTAGCGAGGAATCGAGAGGTTCAGTAGATTGTTTGCTTTTAATGAATGGCTACAATCTTGGCGCCAACAACAGAGATTAACCTTCGTTGATAATTGGAATGTTTTCTGGGAGCGTCCTAGGCTCTACCACACCGATGGCCTGCACCCTAGTAGAGCTGAAGCAGCAGTCCTTTCGGACAACATCTCCAGGACACTACGAACCATCTGACTGGCGGTAAGTCATACCTTAGATTCCTAATACCTTAGATAGATATTAGCCACATTACAACTCACCATACTGATAGACGCACACACATAGCTTGTCCTATAAAAACCTAAAGCACCTATTATTAATGAAATGATCTCAGATTAGGCAGACGCACTCTGCCTCACCGAAACCTGGCTTAAACAAAATGAAAACATTGGTCTGAATGAGTCTACTCCGTCAGGATATTTCTATAAGCACGAGCCCCGTCTAACTGGTCGCGGTGGTGGTGTCGCCACTATCTACAATGATGTACTCACTGTTACTCAGAAAATAAGGCCCAGGTTTAACTCATTTGAAGTGCTTATCATTAATGTTGCACTCAGAGAGATACATAATAAACCCTTACTATATTTTACCCTGGCTACCGTTTACAGACCCCTGGGGCCATATGTCGATTTTCTTAAAGAATTTGGACATCTGCTATCAGACTTATTGGTTAACTATGACAAAGTGTTGATAGTAGGAGACTTTAACATTCATGTAGATCAGGGGTGGGCAATTATTTTTCTCCAGGGGCCAAATGAGAAGCAGAAAATATTGTATAGGGCCGGGCCAAAAGTTTGAATTCTACCCTGTTATTAATTTAATTTCTACATTGAAATAAGTAAATGTCATTGTTTACAGAAGCTGGTAAGAGTATGTGTTATTGTTATATAATGAGAGAGTGAGGTTGTTTTCCAAAAACTGAATTTATTCTGTGAAATTATGCAAAACAACGGTAAGTGTGCAACATTTGTAACTCTTTTTCAGTCACATTAACACCACAATGCTTTCTGTTTTTAACTTTCTTCATTTTCTATTAAGATACCACAATGTCTTTGTATGCCAATAATAATGTAACATAACTCACAACATTTTTGTCCAACTGCCAAAAAGTACAGAAAAAAATCAAAGTAAACATGTTTCAGTGTTTTTTTCTTGCTCATTGAGATAAATCTAGCCTCTGTTGAGCATTAACAATGTATCAAAGTCAGGTTGAATGTTTTAGGTGGAGACGTGTAGCACATCTGTCATTTATTCAAAATTTTTAAAGTAGGTTTTATTTTCTTAATTCCAAGCAACCTTTCGCAGGCCAGTCAGAATCGGGCAAATGCAGCCCGCGGGGCTTAAAATGCCCGGGTCTGATGTAGATGATGCTAACGACGCTTTAGCACTCGCATTTATGGATTTACTAAAATCCTTTGGGGTTAAACAAAATAGAAATAGAGCAACTCACCGCTTTAATCATACGCTAGATTTAATTATATCCCATGGTATAGATGTCTCTAATATAGAGATCTTACCTCAAAGTGATGGTATCACAGATCATCACCTCCTGACATATACTCTACCCATAGAACAGATTAGCTGTGTCTCCCCACGTTATCAATCTGTTAAAAATATAAATCCGACTACTAAAGACAGATTCACGAGTAATCTGCCGGATCTGTCCCAATTTCTTATTAGACCCCTAAATGCAGATGATCTAGATGAAGTGACTAGCAGCATGGGCACTATTTTTATCAGTACATTTGACACTGTTGATCCCATCAGATAAAAAAAAAGTCAGAGATAAAACACTTGCACCGTGGTACAACAGTCATACTTGCGCCCCCTAAAGAGAGCAACCCGTAACCTCGAGCGAAAATGGAGGCACATCTCCAGACAAGCCATGCTCACCTGCTCCTCCAATCCACACTCCACTCCACTCTTTCCCTTTTGCCGCCTCAATCTCCGCTTTCTGCACACCTGTTCTCCATCTCAGTTCATCACCTCTGCCTATTTAAACTCATCATCAAGCAACCTTTCTGGGCCGAATTATTGTGTGCCTTAATGCCCAATTCGCCAGCGATTTCACCTGCCTTGCTACTTGGATCTCGACTCACATTTTGTTTTACGGATCACGGTTTTTGCTTCTCATCTTGGATTATTGTTTGTTTGGATTTCTGGATATGACCCCCACTCTCGCATTACGACCACGAATTCAGATCACGGACTCTGTTTGTCTTCTCGGCTTTGACCCACGCATACTCACCACCGCGACTCATCTCCACGAAGCAAGCACAGCACCCCTGCTTTGCAACCCGGCCGACGCCCTCCTCATCTTCACAAGGCAATCAGCGCATCCAACAACACGCACTCTGCATTTGGATCCACCACGCCCGTCTGGACGGTAACAAGTACAGTGGCTCGCCTAACAAAACCTAAGGTGCCCACAGAGAGTATCCCATCACAGTTTAGAAGTGAAGACTTTATGGACTTCTTTAATGAAAAAATTAACAGTATCAGGAAGAAAATAACGGAGGTTCAACCTCTAATAGTACCTCACGATCCAGTTCAGCCTAAAGCTTCACATTTAGATTTTCAGTGCTTTACAGGTACAGGACAGGAAGAACTGTATAAAGAACTGTTTTACCTCAGCCAAATCAACAACGTGCCTGTTAGACCCAATCCCAACCAGATTTTTAAAAAAAGTGATGCATGTGGTTGGAGAGCCACTTCTAAACATTATTAATTCCTCATTATATCTAGGTCACGTCCCTAAACCTTTCAAGTTACTGTAGCAGTTATTAAGCTGCTTCTTAAAAAATCTAATTTGGACCCGAATGAAATAACAAATTACAGACCGATTTCAATCCTTCCGTTTATATCAAAAATATTAGAAAAGGTACAGTAGTATCAGCTCAAATATGCACATTCTTGCAGGATAACAACATCCTTGAAGAATTTCAGTCAGGTTTCAGGCCCCTTCATAGTACAGAAACTGCACTAGTTAAGATTGCAAACTATGTTTTTAGCTTCGGACCAAGGCTGCATCTCAATACTAGTCTTACTTGATCTTAGTGCTGTATTCGACACTATAGATCATAATATTCTCATAGATCGCTTACAAAATCACATAGGTATTCAGGGACAGGAATTAAAATGGTTTAGATCATACCTGTCTGATTGACACCATTTTGTAGATCTGAATGGAGAACCGTCTGGTGTAGTGCCAGTGAAATATGGGGTCCCACAAGGGTCAGTTTTAGGACCTCTGCTGTTCTCAATATACATACTTCCCTTGGGTAACATCATTAGAAGACATGGGATTAGTTTCCATTGTTATGCTGATGATACCCAATTATATATCTCAACAAAACCAGATGAAATACCTAAGTTGTCTAGATTAACTGAGTGTGTCCAGGACATAAAAGATTGGATGACCAATACCTTTCTTTTACTAAAGACAGAGATACTACTTATTGGCCGAAAAACCAGCACACAACAGCTTTCACAATTCAGCCTGCGCTTAGAAGGATGTACTGTTACTACCAGCTCAACAGTAAAAGACCTGGGCGTAATATTAGACAGTAACTTGTCCTTGGAAAATCATATTTCCAATATCACAAAAACAGCCTTTTTCCATCTTAGAAATATTGCCAAGCTTAGGGGCATCTTATCTGTATCTGATGCAGAAAAGCTAGTTCATGCATTCATGACCTCCAGACTGGACTATTGTAATGCATTACTAGGTGGTTGTCCTGCATCCTCAATAAACAAGCTTCAGTTAGTCCAAAATGCAGCCGCCACGGTTCTCACTAGATCCAGAAAATATGATCATATAACCTCAATATCATCCCCGCACTGGCTACCTGTTCAGTCTAGAATAAATTACAAAATAGTGTTACTTACATACAAGGCCTTAAATAGTTTAGCTCCCACATACCTAACCAGTCTTCTGATACGCTACAATCCACCACGCGCCTTAAGATTAGAGATGTTCCGATACCATTTTTTCCCTCCCTATACCGATTCCGATATCAATTTGGACGCACGCCCATCACAGGTGCGCGCCGTGACATTCTGTAAGTAAGCTAAGCTAGCAAAGCGAGCGGGCATAAATAGGTTATGTTTAGGAAAATGGTATCGGATCGGTACGTGGACTCAAGTAGTCGCCGATTCCGATGCCAGCTTTTTTTGTGGTATCGGCAGCATTTCCGATACCAGTATCGGAATCGGAACAACCCTACTTAAGATCACTAAACTCCGGACTTCTGGTGGTTCCCAGAATTTAAAATTCTACAAAAGGGGGTAGGGCTTTTTCATATTTAGCTCCAAAGCTTTGGAATAGCCTTCCAGACAGTGTTCCGGGCTCAGACACAGTTTCCCAGTTTAAAAGTAGACTCAAGACACATCTCTTTAATCTGGCATACACGTAGGGTTGGGTATCGTTTTTTTTTTTTCCGATACCGGTGCCAAATCGATATTTTGAAACCGGTACCGGTGCCAAAACGGTGCCTGAACCGATACTTTTAAGCCACAAAATTATAGTGGATGACTCAAGAAAATTTATCAATATATTAAAAGTTTAAAGTATATATGAATATGTAAGCTTCAAATTTTAGCAATTCTTTTGCAGAAATTTCACCATATTTGCCTTTTCTGTCAAAATACGACTTCTTTCCTGATTTATTGCCCTGCACAGGACATGAATGCAAGATTTGCATTTTGCTATTAACATTACATTATCCTACTGCTAACCTGCGGAAAGTCTGCTGTCGGCATCATAATCAGTGACTCCTTTTTGCTACGGTTGGTGTGACTGGGACTGAGAGTCGTCCACACTGATAGCGCCAGCTGTTGTCCACAAGCTGTTAAACACGGTGCCTCCCTCTGCGTTTAACTTTATTCCGTGTATTTATTCTGCTTTTAACTTTATTCCGTCTGCCCTCGAATGTTTCATTAGATTTGACGTGTTTCCGCCTTTACACGCAACCTCATACTCCAGTTCACCTATCCTGAATGGCAATTATGCTAATTCTCTTCATCTGTTCTGTATTTTTCTACCCATCCCGAGGCATCTGGGTGCCAGCTTCAGTAGACAAAGGCCGACCCTGCAAGGTTCCTGAGGCATCCAGAGAAGGACCAGCATCAGCTGGATTCAGCTTTATGATGGTTGGAGCTACACATGCTGCTCCTGTGCTTCCAGTGATCCAGACCTCATCTGCCCTCTGCACCTACTGACTCGTCCCTATGCTGAACTGGTCTTCATGTTAATTTAAAAAACTTCTGTTATATTGAACTTTCAGCTGCATAACACACATGATGTTATATAATTTCTATCTGTTATCACCCAAATGAGGATGGGTTACCTGATTGAGTCTGGTTCCTCTCAAGGTTTCTTCCTATTGCCATCACAGGGAGTTTTTCCTTGCCTCTGTCGCCGTCACCCTTGGCTTGCTCAAACCAGAAGAGTCAAGAGTGGCGGGATTGTATATGCAGGATTGATGCATGTGCAATGACTTGCGCTAGTGGATGAGATGTACCCATGGGCACCCAAAGCCTGGTTGGACGCCGGTCGCAGGTATGGAATGTGGGATTTTTTCTACATAGACCAGGGAAAGTTGACGGAAAGAGATAATAAACAACAGAATAAATCCGATCATCATCGATGAAGCCAAAGGGCATAATGGGGTATTCATAATAGTAATCTATGCAGGGATGAAGCCCTTCATCCTTCTTGCACAAAGAAGCAGCCAGCATCCACATGAGAGGTCGAAGGTGGGATTCAGAGACTGCTGCTAGCACATACTGTAAGTACATAAAGAACTCCCAGACAGCTGGTATAATCACCTTCGGCCTCTCATGTGGATGCTGGCTGCTTCTTTGTGCAAGAAGGATGAAGGGCTTCATCCCTGCATAGATTACTATTATGAATACCCCACACTTTGAGAACCACGG
Source organism: Channallabes apus (assembly GCA_030522415.1). Lineage (NCBI taxonomy): Eukaryota > Metazoa > Chordata > Actinopteri > Siluriformes > Clariidae > Channallabes > Channallabes apus. The sequence goes on from CM060118.1 coordinate 32,428,277, forward strand.
GCCTAAGCAATGCATTGGCTCTTACCCCAGACGATAGTGAGTGCAGGCCCCGTCCAAGGCCTGTTATCTTGGGAGTAAACGTGGTCCATGTCACAGTTCACGATTGCCTCTTGGCGTTTCCTTACTGCTCGGGACTTAAAGTAGCCTTATAAAGCAGTAACATTTAGTCTGAGAAAGCTATGCGTATCTCAACTGCATTGATCTGGCGAAGGTGGCATGGGAAACCTCCTGAGAGAGGCAAGGTAGGTACAGTACACTGAAACCACTTCTCTGGGCTTTGGTAGGAATACTTGACACTCCCCTGGATTGCAATCATATCTTTGGAGAGTTGGCACCCAAGGTTCACTTGCTGATGTATGCACTAGTGGTATAAATGGCTCTGGAAGTGGATTACCTAATGTAGTGTTGAACTACTGGATTAGGCCCAGGCAGTTGGTGAATGGATGAAGCATGACTCATGAGTCAGTTCTGCTTGTCAAGATGGACTAACCTGAGGTGACCAGAAGACGTAGCTTTAGCGGTTAGCCCAATGTAGCGTGGAGGATAAACCCAAACGCGGAAAGAAGCGAGCAGGCAGGATAACCACGCGATTTAGTTTAAGGACTCTCACAAAAACGGAGCAAGGGAAAAACACAAATTTAACCCGCGTCCTAGAAATACACACACAATAGCAAAAGACAACGGAACCAACATGTGAGTACTCACGGTTTGCTGAAACGACAACTGGAGCTGACATGGGCCGAACTCAATGACTGAGCGGTAAGCCATCGTTTGTTTACCTCTTTTATACTTCCTGGTTTTGCGCCCGTCTTACTTCCGGGTCCTAGTGCCGGGCGCAGATTGCGTGTGCATGACAGTACCCCCCTGTCCAGGACTGGCTCCTGACGGTCCTGGGGCGGAGGATACCCTGTGACGGTAGTCCCGAATTAGCTCCGGGTCGAGAATGAACCGGGCCGGGATCCAAGATCGCTCCTCGGGGCCATAGCCCTCCCAGTCCACCAGGTATTGCGTACCTTTGCCCCGAGGGCGCGAGTCGAGGATTCGGCGCACGGTGTAGGCGGGACCGCCGTCGATGATCCGGGGAGGAGGAGCTCGGGGGGTGGGTGGAATCATGGGTGAGGTGATGAAGGGCTTGAACTGGGACAGGTGGAAGACTGGATGGATCCGGAGCGCCGCAGGCAGCTGGAGCCAGTAGGTGACAGGGTTAATCCTGTGGGTGATGCGGTATGGTCCGATAAATCTGGGTGAGAGTTTTTTTGATTCGATGTGAAGGTGGAGGTTCTTTGTAGAAAGCCATACCTTGTCACCTACATGGTACAATCGTCCCGGAGGATGTCGACGGCGGTGTTGGTGGGTGTAGCGAGCGTTGGCGCGTTGGATGGCCCGGTTGGTTGTAATCCATAGCCGCCGACATCTGCGGACCAACTGTTGGGCGGACGGTACATCAACCTCCGGTTCTGGGTGGTTGAACATCGAAGGTTGGAAACCGTAACATACCTCAAATGGGCTTAGGTTGGTGGCAGAGGAGGTGTGGAGGTTGTGTGACAGTTCAGCCCAGATGAGATAGTGCGCCCAGGAGCGCTGTCGATCAGCTACGAAACATCTCAGATAGCGCTCCAGCTGTTGGTTGGTCCGCTCCGTCTGACCGTTAGTCTGTGGGTGATATCCAGATGAGAGACTGCAGGTGGAGTCGATCAGACGGCAGAAGGCTTTCCAGAACCGGGCTGTGAACTGGGGCCCTCTGTCCGAGACGATGTCCTTGGGGAACCCATGCAGACGGACTACGTGCTCTAAAATCAGCTCTGCTGTTCCTTTGGCTGACGGGAGTCCGGCGAGAGCCACCAGGTGCACGGCTTTAGAGAACCGGTCGACGATGGTGAGAATGGTGTCCTTTCCTTCGGAGGCCGGCAGGCCCGTGATGAAGTCGACGGCAATGTGCGTCCAGGGCCGTCGAGGAACTGGGAGTGGCTGCAGCTCACCGGGGGTTGGTTGATTAGTGGTTTTGGCCCTGGCGCACACTGGGCATGCCTGAACGAACTCTTGGACGTCTTTCGTGAGGGATGGCCACCAGAAGTCTCGTTGGAGGAATTGGAGCGTCCGTCGAGTGCCCGGGTGTCCTGAGATGGGAGAGGAATGACCCCACTGGAGGACTTCTGATCGCATCCTCTCGGGCACAAAGAGTCGTCCAGGTGGCACACCTGCCGGTTCGGTCTCTGTAGCCTGCGCCTGGCGAACTCTCGTTTCCAGGTCTAGTTGGAGTGGGGCGATGATCCTGGACGATGGAAGGACAGGCGCGGGGTCCGCCCGGGGAATGTCCACTTCCAGCTGTCGGGAGAGAGCGTCCGCTTTTGTGTTCTTGGAGCCCGGGCGGTACGAGAGGTGGAAATCGTAATTTTCGAAAAATAAGGCCCACCGCGCCTGTCGTGGGTTTAACTGTTTCAGATTCTTGATGGTTATGAGGTTTTGGTGGTCCGTCCAGACTATGAATGGCTCACTGGCGCCCTGGAGCCAGTGACGCCACTCCTCCAGAGCCCACTTTATGGCCAGCAGCTCGCAGTCCCCTACCCCGTATCGCTGCTGAGTGGAGTCAAATTTTCTGGAGAAGAAACTACATGGGTGTAGTTTCTGATCTGGACCTCGTTGTGAGAGGATAGCTCCAGCGCCCACATCTGAAGCATCCACCTCCACAACGAATGATTTTCTGACATCTGGATGGAGGAGAATCGGTGCTGTGGTGAAGCGGTGACAAAGTGACTTAAAAGCGGAGACAGCTGCAGGGTTGAGGTGAAAAGGGAGAGGTGAGGGGCGGGTCAGAGCGGTTAGGGGGGCGGCAACTGTACTGTAGTCCCGGATAAAGCGACGATAGAAATTCGCAAACCCGAGAAACCGTTGAAGTTGCTTGAGGGTCTTGGGTAGGGGCCAATGACGCACAACCTCTAGCTTCTGCGGGTCCATGGCCACACCCTGGGGCGAGATGACAAAACCCAGGAACGTGGTGGAGCGCTCGTGAAAAGCGCACTTTTCCAACTTACAGTACAGTTGATGGGCAAGTAATCTCTTTAGAACCGCCCTGACGTGCTGGGTATGTTCTTCCATGGTGCGTGAGTAGATGAGGATGTCGTCCAGGTAGGCGAACGCCCACCGCCCGAGCATGTCGGGAAGGATGTCATTAATGAGGTGTTGGAAGGCGGCGGGGGCATTGCACAGTCCAAAGGGGATGACGAGATTCTCATAGTGCCCAGTAGGGGTGATGAAGGCCGTCTTCCACTCATCGCCCTCTCTGATGCGCACCAAGTTGTAGGCGCTCCGGAGGTCCAACTTAGTGAAGATGGTGGCGCCAGAGAGGGCGTCCAGGGCTGAGTTGGTAAGAGGCAATGGGTGTCGGTTTTTGATAGTTATATTGTTTAGCCCCCGATAGTCGACACATGGACGAAGTTCACCGCCCCGCTTCTTCACGAAGAAGAACCCCGCGGCGGCAGGTGAGGAGGAGGGCCTGATGGTGCCTTGGCGAAGGGCGTTGGTCACATACTCCTCCATGACCTGCGTCTCTGTAGGTGTGAGGGAGTAGAGGTGGCCGCGGGGTGGGACTGTACCGGGTTGGAGGTCAATGGTGAGGTCGTAGGGCCGATGCGGAGGAAGATGAGTAGCTCGTCTCTTGCAGAAGACCTCCGCCAGGTCCCGATACGGCTCTGGGATGGCGTTGGTGTCGACGTCGGGGGCCTCGGACTCCCTAGAGCACGTCCCAGCCGTTGCCCGTAGGCACAGTTCGGTGCAGGTCGCGCCCCATTGGAGGATCCGGTTCTGGGTCCAGGAGATGAGAGGGTCATGCTGGAGCAGCCAGGGATGTCCAAGGATGATGGGAGGTGAGGAGATGGAGGTGACGAAAAAGTTTAGCTTTTCATGGTGTTGGTTGATGGAGACGGTGATGGGTTCGGTTCGGGCGTTTATTGGGCTGGTGGAGAGGGGGCGACCGTCGACAGAGGTGATGTGAACGGGCTGGGATAACACCTCGAGTTTAACCCCCAGGGTTTTGGCATATGCGGAGTCAATGAAGTTACCTGCTGCCCCGGAGTCGATGAATGCAGCACTTCGGACTCGTTTGTGGCCAACCTGGAGGTGTACCTGAACCGTGAGACGGGAGGAATTGGTGGTGATGGCGGAGAGACGAAGGTGACCCGGCGAGTATCTCTCTTCTCTCACCGGGCCTGGGCGTTTCCCGGCCTGAAAGGACAGGTTGCCCTGTGATGTGCGGCTGACCCACAATAGGCGCAGAGCCCTTCACGGAAGCGTCTCTCCCGTTCTGCAGCGGTCAAGGAGGCGCGTCCTAGTTGCATGGGTTCCCCGGCTCCGGTGTCAACCACGGCAGGAGGTGGAGAACCGACATGTCCTGGGGTGGCGTAGGTGGCGGAGTCTGCGGGACGTGGAGTGGTGACGGTGAAGGCGGGTGCGGGTCGTGAAGTGGTGACGGCGAAGTGGGGTGCAGGTGGCAGGGTGCGAGGGGCTGGCCTCGGGCGAGAGAGGAGGCGCTGGTCGATCCGGAGAGCCAGCTGGATCAGACCCTCCAGGGTCGCAGGAAGCTCTCGCCCGGCTAGTTCGTCCTTGATTCGAGAAGCCAGTCCCTCGTAGTAGGATGTCCGGAGCGCTGCATCGCCCCATGTTGTTTGAACGGCGAGGGTGCGAAACTCGGCCGTATAGCGGCTCACGGACAGCCCTCCCTGCCTCAGATGGTAAAGTCTGGTGTCGGTCTCCACCTCGCCCGCTGGATGTTCAAAAGTTAGTTTAAGTTGGTGGGTGAACTCATTGTATGAGTGGGTGGTGTCTGTATCCGCCTGGAGAACTGCCGTGGCCCACTCTGCTGCCTGCCCTTTTAGCAACGAAACGAGAAGAGCAATGCGAAGGCGATCGGTGGAGTACTTGGTGGCATTAAACTCAAACACCAGATCGAGAGCTGTCAAAAATACGCTGCACTTCCCGTCCATGCCGTTCCACTTCTCTGGTAGAGAAAGAAAAACATCAGAAGGAGGGGGAGGGGGGGGATGCGGCGCCGCGGCGTGCGATCGAGCAGTGACGTCATCAACAGCCGCGCGGAGATCCGTATTCTCCCGCCGGAGCTCAGCGATCTCGCGGCGGAGGGAAGCGAGATCCCCGGTTAGCTGATTGATTAACGCCGCATGCTGATCTACAACGTCGCAGAGACTCGCATAATCCGCTGGGTTTACCGCGGAGGGCTCAGTCATTCTGTCAAGATGGACTAACCTGAGGTGACCAGAAGACGTAGCTTTAGCGGTTAGCCCAATGTAGCGTGGAGGATAAACCCAAACGCGGAAAGAAGCGAGCAGGCAGGATAACCACGCGATTTAGTTTAAGGACTCTCACAAAAACGGAGCAAGGGAAAAACACAAATTTAACCCGCGTCCTAGAAATACACACACAATAGCAAAAGACAACGGAACCAACATGTGAGTACTCACGGTTTGCTGAAACGACAACTGGAGCTGACATGGGCCGAACTCAATGACTGAGCGGTAAGCCATCGTTTGTTTACCTCTTTTATACTTCCTGGTTTTGCGCCCGTCTTACTTCCGGGTCCTAGTGCCGGGCGCAGATTGCGTGTGCATGACACTGCTGTTAGCTTGTCACCTAAAATGGGATCGCACGTGTGCTGGCATGCTGATGGGGTGTGTTACACCACCGAGCTACATTGCTCACTAGGAAGACATTTACGTAACAGTATATTATGTTTAATATAAACATAAATTTCCAACATAAACACAAATTTATTCAGTAATCCACGTCATTCAAAGAAATGAAGAGTGGGATAAACTTATGACACAGAACTGACTTTTATGAATAAATGCTTTTCCTAAAAGATTGCGTAAAATTATTTTTTTCCCTTTTCACCCCTCTCAGCAATATTTCAGAAGGAATAGGAGGGAGATTAGCATTCACAATTCCATTGTGATGAACCTCCTCAGTCCCCTCCAAAATAATGTAGTCTTCAGTGGAAGCAAACCAAAGATTATCATTGTGTGTGATTAACAATGTTAAATTGTACTGATGGTAGGTGTTTCTGAAGAAAAGAATGATCTCTTCACCATGCATTTTGATATTCTGAAGTCATCCCTCAACTGTGCTCGCTATAAAAACAAACCTCTGTCTCACCCCAGCTGTGGGTCTTGATCTATTGTTTAGTCTGTGCCATGCCTTACTTCCTAAGCCTGCTGTTATCATCTTCTGCATGGTTCCTTTCTTTCTAGCCAATTTAAAATTAAGAAGATGTTACACAGTGTCTTATGGGAAAAAAAACATCTATGTTCATTCCACTGCTAATGTTGGAAAGAATGTTTTATAAGCCATGCACCATGGAATGAATGACTACAGTTATCTCCCTATTTTGCATTTTTATACAGGCTCTATAAAATGCTAATTCAGGTATATTAGATATAACCCTACTTCAGCAGCACTGTGTTTGCAAATCTAGATTAAAGTAGATGGCACTTAGACACTGTTGCTAGGTTACACTCTACGTAGAGCTGAGGGCCAATCTTTTTTCAATAGTGAGAAATACCCTTCTGCATTTTTGTGTTAAAGGGGCAAAGTTCACTTTGCACCTGTGGGAGCTTCTCAAAATGCTGATTATTAAATGATATTGGCCAGAAGAAAATTTATGCAAGTACTACATTAAACCCTGGTAGCATTAACCATATAACCTACTGTATGAACCTATAAATTACTGTATGAACCCCCCACCCCCCCACCCCAAGTCAATAATCTTTGTATAATAACATCATAATAACCATCTGATTGCGGATCTCAATATTAGGCAATTACAACCTCAGAAAAACAACAACATATAAAATTTTTCACTGTCATTTTTGAAGCCAGAAATGTAACATGTAGGTACAGTGGAACATCAGATTACGAGCATAGTTCGTTCTGGAAGTGGGCTCGTATTCCAAAACACTCGTAAACCAAATTTAATTTTCCCATCGAAAATAATGGAAACTCAAATTATTCGTTCTACAGCTCAAAAAAATAAATACATAAAAATAATTAACATAAAATATAAAGTAAAAATAAAACAAATTAACCTGCACCTTACCTTTAAAAAAACATAAAAATAAATCCGGACAGATACTGTAGGTGTTTCCGTTTGTGCACGCAGGCGCTGTGTGTGTGTGTGTGTGTGTGTGTGTACACGCACATTACACACACACACACACACACACACACACACACACACACACACATTAAAGGAGAAACCGTTTTTTAAAACCGTTTAAAAATTAGCAAGGAACATCGCTAGTCAAAATCGCGTGAGCGCATACTAACAGAATCACTGCTGTAAAGTAAAACAACAACAACAACAACAACAACAACAAAAAATTAACCAGCACCGTACCGCGACAGAGCAGACAGAGCAGAGTTTCTGTGTGTTTGTTTGAGAACCTGAGAGGAGGGGGGGTGGCTGTAAAGCCGAGAGAGAGAGTGTGTGTGTATGTGTGTGTGTGTGTGTGTGTGTGTTGGTGTAAGTGAATGAGCGCACTCACACACACACACACACACACACACACACACACACAGGAATGCGACAAGAAAAAGTTATTTGTAGAATCAGTCAAAAGTGCTGGCTTTTTTCCAAACAAATGAACCCCTGCCCCCTCTAAAACATATGGACACACACACACACATACACACACACACACACACACACACACACACACACTCTCTCTCTCTCTCTCTCAATCTCTCGGCTTTACAGCCCCCCCTCCTCTCAGGTTCCCAAACAAACACACACACTCTCTGCCTTACACAGACACACACGCACACAAACGCACACGCACACTTTATGCACCTACCTATCGTCTCCCCTGCTGGGTCTTAGTGCTTGCAGAGTTTCTGAGTGTGTGCTTGTATGCGTGTGTGTGTGTATTCAACCAGCAGGGGAGATGATTACCTACAATTCCGCAGCGCAAGAGAGAGAAAAACCGTTGGCTCAGTTGTGATGACGTGACGCTCGGTGTAAAAACAAGAAGCACACACGTGAAACTCAGCGCTCGTTAAACCAAGACAACGCTAATTTTTCAAGTCAACATTTATTAAAAATCTTTGCTCATCTTGTGGAACACTCGTAAACCGCGTTACTCGTAATCCGAGGTTCCACTGTAATACTAAGTACTCCCTTACTGCTTAGTCAGGATTTAAGAGGGGTAGGGTGCAACCTGCTGCTGCTAATCATCAATACTTGATTAATTGATCATCAGCAGGTGTGCAGGCCTCTATAAAAGTGGAGGTTTTGCCAGTTTGCTGGTCTGGGGCATTCAGGTATATGTTAACACAATGCCAAGAAGGAAAGACATAAGCAATAGTGTTAGAAAAGCAATTGTTGCTGCACATAAATCTGAAAAGAGTTACAAAACTATTTCCAAACAGTTTGGAGTTCAGCATTATACATGATAAAGAGAAATATTTTTGCAAGTGAAAAGCATTCAAGATAGACCCAAGAGCTTGTCACCTCGCACCCTACAGGTCTCACTGAGCATGTTAAATGTTAAAGTCCATTTCAGCACAATTAGAAGAAGACTGAACAAGTACAGTTTGTTTTGGAAGGATTGCCAGGAAAGAAAGCCTCTTTTGTCTAAAAAGAAGATAGAATCATGACTGAGGTTTGCAAAACTGCATCTGAACAAAGCACAAAGTGTCTGGAGCAATGTCCTATGGACAAATTAAATCAAAGGGCAGTTATTGATCTTAATTCCCATCACAATTTTTGGTGAAAACCAAACACAGCATTTCAGCAAAAAATACCTCATACCAACTGTCAGGCATGGTGGTGGAGAGGTGATGATTTGAGCTTATTTTTGCAGCCACAGGAACTGGGCCCCTTTGCAGTCATGAACGACCATGAGCTGCCATAAACTCCTCCGTATACCAGAGTATTCTAGAGGCAAATGTGTGGCCATCTGTCTGACAGCTAAAACTTTTGTCATGCAACAGGTCAATAATCCGAAGCACACACAGTAAATCTACACTGTAAAAAATAAATAGTCCATTTTATGATAAAAACAAATGGCAGCTGTGGTTTCTAGCCAGAATTCTACCGTAAAAAATACGGTAGCACCGTTATTGCACTGCGGAAACAATAATAAACCGTAAATTTTACGGTAAAAAATGGCAGCTGTGGTTGTCAGAAGTTTACCGTAAAATTTTTTTTGCAGATTTTAATATTTTTTAATTAACATGTTTATGTTATAAAAACTGTTTATTCCCGCCAAATTCCAGGGTTTACATTGTAACAAATACGGATCATAACCATGTTTTTTACAGCTCGGAACTGTCTAATTTAAAGATTTATGTTGTAATAATAATGGTTTATTTCCATCTTAGTACTCACACACTCCCACCTATCATCTATACAACTTTATCCTATATATTGGGGGGGGGGGGGGGGTGACTAGTACCTGGAGGAAACCCACCAAGCATGGGGAGAACATACAAACTCCATGCACACAGAGATGGGAATCGAGCCTGGCCGGGTATCGAACCCGGACGGTGGAAGGCGACAGTACTAACCACTACACTACCATGCTTGCTACACAATTGCTGTCGTTGTTGTTGGACTATTTGTTTTATTATGAATAACCACAGTGACTTCATTCAGCAATTCTGTGAAAGCATAATTTTATCACACTAGCTGGAGCTAAAAGAGATAGAAGTTACATTGCTAAGCATTCGGATTTTACTGTTAAGAGTACTTTTATACTAATTGATGAATACAAACTAAATCAAATCATCAAAACCCATCAAGACTCGGACATCAGCATGGTCCCATGTATTTTTTAATAAAGACAGCAAAACAATATTTAAATTCTCAAAATCAAATATACAAGTGTCAGGGTGGACATTTTTTTGGGCAGACACTCTAAGTACGGCGGTGGCGGCGGGCAAAGTGGCGCGTGCTAGCGGCTGTCCTTGCCACAGTCATCAAAGGGTGGAATACCATTCACAAATATGAAGTCCTTGGTTAATGTAAATTAGACGGCTATAAACCATAGAAAAAACTATTAATTCAATTTCAATTCAATTCAATTCAGTTTTATTTGTATAGCGCTTTTAACAATTGACATTGTCTCAAAACAGCTTTACACAATCAAAAGAATTATTTAAGTTTGTATGGAATGTGAATGTGTATGAATCAAAATGGTCAGATACTGTAGTCCCTGGTGAGCAAGCCGCAGGCGACAGTGGCAAGGAAAAACTCCCTGAGATGGTAATAGGAAGAAACCTTGAGAGGAACCAGACTCAACAGGGAACCCATCCTCATCTGGGTGAAACAGATAGCAGGAAATGATCTGCATTTATACAGTGTTAGGTTCAGCTATAATAGTTGATGTTAATTGATGTTATAATAGTTGATGTAAAATGGAGTCCAGTAGTTATATTAATATCTGTAAAATATACAGTATAATGAGTGCAGTCCCGTACAAACAATAGTGTTGCTACCGTAGCTATTTTTTACAGTAAATGTCTGGCAACCACAGCTGCCAGTTTTTTACCGTAAAATTTACGGTTTATTTATAAACCGTAGAAAAAAATATTAAAATCCGTAAAATATACAGTATAACGAGTGCAGTCCCGTACAACCAATAAAAAAATTAAAATGTCCGTTTTATCCTGTTTGTCTTATGCTTCCTAGCTTCACAGTAGAGACCTGCGCGTGACAGATTTTTCAGTTCCGCTCCCGCAAGATTATGTCCCGCTCCCGTATATATATTATTTTCTCCCGCTCCCGTCCACAGTATTCAAGTTTTGTCCCGCTCCCGCCCGCAAAATCCCGCAGGTAAAACATACAAGTTTCATATAAGTTTCGTTTTATTTGAGTTTGATTAAATGTAATGATGAACATTGACACGAACGAGGAGCTTTTCAAAACATACAAATACAATCAGAACTGTTAGAAATAGACTAATAATTTTTCAATGAAACAAAATAATAATAAACGTTGATTTCTCAAGTGGTCAAACAGAAAAGCATTTGGCATAATACTGCTTCAGAACGTTAAGCTTTTTTGCCTTCAGCAATGTCCAAACATTGAACATAAGTTATCCTTATTTCTCAATAAATAAAAATAAGTTCCGACCTGGCGGCGCGGTGGTGTAGTGGTTAGCACTGTCGCCTTGCACCTCCAGGGTCTGGGTTCGATTCCCCAGCCAGGCTCGATTCCCGTCTCTGTGTGCATGGAGTTTGCATGTTCTCCCTGTGCTTGGTGGGTTTCCTCCGGATACTCCGGTTTCCTCCCACAGTCCAAAGATATGCAGGTTAGGCTAATTGGCGTTCCTAAATTGCCCGTAGTGTGTGATTGGGTGTGTGAGTGTGTGTATGTGTGTGTGCCCTGCGATGAATTGGCACCCTGTCCAGGGTGTACCCCGCCTAGTGCCCAAAGTCTCCTGGGATAGGCTCCAGGTCCCCCGCGACCCTGAACAAAGGATTAAGCGGTATAGAAGATGAATGAATGAAGTTCCTACCTTGCGCCTGTAAATTGTTTTTATTTTAATTAATCGTTCTTGTTGCTTTTGTGCAGTAGATAAATAATATAGTATTTAGAGTCTCGCGATTAATTTTATTCTCCCGCAACCCGCACATACATGCACCTGCATTCACCCATCAAATCTTGTCCCGCACCACACTCCGTCCACTGGGTCCCGCGGATCCCGAGTTGCCAGACATCTGCCAGATGAAAAAGACGACGTTGCATAGACGTCTCCGCGACGTGTGTGTGCTATCTGGGAATACAATCAAATGTTTTTATTATGTTTTTACACAAAAACACATAGAATTAAAAGAGAGGGTACTAACTTTGACAAGTGCTTGTGTGTGTTCTTTTCCTCACACTGAGCACTGCCTGCTGTGGATATTGGTTTGCCATGCACTTAACATCGCTATGCGATAGAGTTCTGCTTTCTTTGTGTACACCACCATGTCTCCTTGTTTTGATCCCTGCCATGTCTCCTCTTCTATCTCGTCATTGGTCTTCTCCTTAATGTGCCACAGTTGTTTAAGTATTGCCGTTTGATTCGTTTGTTATTTAAGCCCTAATGTCTCTGTGTCTCATCATGAAGTATTGTTAAGGTTAAAATGAAGGAACAATTGTTTGTGTCTGCCATGTCTCGGTACAGTATGTTTCCAGGTTGGCTCTGAAACATGATGGGAGGTGTCTGAATGTTCTCTCTGGTTTATTAATAGCATAGGCGGAATATTTAACTCTTGAGCCAAATGCCTTGGGTCAAAAAATTTTATTTTTCCAGAAAGAACAACGAGAGTGGAAGTCAGCATGAATATCAGTCCGGAAGTGAAATGAGAGAGAGAGAGCGAAGTTCAGACTCAGCGGGCACCGTCTGGCCGTAGAGACGGGGCGAAGCAGACAGTCCTGGCTGCCCCAAGGAAAGAGACTGTGTCACCGGTGCACTCTTAATAAAATAGAGGCAGAGTTGCATTTCCTCACAGAATGACTGAAATATCACCACATTCGCACTGAATTCTTCACCAAATTCAATGTCTAACTACAACTGCATCACTGACCCCCAACAAACTACCCCACCTACTGGAGGAGCAGAGGAAGTGCTGCACACTAGCAGCACAATACACACACACCTGCCACCATGTGAGTGAGGGGCAGTGAGTAACCACACCACATCACACACACACACGCACACACACACACACACACACACACACACACACACACACACACACACAAATACGCACTTTTTAAAAAAATCACTATTAACATTATTATTATTATTATTATTATTATTATGGGGCCTTCGAGTGCTCGCATTTTTATCTGGAGATCGCTGGTTCGATTCCCGGGTGATGCTGCAACCTCTCGCAGCCAGAGATCTAGAGAGAACTGATTGGCTAAACTCTCTCAGAGGGGAGGAATGAGAGGTACTTGGTGCTCCCACATTAATCACGGCTCAACAGCCAATCAGGGGTCATGCAAGCGGAAGGAGCGGATAGCGCTGTCCTCCGAGTGTGTTACTCCGCCCCCAACGATGCATGGCACGTGGTTCAGAGGAAACACGTGATAGTCTTCGGCCCTCCCGACTGAGCGTAGGCAGAAGTAGCCTTAATGTGGGAGCCCCCTAGTGACGGGGAGGAATTGGACACACCTAAATTAGGGAGAAAATTGGGAAGAATATGGGAAGAAACTGGAGTCACAGTACCTAAGAACTGGCAAGGCAAGGCCTAAGAACAATTATAGACTATAAAACACTAACATGGATGAGGATGCATCTCTGGGTTCAAGCTTATTATGCTTGCTTCAAGGTTGCAACTAATAGTGCATGCAATGCTACCAGCACTATTTGTGCTAATAGCAGCATGCAGATGGGGAGTTTCTTGGAGAGTTTTCAGGATTTAAAATATGATGCAAAGTTTCTCATGTCTCTATGTCTATAAAACAACTTTCCGATTCCTTATGTGATAACACTTAATATAATCCTTTTTTTAGGAAAATATACATTCAAACAGCTCGTGTCTACTGGAAACTTTTGTTTAACAGGGACATGCAAATGTATTTCCTATTATCTGTCTGTCTCTGAGTCTTTCTGTGACTTCCATGTTAATGTTCCATGGTTCTTTTGATGTCGGGGATGTACGTGATTCACAGTGCACCTGGCCAAAAGCTTAATTGTGCTCTCTTCGCAGATAATAAACAGAGATCTTCATACATCATGCATGCGGGTTTATTCGGCTCTCCCGGTTGTTTGGGCCCAATCAGTATGTGTATAAAAGTGTAGCGGACATAACAAGCAATAATTCTTCTTTTTATTCATCTTAAAACTTAACAATTCTTCTTCTTAAACCTAACGAGTCAAGACCAGAAAGGCAAGAGGCCCAGATGGCATCGTTCGTTGGGTCCATAGGGCTAGTGCTGACCAGCTACTGTAGTTGTTCATAGGGATAAACCTCCCTCTGTCACAGACAGTATTTCCCAGACAGTCCATTATTCTCCCAAAGAAACCCCAACTTTCTTGTCTCAGTGACCACCACGTTTGACAGGACTACAGTGTGATAAAGTACCATTAAAGGCTGGTCAGAGTCTTCATCACCTCTTCATTCCCTGACACACTAAACGCTCTACTGATGATGCCATCATACACCTCCTACACACAGCCCTGCACCATTTGGACACCAGGAAGGAAAATAATGTTAAAATGTTGTTTGCTGACTACAGTTCAGCTTTCATCATAACACTTCTCTCCAAACTCACTATCAATTTGGAGTACCTGAGACTTACCAGACCAGCAGGCTCTTCAGAGGGTAGTGCAATCAATGCAGTGTGCCATCTGCACTTCAAACAATAGACCCTTCTGTTGCAATGGCAACCTTTGGTCAAATTTTAGTATTAGCTAAATACTAGTAGAGTTCATTAAGTAAGTAGTATGATTGATGTGTAATTTTAATGATATAGTTGAGCCATATGGATTTATAATTTTCCATAATACATGATATTTACTATTTATTACTGTTTAATACATGGTGGATACTATTTAATAAAATCGTACCAATACCATATGGGCGTCTAGTTTTTGCTCTTCCCTAACACAGGTTCCCCCATTTTGGCCTTGTATTTCTCTAGAAAAGAAAACCATTACAGCCTCAGGGATAACTCTACAAAACTAAATATGAGTTCAGTTTCCATAATAACAAAATTAATACATTTTGAATATAAAATAAATATCATGGGCAGCAGCAGCTGAAATCTAAATGAACAGTGTGTATAGATGATACGGTGTGTCATGGGTTTCAGCTTGTGTGAAAAGCTGTTTTAGTAAACTATATCCACTCAAAGCAAGCAATTACTATCTTTCCATTTCTCTGACTACCAATATATCTGACCTGATATCAAATGTGGCTGGAGAAGTCCAGTTGGGTGCAGAACATTCATGGGCAATTTGGAAAGGGGAGAGGAGGGCAAGGTTATACAAGGCAAAGCTTCCTAATCATGCTTCTGTGATAGTCATGAGCTCTTTTGGTGGTCTCAAGATGGCAGCGTCAATACTGCATTAATTGATGGTTGGCTTCAGCTGATTCTTAAACTTTCACTTTAGGGCCCTTGAGGTGAATTTGTTGTAAAAGACCATTCTGGTGTAGCACATTGCTTTTATTCCTCTGAAGTATCCAGCACATTGAAGACAATGCTTTTGTTTACTTCCTCAGTACTTACAGTACAATACCAGCTCACGAAAAACATTGTTGTTGGTTTCCCTTTTCTTCCACTTGATTTTATGGATGTCTCAGTCTCAACTGTTGAAATGCTTAAGCTTCTTGATGAAATCACTTTCTTTTAGTTCTTTTAGGAGTACAACTAAAAGCAATTTTTCAACATTATTAAAATAGGAAATCACTCCTATCGCCACCAAAATATAGAAGAGTTTCAGAGCTGTCCTACTGGTTTACGGGTTGCCAGGAACTGACATTCAAGCAGATGAGATGTGCGCAGATGAGTGATGTTTTGGTAACACTGAATGATAGAGCTTGTTAAAAGATAATGCAAGATTCTCTTCTTCCAAATTCAAAATTCCCCTCACGCCCTTGTGTTAACCCTTTATGGTTCAGGCTCTTGATGGCAGCAAACTAGCCCTATTACTCATTGACCCCCATTACACTGCAGTTTTCAGGTAACCACACTGAAACCATTCAAAATGGCCATGCACCCATTGTTCTGGGTCTCCCTTGGTTAAGACTGCATAACCCACACATTGATTGAGTTAAAAGAAGAGTCCTGGATTAGAGTTCCACCTGCCTCTCTTCATGTTTATGATCCACCCTTACGGGCCGAACTTCGCTCACACCACAAGAGGAAATCCCGACCTAACCAAGGTACCCACAGAGTATCATGACCTACCACAGGTGTTCAGCAAGTCACGGGCTGTCTCCTTACCTCCACATCACCCCTATGACTTTGTGATTGACCTCCTTCCAGGCACCTCTCCACCCAAGGGGTGACTTTACTCCCTCTCTCGCCCTGAGAGAGAGGCCATGGAATAGTACATAAAAGAATCACTTGCCACAGGGATTATCTGCCCATCTTCTTCACCAGCAGGGGCAGGATTTTTCTTTGTAGAGAAAAAAGATAAATCCCTCAGACCCTATATTGATTACAGTGGGTTAAATGAGATCATGATTAAGAACCGCTACACCCTTCCTTTGATGTCATCTGCCTTCGAATTTCTCCAGGACGCCCATGTCTTCACCAAGTTAGATCTGAGAAATGCCTACCACCTTGTCAGGATATGGGAAGGCGATGATGGAAGACCGCCTTTAACACACCCACCAGCCATTACGAGTACCTAGTAGTTCCATTAGGCTTAACCAATGCGCCAACGTTATTCCAGGTCCTCATTAACCCCTTATGGAGTTTCCCAATGTTTTTGTCTTTGCTTACCTGGACGACATCTTGATATTCTTATGCTCAGTAAAGGAACACAAGTCCCACGTACACCAGGCCCTGTGTTGGCTACTGGAGAATAAACTCTGCATCAAGGTGGAGAAATGTGAATTTCAGGCATCCAGAACCCCCCATCAAAATGAACACAGTCACTGACTGGCCAGTACCATCATCAAGACGCAAACTCCAATGCTTCTTTGGGTTCGCCAATTTTTATCGTCGCTTCATTCGAAGCTACAGCATGGTGACGGCCCCAATTATGACCCTCACATCATCCAAGATTCCATTCCAATGGAACCCCCTGGCAGATAGTCTTTAAGGATCTTAAGCACCGTTTCACCACCGCACCCATCCTTAGCTTCCCTGAACCCTCCCTCCAGTTTGTTGTATGGTCTATGCCTTTGTATGGTTGAGCATTCTGTCACGTTTTGTTGGATGTTGGACTGTGGGCATAGTGTTGAGGCATAGACGCAGAGGGGATGCAGTGAAACAAAAGAGTCTTTAATAATAAACCAAACAAACAAACCATGAACAAAGGAAGTTGGCTAAAAACGGGGAGCATACTACAAACAGAACTCAAAACACTTAGACATAAGACTAGGGATTACACACACTGATACAATACAGACATGGGATACAGACTGGACGAGACAAGACACACTAAACAGACTAAACACTAGGGACTATACATGCAAAGGATAAACAAACACAAGACAGGCTTGGCTAGGTCGACTAGCTGTTACGCCCATTGGCTGCTAAGCTAGCTAGTAGCTAAACAGACCAACTGCTAAACAGGCTAGTAGCCTAAGAACCAAGGGATGAACAGACAAGGTACACAGCAGACTAGGTATGAAACAGACTAAGAACTCTAAAGGTTAGTGGCTAAATGGGTTAGTACCTAAACAGACTACGATCTAAGCAAACAAGGAGACTAGACAGAGTCAAAGACTAGACAGACTAGGATCTAAACATGTTAGTAGCACCCTCATTAGTATTCATACAGACTAAGATCTAGACATGCAAAGGAAGTCACTCACACAAAAGGGTAAACACAAAAGGCTAATTCTCCTAGAGGCTAATCCTGCTAGGAGACACAGAGACACAGCAACATACTAAATTAAGACAAATATAACCTTAACTTAAAAGCTCCAGAAACCAAAAGGCCAACTATACTGTTATTTAAACAAACTAAAACAGAACAAAACAAAGGCCCACTTAACAGAACTCACATTAATGCTCGACCCAGTTTCCCAGAACAAACAGGTATTTATACTACTAAGCCTCCTCGGTTCAGCTGGGCATCCGCGTCAGCTGATCAAGGAGCCTTCTGGGAAACTGGGTCTACAACCAAAAACTACAAATCAAAACACTGCCCTCTAGTGGGCAACCCTCACACCGGCTGGAAGGGGCCAACCATCCCTTTCTCGTATGGACCGACCACAAGAACCTGGAGTATCTAAAGATGGCAAAGAGACTCAAATCGTGCCCCCACCACCCTTGATCTTACATCTCCATCGACTTCGTCACTGGCCTACCACCATCTCAAAACAATACCTGCATTGTAGGCATTGTGGACCGTTTTTTAAATCTGCACATTTTGTCCCACTACCAAAGCTCCCATCTGCCAAAGAAATGGCTAAACTCCAAATCAATCACATCTTCTGACTTCACGGACTGCCCATTGACATCGTCTCGGACAAGGGCCCCAGTTTTGCAACCTCGTCAACACTAACCCCAATCTCTCTTCCGGATTCCATCCCCAAACTAATGGCCAAATGGAACGAATCAACCAGGAACTGGAAAAATCTTTAAGGTGCATGGCCTCAACCATCGGTTGAGTACCCAGTATCACTCCATACCTGGGCCATCAACCACCCCTCTTTTCTGCGCAGGAAGAGGAGGTAGCAGTACCCTCAGCCCAAACCTTTGTCCGTCGCTGCAAAAGTGCCATGCTGTCTGCACGTGACCTCCCGCTCAAGACCACGAAACTGTCAAGTCCAAGAAACTGTCGCCAAGGTTGGGGGGATGAGGCTGATGGAACCATCCCTAACAAGGGCAGAAATGTTACCACGGACAATTTCTTCATCGCTGTCACTTGCTCAAAAACTTCTTAGATGGAAAACCACCATCCTCATCACAGTCAATAAGATTCGCCGGGAAATTCCTCAATCTGCTAGACACACAGATCACAATGAATTCACCAGTCTGGTATGTTGCAGGTCTTTTGTGGTTCTATGTTTATGTGTTTCAAATTTTTACAATCAACACCTCCAAGTGTGTCATTGTGTGTAAAAGTGCTATGAATGCAATTTATCTTATTTCTTAGGTGTTTTCAACCACTGCTGCCACGCTGACGGCGTATGCGGCCAAACACAAGAAGACTGTCTATATCTGTCAAGATGGACTAACCTGAGGTGACCAGAAGACGTAGCTTTAGCGGTTAGCCCAATGTAGCGTGGAGGATAAACCCAAACGCGGAAAGAAGCGAACAGGCAGGATAACCACGCGATTTAGTTTAAGGACTCTCACAAAAGCGGAGCAAGGGAAAAACACAAATTTAACCCGCGTCCTAAAAATACACACACAATAGCAAAGACAAACGGAACCAACATGTGAGTACTCACGGTTTGCTGAAACGACAGCTGGAGCTGACATGGGCCGAACTCAATGACTGAGCGGTAAGCCATCGTTTGTTTACCTCTTTTATACTTCCTGGTTTTGCGCCCGTCTTACTTCCGGGTCCTAGTGCCGGGCGCAGATTGAGTGTGTATGACAGTACCCCCCTGTCCAGGACTGGCTCCTGACGGTCCTGGGATGGAGGATACCCTGTGACGGTAGTCCCGAATTAGCTGGGAGTCGAGAATGAACCGGGCCGGGATCCAAGACCGCTCCTCGGGGCCATAGCCCTCCCAGTCCACCAGGTATTGCGTACCTTTGCCCCGAGGGCGCGAGTCAAGGATTCGGCGCACGGTGTAGGCGGGACCGCCGTCGATGATCCGGGGAGGAGGAGCTGGGGGGGTGGGTGGAATCATGGGTGAGGTGATGAAGGGCTTGAACTGGGACAGGTGGAAGACTGGATGGATCCGGAGCGCCGCAGGCAGCTGGAGCCGGTAGGTGACAGGGTTAATTCTGTGAGTGATGTGGTATGGTCCGATGAATCTGGGGGAAAGCTTCTTTGACTCGGTGCGGAGGTGGAGGTTTTTTGTGGACAGCCATACCTTGTCACCTACGTGGTATAGTCGTCCCGGAGGATGTCGGCGGCGATGTTGGTGGATGTAGCGGGCATTGGCACGTTGGATGGCCTGGTTGGTCGTAGTCCAGAGCCGCCGACATCTGCGGACCAACTGTTGGGCTGACGGTACATCAACCTCCGGCTCTGGGTGGTTGAACACGGTGGGTTGGAAACCGTGGCATACCTCAAATGGGCTTAGGTTAGTGGCAGAGGAGATGTGGAGGTTGTGTGATAGTTCCGCCCAAATGAGGTAGCGTGCCCAGGAGCGCTGACGGTCCGCTACGAAACACCTCAGGTAGCGCTCCAGTTGTTGGTTGGTCCGCTCCGTCTGACCGTTAGTCTGTGGGTGGTATCCGGAGGACAGACTGCAGGTGGAATCGATCAGACGGCAGAAGGCCTTCCAGAACCGGGCTGTGAACTGGGGCCCTCTGTCCGAGACGATATCCTTGGGGAACCCATGCAGACGGACTACGTGCTCTAAAATCAGCTCTGCTGTTTCCTTTGCTGACGGGAGTCCGGCGAGAGCCACCAGATGCACGGTCTTAGAGAACCGATCCACGATCGTGAGGATGGTGTCCTTTCCTTCGGAGACCGGCAGGCCCGTGATGAAGTCCACGGCAATGTGCGTCCAGGGCCGTCGAGGGACTGGAAGGGGTTGCAGTTCTCCTGGAGAGGGTCGGTTGGTGGTCTTTGCCCTGGCACACACTGGGCATGCCTGAACGAACTCTTGGACGTCCCTCATCATGGATGGCCACCAGAAGTCGCGCTGGATAAATTGGAGGGATCGTCGGGTGCCTGGATGGCCCGAAATTGGGGAGGAGTGTCCCCAGTGGAGAACCTCGGGTCTCATCCCTTCAGGCACGAAGAGTCGTCCAGGTGGCACACCTGCCGGTTCGGTCTCTGTACCTCGTGCCTGGCGCACTCTCGTTTCCAGGTCCAGTTGCAGGGGTGCGATGATCTTGGAAGAGGGGAGGACAGGCGCGGGGTCCGCCCGGGGGGGGTCCACCTCTAGTTGTCGGGAAAGGGCGTCAGCTTTGGTGTTCTTGGGCCCCGGGCGGTATGAGAGGTGGAAGTTGTAATTCTCAAAGAATAATGCCCACCGCGCCTGTCGTGGATTTAACTGTTTAATGTTTCGGATGGTGATTAGATTTTGATGGTCCGTCCAGACTATGAATGGCTCACTGACGCCCTGGAGCCAGTGACGCCACTCCTCCAGAGCCCACTTTATGGCCAGCAGTTCGCGGTCCCCTACCCCGTATCGCTGCTGAGTGGAGTCAAATTTTCTGGAGAAAAAACCACAAGGGTGTAGTTTTTGGTCTGGACCTTGCTGCGAGAGGATAGCTCCAGCGCCCACATCTGAAGCATCCACCTCCACAACGAATGATTTATTGACATCTGGGTGGTGGAGAATCGGTGCAGTGGTGAAGCGGTGACACAGTGATCGAAAAGCGGAGACAGCTGCCGGGTTGAGGTGAAAAGGGAGAGAAGAGGGACGGGTCAGAGCGGTTAGGGGGGCGGCAACTGTACTGTAGTCCCGGATAAAGCGACGATAGAAGTTCGCAAACCCGAGAAACCGTTGAAGCTGTTTGAGGGTCTTGGGTAGGGGCCAATGACGCACAACCTCTAGCTTCTGCGGGTCCATGGCCACACCCTGGGGCGAGATGACAAAACCCAGGAACGTGGTGGAGCGCTCGTGAAAAGCGCACTTTTCCAACTTACAGTACAGTTGGTGGGCGAGTAATCTCTTTAGAACCGCCCTGACGTGCTGGGTGTGTTCTTCCATGGTGCGTGAATAAATTAAAATATCGTCCAGGTATGCGAATGCCCACCGACCGAGCATGTCCCGAAGGACGTCGTTAATGAAGTGTTGGAATGCGGCGGGGGCATTGCACAGTCCGAATGGGATGACAAGGGTTTCATAATGTCCGGTGGGGGTGATGAACGCCGTCTTCCACTCATCGCCCTCTCTGATACGCACCAAGTTGTAGGCGCTCCGGAGGTCCAACTTCGTAAAGATGGTGGCGCCAGAGAGGGCGTCCAGGGCTGAGTTGGTAAGAGGCAGAGGATGTCGGTTTTTGATGGTGAGATGGTTGAGCCCCCGATAGTCGACACAAGGGCGAAGTTCACCGCCTCTCTTCTTCACGAAGAAGAACCCCGCGGCGGCAGGTGAGGAGGAGGGCCTGATGGTGCCTTGGCGCAGGGCGTTGTTTACATATTCCTCCATCACCTGGGTCTCGGTGGGTGTGAGTGAGTAGAGATGGCCGCGGGGGGGGATCGTACCGGGTTGGAGGTCTATGGCGAGGTCGTATGGACGATGAGGAGGAAGATGGGTGGCTCGTCGCCTGCAGAAAACCTCCGATAGGTCTCGGTATGGTTCGGGGATGGAGTTGGTGTCGACGTCGGGGGCCTCGGACTCCCTAGAGCACGTCCCAGCCGCTGCCCGTAGGCATAGTTCGTTGCAGGTCGCGCCCCACTGAAGGATCCGATTCTGGGTCCAGGAGATTAGAGGGTCATGTTGGAGCAGCCAGGGATGACCAAGGATGATGGGTGGAGATGAGATGGAGGTGACGAAGAATTTTAACTGTTCATGGTGTTGGTTGATGGAGACGGTGATGGGTTCGGTTCGGGTGCTGATTGGGCTGGTGGAGAGGGGGCGACCGTCGACAGAGGTGATGCGAACGGGCTGGGATAACGCCTCGAGTTTTACCCCCAGGGTTTTGGCATATGCAGAGTCAATGAAGTTACCTGCTGCCCCGGAGTCGATGAACGCAGCACTTCGGACCCGTTTGTGGCCAACCTGGAGGTGTACCTGAACCGTGAGACGGGAGGAGTGGGTGGTGATGGCAGAGAGACGAAGGTGACCCGGCGAGTATCTCTCTCCTCTCACCGGGCCTGGGCGTTTCCCGGTCTGAGCGGGCAGGTTGCCCTGTGATGTGTAGCTGACCCGCAATAGGCACAGAGCCCTTCACGAAAGCGTCTCTCCCGTTCTGCAGCGGTCAAGGAGGCGCGTCCTAGTTGCATGGGTTCCCCGGCTCCGGTGTCAACCACGGCAGGAGGTGGAGAACCGACATGCCCCGGGGTGGCGTAGGTGGCGGAGTCTGCGGGGCGTGGAGTGGTGACAGTGAAGATGGGTGCTGGTCGTGAAGTGGTGACGGTGAAGGTGGGTGCAGGTGGCAGGGTGCGAGGGGCTGGCCTCGGACGAGAGAGGAGGCGCTGGTCGATCCGGAGAGCGAGTTGGATCAGGCCCTCCAGGGTCGCAGGAAGCTCTCGTCCGGCTAGTTCGTCCTTAATTCGAGAAGCCAGTCCCTCGTAGTAGGATGTCCGGAGTGCTGCATCGCCCCACGTTGTTTGGACGGCGAGAGTGCGAAACTCGGCCGTATAGCGGCTCACGGGCAATCCTCCCTGCCTCAGGTGATAAAGTCTGGTGTCGGTCTCCACCTCGCCCGCTGGATGTTCGAAAGTGAGTTTGAGTTGGTGGATGAACTCATTGTAAGAGTGGGCGGTATCTGTATCTGCCTGTAAAACTGCCGTGGCCCACTCTGCTGCCTGCCCTTTTAGCAACGAGACGAGAAGAGCAATGCGAAGGCGATCGGTGGAGTATTTGGTGGCATTAAACTCAAACACCAGATCGAGAGCTGTCAGAAAAACGCTGCACTTCCCGTCCGTGCCGTTCCACTTCTCTGGTAGAGAAAGAAAAACATCAGAAGGAGGGGGGGGGGGGGGATGCGGCGCCGCGGCCCCCGCGGCGTGCGATCGAGCAGTGACGTCATCAATAGCTGCGCGGAGATCCGTATTCTCCCGCCGGAGCTCAGCGACCTCGCGGCGGAGAGAAGCGAGATCCCCGGTTAGCTGATTGATTAGCGCCGCATGCTGATCTACAACGTCGCAGAGACTCGCATAATCCGCTGGGTTTACCGCGGAGGGCTCAGTCATTCTGTCAAGATGGACTAACCTGAGGTGACCAGAAGACGTAGCTTTAGCGGTTAGCCCAATGTAGCGTGGAGGATAAACCCAAACGCGGAAAGAAGCGAACAGGCAGGATAACCACGCGATTTAGTTTAAGGACTCTCACAAAAGCGGAGCAAGGGAAAAACACAAATTTAACCCGCGTCCTAAAAATACACACACAATAGCAAAGACAAACGGAACCAACATGTGAGTACTCACGGTTTGCTGAAACGACAGCTGGAGCTGACATGGGCCGAACTCAATGACTGAGCGGTAAGCCATCGTTTGTTTACCTCTTTTATACTTCCTGGTTTTGCGCCCGTCTTACTTCCGGGTCCTAGTGCCGGGCGCAGATTGAGTGTGTATGACAGTATTCTTAGCAGCATGCACAGCGTGGTTCAGACTTATAATTCCACCAAAAGGAAGCCAAACACTGTCACCCTTTACAACACCACAAAGTGTGGCGTGGATGTGATGGACCAGGTGGTGCGGGAGTACACTGTCCGCATAGGAACACGGCGCTGGCCAGTTGCCATGTTCTATAACATGATCGACATGGCAGCAATGAATGCACATGTGCTGTATCAAGCATGCACCGGGACGCAGGAAAGACGGGTGGACTTCCTGGTGAAGCTTGCAAGAGAGTTGGCTAACTCTCATATCGCTGGGAAGAAGGCAAGAAAAGAACAATTGCTTCGGACACAACCCTCCACACCTAGCCCTGGAAAAAGAGCCATGTGTCAGGTCAAACACAAATGCAAGAACAATCATGCCACTGTGCAATGTGTTCACTGCTACAGAAACACATTTGGTGGACTCTAAATATGTCCTACCCCAAGGTAAAAAAAAAGTTGTTTTTAAAATACACTATTAAGAACACATTACTTTTGTTTAATGTCTGTCATGGGAGACCATGGAGACGAAACACGTGAAGAATAAGTAACTCAGCCATCTCTTTGGCGGAAGGGAGTCCAGGGAGCGGCACGAAGTGGGCAGTTTTGGAAAAGCGGTCGATAATAGTTAGGATGTAAGTGTTGTTATTGGAGTTGGGTAGTCCAGTGACAAAGTCGATAGCAATGTGTGACCAAGGGCGGTGAGAGACTGGGAGTGGTCTAAGGAGACCTGCCGGGGGCCTATTGCTGCTTTTGTTTCTGGTACAGGAGTCACATGCTGCCACATATTTGATGATATCCTCCGTCAATGTGGGCCACCAGAAACATTGCTGAATCATAAACTGGGAACGTTTGCCCCCAGGGTGGCAGGCAAGCTTAGAGCTGTGTCCCCATTCAGAGCATCTGGCTTTGAGTTCTTGGCTCCAGGGCGGTAAGATAGGATGAAATTAAACCTTTAGAAAAATAAGGACCATCTGGCCTGTCAGGCGTTAAGTCTCTTAGCTGTTTTTTTTTTCGAAAAAGGGGTGTTCGGTTCCCTCTAGCCAGTGTCTCCACTCTTCTAAGGTTAGTTTCACAGCTAGCAACTCTCGGTCTCCAATGTCATAATTTCTCTCAGCAGGTGAAAGGCGATGAGAAAAAAAAAGAACAGGGGCGCAGCTTGTCATCCTTGGGATTTTTCTGAGACCATACTGCTCCCACCCCTGTTTCAGAGTCATCCACTTCTACAACAAATTGTGAGGAGGGATCAGGAACAGTAAGGATAGGGGTCGATGTGAACTTGTTCTTGAGTCTTTGGAAAGCCTCCTCTGCCTGTTCATTCCAATGGAAACGTTTTGAGGAGGTTAGGGTTGTAAGTGGAACAGCAATGGTGCTGTAGTTCCTTATAAACCAACTGTGAAAATTAGCAAACCCCTAAAATCATTGGCGGTCACATCTAGAAGTGGGGGTAGGCCAATCTGTGACAGCTTTTACCTTGGTGGGGTCCATCTGGATCATGGATGGTGAAATAATGAAACCCAGGAAAGCGACAGAGTTTTGATGAAATTCACACTTCTCTGCTTTAACGAATAATTCATTCTCAAAGAGTCTAAGCAATATTAGGCGCACATGGTTCTTATTTTCTTTAAAGGAATGTGAAAAAATCAAGATATCATCTAGGTAGACGAAAACAAAGGAGTTCAGAAAATCTGTGATAACATCATTAACTAAGGCCTGAAACTGCCGGGGCGTTGGTAAGGCCAAAAGGAACCACAAGGTACTCGTAGTGTCCTATAGGGGTGCTAAAGGCAGTCCATTCATCCCCCTCCCTTATTCGGACAAGGTGGTAAGCATTTCTAAGATCCAGCTTTGTAAATACTTTCGCCCCTTGAAGGAGTTCAAAAGCTGTGGTCATGCGTGGGAGCGGATAACGGTTCTTGACTGTAATTTCATTAAGGCCTCTACAGTATAATCAATGCAGGGCTGAAGTGAAAACCGGCGCCTGCAGGGGAGGAAGAATGATGCCTGCGGCGAGAGTCTCTGTGATGTACTGGTTCATGGCATCTCTCTCTGGTCGAGGGGGATGCCCGGGAGGAGGTCTATTACACAATCGTAAGGTCGGTGAGGAGGAAGTGAGAGTGCTCGTGTTTGCTAAAAAACAGTTTGAGGTCAGAGAATTCTGATGGAACATTAGAAAGGTCAAGATGTTCACCGACCATGATGGGAGGTAGAGAATGGGTAGCAGCTGAACGGAGGCAGGATGCAAGGCATGAGGGACTCCAGCCCAGGATAACATTCTTAACCCAGTAAATGTGGGGATTGTGGAGAGTAAGCCAGGGTTGGCCAAGAACAATTGGGGAATAGGAGCTGTGGTTCCCAGAATTACATAGAGTCACTGGAGTAGTCTGGTGTGTAATTAGAGGGAGGATGCTATCATCTAGAGCTTGCACAGAGAAAGAGGGGTTCAAAAGATGCATAGGGATTCCCAAGTTCCTGACTGCATTGAGGCAAATTAGGTTCTGATCTGCCCCGGAAGTAAGAGGGCTTACTTTTTTAGCGGGCAATCCTTGAGAAAATGACCTGCTTGTCCACAATAAAAGCATGCCCTCTCTGTTTGTCGCTGCTGCCGTTCCTCTGGGTAGATGTGGGTCTGGCCTATCTGCATGGGTTCCTCAGGAGAAGTGTGGGGGCATGGATGAGTGGGGGGGCATGGAGGAGGAGGTGGGAGTGGAGGGATAAGAGGAGGAGGAGACCTCCTGACTGACGAAGTTCGATCGCGTCGGAGGCGGATATGAGCATCGACACGTCTGGCGAGGTCCATGAGCTCATCCAAATCAGATGGTAACTCCCGGGAGACAAGCTCGTCCTTGAGGGTCTCGGAAAGTCCATCCAGAAAAGCATCAAACAAGGTTTGTACGTTCCAATTACACGAGGCCGCCAGGGTGCAAAAAAAAAAAACTCAATTGCATAGTCGTAAGCCGAATGAGGTCCTTGGCGAAGCCTTAGCATTTGCCCAGCCGCCTCTTGGCCAGAGGATGAGTGGTCGAAGACTCTCCTTAGCTCCTTAGTGAACCTGTCAAAGCTGGAGCAGCAGGCATTCTGAGCATCCCATACTACCGTTCCCCACTCCCTTGCTCTCCCGGTCAGCAGAGTAATGACATATAAGCCATCTTCGAACGTTCTGTGGGAAAGATCGAGGCCTGAAGTTCCAGCACCAGCGAGCACTGGGAGAGGAAGGAGCGGCAGGTGCCTGGTTCACCATCATGAGCCTGAGGTGGAGGAAGGCGTGGTTCAGTTGGTGGGATGGCGGTGACAGCCAGAGAGGAGGTCGTTGTACTTCGGCCGTTGTCGGGAGCTGTTGTACTTGGGTCATGAGTTTAGCAAGAGATTCGGAGACAGATGTCAGAGTCTGAGTGACTGACTGAAGATCACGCTGGTGTGAGCCAAGGAGAGCGCCCGATTCTCCAGAGCGGCCTTCAAACGGCCAAGGTCCGCTGGGTCCATTGTCTGGCCGGATTATTCTGTCACGCGGCTAAGTGAGGTCAGGCAGGCTGATAGGACCCAAGAGCAGACACACCCCTATGGAATGACACTCTTAAAAACTTTAATAATAAAAGTGTAAGAGATAGGATGGGTAGTGCTTAGTGTTACTTTTGCTCAGATGTTTTAATGCAGTGAGATTCTAGTTAGCCTTGACGTGAATGATCGCTGCTGGGTGCCGTTATGCAGTGGAAAACAAACAGAAGTGGATTCAGATCTGCACGGGTCAGTAATAGTTAAGAGCAGAGTAGGTTCACCTGTTGATGTCTCGAAGTGTGTGGAATCCGGAAGTGATAATAACGTAGTCGAAGGGCGAAGCGTGAGTCGGTATCCGTGAGAGCAATTAAAACCAAATCAAACTAATCCAAAGCGGTAGACGATAGCAAAGTTGAGGGGCAAAGCGTGAATCGATGTCCGTGAAGCAAATATCAGGTCAAACAAATCCAAAGCGATGAGTGATAAGCGAAAGCTGTTAAACAAAAACACTTGGTCGAGATACACATGAATCATAGAAAATTTCCGCGAGAAAACTGGGCTGTGGAGCAAGCAATAATCCGGCAGCAAGGAAGCGTGCTGTGTTTCTTAAATGCCGGGAAAATTATTTGTGAATGGGGAACCAGAGGCGTGGGAAAAACGTGACAGTCTGGAGAAAAACATGACCACGTGTAGAGAAATCTGACAGCGTGGAGAAAAAAACAACAACAAAAAATTGGGGGATTCGTGACAATGTCAAAATTTTAAATAAGATTAAAGACCATTTTAATCCTGTATTTGGTAGGTTTCATCGATTTGAGCTGTCATGCATGAAACATTCTGTTTAAAAGCAGATTAACAGAAGGAGCTTAAGCGTGACTAAGTGTGTCATTTTTAACAGGAATGCAATAATGCCATTCTGTGTTTTGGCAGGAAATGCACACAATAAAGGAGGAAGCAAAAAAGACAAGATGAAACCAAAAAAAGAAGCTGATATTTTTAGCTGATATTGCCCGATGTTGCTTGTAGTCCATCATAGGTTGAGGAGGCTAAGTATGATGGTAGACCATATACCTTTTTTTTTTTTCATCTGAGTCTTTTACTGCAGTTGTGCTACACCGTGGTGTCACGGTCTGGTGTGTGTTATTTCCTCATTACTTCGCTAGTGGACAAAAGGTCGACAGTTGATTTCAAGTGTGGAAGCAAGTTATCATTATACTAAAAAAACTACAACAAACTAAAATACAGTATATTAGGAATTCGAAAACATTAGGAAAGACCTAATAACGTATTTGGTTGAGTCATAAAAAGAAACAATGCAATTTTGAGCTAAGGAGAAAAAAAGCTGAGAAAGCCACAGAAAATCACTGTGGTAGAAAGAAGAAATCTAGGTAGGAATACTTGGGTTGCAACTTTCAATGGGAGAGAAATTAAGGGACAAATTTAAAATAAATATTAGTCACAAAATGGACTAGATCTACTGGTAGGAGGGGTTTCTCTGTATGGTGTTTTTAAAAGATTATTCTGTATCTATGGATTAACAGTTGTGTTATTTCAACAATATCAGTCGTAAAAGAATTTAACTTCATCTGGATTACTAAATAGATGAGAGATAGGTTGTCCCTGTTATATAAATAAAACAAAGGCTGTTTTGCCTGTACATTGGTCAGAACTTGCTTTCAATGATATTTTTACATTTTATACATCGGAGGACACGAAACTAGTCTCAGAAAAATTTCTGTATCTCTGAATGTCTGTCCAGCCACATTTTATCAGAGCATCACGCAAAAATGGCTGGACGGAATTAAATTGACTTTGCCAGTCCTCTGGTATTTGCCTGAAGTTAAACCTGCACCTTAAATGAAATCAAAATGTTTTTACGCGATAATTTACTGTGTATACTGTATACAGGGTATGCGGAAAACACAGAAATGACCATAATGCCCCTACAAGCCGGAAAAATCCTCAATACATACATGCGACTCATCATGGCTTACTCTAAAAATAAATAAATAAATAAATAAATAGTACTACGACTATGAAAACTGAACCTTGCACCATAAATTAAAACGAAATGTTAAGTAGAATGGAAGTTATGAGCAGTTATGCAACAAATGCTGATCAGCTTATTTTTAGATTCAATCTTTTAACTATTTCTACAAAACTCTTCTACGCATCAATTGTCCAGTTCTCCCTATGATGAGGTTAATTAGCACGGAACAGTTTCAACCTCGTTATGCAGCCTAATATTTAGCCTCATGTAAGCTAACTTGTTATCTAGCATAAGAACTTAAAATATTTTTTGTTCAATCAGATATTTAAAAAGAACTCTATGTAGCACAAAGAACATTTTGTCATCCATCCATCCATCCATCCATCCATCCATCAACAGTACTTAGGATCTGCATGACTGTGACCAGGGCATCAGTGATGTTGATGTGCAATCTGACACAGTAGTCATTCTCTGCTTCATAACACTTGTTTGTGCAATTTGTTCAGCTTCTAAATGGCTTGCTTTTCTTCCATTAACAGCTCTCTGGTCTGTCTGGTGGCATTATATTATAACAACAATTACAGGCTTCACTGGTGAAACCCAGGGGGGTGTTCTTCGTACGTCGATTGAAACATCCGGGATGAATTGACACATCTAAGATGAGATCATTGTGCTAATTAAGACCTGGCTAAGTTGGTTCTTCGAGCACACCTGTTGTTGATGATTAGTATGGCCGGATTGAGTTGTCTAGGATTATTGCGTGTTCGTGCGTTGGTTTAAAAGGCGATATGCATCGACAGTAGAAACACTGATCACAAGCCCTTTGATTGGTTGAAGAAATGACAAAAGAACAAGCTCAATTTTTTTTGTAACACCTGTTATGCGCTGAAATGCTTCCCTGCCATGGATCCCCCCCCCCCACACACATAATCGCTATCAAATATTATATTAGAACATAATATGCGCATATGGTTTACAAATTACATGAGAAAATAAAATAAAATAAGAAATATGAAAATAAATATGTTGTATATGGAAAAATAGAAATATGAATATTTTTTTCAAAAACATGTATACTTTTATATTGTTTATTTTATAATAAAATTAGTTTTGTCCAATTTTTCATTATAATTTTTTTTATATATATATTTATTTGCATATTCATGACGAACACCTGAAAAATAAATGTGTTACAAAATAAACATTATACAAGAATTTGAATTAATGGTCTTGAGGGCTGTCTCGTGCCTAGAGTTTATTATAATAATAATAAACCTATGAATTTATGTTCTAATATAATATTTGATAGCATACATGTATATGCATGCAAGATACTTTTCTTTCCCCACGTGAATCAGTCCGCGTCAGCGCTCTTTAACCAATCAGATGTGACCTCACCATTTCAACCAATCATAACCTGGCAGGAGCGCAGCCTTAATCCTGTTTACATGAAATAAAGCTGCTACCGAGCAGGTTCAAGCTTACGGACATGTTGCTATGACAGCAAATGCGAGATGAGCATCGAAGAATGAAACAATCCAAGATCAGGACAAATCTACAACAATCAAATCCAGCTAACTGAGTTAGCGACGTATGAAGAACACCCCCCAGGGCTTTAACAAAGAGTAAACATTCAAAGATATGAACTGTTAAATCAATCACCCTATCAAAGCACACCTGTCAATCACATGTTCCAATATTTTGTATTACTTGAAAATGGGTGGCTTCAAACAAATGGTGACATGTTCTAAGTTGTTTAACCCATCTAGATGTAAATAGCAGGAAATTAAATCTAAAATTCTGATCTCTTCTATCTTATTAATCTTTTCATTTCAAATCCAAATGTCTTCAGTGTTAAAAAAGAAACATTTGAAAATCCTGTTGGAATGTGAAATCCATGTGTTTAATAAAACACAGGAAAATAAACTCTCTGTACTCATGCTTACGATCATGCTTTTTTTGAAATATAAACTCTCTGTACTTAAGATTCTAATGTGTGTACATGCAAAAATCATCATCCACTTCCTTTTCTCTCTATTCTTCTTCAAAATTGCACATTTGTATAAATCTGGCCCTTCAAATTAGTCTGTTATTTGTGAAATTTACACTCTTTCCGAGGGAATATATTGTTTGTCTAGTGGTTGCTTTGTGGTTAGCATTGTCGCCTTGCACCTCCAGAGTCCGGGTTCGTTTCTCATCCAGGTTTGATTCCTGTCTCTGTGTGCATGGCGTTTCTTCCCACAGTCCAAAGACCTGCAGATTAGGCTAATTGGCGTTTCCACAATTCCTGTAATGTGTGAATGAGTGTGTAAGTGAGTGTGTGCCCTGTGATGGATTGGCACCCTGTCCAGTGGTATAGACGATGAGTGCGTGATTGATCGAAATAATATTGTTTGCCAAAAAAAACAAAAAACAGAGACAAACACTACCACGTTTTTCATTAAACCATTGAACAAGTTTACTTCATTCCTTCATTGATCTTTTACTTCAGCTTTAGAAGTAAGACTTGATCTGTGACTCATCTTTAGATTCTGAGGTTTTAGGGTTACTATTTTAATGCTCACATATTATACTTCTTTTTAAAACCATTAAGTGCTTGAGCACTTCATTGTAAAATCTAGTAAGGTTAAGTGCTCTGACAAACAGTGCCATCTTGCACACCAAAGAGTGTTTAATTCTTTATTTTAAGTCACATGCATTCATTGTTT
Source organism: Channallabes apus (assembly GCA_030522415.1). Taxonomy (NCBI): domain Eukaryota; kingdom Metazoa; phylum Chordata; class Actinopteri; order Siluriformes; family Clariidae; genus Channallabes; species Channallabes apus. The sequence continues at coordinate 32,460,498 of CM060118.1, forward strand.
GTTGTATGAAATAGTCAAGTCAAGTAGGCTTTTATTGTTATTCCAATCATATACAGTTCAGTGAAACGAAACAACGTTCCTCCAGGACCAAGGTGCTACATACATGCACTCACCAGGTGAGGTTCTTCTCCAGGTGGACACCTAGGAATTTTGTGCTCTTCACAATCTCCACAGAGGAGCCGTCGATGTTGAGCAGAGAGTGATCGCTCTGTGTCCTCCTGAAGTCAACAACCTTGTCTTATGTCTTATCGACGTTCAGAGACAGGTTGTTGTCCTTACACCAATCCGTTAGCCTCTGCACTTCCTCTCTGTATGCTGAGTCGTTGTTCTTGCTGATGAGACCCACCACAGTTGTGTCATTAGCAAACCAATGATATGATTGGAGCTGTGTGTTGCTATACAATCATGAGTCAGCAGTGTGAACAGCAGGGGACTGAGCACACAGCCCTGGGGGGCCCCAGTGCTCATTGTGGTGGTGCTGGAGGTGCAGTTCCCGATCCGCACTGACTGGGGCCTTTCGTTCATAAAGTAAGGCGGCAGGGTGATGTTTAGCACTTGCACCTCTGGGGTCTGGGTTTGATTCCCATCTCTGGGTCTGTGTGCATGTTCTCCCTGTGCTTGGTGGGTTCCCTCCACATACTCCGGTTTCCTCCCACAGTCCAAAGACATGAACATAATTGGTGTTCCCAAATTGCCCGTATGAATGAATGTGTGAGTATTTGTATGTGTGTGCCCTGCGATGGATTGGCATCCTGTCCAGGATGTACCCGGCCCTTGTGCCCTACTGTAAATCTACAGTGCAAAGCTGTTAAGATGTGGGGGCACAGACACAGATAGAGATGGAGGTTTTTTGCAGTGCTCGAAGAGTATCTTTTTTTCCACACACAAAACCAGGGATAGGTTACAGGTCCCAAGACCCAGTCGTACAGATGATGAATGAGTGGGTGAGTGAGTGAGTGTATGAAGTACACAAGTTTTGAGCTGGCTGGTAATGATGGCTTGTTTTATTACCTTCCACCTGAAGTATATTTCAGGTCTGTGGGAAACTTCACTTCATCTTCTTGCTGTGCAATCATTGTCACTCTCCCCTTGGCCTCATAATCATCACTCTTTTCTTTGGCCTTTCTGTGGTCATTACTCTCCATCTGGCCTTGCTGTGGACATCACCCCACCCTGGCCTTGGATGTTACTCTCCCCTTGAACCTCCCTGTGGTCTTCACTCCACACTACTTCGAGATATTTAAGCTCTAATATATTGTTGTTTTATTATATAGTATTAAGTTCAGTGTTTCTAACCTTCCATTTACCAATCCATTATAGTTTCTCTGTGTATTTTTTATTTATGTATCCAAGTTCATGAGTTTGCCTGACCCCTATTTCTGCTGTTTGTAGATTGCCTGCATGCCTGTTTTTGATGTTGCCTTTGATATACTGTTTTGTAAGTGATTGCTGCTATTCGATTATAAAACTGCTTGTATCCTATGATTATATCTGTCCCTTCTCAACTTCACATTTACATGACAAGATATACACAGATGAGTGACAGATTAAAGGAAATTTCAACACACTGTTTTTCTAAGGTTTTTTTTTTCACCAGTATCACTTCACTGTGTCTTGGCATACTGTACAGTATATTCCACAAATCTCTGGGACTGTATTATAGGAATGTATGCTATTCTTCCAAAATGATGTGCCCACAATTAGTCTTTTGATATTAGCACAGAAGAGCAGTGCCATTCCCTGTTTTTTTTTTACAGCTTCCAACGAATGACAGAACAGAGATCATTCATTTTAAATCAATATTAGAATATTTAATACCACATACAGAATGTATACTCTCGAGGCATACTGGGACAGTGTTTTGATACATTTTTTTAACTGATCTGAGAGATTGTGTGTGTCTGTGTGTGTGTTTATCCGTCCAGTCTCTTTTTCTCGAGGAGACAGATAGCTTGGGGAAAGAAGCTGTTACACAGTCTGAATGTGTGTGCCCGAATGCTTTGGTACCTTTTTCCAGATGGCAGGAGGGTCAAGAGTGTGTGTGAAGGGTGTGTCGGATCAACCACAATGCTGGTGGCTTTGTGGATGCAGCGTGTGGTGTAGATGTCCTTGATAGAGGGAAGTGAGACCCCGATGATCTTCTCTGACTATCCGCTGTATTGCCGTCTGAGATGTTTGCATTCATATGATATTAGAGGAGTTAGATATCAGTATAAATTAAAAAGGAATCTTCATGCGAAACAGAAACCATAGACACAATAACATGCTTAATGTAAGAAAATTAGTTGTGCCTGTCACGTTTCTTCCCCTTACTGTGTTTGCGTCGGGCGTGTGTGCGTGGCATGAACGCGGAGGCGAGCTGACGGTTAACAAAGTCCTTTATTTCCATTCAGACATAAACAAAACGGGATCACTCCAACACAAACGAATCACTCAGACTAATGCTAGATGCCTGACTGAGATTCAGTCAGGCTATTTATACAAAAACAAAACCTAATCATGAAATTAACTTCCCTCGGTTCAGGTGAGCTTCTACGTCACCTGACCGAGGTGTAAACTGGGAAATGAAGTCAAACTCAACAAAAACAAACTCCAACTCAAAAACATACACGGGCGTTAGGCGCCCTCTAGGGGTTAACCGTTACATTATCCCCCCCCCCAAAAATGCTCCTCCCGGAGCATCACCGGAGGCCCCGGACACCCAACCCAATGTTTTACCTTACGCCTCCTGTCCAGGAGGCTGGGTGACGGGGCTGGAGGCGTGCTCGGCGGCTGCAGAGCTGGAGGCGTGCTCGGCGGCTGCAGAGCTGGAGAAGTGCTCGGCGGCTGCAGAGCTGGAGAAGTGCTCGGCGGCTGCAGAGCTGGAGAAGTGCTCGGCGGCTGCAGAGCTGGAGAAGTGCTCGGCGGCTGCATGGCTGAACGAGTGCTCGGCGGCTGCAGGGCTGGAGAAGTGCTCGGCGGCTGCATGGCTGAAAGAGTGCTCGGCGGCTGCAGGGCTGGAGAAGTGCTCGGCGGCTGCAGGGCTGAAAGAGTGCTCACTGCGCTCGACGACGGCGTGGGAGCGGTCACTGCGCTCGACGACGGCGTGGGAGCGGTCACGGCGCTCGAAGACGGCGTGGGAGCGGTCACTGCGCTCGAAGACGGCGTGGGAGCGGTCACTGCGCTCGAAGACGGCGTGGGAGCGGTCACTGCGCTCGAAGACGGCGTGGGAGCGGTCACTGCGCTCGAAGACGGCGTGGGAGCGTGCAGTGCGCACGACGACGGCCCTGGAGTGTGCAGTGCGCTCGACGACGGCCCTGGAGCGTGCAGTGCGCTCGACGACGGCCCTGGAGCGTGCAGTGCGCTCGACGACTCAACGTCGTCCTCAAAGCCGGGAGGCGGCGGCAGAACAGGTGCGTCGGTCAGCGGCTGCTGACACGCTGGCTCGCTGTCCTCGAAGCCGGGAGGCGGCGGCAGAACGGGTGCGTGGGACAGCGGCTGCTGGCATGCTAGCTCGCTGTCCTCGAAGCCGGGAGGCGGCGGCAGAACTAGTGCGTGGGACAGCGGTTGCTGGCATGCTAGCTCGCTGTCCTCGAAGCCGGGAGGCGGCGTTGGAGCGTGCACGGCGCTCGACTGCAGCGTTGGAGCGTGCACGGCGCTCGACTGCAGCGTTGGAGCGTGCACGGCGCTCGACTGCAGCGTTGGAGCGTGCACGGCGCTCGACTGCAGCGTTGAAAGCTGGCAGGCGGCGGCAGAATGAGTGCGTGGGACAGCGGCTGCTGGCATGCTCGCTCGCTGCTGAGCTTTGGCGAGGGAGGAGAAAGCTTCGAGCCCGCTTCGCGGTTATCCTGGAAGTGAAGGATCAACCGCTGGAGCTCTTTTACCTGCTCCTGCATCTCTCGCACTCGCTCCGGCTCTGGAATCCACCACACGAGCTCTTCCTCTCTCGGCTGCTGCTCTGCCTGGGGTTTTATTTTCCTCGCGTCACCGCCGTACTTGGGCTTCCTCGCCCTTCTCTTCCGGCCGGTGCGGGGAACCACGTGACCCCGTGCCGCGTCGCCCTTGAATGGCGTCCGCCGATTGGCGAGCCTGCAGCCCTCCCAGCTCTGTGGTGTTTCTCTCTCTCTCTCCTCACTGCTCTCCCGCAGATGCTCCTGCTCCTCCAGCAGGCTGAACTCCCAGCTGCGGTACATCTCCTCCTCGTCCTCAACCAGCCCGATGTAATTCCAGCCGCAGATCTCCTCCTCGCTGTCCCGCAGCCTGTCCACCAGCTCGTGCGAGATGGTATCCGCGCCCCCCCAAAAATTATCTAGGGAGGCACCCTCCGCCATGCCACTTGTTAGGTCTAGCATTCTGTCACGTTTCTTCCCCTTACTGTGTTTGCGTCGGGCGTGTGTGCGTGGCATGAACGCGGAGGCGAGCTGACGGTTAACAAAGTCCTTTATTTCCATTCAGACATAAACAAAACGGGATCACTCCAACACAAACGAATCACTCAGACTGAGATTCAGTCAGGCTATTTATACAAAAACAAAACCTAATCATGAAATTAACTTCTCTCGGTTCAGGTGAGCTTCTACGTCACCTGACCGAGGTGTAAACTGGGAAATGAAGTCAAACTCAACAAAAACAAACTCCAACTCAAAAACATACACGGGCGTTAGGCGCCCTCTAGGGGTTAACCGTTACAGTGCCTTATAAAATACAATATTAAAATATATTATTCTATTCTATATATTATTCTATATTAAAAAACAATATTCTATGAAATAATTTCTGACATTATTCATTGGACAAAATAATGCACACCTTTAATTTTGAAAATAAATAACCATCAGCAAGCCAAAAGAGTGACATTATTCATGGCATAAGCCAAATGATCAGGCTCACCAAAAAGAGACAGAATTGCCAGCAGTGGTTATCAAACCATTCAGACAGTCCTCATGGCCTGTGGATGGGGACATTGTCATCTTAGCAGAAATCACACCTATCAGGATACACATGCTTCGTCGTAGGGTAAAGGTGATCAGTCTGAATAGGTTGTATTGATTTGTAGTGATTTCCCTGTAAGAGGACAAGTGCCCCCACAGCACAACAGATCCTCAGTTCTTTTAATTTTATTTTTTTCTACATAAAACATTTACATTTAGCAGACGCTCTTATCCAGAGAGACTTACATTTTTATCTCATTATACATCTGAGCAGTTGAGGGTTAAGGGCCTTGCTCAAGGGCCCAACAGTGGCAACTTGGTGGTTGTGGAGTTTGAACCTGGGACCTTCCGAACCGTAGTCCAATGCCTTAACCACTGAGCTACTCCTGACCCCAAATGTTGAAAACAATGTTGAGCAAGAAGCAATAAATCAATGCATTCTTTTTATGTTTATGTAATGCTACACATGGAAAAATTGCTTGTTAATGGACTTTAAAAATAATCTCTCAAAATAACATAAACTGAAAGAGTTCTATGGAGCATTAACATGAATTTGGTTCATATGTGGCATAGTATTTCAAAACTCCTGAATCAACATAGTCTTTAACTGCCAAGTCCCTCTAAAGCTGAGTGAATGTCTCAATAAAAAAATTAAATTAAATAATAAAAAAAAAACTAAACCAGTGTAAAACACCCGACTGTAGTGTTGTAATCCTGCAAAAATTTTTATTTGAAGCAACTGGAGCATTTCAACCATGCTGTGTCTAGTAATATGAAATTCATGTGAACATGCTGTTTGAGCATTTTGAGATCTGAGCCAGTTTGTTTATCTTTAAACCTGTAAGCCTACAAGTTAACAAATAACGGTTTGAAGGCCTTACTGTACGGCAGAACTCTCTGCCTAATTTGTTAATACAAAGAAAGAAAATTTTGCAAGGTTGAGTGTTTGTATGCCTTGTTTCTGCTAAGCTGTACTTTTTTGTCATCTAATAAATACACTCCCTGTTTGGTAATCAGAGAGTGAATCACAGATGACAAATCGAAAAGTTAGACTGGATAAAGTTTTGTCTTAAAATGACTCCAGCATTTGACTTGTATCACTTCAGCACTGTTAATTCAGCAGTGAAAATATTTACTAATATCAGTAAAAAAAAAAAATATCCAGTTTAAATTTTCTAATTAATATCTTTTGGTGCAGGTGTTTGTTTAAATTGAGCACGTAGCTTAAAGGTAGTTTATTTTAAAGTAAATTATTAAATTTGGCGCATAACTGTTTATAACATCGCTTTTAATCAACATTTTGATTATAGTTCCATGGTTTTGGAACATATAAGACAAACTAGTTTTAAACTTCTCGCAGAAAGAAGTAAACACACATTGATTTGTCCATTCATCTTTTAAGGTTCAGTTTTCATAGTCTTCTTGGCTTCTTTTTTTTTTTGGATTAAGCCATGATGTGTCGCGGTTTTATTTGTGTTTTGTGAGGATATGGGCGCCTTGTAGGTGAATTACAGTTGTTTCTGCATACTCTGTCTATACACGGAAACTATCGTATTGATTGGCTCTGTTGAGTGATGCATATATATAAGTAATGAAGTACAAATACGTCGTTACCTTGTAGCGCGGCCACATAAAGGGGCGGTTAAACTGCAGGGGAAAAAGGAAGGAGCTAATGTTGCTCACCTGCACAGACAAACTGACCCCATTCGGTTATTTTCGTCCCCATGGCAACGGTGCCTTGGTTCCGGGGTTAAGCTCTCGCGCGCATGCGCAGCTGTGCCGCGAGGGAACCCTGATGACCTATTAGGTCACGTGTGCCGGTATAAAGCCGGAACCGGCACGACAGTCAACATGGAGAGATGAAGCAAGCAGCGCTGTGTAAGGAGAGTGAGAGCGAGCTAGTTGGATATTTCCATGGGATTATTCTTTTCCTGGATGGCAACTATACCCCTCTCATTCCGTTTCTCGAGCTCCCGGACTTACCATCTTTTACCGGTGAGATCGAGCCATCTCCCCATTTCATCATTCCATACATTTACAATAACACAGACTTGGACATTCATACATACGCACACACACACTCGCACACACTACTGACATTGTACATATTTGTTTATATTTTGTATATATTGTTTTTTTGTTGCACATTATTTGTTTGTTTGTCTTTTGTACATAATACACTTTGGTTTGGTTTTGGAAGTTGTTGTTGTCACCGTCTTTCCTTGCTCCGCGAAGGTTGCGCAATACCGGAAGTGAGTGTAATCAACCCGTTTATAGATATTAGACCCCAATTTAGTGTAATTAGCTCTAATAATAATTCTGAGCGTTACATATTGGTGGCCCGTACAGGGAGTCTATTTGTTTGGGTGTTTTTCCGGTGTTGTGTGAATTTGTGGAGCAAAATAGACGCTAACATGGCTAGTGCTAAAGCTAACTTGCTTGCTAATGCTAGTAGGACCGGGAGGGCCAACTCTGTTGCCGGTAGTAAAACCCTGGATGAGGAATGTGCATTTGTGACAAGGCGTAATCCTAAATCATTGCTTAGTTCGTTGTATGTATCAGATAGACATGATAACATTGAGGAGTTTATGTCTAATATGTCTGATAGTTTAAAAACAATGCGTTCTGAACTTAAGCAATGTAAAGGGGAAGTAGTGGCTATGACTGAAAAGGTGGGTGTGTTGGAATTTCAGAGACTCCATGGACAGCAGCTTAAACCGCGAACTCAGTTTTCGACAGGCAGTAGACTCCAAGCTAGATGAGCTGGACCGCTACTGCCAGGAGTCGCTAGGGAAACTGGAGAAAGCAGTAGCGGACTGTTTCTTGCGCCGTGATATCGTCTGGGAGAAGCAGATGAAGAAACTGCGCCTCTTTAACACGCCCACCGCCCTCAGATCGGAAGCACACACCTCGGCGTCTTCTCCACCTCCAGCTCTACATTCAGCTGATCGTCCAACCGCTGCAACACCTGAGAAGGACAGCCAGGAGAATGGGAAGAAAGGGGCACCTCTGCCCTCTTCTACTCTGGCCCAAGCTGGACCGTCCAACGCCCAGCCCCTCTCTGCTCCCTCTCAGCTCTACTACGCTGTGCCCACCAAAGCAGAACCTCCTCAACCTACCTCGGAGCGGTCAGCCTCACCTCCCAGAGACCTCGCAGAGGTGGAACCGCCACAGCGGGAAGGTCTCCAGGTGGCGCTAATAGCCACTGTGGTCGATGTCGGAGCGACCCAGCACCAGGGTGTCTCCTTCGAACACCACCAGGGGGCGTTACACCGTAGGGTTCCGAGGAAGAAGGGAGGAGCACTCCAGCTGGTAGTCCCACCTACAAACGTCCAGACGTACCTACAAGACTTTCACCAAAAGCCGTCGGGTGGCCACCGGGGGGGGCTAAAAACCCTACTAAGCCTCCTAGACGTCGCCTGGTGGCCCACCATCCGCAAGGACGTCTGGCGGTACGTGGGTGAGTGCGAAGTCTGCCAGAACACCCGGAGTGAGGCTAAGCGAACCAGGGGCCGCTGGAGCAGCCTACCACCCAACAACACTCCACAGACCCAGCCACTGATACAGAACCGACCGACCTCAAGATCACAGCGGAGGAAGAGACAACACCACCAACAGGTCAGTCTGCCAAAGAAGCCAGCTACTACAGTTCCCGGCAGCTCGAGGTGCCAGACCTACCGGGCGGGCTGGTTTGGCGATGGACTCCATCTCTTTCCTCTGTCCATCAAAGACTTGTCAGGTGAGCTAGTGCCCAGTGGGAGGGTCCTGCTAAAAAACACCAAAGAGAACCAATGGACTGACACTAGATCTGGGGGCAACCCACTAAGCCGAGAAAGTGGAACTAAAAAAGCGCTAGTGCGGTCCTCTCCTCACACGCCGGAGGCTGGGGGGGGGGTCTATGTAGCGCGGCCACATAAAGGGGCGGTTAAACTGCAGGGGAAAAAGGAAGGAGCTAATGTTGCTCACCTGCACAGACAAACTGACCCCTTTCGGTTATTTTCATCCCCATGGCAACGGTGCCTTGGTTCTGGCATTAAGCTCTCGCGCGCATGCGCAGCTGTGCCGCGAGGGAACCCTGATGACCTATCAGGTCACGTGTGCCGGTATAAAGCCGGAACCGGCACGACAGTCAACATGGAAAAATGAAGCAAGCAGCGCTGTGTAAGGAGAGAGAGAGCGAGCTAGTTGGATATTTCCATGGGATTATTCTTTTCCTGGACGGCAACTATACCCCTCTCATTCCGTTTCTCGAGCTCCCGGACTTACCATCCTTTACCGGTGAGATCGAGCCATCTCCCCATTTCATCATTCCATACATTTACAATAACACGGACTTGGACATTCATACATACGCACACACACACTCGCACACACTACTGACATTGTACATATTTGTTTATATTTTGTATATATTTTTTTTTTTGTTGCACATTATTTGTTTGTTTGTCTTTTGTATATAATACACTTGGGTTTGGTTTTGGAATCTGTTGTTGTGTCCGTCTTTCCTTGCTCCGCGAAAGTTGCGCAATACCGGAAGTAAGTGTGATTAACCCGTTTTTAGATATTAGACCCCGATTTAGTGTAATTAGCTCAAATAATAATTCTGAGCGTTACAACCTTACTTAAGTAGAAATTTTGGGTATCTATACTTTACTGCAGTAATTATTTTTCAGCCGTTTTTTTTACTTCTACTCCTTATATTTTTAAGCAATTATCTGTACTTTCTACTCCTTACATTTTAAAAATAGCCTCGTTACTCTATTTTTATGATCAGAACGCCCCCCCCCCCACCCCGGTCGCATGATAAGAACGCGCATAACACTTGTGTGATATTGCTTAACTAAATGAAAAAATAAATATTTCCTGAAATAGAAATTTAACTCTAACAGGAAAATAACAAGGTGACATTTATACTCATGTTACTGTATGAGTCTAGATTATATTCCTATATCAGTGACATGTCCCTATAAAGAAAAAAAAATATTCCTGTCATACTAATTGAGAAACAAATTACTGTGTTATCAGTTCTACCCAGTGCTTCTAATTTCATTCAGATCCCTACTGGAAAAATGTCAGAAATATGAGATTAAATATCGAACAAACCTATATTAGGTATGACCCAATAGATTCTAAATGTCACAGTGGTTTAAGACATAAGATTGAACTGAAGATTGAATTCATCTTCCATGTCCCTCTGGTTAAACATATCCGTGAACATCAATCATTTTTGTTGCACTGATAGTAATCAGCAAAGGACGCTAAGGAATTGGATTTCAGTGTTATATAGCGCAGCAAAATGATTATTCTACACCACCTCTCTGATCAAGAACAAACTGTTCTAGCACATCATTCCCATTACTCAGATTCATTTTTATTATTTATTTTTTTGTGAGCAACCTATTATATGTATTCATTCATTCATTCATTTTCTATACCGCTTTATCCTGTATTTAGTGTCGCGGGGACCTGGAGCCTATCCCAGGAGACAAGGGCACGAGGCAGGGTACACCCTGGACAGCGTGCCAATCCATCGCAGAGCACACACACACTCATTCACACACTATGGTCAATTTTTGGGAATGCCAATTAGCTGATCTGCATGTCTTTGGACTGTGGGAGGAAACCGGAGTACCCGGAGGAAACCCAACAAGCACGGGGAGAACATGCAAACTCCATGCACACAGAGACGGGAATCGAACCCAGACCCTGGAGGTGCAAGGCGACAGTGCTAACCACTACACCACCGTGCTGCCTATTATATGTATTAAGAACAGCAAATAAATACACTGGGATATTTAGAGTAAAATCTCAAGGTCAGCTGGGATAAAGGAAGGACATGCTTCTTTGGTTGGCTCTGACTTTTTCCATGACAGCTAATTCATTTAGCAAATTATTTATCACATTGCATTCTGTAAAATGTGTGCTTCATTTAGTTCTGCTATAGGGTTACCTTTAAAGTTTCTATGCAGAACACTATAGGTTTCAGGTAGAATGTATTATAATACAGATAACTCTGGTAGAACCTTCTTTCTATAAATTAGATACCCAGTTAAGCAATATTTACAGAAGTTTCTTAATATTTAAAAGCTGAGAATCGTTCTTAAAAACAATGATAAAGTTGCTCAACAGTATTCAATCAGTGGTATTCTACACTGCAGACATTTTCTGTTAAACCCCTTACCCATGTAGTTAAGGATAAAGCAGATGTAGAACCACTGTAATACATACAAGTTAATTCTATTCCTCCTGAATTGTTTTCTCTTTACAGGGCTAAAAGAAGCCATAGCACAAAAAGCACTTTGAATGTCATCTCAGAAACTAATATTGACATAAGATGAAAATTAAGATTAAATAAAAAATTTAAGGCTACCAGCTGCAAAGCTTTGAGTTTACTGAACCAGGTCTGGGTAGTTACTCATTTCTTAAAATTCACTCAACCCCTTTTTCAGCTTAAAACAAACTCATAATGATTAGTTAAATGTACTTTTTTAGGAAGGTATAACTAACTTAAAACAGCAGTTTCAATTAACTTTTTTAAATGATTTGGCTACTACTGAAGTTGAGTGAACTCAAAATTGCTTTGCAGCCAGTTGCCTTAACTTTTTAAGTTAAGTCAACTTTTTATTTTTAACAGTGTAGAATTGAATCTTATCTTTAACTGTAATAACTGTCCATGGTGCTCCCCTAATGCTTTGTTTCCATTTTTGTTCTGAGCATGGAGCAGCACTAGCTATAGGTCTGCCATCACAATATATACAGTGGCTTGCAAAAGTATTCGGCCCCCTTGAACTTTTCCACATTTTGTCACATTACAGCCACAAACATGAATCAATTCTATTGGAATTCCACGTGAAAGACCAATACAAAGTGGTGAACATGTGAGAAGTGGAACGAAAATCATACATGATTCCAAACATTTTTATTTTTACAAATAAATAACTGCAAAGTGGGGTGTGCGTAATTATTCAGCCCCCTTTGGTCTGAGTGCAGTCAGTTGCCATAGACATTGCCTGATGAGTGCTAATGACTAAATAGAGTGCACCTGTGTGTAATCTAATGTCAGTACAAATACAGCTGCTATGTGACAGCCTCAGAGGTTGTCTAAGAGAATATTGGGAGCAACAACACCATGAAGTTCAAAGAACACACCAGACAGGTCAGGGATAAAGTTATTGAGAAATTTAAAGCAGGCTTAGGCTACAAAAAGATTTCCAAAGCCTTGAACATCCCACGGAGCCACTGTTCAAGCCATCATTCAGAAATGGAAGGAGTATGGCACAACTGTAAACCTACCAAGACAAGGCCGTCCACCTAAACTTACAGGCTGAACAAGGAGAGCGCTGATCAGAAATGCAGCCAAGAGGCCCATGGTGACTCTGGACGAGCTGCAGAGATCTACAGCTCAGGTGGGGGAATCTGTCCATAGGACAACAATTAGTCGTGCACTGCACAAAGTTGGCCTTTATGGAAGAGTGGCAAGAAGAAAGCCATTGTTAACAGAAAAACATAAGAAGTCCCGTTTGCACAGCAAACATGTGGAAGAAGGTGCTCTGGTCAGATGAGACAAAAATTGAACTTTTTGGCCAAATTGCAAAACGCTACGTGTGGCGGAAAACTAACACTGCACATCACTCTGAACACACCATCCCCACTGTCAAATATGGTGGTGGCAGCATCATGCTCTGGGGGTGCTTCTCTTCAGCAGGGACAGGGAAGCTGGTCAGAGTTGATGGGAAGATGGATGGAGCCAAATACAGGGCAATCTTGGAAGAAAACCTCTTGGAGTCTGCAAAAGACTTGAGACTGGGGTGGAGGTTCACCTTCCAGCAGGACAACGACCCTAAACATAAAGCCAGGGCAACAATGGAATGGTTTAAAACAAAACATATCCATGTGTTAGAATGGCCCAGTCAAAGTCCAGATCTAAATCCAATCGAGAATCTGTGGCAAGATCTGAAAACTGCTGTTCATGTAATCTGACTGAGCTGGAGCTGTTTTGCAAAGAAGAATGGGCGAGGATTTCAGTCTCTAGATGTGCAAAGCTGGTAGAGACACACCCTAAAAGACTGGCAGCAAAAGGTGGTTCTACAAAGTATTGACTGAATAATTACGCACACCCCACTTTTCAGTTATTTATTTGTAAAAAATGTTTGGAAACATGTATGATTTTCGTTCCACTTCTCACGTGTACACCACTTTGTATTGGTCTTTCACGTGGAAAATTGATTCATGTTTGTGGCTGTAATGTGACAAAATGTGGAATAGTTCAAGGGGGCCGAATACTTTTGCAAGCCACTGTATATATACACACAATATATACAGCTGCCCAAAAATGTACACACATTTCAACAGTGTTTCAGCAGTCAAATCCCTGTACCCATCACTCATGAATAAAGAATGGTATAAAAACATCTTCCTAGAGCATTCCTCTATTGTCATCACTTTCTTTCTTTTTATTGTCAGTTTCTCCTTACCATCGTCACCCTCGCCTTGCTCATCAGTCTGATCATTTTGATTTAAACATATTTTCCCGCACATTTCATACTCATTTCCCAAATTTTCCTTTGATTCTGTTAAGCTGCTTTGCAACAAGGATAATTATTAAAAGCGATATATAAATGAAATTGAATTGAATTTAACAACAAAATAAACCACATTTATAGGTTGTCTGTGTATAGTTCACTTCTGCGTGAACAAAATTTCACAAAGTCATCAATCTGAAACCACCTGGAGAACCACCTCCATAACCTTATGCGTTTTTGCACAAGAAACATTTTTCAGCATATTTACCTGAAGTTTCTCTTTACTCTCTGGTACATGCTCATGTGCATTGTCTCCACACAGCTCTATGAAGTGTTTATGCACCATGTGGTGATTCCTGGCAGAAATGCACTATTAACCTGGTCTAAAACCATCACTGTCTGACACCTAGCAAAGTGTGTGAATGCACTGCATATCCAAAAGCATCTAATTCACAAGATTATATTCACATCAGAAATAACTCTCAACTATTTTTGTATCATAAAAACATACAAAATAACAGTGCTGAATTGTATTATTAACCAGCTTAAAAAACACAATATGGACACCATAACGTATGAATGACTATTCCATGTCTAATCCATGAAATTGTATTAGGAAACAAAAGAACATGCATCTATCCCAAAAATTATACATATCATGAATCTGCTCATGGCATCAGGAAAGGGGAAAAAATAGCAATGGAATAACCTGGTCAGGTGGTCAGCTGACATTATTTTAAGACCACATATTGTTACTGAGCCTAGACCTGACCAACTAAGTCCAATCTATATGCTTCCGAAATAAATTTTAAGACATTTTTGTGGTATAATTTTCACTAAAAACTAGTTTTGTTTATGGCCAAAAAGCAGTAAAGTCTCAATCGTGTACATTCTTTTGCAATTGTGTGTGTAGTATTTCTCTTAGTTTCACTACAGTATTTAACATTGCTAGGATTACTACTCGTCTTAATGAGGCAAATTCACCAAGCAGTTTTCGACAAACTTTCCGCAAACTTGATGGTTCACCACTATTCATCCTGATTATTGAGTATTGTGTTGGATGATTCAATTTCTGCCATATGGCTCTTCTGCAATGGTAATCCAGTCCATACCGAGATTGACAGGCAGAAGTTGACTGGACAATCATGGACACATTCATACACACTTGCAATACATATTTATATATCTGGACCATTGCACAAGACACTTTAATAAGTCACTTTTTATGCATATTTGCACAACCACTGCTACTTTCAAATATTTCTATATTTTGTAATATTTTTTATCATGCCCTTATTTGTACAGTTTATTTTAATAGTTACATTAATTTTCTTTAGTATTTCTTTTTATTCATATTTATTCCTTACGTACAAGTTTTTATTTTATTTCTTAAGGTCACTGGCAGTCGTATAAGCATTTCACTGCATTTCGTACTGTGTATGACTCTGTATGTGACAAATAAAATTTGAATTTGAAGTTCAATAATGATCAGACAAACATGGCAAAAAAACATGCAAAAGAGGACCAGAGCTGGACACAGTTCCAACCTTTGGAAAGCATAAAGGCACTTGATGCTAGGACTTGAGTAAAACTTCCATAAAAAAAAAAAATTTTCAGCCTTTAAAAAAAAATTATTAGTATAAGATAAGTATATATCTGAAGACGTATCCATTTCTGTAACACTCTAAAGGATTTAAACGGTGTAAAGAAAGAACTTAAGGAGCACGTGCCACTGGTAAAGTCATCAGATTTAAATTATGACTAAATAATAGATATTTCCTTATTCAAGGTCTGACAGCAATAATGATTACCTTATTGACACAACAGAGCTTGAACCCTTTACAGTATATATTCCTATGGGGGGAAACCACAGACAATTACAGCATCCAAACAGCGCCATCTGGCGGACACAAATGCAAAATCTGAATCATACACATGTAATGACTGTACAGTAGACTGGTTAATAAACCATGATGACAGAAATAGCAACAACTTCAGTGACAGCAGAGGAAACTCAAAGAATAAATGAACTCAGAATAAACAAACAAACTCATTTTGATTTCATCATTTAACTGGTGACGGTTCCAACCAGAAAGTGGAAGAGAGGCCTAGGAACAAACATTTTAGCCTTGTAGGAAGTTGTTTTTTCCAGAGCTAACTAGATTTTGCCCTATAATTACTTAATTAGCAAATTCTATTGACTGAGGCCTATGATGCAATTTAATTAGGAAGAATTTATGAGAGTTTTGCTTGTTGGTCATGCAAGCTCTTTGAACACAGGATGTGTGGGAAACCACAAGGATCTACTGGCAACCTTCAGACTCGGTGTGACACAGTACATTTTTTTTTTGTTTCAATTACTTTTTTCTTCTTTTACATTTCATGATGAAACAATAAAACCAGGTAATAATCAGTATAATAAACTGAATCACGTTACAGACTTGGCTAAGTCATTAATTAGCATCACTAGATGTATTCTTTTGAAGTGTATCACTATTGATACAAATAGTAGAGATCAAACACTTTTCCAGACAGGATATGTATTAATTAATTTCTACTATGGTTGTTGTTGTAGTGGAGGTGCGGTTACGTCTAAGTGGAACTTTCTAGCAGTGGTGTGGTAAGTTGGGGGCTGCATCAGTTATAGTAGGGTGGTTGAAGTGTTGCTCCACAGGAAGTAGCTGAGCAAAGTTGAGAGAACGTGTACAACCATGGACGCTTGTTACCGTCTGCTTCTAGTCTTTCTACTAGCTGGAGTTTGTTCATCTGGTAAGAAATATACTGTATAAATACTATACTAGTGAGTTCGAACTGTTAATAGACTTTAATATGAAAACAGCCCTGTTTTACCACTGAAAGCTGTGTCGTCTGGTTTTCAGTCTAACTACTAAATAAGCATCGATAACTTTCCTGTGACACATTCCTGTCTAAAAAGCTAGAAGTATGTGTATTTGATGAACTACTCCCGCGGTCTTCAACCTGTTTGAGCATAACAGTTCGTCCCAAAGGTCTCTACACAAGGGGGGGTGGGGGGGGGGGGGGTGGGGGAATTAATGCTTTTTAGTAAAATCATCTTCCATAATATTTCAATTAAATAAATTTTTTTCATATTGATTTCAATTTACCTGTCAGGGATCGTGAAGGTCATGGTGTAATCAGGAAAGCACACAGCATAAATATCATTTAAAGGAAGACACTTGAACAATACCAGATGAGTCGATGATGAACGGGAGACATGACTTGGTGTGGGTTTACAAAGAAGTGTCAGTTACTGTACGTAGATGATCTTTTGTAAACAAAGCTAGATTTTGCTTAAAGTGTTGTATAAACTTTTGGGACTCGGCTCTATTAACACAAGGACTCGTAGCCTACGGCTGAGGCTACACTGTACCACTTTCTGTTCTCTCTGCAAAATAACAGATTGTGTGTGTGTGTGTGTGAAAGAATATGTGTGAGAGAAAGAAACTGGTAAAGAATGAAAAAGGAAACATAGTGTGCAGGGTAAGCGATACAGATCAGTGTTAATATTTTGACTCATTTAATCGTGAGTCAAATTGTGAATCATGCCTGAACTCTCGGAGTCTATTGCAGGTGTAAGATGTGTGCACTGCTTGGACTTAATCGTTTTTAAGTAAAAATGATTTTCATCTTTGAAAAAGCATGTGTAATGTGCAATGTTAATTGCTGTTTTGTAGGTCATCTTCGTTTTTAAAGTGTGTGAGAATTTCGTTATAAAGGCTCCCCATTGACGCCTCATTGGCGCATTAACCCTTTCCATGAGTTTTTGAGAAGTGATTCTGGGGCTTTTAAAAATTAGTTTATCCCTTGAGTTATTATCTCTCATAGTCTCTCTTGGGTGATCATTAGCTTTCGCATGGTAAGCGATGAGATTAAAAAATGCTAAAGCCTTTATTTTGTCATTAGGCGTGGAAATGCCATAATAAAAACTGTTATTGCTTGGCAGTGGTTTCCTGAACAGGATACACATATGGAAAGTAAACTTTATCTAGTTATGTTGTGTAACAGCAGGTTGGACCAAAAACAGTAATCTGCAAAAGTCACCTACTTTTATAGTTGCATTTTTATGAAACTCTTCCAGAGAAAAATCCTATCTTTGTGACCAGGCCAGCTCCGGGCAAACCACAAAATGTCAGTAAGAATGATACAGAAGTAAAAAAGGCCGTCCTAATCGCAACCTACTCCTTCAACAACAAGTCCGATGATGCCTTCTTTTTTAAGGCTTCAGCCATCGATGAGGCGCAAAGACAAGTAAGACCTTCAACCTACCTCATGTGCAAGTCTTCATGTGTAAACTGCACTAAAAATAACAAACCCAAACTTTTTTTTAAATCGCAGATTGTTAAGGGTATAAAGTACATTCTGAAAGTTGAGATATCTCGGACTGTGTGCAAGAAGAGAGAGGCTGACACTGATCTGGCGAAGTGCAACTTCCAGCCAAAACGTCAGTTGCAACAGGTGAAGTGTGTGTGTTCACCTGTGTGTGTGTAAAAATCCTGATGGAAAGAAAGAGATTCATTTAAATGCCATTAAGAATAATTACATTTAAAGGTTGATTATAGATACATCAAATCTCAAACTGTTAAACATTAGAATTTCTTTAAATGCATTCAAAAAGTGAAACTCATTCTGCACTAATTACACGGAAATTGAAATACTTGAAAGACTGGTTTCGCTTTATACAAAATCCAGCATTTTAGAATATGAGTATATTTTCACTGATCAATTACATAAGCGCTTATATACAGAAATTATAGTCATTTATGCACCTGACGTGGCACCACACTGGACTTCAAGCAAATTGGATTTTGTGCCTCTCCACCCATCCACGTGACTCTGGGACCTTAATTTATACATGAAATTCAAAACTTTGGACCACAGACCTCACTCCACTCCTTGTAAGTTCTTGAATTGACTTCAAGATGACAATCTTCTTAAGGCACTTCTTGTGCACTTTTTACCCTCATGCTTTTCTGTTCCAGTCAACTTTCCATGAATATGCTTCCATATTGCACTCTGCGAACAGCCAGCTTTTTTCAGCAATAACCTTTTTGCCTCTTTTCCACTGCATAGTATGGCACAGCACGGTTCAGTACAGCTCACTTCGGTTCGGCTCGGTTCGGCTCGGTTTGCGCTTCCACTGCAGTGTAGTAATGCTTTAGCGTGGGCGGGATTACTCACGTGTCGTTTAGTTGCGGCGCCGCTACTGCCGTGACGTCATCGTAAACGCGCCACAAACAAACACACAACAATGGAGCATATCGACGGCATGGTGTTCTTCATTCTCGGCATGTGGATGTTTTTAACAGCGAGACGAAGGAGTTTGTTTCAAAAGAGGCCGATGGTTAATACAAAAAGGTGCGTGCGATCCTTCTCTGGCTGTTTCTAAATATAGCGGTTCTGTTGTGTCTCGTGTCGCAAGTTCGGTGACGCAGTAATGACGATTTTCTCCGGCTAATCAGTGACTAGCGTGTTTACACGTCACGTTTTGGTAACGGTTCGCCGCGCTTGGAACCTCAGCTGAGGTGGTACTAAAAAAAGGACCAGGTACCAGGTACTGTTCCCAGTGGAAAACCCCCCATAAGTGAGTAGAACTGAACCGTGTCGTGCCGTACTATGCAGAAAAGCGCCATTTGTGGCCTCCTTGTGGAGGGTGTTGATCAGCTTCTAGACAACGGTCAGCAGTTTTCCCTATGCATGCAGTAAACTATACTGAGAGATAGCCAGTACCTCTCAGTACTTTGAGTAGTTCTCAAACCTGAATTATTGAATTATTCACATGTTTAATTATTATAGAATAAGAGTTTAATTTTTTAAATTAAACTTTAGATTTATTTTGAAGCTTTGACGTTGGAATTCTATTATTTTCATGATGCACAATATATTATTAATATAAAGTACATTGAAATTCTTGTCACTGAATTTCATTCAGGAGTCAGTCCTTCATCATTATCAAATGCTACTATTTAGAAATATTTAGCCAAATGTATTATTTATTATAAATATAATTTTTTTTTATGTTTCAGACTTTTCTCTGCAACTTTGAGGTATGGACTATACCATGGCAGAAGACAATGAAGACCACTCATTTTGTCTGCTTTCCTTTAAACAAATCACTACAAACTAACACTAAGGGCAGCAGTAACCCATTGGTTAAGGCTTTGAAATACTGCTTGGAAGGCCTGACGTTCAAACCCCAGCACCACCAAGTTGCCACTGTTGGGTCCTTGAGCAAGACTCTTAACCCTCAACTGCTAAGATGTATAATGAGATCAAGTGTAAGTGGATAAGAGTGTGTGCTGAATTCTGTAAATGTAGCTATGCATCTGAAAACAAAACATCTAGCTAAACTTAAAATACTCAAGTGGTATATGCAATTAAAATGTGCCTTCATTGATCACGCTTGATGCCTAGGTTATGTTTTCTCTGATCATACATGATATAAACTATACTGTATATCCTGTGTTGGATATCAAAAGGGTTTCTTTAAGGTTTAGTAGACGTAGTAGGTGATTTTGAAGCTTGACTGCATCCATGTAATCTCTAGCTTTAGCACACAAGTATTGTTTAGTGCAAAATGTGGACACATTGTACAAAACAGTCAAATGTATTCATTTATTTATTGTACACGCTATAGAGTAGCTGATACCAATGCTACCATAGACAGTTCACAAATTGGCATAAGCACTGAACAGGAAATTATTGCGAATTACCAGTTCCCTTTCCAAACTGAAATTATCTTCGTCAACGCAAGCTTGAAGGCTCAAATACATAACTAATGTCAATGTTTTAAGAGCAATGAATTAGGAAAAATACTGTTTCATCATTCCAGAGTTACATTTCAGGAATTCACAAGTCATCATCCGCACAGATCTTTCTGTTGCAAAGTTTTCAAGTTAATCAGCAGCTCTATTTTAAGGGCCAGATGACAGTTCAGTGCAAATAAAACATATCACAGGGTAAACAGTGTGCACCTCCTGTCACAGTAGCCAAACTAATATAGAAATGTCACCCTTTTAAACAAAGCAAGGGGCATCTGCAGGCATGCCAGTATATACACATTGTTCTAAATAAAACGGGGAATTATAATAGTGTCACATGGCTCGGCAAAACAAAATCAGTCGAAGCTGAACATCAGTATCTGCGATAAATGTAGGAATGAGTATAAAGGACTTAGCAAAGGATTATGGGTGAGGGTACTACAAGGTTTTGTTGCTTCTTGAAAATGTTACAGGACTGATAAATAAGCCCAAGAAAATGCCAGTGACGTAAAGTCCCATGTTGCTGTAGGACTAGTTTACACTTTGCTTAAATCCAGTTTACACAGGTAAGGAGAACGGAATGAGCCCAGGTAAAGGTGACCATTGTGCTCATGGGCCTCGCTGATGTAGCCTGCCACTGTGCCGTGAGGGTCATGGAAACTCCGCACACATGTCCCTCCATCCCGCAACTCTACCACTAGACTGTAGCGTGGCACAAACTTCAATAGTGTTTCCTGGCTGAAGAGCTGAAAAAGCATAGAGAAATTGTGGGTGATCAGTCTGGCAGTTATTAGGACTCTGCTACGGTCTTATAAATTGATCAGCCATAACATTAAAACCACATTGGTTTTAGATTCCCCTTCAGTGCTGGTGGGGGGGGGTAAGGGGGTGCTGTGTGGCACCAGAATTGTTGGGTGGGGCCCTCTGTAGAACAGACTTGCTGGCGCATTCCATCAACCAAATTGAGATTTGGGGAATTTGGACGCAGGGTCAACAACCTTGAACTCTTTGCTAAGCACACATGGGCTTCTGATAACTTTCTGTTATGACTTTTTTCAGCCGTTTGTGCTATATTGGCTTTTCTGTGGGACTGGACCAGACAGGCTAGCCGCCTTTGGTCCGCGCAGAGATTTAAGAATTTACTGGTTTATAATTTATAATAATATTCTATTCACCTGGTTAATGTTGTGGCTGATCAGTATTAATATCTACCAAGTCACATCCATCATTGGATGTGAGAAAAGTGTTTCATAAATAACAGTTCCGCAATTAAGATTTATCATTCTGATTATGTTAGTACTCACCAACATGAAAGCAATAACATAAGTACATAGCATCACTGATAAAGTGCCCTCCAGATTATTATTATTATTATTATTATTATTATTATTATTATTAGCACTCTTAATAGAGATTACAGGACATGGGGGAAAGTAAAACACCAGTTTTATGACCTGGAAGAATGAGAGCAACTCACCGTTAAGCAAAGCTAAACCATTAGGAACAAATTTGTGGTCACCATGGCATTTTAATTCACTGAGCTATAAATATGAGATGACAAACAGATGAGACACCCTTTATTTTCAATCAACTTGGCTAAATAAATAAATAAAATCAGAAAATACCCCAAAAATGAGAGGGGGTGTCAACCTTGAAAATGAAATTCAATTCATAGCTCATATAATCACTACCATTAATTCCCTAGAGCCATTGTTTAGGAATGACAGTCGGGAGCAGAGAGATCATCATGCAGTCCCTATGCAACTATCTTACAAGCGATTGACAATTTTGAGATGTCTGGAATGACGACTTGTCAGGGAGGGTCGATGAGGTCTGGCATCGCTGAGTCATCCCTGAGCCATGTCGTGCCAGTCGTATAGGACAGCATAAACAGCCCACACACATATCAAACAGGCCAGCATCAAAATGTAACTGCCAGCAATTACAGATTTTCTGAAGCATAATCAGGAATCAAATGCAACAACAAAGGGACAAAAAAGAGAATTCTTTTTCTCTTTTTTTTCTTATTTTAAGAAAAACTACATTTGCTCAATAAATGTGCAAAAGATCTCAGAAAAGTCATTGGCTTGGTTTAACCTAGTGGATTGATTGCCTGGGTCAGGACATCTAGACATTTTGCTCACATTCTAAAATGCTCCATTTTTTTTATACATATACAAAGAGTTACAAAAGAAAAAACCTTCACCATACTTATAGGCTTATGAAGTGCAGTGAATATTTTCTGGGGACCATAAATGAGGCCCCAGACGATTTTACATTTAAATCTCATTGTCTCTGCCAGGACACTAAAACTGGGTCATGGTAAGCTTCTCAGTAAGACAGCAATCCAAACACAGCTCCAAGTACATATACAGTACTCAGCAAAAAAAAGAAACGCCCCTTTTTCAGGACTGTGGATTTCAACAATAATCTTGTACAAATCCAAATAACTTTACAGATCTTCATTGTAAAGGGTTTAAACAATGTTTTCCATGCATGTTCAATGTAGGGAATATTTCATTTCTAGTGTATTTCATGATATTATGTGTGCACGAGAACAGAGTGTTTTCTTTCTTTGACCTTGACACGCTGCGCTATCAGCAAACACATTCCTTAGAATAATCAATGTTCAGGTCATAAAACTGTTGGCGGCTCCTAACGAAGAACAACTCCCAAGCTCCTGTTCTTCTCCATGTTATCTTTTATAAACATTCCAGACCAGATGTAACCGCTTCTGCACCATCCTTTTGGTGCTTTGTGTGTGTGCATATATACTTCTGTCTTCCCCAATAAACTTTGAACGTCTCACTGAGCACTGACTTGTGTGATTCATTGAGGGGTTCCCTGATATCAGGCGGGCGGGACAGCAGAATACAGGCGGAGTACTGAGTAGACCAAAGGGGGTCTCTACCAAAATTCAAGAAATCCTTACATTCAATTAACCATAATCAATTAATTGACATGCACCTGTGGAATGGTCGTTAAGACCTTAACAGCTTACAGAAAGTAGGCATTTAAGGTCACAGTTGTAAAAACGCAGGACACTAAAGAGACTTGTCTACCGACTGTGAAAAACACCCAAAGAGAGATGCCCAGGGTCGCTGCTCATCTGCGTGAACGTGCATTAGGCATGCTGCAGGGAGGCATGAGGACTGCTGATGTGGCTATAGGGCAATAAATCGCCATGTCCGCACTGTGAGACGCCTAAGACGGCGCTACAGGGAGACGGGAAGGACAGCTGATCATCCTCGCAGTGGAAGACCACGTGTAACAACACCTGCACAGGATGGGTATATCCGAATATCACACCTGCGTGACAGGTACAGGATGGACACAACAACTGCCCGAGTCACACCAGGAACACACAATCCCTCCATCTCACAGCAAGAACTGACAAATCTGGTCCAGTCCATGAGGAGGAGATGCACTGCAGTACTTCAAGCAGCTGGTGGCCACCAGATACTGACTGGTACTGACTGATTTTGAGCCTCCCTTCATTCAGGGACACATTGGGAAACATTTTTAGTTTATGTCTTATGGTGTTGACTCTTTTAGTGTTCATACAAATATTTACACATTAAGTTTACTGAAAGTAAAAACAGTTGAAAGTCAGAGGACGTTTCTTTTTTTGCTGAGTATATATTCTTCACTAGACGCAGCAACTGAGATGGTTATTACTACTGTATACACCAATAAAAAAAAAAAAAAAAAAACTGTGGAGAGCGCTGAATGCGGACCAACGTTGGACAACAAATTAAAATAAGCTTTATTTTGTTAAATTCCTCTCATGTTTGTAGAGGCTAATAATCATTTTTGGAGACAGCATGCACAGGTTATATACACCTACCTTAAAAATTATATTCTTAATCCAGGGTCTTTGTGACAAGAAGTCGAGCATGGAAAAGCCAGGGTTTGGCCGGATTACAGACATAGCCACCCAGTACCCGCCAGAGGAGCTGCGGCGAATGTTGTCAGGGAAGCCAGGCAGGTTTTCGATAAAAGTGTCCATGCCTCCCTTATTGAGACCAGCCACGTGAATCCTTTGGGCAATTAAAAAATAAAGAGAATATAAATCACCATGTTATGACCTTGAAGAGTAATGACCGCGCAATAAAACAGGTCTTAGTCGTGTTATGGTTTTAGCAAAACTTTTATTCATAAAAAGGTAAATATAAAGCTATGGCCTTGATATTAAATGCTTGTATACGGCATCTTTACTTGGACGGTACCTTACAAATAATGACCTGTTTCACAGACTAACAGATTAACTAATCCTGTGCTGCTGACCAGAAACGTGAAAATGACCTCAATGATTGCTCAGTAGGGACTTTTAACAAAAGATCTAATTAAATCTAAATTCACAAACAATACAGACTCATAATTAATGTGGATAACAACCAATAAGCGCTACTGGTGACTACTTATAATGAGTCCTGGTTCTTACAGGACTGTCTCGAGTGTAACCGTGTAACTCATGGTAATGGGTTCTTTCTCCCTCCATCATGATGACTAACATTAATTGTTACAGTTCCCCATGTAACAAACCTTCTGTTAACCACAAAAATAAAGAGCGAACCTACCCAAGAGTATTTCCTCCATTTGCTCTTGTAGTTCCCACACTAGCTTCACTAATGCCTCTTTTCCACTGCATAGTACGGCACGACACGGTTCAGTTCAACTAACTTCGGTTCGGCCCAGTTTGGTTCGGTTTGCGCTTCCACTGCAGTGTAGTAATGCTTTAGCGTGGGCAGGATTACTCACGCGCGCGGCGCCGCTACTGCCGTGACGTCATCGTAAACGCGCCACAAACAAACACACAACAATGGAGCATATCGACGGCATGGTGTTCTTCATTCTCGGCATGTGGATGTTTTTAACAGCGAGACGAAGGAGTTTGTTTCAAAAGAGGCTGATGGCAGCCAAAGGAAATTTTTGGTTAATACAAAAAGGTGCGTGCGATCCTTCTCTGGCTGTTCTAAATATAGCAGTTCTGTTGTGTCTCGTGTCGCAAGTTCAGTGACGCAGTAAAGACGATTTTCTCCGGCCAATCAGTGACCAGCCGTGTTTACACGTCACGTTTTGGTAACGGTTCGGCGCGCTTGGAACCTCGGCTGAGGTGGTACTAAAAAAAGGACCAGGTACCAGGTACTGTTCCCAGTGGAAAACTCCCCAAAAGTGAGTAGACCTGAACCGTGTCGTACTATGCAGTGGAAAAGCGCCATAATAGAATGAACGTGCCATTTATCTCAACACTAAAAGCTTAATGAAGGATTTAGTTACCTAGGCAACAGTAAGCTTACATCATTGATCCAGGTAAAGTGTGCGTGTGCATTGAGAGACTCTTACTGCCCTCAGCAGTCATGAGTAGCATGAGAACAGTGAGAGGGGTGTAGCAAATTTACATACAGAACTCATCTGTGAGAAGTGATAAACTAGGAAGGTCAACAGGGTTGGATTTTCAACATGGCAGTCAATCGACTGCAGGCCAAAAAGGGAACCTCTGAAATAAATGTATGCGAGTATGTGGGGGGAAAAAGTGAAAGGGGAAGGAAAGCAGAATGAAAAGCCACCTGAAGTTTCTAAAATCATTCGATGTTCACTAAGCAGACCCCTAATATTCCTTAGTCGCTTTTTTATTGCAAATCATGTAAATGCATGTAAAACACAGAACATATGCTTGGTTTAAAATCAGTAGTTTGCAAACTGTAGCTGTTTTAAACATATGCTCATGCTAGGTCAGATGTGTGACTGTGTGTCATACAGACTTGTAAGCTGTGCTGAGTGATTTACAATACGTTATGAACATAAGGAGTTGGAAGAGCAGCTGGAGAATAATTGAAACTTGATTTAACCCATTGGTGATTTAAGTTTATATTTGGTGTAGTGGTTAGCACTGTCGCCTTGCACCTCCAGGGTCTGGGTTCGATTCCCCGGCCAGGCTCGATTCCCGTCTCTGTGTGCTTGGAGTTTGCACGTTCTCCCCGTGCTTGGTGGGTTTCCTCCGGGTACTCCGGTTTCCTCCCACAGTCCAAAGACATGCAGGTTAGGCTAATTGGCGTTCCTAAATTGCCCGTAGTGTGTGATTGGGTGTGTGAGTGTGTTTATGTGTGTGCGCCCTGCGATGGATTGGCATCCTAGTGCCCGAAGTCTCCTGGGATAGGCTCCAGGTCCCCCGCGACCCTGAACACAGGATTAAGCGGTTTAGAAAATGAATGAATGAATTGTGCAGCAGCAATGGTACAGGCTTCTTTCCATGTTTATCGATCAGTTTAGTGTTATTGCTACACATTAAACATAGATCTGGGTGTATTTTCCCAAATCACGTGTTCGCATACTAAATACAAGGGGCGTTTTATGTCAAACCAAGGCTTATGACAGAACAAAAGATCTAACACTTATTACAGTGTTTCAGTACTACGTGGATAACACTCAACTTAGAAAGTTTTCTCAGCCATGATCATGTCTCCAGTAACTCATTTAAAGCCACACATGACATATGGCCTTCTTTAAAATGTTTTGCCCGCAGTAAAAAAAAATTTATGGTGCAGAGTCTCATCCCCATACT
Source organism: Channallabes apus (assembly GCA_030522415.1). Classification (NCBI taxonomy): domain Eukaryota; kingdom Metazoa; phylum Chordata; class Actinopteri; order Siluriformes; family Clariidae; genus Channallabes; species Channallabes apus. Next base: position 32,487,274 of record CM060118.1, read on the forward strand.
GTGCCAATGGGGTTTATTTCATCACAAGTACCAGTTTGACTTGAACACCCCTCGGAAAACAGTACATCACCTGCTAGTAGAGCTGCCTACCACTATTTCCCGTTGAGCTTTAGGACATGATCTTTTTTAAGGCTCTATGTTTTAGTCCCGGATCAATTACTCAAGGTCTTTAAGAGCTAGTGTGCAGCACAGTCTGTAATTAATTAACACTTGAACATACCAACTAACCCTGGCAAATAACAGATTAGTTAAACTGGAAAATCACCAAACTGTGATAGACAACTGGCCGTCCAGGACTAGATTTGAACACCGTTTTCCAAATTCCTCATCTGAAATATTTGCTTACACACTGTTCATTATTTTCATCAACTGGCTAACCACAGTTATTCAAATGAATGCCTCAAGGGATGTAACATCATTTAGTGAAATTACATGGCGATGTAGTGCCACTGTTGAACTAAACATAGGACCAGTATCTTGTAGTCAATTTTTTACAATCTAGCCCAGATAGAAACCTACGGAGACCCTAAAGGGACATGGGTGGAAAAGAATTAACTATGGAGGAAAAAACAAGCAAGGTAAATAAAAAAATTGCAAGGCAAAAAAAATAAATAAAAAAAAAAAAAAATGGGAGGCAAAAAAAAAAAAACAGGCTATGGATAGAAAAAAAATTTAACTAGGAATTTTTTTTTCTTCAGAAAAGTTTCGCGAGATCTCGCAAAAGTTTCGCGAGATCTCGCAAAAGTTTCGCGAGATCTCGCAAAAGTTGACTCTTCAGCATTGCCGATTTAGTCCAGCAGGTGGCAGCAATGCTCCTAAAAGCTTGATCCAATCGATCCAGTCCAGCGGGGGTCAGTAATGCGCCTAAAGGCTGGCTGCCAACCGCTAAAAAAGAAAAGAAAAAGACGACGCATACGGGGAAAGATAATACTCAGATATTGTTAAACCGCCATGGAGAGAATTACTGAGTAGAATTCTAGTAGCTGAGTTTTACTTTCAGCTTGGCCTAAAATATAAAGATATTCGGAGCTCGCCCTTTCCGTATTTTGGCACCGGAAAATATGAGTCACGGATTTCTTTTCCTCCTATGTCCGTTTTTTTCTCTCTCTCCAGTTTTTCCCCCCCTCGTGTCTCATATCCCGGTATTTCTTTTTTGCCCCTATTTATTTTTTCACTTAACGGAATTTTCCCCCTCCATTTTTTTTGCGCCTCACTTTAAAAAAAAATTTTTTGCCTCGCTTTTTCTTTTTTTTTTGCGTCTCAGTTTTTTTATTTGCCTGCAATTTTTTTCCCCTCCAAAGTTAATCCCCCCCTCATCCATGTCCCTTTAGGGCCTCCATAGAAACCAATCAATTAGATGGAACCTACCGCCTTATTCTTGCCATTGTAGTTTCAGCAACAAGAACAGACTCTTCATCGGGAAGGAGCTGAATACCATTAGGGAAGCGCAAGTTCTCCATCATGACTGCAACCTCTTTAGTCTCAGTATCATACTCCAAAACTCTAAAATACCAAATCAGTATCAGCAGCCATAGAAACAAGCAAACTACCTTAATGCATAATTACATTCTGAAATTTTTTAAAAATGTTTTTTACATTACTTACAAAAAATTAGATTAGAAATTAAAATTTTAAAGTACTGCAGTACTTACCTGCCATCTGCAGTGGCCTCCATGATAAGTTTCATGAAGTCCCTACGCTGCCACCTGCTGCTTGAGTCAGTGAAATACACCTTTTTCCCATCCTGGGTCACGTCCAGGTCATTGACAAATGAGAGTCGTCGACCACCGACCATCTTTTTAGTGCTCACTAGGAGTGTTTTCTCACCTGAAGGCCAAAGACAGCAGCAGGAGAAGGATTCTAATATTATTCAGAATAAAGTGAGGCTTAGACAGAATGTTCTCTGCATATGGTTGTGCTAAAATTAAAATAATTGACAAAATGTCACATCGAAGTTTGTTTAGCCATGAATATGCAACCGGTTTAAACGGAACGGAGTAGTTTAACTACTGAAAAAGCTTCGGTTCATAACGATTGGTCTGAACTCCTCAAATATCAAGCGATATGGTAGGGGCATACATTATCACTAGGGATGTAACGGTATCAAAACGTCACGGTACGGTAATACCTCGGTATGAATGGCACGGTACGGTATTTATTGAATCATTTACAGGAAAAACAAAACTAATGAAGAGACTCAAATAAAAGTGCCAGAAGTGTTTATTAAACAGTATACATGATCACTGAACATATCAATGGCATGCAAATTATCCATCTATCTGTAAACTTTGAAACAGAAACTTCAATTTTTCAATTTTAATAACAAAAAAAAATTATTAACCCATGTAAAAAAATAAAGTTTCAATTTAGTATTCTTGAAAACTCAGAAAAAATAAAAATAGCAGCCTACTTATTGCAGCTGGTCCATGTGCTGAATGAGTATTTGAGACACTCAACTCATTCACTCACTTATTCAGACAGGAAAAAAAAAATCCTTTCTCGTTTCTTTTCAGAGAGAAATCGAAATGACTCGATAAAACTGTAGGTCTTCTGAGAAAAGTTTGCTCAGGCGAATGGAGTGAACGGAAGGTAGCGGGAACTACAATTCCCATCAGCCCAGGCGCGACCCATCATCCTTTGCGGCCTGTTGTCGCTACAGATCCAGTAATGCGGAAATGGCGGGTGCTGCTATTAGCGGCGAAGGAAAAGAGATGGAAAGAGTAATCAATCATTACGGAGTACGCGGGTTTTAAATCGGATGTGTGCATTACTGGATCTGTAGCGACAACAGACCGCAAAGGATGATGGGAATTGTAGTTCCCGCTACCTCCCGTTCGCTCCATTCGCCTGAGCAAACTTTTCTCAGAAGACCTAACATTTTACCGTCATGCGACAACGGTATTATCAAAATAAAGTGTTATTGCGGTACAACGGTATTTACAATACCGTTACCATCCATCCATCCATCCATTTTCTTCCGCTTATCCGAGGTCGGGTCGCGGGGGCAGCAGCTTAGTAATTACCACTGATGTCACAACATGGTGGACAACAGAAAAGTGAATGAAATCTACATTTTCATTTTCTCACCTGTCGGTCACCTGTTGGTCATTTAAACTTCTTGTCTGAACTTCCACCCATTTCAGGAAGTCCCAGCAATTACCTCGTCTGTCATATTGAATTTTCCAACCAAAATTATTCTGCTGGTAAACTTTTAGATAATTCCCACCAAAGATTAAGTCTATTTAAATTCAAAATATTAACACTGATTAAAGCTTTAGAGAAAGGTAATGGAAAACAAATACTTAAATGAAGTATGATTTTCTTTATCTAACCTGTGACAGGATTAACCTCAAACAGCCCCAGGTAGGCATCAGCCACAAACAAGGTGCCGTTCGGACCCACTCTGATTCCAAGCGGCCGTCCACAAACATGTTCCTGCTCAGGAGAACCTTTTAAACAGAGGAAAGAAAAGTGAGAAAACCTCTTTCTTTCTTTCTTTCTATCTACACGCACTCCTTCGCTGCTGTAACAAAGAAATTTTCCCCACTGTGGGATGAATAAAGGTGTACCTTATCCAATTTCTTTTCCCATATGGTTGAGGCTCCAAAAATGTAGAGTTCCCTAGTTTATCCATCGCATGATCAGCTCTGATGTGCATTTGGGGTCATTGGGCTGTTGGACCTCTCAATTCTATCCGCATTTAAACCATCTACCTCATGATTTGCGATTATGCTGAAGAATTCTGAGGTAGTTCCTTCCTTCCTTCTTTAGGTATTCCGTACATAATCCATCATTTCCACAGCACAAAAGTATAACGCGAGCACCACTATGCTTAACAGCTGGTACAATGTTGTCCCAACATACTTCGAGTCCTCCAGAAACATTTTTTGTCCATGTGGGCAGCTACGAACCTTAGTTAAGCTTGAAGGTCATGACTCTGAAACAGGAGCTTTTTTTTCCCTAGGATGGCAGTCCGTCAGTCCATATGGCAGCAGCTGGCAGTTCATGGCAGGCCTGTAACTTGGTGGTTCCTGGGTTGTTGCCAATTATCCAAAACAATTTCCTTGCAATGAAGGGTGCCAGTTTGGGTTTTCCTCCAGAGCTTGGCAACGTTGCTCCACCTTCAGTTGTTTAGAGGTGGCTCCAAGCAACATTCTTGTCTAGTGTATCCACTAGACCATCCATTTTCTCAGATCTGCTTTGAGCTCCTTGGACAAGTGTCAGTCCATTCAATGAGTGCTGTCAAACAAATGCTTTTTTATGTTGTCACAGAGAAGCTACCAACTGTTCATGTTATGATCAGTAACAGGAATATGATAACACTTGTGCTTGGCAAATTGAAAAACATTTCATTAATAATCTATGTAGGTTATGTTTATTTTTGACCCCTTATGTACTGTATAATTTGCGTTGATATCAGTAAACCCAAAATTAACCAAGACCGTCTACTCCAAGACCAAAAGACGAATCCAAGGAAATCATTAAAAGCCCAATATTGCCATGACATATATGCTCATGATAAGTGTGTATGTAAACATTTCACTGCAACAGTATCACAGGCTAAAAACAATGGTTTGTTAAACAAGCTACATTATTAAATAAGTTGTTAGGAATGTAATGCCAGCAATGACAACATGGACAGTGAATTCTCCTCAATCTGTTCTCCTCATTCAGTTCTCCGCACCTCAGCACTCAAGTTCATAATTGGTCTCAACTAGACTTTCAAAAATAGAATTAAACCACCCGGACTGGGTCCTGGTTTGCACTTGATACGCCAAAGCCCATCACAATGACTTCACCTGTCTGTTGCAAACAAGTTAGCACGCAATTGTACAGAGTATCTTTGTATGCTGAAGTTTCGCAATTTCCTAAGTCAACCAAACATGTTCATGTGTTTCACATGAAGTCCAAGAAGACCTGCTTTTCAAAGGTTGGAGTGGAAGAGTCAAATCCCTAAAGCCACGCTCCATACGCCAGAGGAAATGTGGGGGGGGGGGGGGGGGGGGAATGATGTAACAGTAAGGGAGACTAAATAAATCTGGCGTCCACAAGTGTCAGGCCATATAATGTGTGATCATGGTATCTACAAACTCAACAAAGCTTTTCACCCAACAGTTATCCAGTGATTCATATGAGAAATTTAAATATGACTGAGAACGACAAATCACTTCTGTATGCTGTACCAGCTTTTAAACTACTTCTATTGACAAAGTCTTGCGCTGTTGAAAAATGTTGCAACGCACCCAGTGAGGAAACAGTCATGTTTGTCCTTTTCACTTACCACATGGAGGACTGCCCAGTTTTGCCACAACGTTGATTTTCCTTCCATCAATTTTCACAATCCTTCCATCTGCTGTACCAGTGTATAGAATATCTGCAAAGGAAAATTTTTAAAAAGCTGATATAATAATAAAGATAATAGAAAATATACAAGGGTTGGACAATGAAACTGAAACCACAATAATTCAATAGTATGGTGTAGGGCCCGCACCATCGCCGAGAACAGGCGGAGGGCACATGCATTTAAAAGGAATATCCCAATACCATTATGACATCATTTTAGAAAATGGGAGAATGTTATGTTTAGACATGAATTCCAACCTTTTCATGAGTTTATATTTTCTTGGATTTTTCCCAGATTTTCTCTCTAATTTAATCATGTCTTCACTAGGGGCTCCACATTAAGGCTACTCCAACCAGGAGGGTCACAGACAATCACACGTTTCCCACCCTACTCCACTGATAGAGCTCTCTTTTGCTCTCTCTACTGTAGGCCCTCGGATTCAAGAGACTACCAGCATCACCCGCGGATCAAACCAGTGATCTCCGGAAGATAGGGCGCGCACTTAACATGCTCAAAAACTCATGAAACAGGTGGCGCAGTAGTAAAGACCCCTAAAATGCCCTGGAATGGTGGGGAACAAAATCCCTAGGAAAACAATAGAGCCCTCACACATGATGACAACAAAGAGCTGATGTCATAGTCCTTGGGCCCTAAAAATAATCCATAAGAAAACAATAGGGCCCTGTAGACACTATGACATGTGCATGCAGACAAAGGAGCCTGCCACAAATATGAGACATCATAGTTTAACCAGACTGACATCACAGACAGGTGACCTTTGCCCATCTTAGTTGTTTCTACTAACAAGTGAATGACTGACATATTAAACTGACTGCATGTACTGACCTCCAATATTAGCAATCGATTCCGGCCCAATGAGCAGGTCCTCAAAGATTCTTTCTGCTTGTCTAAGCTTTAGGTTGGGTTCAAAGCAGCCAGTCATGAGTGGTGGTTCATTGAGACTATAAAAATAAAAAACAGCAGACCTTAAAGTGCATAAAAATAAGAACATTAAAGGGTGAGGCTTGGAATCTTAGCAAAAACAATTCCCAGCACAGGCAGTAACGTTCTTGGAACCATGAACAGCAGAACCAGGAATCTGGTCAATCATTAAACACTGACACAGACCTGACAGACAAACGTCTACAGATCAGTCTGACTTAAATACGCAGCAGTGCCTACGGAGTTAACCCAAGAAAAATGAGGCAGAAAATGCAGGAGGTTCTACATTACTGCAGAAAACATATATATACATAGACTCACTTATTACATTAACTGCATACATTCAAAGCAAAGACCTATTTAAAATAAACATTAAAACGCATATACAGGAAAAATTATCCACTTAAGGACTTCAAAAGATCCAAAGGTGTGTCTGATGACTTGCCTAACGAAAGATATTTAAATGGAGGAAGTACTAGGAAACCAAACTTGAATGAAATAGCTTTTTGATATGTTAGTGCACTAATGAAAACTTTAAACAGTGGTTCAGCGTTTAGAAAATGACAATAGCTGCACATTCCTTGGTTAATCACCTAATCAAGAAAAATATTTACTGTAGTTACATATGTGACATTCCTGAACAAGACTGCTCATGTCAAATCCTACATGTTGGAGCATACGACAGAAGCAAATGACATCATAATTAAGCCATAATTTAACCATGAGCCCAGCACAAGTTGATGATTTCCATAATTTGTACATTTGGCAAGAATCTCCAATTAGCTAGCTCTTATGTAACATATGACTGCTACTGTACGGGGCGGATAGAACATACATGTATGCATGTAATACATACACAGTATCCTGTAGGCTTACCTATATGCTTCTGGCTTAATGGGGGACTCCAGGAGAAACGCAACCACCAGGACTGGGAGAATGACGAATGCAGCCAGAGACAGCAACGTGACCCGGAAGACCTTCCCACTGTATGTGCTGAAATTTAAACGATGCATTCATTTAATAACAATAAAATATAATGTACATGACCCACATTCGAAATCTACACACAATCAGATCCCCAAGCACATACCTGGGTGCTGATATGAACTTGACATAACTGGTTCAATGCACTTTTACAAAGCTTCTCGAGACCTTCCCACAGTTTGTGTGTGTGTGTGTGTGTGTGTGTGTGTGTGTGGTGCTGGAGCAAACTAACACACCGGTCCAAAATTTCCATAGAAAATAATTAGAAGATGATTCTTGTTTGCAAGTGCGGCGATATCACACGCAAGAGTGCTGTCGTGCTGAATATCAGCACAGCACATTGACAATACAGTATGATCTCGAAGGGTGATATTACTTTTATACAACAGTTCCTCAAAGCACCACTGATTATGAACAGATTATAATTTGTTTGTTTGTTTACCCAGTTAGATGTTGCTTGCTGGCTTCATCAAAAGTATAATGGGGACAAATCCAGCACATGCGTCAAGAACGGAACTGTATTTTCTATTAAGTATGGCTCTGGAAGTCTCTCTGGCTATCTTAGCCAGGATGTCTGCACAGTAAGTTTGTTTTTTACATTATAGCCATCTATCTACCTACAACTTTTACTGTTACTGAGTTTATGAGAAATGGGAGAAATTTTGGTTCTTATGGTGTAAATATACAGGCACTGGTAGCTCAGTGGTAGGTGTTTCGCTTGTCATGCGGAAGGCCTGGGTTCGATTCCCAGCCAATGCCCAAAACCCCAGCCACTGGATGCAGTGCCGGTCCGCTAGGGTTTGCAATCACTTGTTCCACACACTAAGTAGTGCCTACACACAATGTGGAGGCAATCTGGAATGACTTATAAGCACTGTACAAAGTGATGTTTAAGTTGAAATCGTTATCAGATGTGTTTTCTTGATGAAAGTGCGTCTGTGACTGGTTTTGACTGTGTTTTTTTGGAGTCGGCTGCTTTCTCCTCAGTACTGTGGACTGTACTTAGGGCTGGGCGGTACACCTTTTCATACCGAATACAGTTCTTCTTCTTTTTTTTTTTAATGATATAAATTTTTCATATACCCCAATACCGGTGAATGTGTACAAAGCATTGGGAACACAGAGCGGTGGAACGTCCCGCCGCGGGACATTGTTTTGCAGTGGTACCAAACAAGCTGTATGCGTCTGCATGAGAGCGGTGGAAGCGCGGCCTGTGTGTGTTGAGCGGTGAACAGCATGGACGAAGAAAATGTCGCAGACAAAGAGGAACTTCTTCCGAAAAGAGGAGCCGTGTCGGTTTAAAAAAATCTGGCGTTGATCAAACAACCATCATATGTAAATGTCGAGCTCAAGTTGTAGCCGCAGGAGGCAACACAAGCAAATTGCTTCACCACCTCCGCCATAAACATGTCCTGGAATATGAAGAATGAAACTTAAGATCTGCATCCTCTTCCACATCTGCAGGTAACGCTAAAGTTGGCACTGCAACACAAAACGCGACTCAGACGTCACTCAAAGACGCGTTTACTAAGGGGACTACCTAGGACAAGAAAAGCATGCGGTGGAACGATATTACCAACGCTATTACTTTCCACTTAGCTAAAGACATCGTACCTATTAATACTGAAGTAATATTACTCCTTTTGTATTTACCTGTTTCATGTAATTTGTCCAGTGGATAAAGTTTTCATTTTGCAGTTACAGGGGACATATTGTTTACATTGTAGCCAGCTTAACTTGTTTTCAAGTTGCAAAACTCAAACAATAAAGTGTTGAGTATTTTGACTGCAAGTCATGAATTCTGATTTCTCCACCGTCACGTCCTTGTGAACAGCAGCATTTTGTGAGACCCATCGAACCTGGGTTAGTACTAGTCCGGTCAATGTAAGCCAATATACTGCAGTAATTATTCTCTACTTTATTAGGAAATGGGGTTAACACCTAATCATGCATGGGGGAAAAAAATACCGTCAAAGACCGTGACATGGATATAATTTTGAAAAATACCATGATATAAATTTTTGGTCATACAGCCCAGCTCTAACTGTACTGACCTACTTTACCCATGGTGCGACCCACAAAAAACTACTGAAAAAACTGTGATTAACGATTACTGTGTTACATAAAGTTAAGCGTGTTCTAGTGCTGTTACAGTCTATCATCAGCACTCATGGTATGCCTCTGGTCCAATCAGATTATTTTATCAGAACTAATTGCTGCTGAATTAACTTCCCTAACTAATAATGGTAAATGTAGTAAAAGAAGTAGGGCATTGTGTACAAAGCACATAAACTCTGAAGCCAATGTGCTTCTGGAACTCCTCTGTATTGTGTATAAATAAATGCAGGGTGTAATTCCAGTGCACCTGTGCTATAATATAATATATACACTAATGTAAAGCTAGCAGCCGGTTCACCTCGTGCTTTTGTGCTGGGGTTCCTGCGAGTCGTCTGTTAAAACCTGGGGTCTGTTCAGCTTCCGGTAGCGCAGTCCTTCTGGCTCATTCATGCTGAAATACCTGATCTCCGAGTCTCGTGAGCGTTGTGCTGAGAGGACGTGTATTCCAGCAACAATGCAGCAGACCGGGGACAGCTCGCGCTCACGGTAAATGCGCTGGGCGTGCGCTCGCGCCTGGCAGAAGTGAATTTAGCAACAACACACGTACACGCGCCGCGCGCGTGCGCGCGCACACACACTGCGTCCACTCATTTAGCCAAACCGCTAGAATTACCGCTAGAGTGAGGTGAGCTGTGGTCGGTTACGCCATGTGCTAAGTTGGACATATTAAAACTTAAAATAAAAACAACTATTTTTCTGTAATAAAGTACAACGAAGCACGATGCGCTCACACTGGTCATGGTCTCGTTCTTTCCTGGTGCAAAATAAATTTAAATCCAAAAAAAAAAAAATTTCATTTATTCATTTTTAAAAAAAATATACTTAGTTTTTTTAGTATATACTATATTATACAATACTATATATGATATATTTAGTTGTAAGTATATGCTATACTATATTATACAATACTATATATAATATACTATATATGTTTTTCTTTTTTTGCTTCGTCATAAAAAAAAAAAAAAAAAAAAAAAAATATATATATATATATATATATATATATATATATATATATATACACGACAAATAAATATACTTAAGTTTATTTATTAATTTATATACATTAACTGCACTGTGTTAAAAGAGACTCTCTCTCTCTCTCTCTCTCTCTCTCTCGCTTTAAGTCTTTTATTTTGAAAGCAAAATCCCTGTCATCGCTTGTAGTCTCTAGATTCGCACTGTCACAGAGCCCAGGCTGCAGAGATGACTGATCCAGTGGCTCATGCGGAAATGACACATTCGACAGTATGGTTTGCTTTGAAAAGGCTCGACCTTAATGGTTTGTAATGCTTTCCAGTGACTGTGCTATTAATTAAGTTATTTATTTATTTATTTATTTTTACATTTATCCCAATTTGATGAATTTTTTTTTCTGCCTGGGCATTCTGGTTACCATGGCAACACCATGTCTATGCATAGAATATAAGTTTAGACTCCTTCTCTAAAGCCCCAGATTAAAAAGTGGTTGTTATGGAAAATATATATATTTGTCTCGATGTTGGATGCTAGCAGTGGCAGAAGGAGGGCTGATAGAGTGCTCAGATATTAACAGGTGCACTTGACAAAGATGCAACAATACGAGTGAGCTGTGCAGCTTGAGTAAATTAGCCAAAATGTCCTTTTTTTGTTTATTAAAGAAAATATATATATAAATAATTATATAAATTGCTTTGTATTGTATTAATGCAATGCACGAATCAGTGCATTGAAACTAAAATTTTGAGTTTTCAGCCACAGTGAGTGATGTTTCTTTCTGTAGATCATGGAGTTCTAGCTGTGAGAGAAGTTCACATTCCCAGAGGAACAAAAATGACTACAGTGAGACAGGTATGATTCTTCTTCTTGTCATCTGAGATTGATGAGGTAATAAATGTTTTCTTTTCTTCACAGATTGTAGCTCATTCTTTCAGACTGGATGTTGCTAAGGTCACCTTTAAGGTAATCATAGAACTGTGTCTGAGGAGCACTCATTCATACACTGCCTGGCCAAAGACAAGTCGCACACACTAATATTTCATTCAGTACCCCAGATTATAACACTTCCTCCAGAGGCTTGTACAGTGAGCACTATGCATGATGTATTGCTTTATGTGCTTCCCTTCTTACCCTGATGCACCCATCACTCTGGAATAGGGTCAGTCTGATCTCATTACTTTTTTCCATTGCAACGTCCAATCTTGCCATATTCCACTAGGTTTTAATGTTGTGGACTTTTCCTAACCCTTTACTTAATAAAGAACTCCTGGGTAGTTAATGAAGTTTTAACTACCCAGAAATGTAAAATCTTTTCAGCTGTTTTCTTTGTTGGATAAAGACTCCTCTGAGATGGAGGCTTTTTGGTCAGGCATTGTATAAACTGGTTTGCCAAAAATATTTTTATTAGTATTCTATCTCGCAATATGTAATTGTGTATACAATTTTGCTAAAAAGTAAAATGTCTTCTCACAGGTACGAAACAGTCATGGCTTTTTAATTCCTTTGAATGGCTATATACCAGTAAACACCAAACAAATGTAAGTCAGTGTATTTATTTTTTATTAGGTTTTAAACATTTATCATCTAAAAGAATGTGAAATTCCTCACTTATGTACACAAACCCACTGTAGAAAATCATTATTAGTGCTTAGTCTTTGTGAAAGGTAGAAATGCTCTTCCTGTTTCACCACGGTGTATTAAATGACCAGTGATGTAACTTTATCATTTTTATTTATTATGATTTTGTTTCTTAGGCCTTATGTCTTGGAGGTGGCCAGATATTTTCAGCATGGTATGACTTCTCAAAGTTTTTCTGCTTTTGCGTTATGATAAGTGAAGCCCTAATTGTGTTTTTTTTTGTTTTTAATATAAATGAAGTAAATGCTAAACCCAGAAACGTTGCCATGACAGTGATAAATAGAAGCTTGAAGTCAAGACTGCAGAGTATTGTGAGAAGGGTAAGTATTATCATATTTGCTTAATAAACAATGGAAATAAATCCCTTAACAAATCTCCATTCAGCCAGTCGAAGTACATATGGTGCAGTAGAGATATTTTATCAAGATTCCTTTCATTTCAGATTGAAAGACTGGAAGAACTCCTGCCTCAAATCAAGCAAAAGCAGAATGAGATACTGGTCAAGGTAAAAGAGAAATGTAAAGAATTTTTTTTATTTAAAGAAACTAAAAATAATTTTTTTAAAAAACAGTCCAACACGCTTCTTTATAGGACATTGAACTGTTGAACCAAAAGTTAATATTCCTACACAAAAGAATGCAGGTGAGGGCTGGTTTCCTACAATAGTATACCACATAATTAAGCAATTACTGTATGATGAACAGCCATTTACATGTCTGTCTGTCAATCAACAGATGGCAGAGTCATACAGCTGGGAAGGAATGTTTAAACGAGCTCCACTCTGGTGATTTTTTTTTTCTGTACTTCTTTGAGGACTGTAGTTTTTTTTTTTTTTTTTTTAAATCAAACTGTTAAATTTGTTTAAAATCACAACACCTAATAACACTTACTAAAGCCTTGTACAACTGGCCATAATCAGCTTTAAACATTCATTCATGCTACTGTATTAGTTTGAGTTTCTATACTTTTAGAAATTAACTATTCAAGTTGACATGCATTAATGATGACAATGGCAAAATGTAGTAATAACGATTTTCTTTCACTTGTATTGAAAATAGGTTCACTGAGTGAGGCTTTTCAATACTGAGCAATACTATTAATTTTTTAAAGCTGATATTAAAAAAAATAACCATCCATCTAAATGATTTCAGAGTCTTTGCACCCATGGAAATGACGATTTCCATCAGGATGTAGATCATGGGCCTGATTACTTGAATCTGCTTTGCAGTGACCCTAGGGGAAAGTTTTTTTTTTTTTTTTAAACAAATCAGCAAAATGACTCACAACAGCCACATTTTTTTTGTATCTATTCATTCTCATATCAGCAACATACTTTTCTTCTCCGCCTAAACTATTAATGGGAATTTGAATAAATATTCATATATTCATTAATTTTCACCTCTTATCTCATAGGGAAGAAAATAAACAAACCAATAGAATAACCATTAGTCTCATAGGCAGTATTACTTTATATCTGTCCAGTCCTTCTAATCGAGTAAGGAAACTCATGACAAGTTTGTCTCCACTTGTTTATTGTTTCAGGAAAATGTCATCCTAAGCAATATTCTCATTGTTGTCTCAGAGAACTCCCAAAGATGCTAAAAAGTACCAAAATATATTCTCCAAAATACCTTGTATAGAAACCCTATTTAGCTGCATGAGGGAGATAGAAGATGTACAGATGACGGGTTCTCACTCAAGGCTCCCCTCTTACAGCTGCACCTCTGCAGACATCAAGTTCATGGCATGTAGTTTGCACTTCCACTCAACAACTGAAAAATACTCACTCATTACACTTTGAGCCTCAAGAGGACAGATAAAACACAGTCGTGATTTGTTGAGACATACCAAAACAAAGGAATGATAATGTTTCAAAGTTGTTGTCCCTTCTTATCAGAAAAGTAAAATGGCATTTGCAAATCTGCTTGTTTTGACCGCCAAAATTAAAACAATTGCATTAACCACATAAATTTACAAAATGTGTTATCTGAATACAATTAGATGGGTGTTCAGCATGTCACAGATACTCACAATGAAAAAGAAAAAAAAAGTTCCTGGAAAAATTATGTACAAGAGCATGCGCACATAAGCTAACAAATTGTAAATGCTGTCCATGTCATACATGTGGATATGGTGTAACAGGACCTCAAATTCTTTACAAAAAAAAATTATGACAAGTTTGGGTGGGTGGACAGTTTAATAATCAACCTTCGAATTTTCAAACTAAAACATTTTCTTGGGGGAATCATCCATAAAAAAAAGTCTTGTAGGGTCATGTGAGAAAAACAGTGTCTGATTTAACGTCATCAGAAGAGCCTTAAGAGTGTATTGCGACCACTGATGGGATTTCTACTCCGTTTTAGATTTCTTGCTGTCGTTGCCATTCTCCTCAGACACCTGCTCCTCCAGCTTGCGTTTCTTGTTGTTCTCATCCATGTTGGTAGCGTTTTGGGGGTTGAATGCGACAATCATACAAGTCATGTTGTCACAGCCTGTGCCGTCCCCAGATGTGTCTGGGGCCAAGCAGTGGTCAAGCAGCTTAAATGGAAACAAATTAAACATTAAGAGATCATTTCTACATCCATTAATTTATAAATGCAACTGGCCTAAGTTTTAAACAAAAGGGGTGTTCAAGTCAAACCAGAACTTTGACAGAGTTATGAAAGTAAAAACTACCATTTTTTCTCTATATATAATCCCCTGCAACACTAAGGCACTTATCCAAGTGTTTCACTAGTACTCTGATGCCATAAAGAAAGTTTTCCCAGTATGGAGTCATGATTGAACTGCCTGCTGCATGTTGGAAATGCTGGCCTCTCAGGAATTCGCTAATGGCTCAAACATGTGGCTTGAAGCAAGGTCAGGACTGTATGGGGATGTGGTCATATAATATGCAAGTGGTGTTCATGAATAACTGTGTTATCCGTAAATTTCAAGGATCAGGTGTTTCACTTGCTGAATTCTCACGTGAATGATTGGGCTCTGATTGGGCACCTCAGCCGGGATCGACTTTCAGGGATGTATGGCCGCCTTTTCACCATTCAAATGTTTCACAACAGCTAAGAGTCCCAACACCGTGCTGTGCTTGATATCTTCTTTAAAAATGTTAATCAAGTCCCAGTTTGACTTGAACGCCCTTTGTGCAATGCGCTCAGACAATCACTTGAGATAATTAAAGCTGCAAATGATTAGCCACTTAAGAGAAACAGTCGTTTTCTTTTTTTTTTATGTTAAAATGAGCTCTTCCAAC
The DNA here is from genome assembly GCA_030522415.1 of Channallabes apus. Classification (NCBI taxonomy): domain Eukaryota; kingdom Metazoa; phylum Chordata; class Actinopteri; order Siluriformes; family Clariidae; genus Channallabes; species Channallabes apus. Next base: position 32,502,528 of record CM060118.1, read on the forward strand.
TGCACAATAAGCTACCTAATAAAGCAAATCATGCCCACCTCTTCAATAACAGCAGACAGCGGCTTGCTTTTACTTCCTTCTGCTTTCAATCTTTCGCTTACAAAATCCACAACCTCCTGGCTACTCATTACATTCCTGTAATAAAGAGGTATATTAGTAACAAGTGATGGCAACTTGATTAGCACAAACACCATGTCGTTATTTTACAGAGATTATAATATTCTCATTAACATCTGGCATTCACTTTGGATGCCAAACAAGTGTTAAACAACCTCTAAATTTGACCCCTGTTTATCAATGTTCATCAAAACTAGGCAATGTAATTTCATAATCCGGGAAAACTGACATGGCTACTGTAACTCACTTTAATACACCGAGTGAATCTATTGCATACAGCAATACATTCTTTATAGGTCTAAAATTACGTAAATTAAAAAAAAATAAATAAAAAAAAAGCCTTAAGCCGAACGTGAACCATTTAAAGAATTATAACGGTTCATCTGTTATCCTCACCAGATTCCGTCACAAGCAACCACCATGAATTCATGCTCTTCATTGAGAGTCAGTACTTTGACATCCGGCAAAGCGGAAATCATCTGCTCCTCAGGAGGAAGGTTCTTATTCCTCTTGTAAAAGTGGTCCCCTAAACCCAAGAAAACAATATTAATCCTATAGAAATATCCAAAATCTCAAAGTCTACAAAGAGAAGCAGTAGAGTGTGTACACACCAATGGCCCTGGAGAGGTTTAGCCCTCCGTTGACACGGCCTTCCGTGGTCACTTTGCCTCCTGCGTTCTTTATTCTGGCCAGTTCCACTTCGTCCTCGGGTTTGTGATCATAGGACATGTCCACTGCTTTGCCCCTCTCAGAGATGACACAGCGAGAGTCTCCAGCATTAGCTACTATAAGCTGTTTACCACGGATCAGAGCAACTACAGCTGTAGTCCCGCTGTCTGAGCCAGGCTGAAAAACAAGAAAAATGGGGGGAATAAATTTAAATCTTATTTAAATTAAATTTTCAATTAATTGCAGGATTCAAAGCTCTATGCATCCATTAATACTAAAACAATGCTTACAACATTAATACGCGTTTTTAAATTTTTTTAAACTACATACACCCAAACACCGGCAAACTTACTTCTTCTTTCCCATCCATCAGTGGCAAACACATATCTTCTTCTTCTCCTTCTTCGTCTGTCTCCTCTTCCTCCTCCTCTTCTTCATCCTCTTCTGTGTCATCCTCTTCATTTTCACTGCTGTCCTCACCATCCTGCTCACTGCAGTCCTAGTGGGCCATGATCACAAACTCAAAGTTCATTTTACCAATACCAGTTTAATTTCAATGTCTTTTCTACTCAAATTATCCTCATACAGTAGGTGCTATTGGGTCCTTTTGAATTAATGCTTTTCAGCAGGAAAAAGAATCGAGGCGCTATTACTCCAGCAAATTTCAAATCATACAGATCAAAGACACAGGAGAATACATTCAGTTTTAGTAACATCCACTCAAACCTACCCTTGTCCTCACCTCTTCATCACTGCCCTCCTCTTCATCCTCCCCTTCATCTGACTCGTCACTGTCCTCAAAGAACTTGGATTTGGCACTTCCTGATGTAGGTGCTGCAGAGGAGGAACAGGAAGGACCAGCGTCCGCTGTGCCTCCTGCTTTCTCCCCATCAGAGGACTGTCCATCTGCAGAGCTCTCCCCACAGGAGGCTGCCACTCTCCTACATGCCCTGATTTTGGAGCCCCCAGCTGGCTCTTCCACCTTTGTTTTCCCATTGCTGTCTGTTTCTGTCTCACCGTTGATCCCTTTATCTACAAGGGCATCACCTCTGTCTTCCAGCTCTTTCGGGGCATCCTGCGCAGGCTTTTTGGACGATTTATTCAGGTTCTGGCCATAGCGGCCAAGAAGCTCCTCGATTGTCATTGTGGCCTCTTCATGCAGAAGGGCTGCTTCCTCATTATCCACTAAAATGAGAGAAAATACAAAAAAGTACAAAGCGATGAGGCTTAAGCTTTAATGTAGCATTCTGTAAAGTTTACGTCAAAGCCATTTTTCCCCTCACCATCATCTTCATCCGCCACTTTTTCTGGTGCTGCCTCCTCCTGTGGGCGGCCAGCTATCTGCACAAGCTCCTTGATAACCTCCTCTGAGGTGATGACACCATCAATAGCCAGAAAAGCATCTTCCAGAGCCTGCAACCATCCAATCCAGAAATATTAGACAATCAGTGTATTTTAAGGTTGGACATTATGGTGAACTCCAAGCGAATCTCGCTCATTCATTTCCACTAGACAATTACAAATCTGGATACAGAACTCTCATTACCCCATTAGAACTGTACCCTCCAATTGTTTTTTTTTTTTTTTTGAGGCTGTCGAATTGTTAGTGATGCTCATATTGAGCATGAGAAGTCTCAAGTCTGCATCCAAACAAAGACTTGTATACAAACAAAATATATTGCCCAACTGCAATAAGTTGTAATAGAAGCTGAACTTACAGAGTCATGATGTCAGATCTTAAATTTATAACTAAACAATACAATGCCACACTCGGTCTGAAATTGACATTCGGCAAGTGCCAAATATAGGTAGATTTATGGCCGGGGGTAGCTCAGTGGTTAAGGCATTGGACTACGGTTCGGAAGATCCCAGGTTCAAACCCCACAACCACCAAGTTGCCCCTGTTGGGCCCTTGAGCCCTTAACCCTCAACTGCTCAGATGTGTAATGAGATAAGAATGTAAGTCGCTCTGGATAAGAGTGTCTGCCAAATGCCTAAATGTAAATGAGTAAATCTTAAATGGCTTCAAAAGTCTTGCAACAGTATGATGGTGAGGCTGTTGTGATACAAAATGGCCTGTTTTGTCATGGGAAACTATGTGTAACCAGGAACAGGTTCCATGTTGTCTGTGTCTTGAACCTTTCCTCTACACCCTCTGGAACGGTGCAAAGTGATCAATAAAACTAATATCGCTTGAAATCTTGCTCTGGCCTCTGATTCCATTCAACCTAATACCTTACTATATGACCAAAGTGTACTGAAAGGAAAGCGTGTGTGAATAAACAATTTATTTTGGCCAGAAAAGATTATGCTTGGCTGGTGGACCCCCCCACTCCCCCCACCCTAACTGCAGTATGCAAACACCCACCATTTTGTGCCTAGCAAACAGAACACCTGGAGAGGAACTTTAAAACATAGTTTGATATGACTTTTATAAAACAGTTCCACAAACACCATTAATCACAAATAGGTTATAATTTGTTTACTTATTTAATTTATTTTGCTCAACCAACACACATCCTTCTGTGGATGGTGGAATTAACTAATAACAACTGGCGGAGATAGTGACCGCCAGTGTAATTAACAGAGGCGAAAGTGTTAATTTCTTACAGTGGCTTGCAAAAGTATTTGGCCCCCTTGAACTTTTCCACATTGTCACATTACAGCAACAAACATGAATCAATTTTATTGGAATTCCACGTGAAAGACCAATACAAAGTGGTGTACATGTGAGAAGTGGAACGAAAATCATACACGATTCCAAACATTTTTTACAAATAAATAACTGCAAAGTGGGGGGTGCGTAATTATTCAGCCCCCTTTGGTCTGAGTGCAGTCAGTTGCCCATAGACATTGCCTGATGAGTGCTAATGACTAAATAGAGTGTACCTGTGTGTAATCTAATGTCAGTACAAATACAGCTGCTCTGTGACGGCCTCAGAGGTTGTCTAAGAGAATATCGGGAGCAACAACACCATGAAGTCCAAAGAACACACCAGACAGGTCAGGGATAAAGTTATTGAGAAATTTAAAGCAGGCTTAGGCTACAAAAAGATTTCCAAAGCCTTGAACACCCCACGGAGCCACTGTTCAAGCGATCATTCAGAAATGGAAGGAGTATGGCACAACTGTAAACCTACCGAGACAAGGCCGTCCACCTAAACTCACAGGCCGAACAAGGAGAGCGCTGATCAGAAATGCACCAAGAGGCCCATGGTGACTCTGGACGAGCTGCAGAGATCTACAGCTCAGGTGGGGGAATCTGTACATAGGACAACTATTAGTCGTGCACTGCACAAAGTTGGCCTTTATGGAAGAGTGGCAAGAAGAAAGCCATTGTTAACAGAAAAACATAAGAAGTCCCGTTTGCACAGCAAATATGTGGAAGAAGGTGCTCTGGTCAGATGAGACCAAAATGGAACTTTTAGGCCAAATTGCAAAACGCTATGTGTGGTGGAAAACTAACACTGCACATCACTCTGAACACACCGTCCCCACTGTCAAATATGGTGGTGGCAGCATCATGCTCTGGGGGTGCTTCTCTTCAGCAGGGACAGGGAAGCTGGTCAGAGTTGATGGGAAGATGGATGGAGCCAAATACAGGGCAATCTTGGAAGAAAACCTCTTGGAGTCTGCAAAAGACTTGAGACTGGGGCGGAGGTTCACCTTCCAGCAGGACAACGACCCTAAACATAAAGCCAGGGCAACAATGGAATGGTTTAAATCAAAACATATCCATGTGTTAGAATGGCCCAGTCAAAGTCCAGATCTAAATCCAATCGAGAATCTGTGGCAAGATCTGAAAACTGCTGTCCATCTAATCTGACTGAGCTGGAGCTGTTTTGCAAAGAAGAATGGGCGAGGATTTCAGTCTCTAGATGTGCACAGCTGGTAGAGACATACCCTAAAAGACTGGCAGCTGTAATTGCAGCAAAAAGTGGTTCTACAAAGTATTGACTCAGGGGGCTGAATAATTACGCACACCCCACTTTGCAGTTATTTATTTGTAAAAAATGTTTGGAATCATGTATGATTTGATATGATCTTTCACGTGTAATTCCAATAAAATTGATTCATGTTTGTGGCTGTAATGTGACAAAATGTGGGAAAAGTTCAAGGGGGCTGAATACTTTTGCAAGCCACTGTATATTAGTTCCATGTAGTCAAAAGCTTTAAATCTTGTAGGCTTCTGTTTATATTTCCGCTGATTAAACTGTAAAGGAACCGCTACATTAACGTCTGGGTTCTGTGGTTGAATACCAAATAGCATAAAAATGGACAGCTAGTGTCCTTGACCTTTGTTCCAGACACACCAACTAGTTGCAGTTAGCCTTGAACAAAACAAAACGGACAGTTCAGTGGCAATTTGGACGATTTAGAAGCAATTAAGCAGCAGATGTGTTTTCTTGCTGAAAGTGCTTCTGTAACTGGTTTCGAATGTGGGTTTTGGCAGGTGGCTGCACCCTCCTCTTTTCTGTACTGCAGTCAGAAGTAACAACTCACTTTCACGCAAGCTGCCGACCGACAGTGTAATTAATGGTCATTAGAATACCTGGGACATGGCACGGTGCATATATTTAAACGTCCCAGTGCTGTGTGCCATCTATAATCACCACCATGTGAAAATCATGAAATCCAATTGTAATCATCCAATCAGATTAATAGGCTGTAAAAGACATTCAAGGTGTCAAAACTGACCAATTGTGTGTCCATGTTTGTAAAAAAGTGCAATCCAGCTTACCTTTTGCAGTTTACCGTCTTTATATGCTGTCTGCTCTTTTATGATGTTTGGTAAATATTTGGAGCAGTACAAAGCAACTTCTTCACCTGGAAGATTCAACAAACAAACAAATTCACTCACATTCTTCATATAGAACAGTTACTATTTTTAAACGTCACTGTAGCGGTGTGTGTGTGTGTGTGTGTGTGTCTACGGGGTGGCTGTGGCAGTTTAGACGAGTTCACAATCAGACTGCAGTTATGGCTGCTGTTTAAAGTCATGTGTTTACCTCCATGTCCGTCATAAACCGCGAACATTGCCGTCTCCTCATCCAGCTCCGGGATGCAGTTGTGAGCGTCCTGAAAACAGAGGAGATTTGGAGTTAAAGGCCACACAACACCGAGAGGCCGTGAACCCTGACGTAAAGCACCGAGCTAATGGCGCGAAAAGCTGCACATCTGTGGCGCACACCGCCGGCCAGGAACACTCTGCTTCAGTGCAACAGACAAGCTACAAATAATCAGTTTCCCAACTACACAAAGAATCGCAGTCTTCTCTTCACACATCGTTCACATGGTATACAGAAGTTACATCAATAATCGATCATTTCTCCGTGGCTAGGATTGCCGGTTGCTAAGCTACATCCTTACCTCCATTGAAACGCGCCACCCCTGCATGGCCGCGAGTCCATAGCTCAGCTTCTGGTTTCCCCCATCGGCTGTGGTTTTCTCCGTGTTTGGTTTAGACAGGTACGTCCCCATGCTGTCCAATCAGGTTAATGCTTTTAACGAAAAAAAAAAATCAGCAAGCAGCACGAATAAATCGCGACCAGATAGTAAAGTCTCAGATACGTGCCCACGTCTCTCTGTGCACAAAGGATCTCTCGCACATCTCACTCTGCGCCCTGCCGCCTTCTGACTGAAAGCAGTGGAACCTGGCTATGTAGCAGCGCGCTACTCGGCTATACCCGGTGCTTTTAGCCGGCTAGCTGACCGCTCGCTAACACCAGAGCTACTGCAGGAGTTTTCAGCAAGCGCGCCTCGACCCGTACGCACTTCAGAAACGAGCAGCCCGACACCCGAGCAGAACGCCAACCGCGCTCCAGTTCGAACGGCGATGCAAATGAGCTCTCTTACAAAATACGCCAAACACGTGTGAGAGCTAACATAATCACCGGCCCATCACATCCATTTTACACAGAACTGACGGAAATTCCGGAAGCGGAAGCGCGAGCTTCTGCGCATGACACATAAGCTCGAGGAAGAGACGCACTCGTGAAAACAATGGCTGCGTCAGATTTGCGCAGAAAGCGGACAGCTCATTGTGCGCACGTACTGTACTGAAAACCTAAACTGTGTATGTTTGAGATACAGCCAAATTAGGGTCCTAGCACTATGACGTCAGACCTATGTCGTCATAGTATGTGAGGGCTGTAATGGAAAAATCATTGAAATGAAATGGAAAAGGGCCATCTTGTTCTTCCAAATAATCCCCCCCGACAATCTGAGCCTTTTTGTGGGTCTTAACATGCTCAAAAAGTCATGAAAATTGGCAGACAAGGTGGAATCTTCTATCAATAGGATTCTGGAGAGTCTGGGCTTCAGGTGTCTCAAGGAGCCCTCACATGAGATTTTGTTGCATAGCTCATGCACACTTGCATGTTGTTGTTGTTGTTGGTCTTTCGGCTGCTCCCGGCAAGGGGTCGCCACTGCGGAATATCCAGTCCACACAACAACTTGGCACAAGTTTTACCCCGGATGCCCTTCCTAACACAACCCTCCCATTTTATCCGGGCTTGGGACCAGCACTGTGTCCAGTGGCTGGGGGTTTGGGCACTGGCTGGTAATCAAACCCGGGCCTTCCGCATGGCAGGTGAAACACCTACCACTGAGCCACCATTGCCCATCATGTACACTTGCATGTATGCCCATGAAATCCGGTACGCATCTTAGGCTCATTGAGAACACAAAATTGTTTATTTTTCAAATGGGTCAGTCGTGACAGTGTCTTAAACTTATGTCGAAAAGTGGTTAATAACTTTGTGTGACATCGCATTGAGTGACATCATAGTGTGTTGCTTTTTTCCCGCATCTGAGGCTTTTTGGTGGTCTATCCATAAAATTCCCCCCTTTTTTTTAAAGTTATGTAATAATGGTATTGGTATGTCCCCTTTAAATTCCAGTGTCCACTGTGCCCATTGTCTTTCTGGTACATTCGAGTGGTGATGGTGCAGGGTGCTTGGGCCCAATCATCGCTGATTGCAACTATATTTTACATTTCTTTTTCATACTTGCTCTATGTCTATAACTTGGTTTACTGAGTAACTAATGTGACTCAGACCCAAGCTAGGAATCGGACCCGGACTCTGGAGGTACATGTCAACAATGTTAAACACTAAGTCACAGTGTCACCTTCAACCAATTTATATGAACCAATATGTACATTTTATAGACCAATGTTTATGAGCCAATTCCTATGAAATTATTCATATTAAGCAAGATTTGTACCAATTTATATGAATGTATATGAACTAATGCATATGTATGCCACCCATGTATATGTACAGTATATGAAGCAATGTATATATAGCCAACACACGATGTATGATCAAAATCAAGTAAATATGTTTAAAAATCATGAGACACTGCAAAGATCCAATATATGTTTTAGCAAACCAGTATAATTTCAATCCAATGTATCTACAATGAACCCATTAGTTTAATAGTAAACTTAGTTATAGAGACAGTAGTTATGAATTATTTTATGAATTGCACACTATATCAGGAACCAGTTTATGACTATCAAAAAAAATATATTATGTGGAACACCATCTATCAACACTATCAACACAACCATAATATGTTTCCAGAAGAATAATATTTTCTTTCCTCCTAAAACGTAGTCCTCTACTATAGAGTATATGACAAGTGACAAGCTGTTGCTAATTGTCCCTTAGTGCTACGCTGTAGGTGGCTACATTGCATAACTCTGAATTTCTGACCTCCAAGGCACACCTTTTTTTGGCCTATTTTTCCTTACATTTTCTATGGTGATTGTGAAATTTTGCAAAAATGTATTAATAAAATTAATTAAAATTAGTTACATTTATAATCAACTAAACGAGGAAGACTCTCTTGATGTATATACCACGCTCTGATACGCTTAAGTTACCAGCTTGGAGAGATACTACACAGAATGCATAATGACGGTGATTGATGATCTCAGTTTATTGTCAGAAAAAAGAGCATATTTAAACCTTTGTCAAGACATGTGTCATGAACATCAGGGAAAACAAAGAGAGGATGTCATATATAGATCCGGTGACAGACAGATGATAGGAAGCATATTAACATGTTCTGGGGAGAACAAAGGGTTTCCCTAGAGCTATAGGAAGTATTAATGTATAAGGTATGAGGAAGCACTATACAGTAAGAGAGCTGTTTTATAGACATATGGCAGAGGACGAAGAGAGATGAAAAAAATAGAGGCATGGGAAAGTTTACACTAGACCAGAAAACCCTAACAATTATGAAAACATAATCAGAATTTTTCCCCAGAAAGTAACACTTGTGGGGGCAATTCCAAAACAGATGCCAAACTGTCAAACCCGCCCCCCCAAAAAAAACAGAAATTGTATGGAATGGTTATAATTTCATTTTGAAAGAGAGCTTAGATTGTTCAGTTGTAGGCACTATAATGAAATATGTTGTGTGGATCTCAAGGACAAATATTAGTTTATTAGGATAATTTTAAGGCAGCACGGTGGTGTAGTGGTTAGCACTGTCGCCTTGCACCTCCAGGGTCTGGGTTCGATTCCCCGGCCAGGCTCGATTCCCGTCTCTGTGTGCATGGAGTTTGCATGTTCTCCCCGTGCTTGGTGGGTTTCCTCCGGGTACTCCGGTTTCCTCCCACAGTCCAAAGATATGCAGGTTAGGCTAATTGGCGTTCCTAAATTGCCCGTAGTGTGTGAGTGAGTGTGTGTATGTGTGTGTGCCCTGCGATGGATTGGCACCCTGTCCAGAGTGTACCCCGCCTAGTGCCCGAAGTCTCCTGGGATAGGCTCCAGGTCCCCCGCGACCCTGAACACAGGATTAAGCGGTATAGAAGATGAATGAATGAATGAAAGGATAATTTTAGTTTAACTTGCTCAGTACCTCTGAGAAGCAGAATAACACCCTGAGGGATAATGCTAGTTACATTCTGTATATGTTGCATGAAAAATGGATGCGGTGAGGAAACATTTTGCTTTCATTAGGGCACTATTTTTTCTGTTATTATTATTATTATTATTATTGTTGTTGTTGTTGTGCACGAGGAGAAACTAGGAGTTGTCTCTATGAAAAGAAACCAGCTCAATGTATTAACAGCCAGACATAGAACAGGTCAGCCAAGGAAAAACAAATGTGTAACATTTGGCGATGCTGTTATTTTTCTATTATTATCAACAAGTTTATTTTAACTTACAGAAATAAATTAAAGGACTGAACCTTTAACATGCAAAATTATCATTCATTCTTATTAATCTCATCTCCTGCTGTAAGAATAACTCACATTTTTGTCTTCATATTCACTTTGATTTTTGTTATTGACACACCAGTTTGTAAGTCAAGAGTCAGGAAAAATATGGGATTTATAGATACAACATTGTGTTGATGCTCACCTCCCACAGAACCTGAAGGTAGCATGAATAGGGAATGTCTGTTTAAGCCCAAGTTCATCATCTGACATCATGTCATTTGACACAATGTAATAATCACTTTAAACGAGTTCAATACTATGTATTTACTTACTTATGGTTGTCTTTTTCATAAAGTGTCAGATTAGACCCCATTTAAATGCAAAAGGGCTTGTCACCAAATTATTATTTTAGTGCTTCATTATAGTGAATACATTTTTTTAAGAATAACTGAAGCAAGGTACCGTATCACTGTATCACAAAACTATAGTGAGGCATAAGTTCATAATGTTCATAAATTTTGGCTTCTTTTCAGAACAAATGAACACGAACCACTTTAGTCAACAATTCTCCCAGTGATTTATAAAATACTGCTAATATTATTGGCTATAGGCGGCGCGGTGGTGTAGTGGTTAGCACTGTCGCCTTGCACCTCCAGGGTCTGGGTTCGATTCCCCGGCCAGGCTCGATTCCCGTCTCTGTGTGCATGGAGTTTGCATGTTCTCCCCGTGCTTGGTGGGTTTCCTCCGGGTACTCCGGTTTCCTCCCACAGTCCAAAGATATGCAGGTTAGGCTAATTGGCGTTCCTAAATTGACCATAGTGTGTGATTGGGTGTGTGTGTGTGTGTGTGTGTGTGCCCTGCGATGGATTGGCACCCTGTCCAGGGTGTACCCCGCCTAGTGCCCGAAGTCTCCTGGGATAGGCTCCAGGTCCCCCGCGACCCTGAACACAGGATTAAGCGGTATAGAGAATGAATGAATGAATTAATTATTGGCTATAGTAATGCACTGTGTCCTGTATGCTATTATTTAAAAAAAAAAGGTCGCTTCCACCAGGGTAGCCTCCTGCTGATTCAGTTTTTGTTTCCTCTCGTTCTCTGAATATTTCTGCAATGCCCGTTGTTTTATGTCTGTTAATATGATATTTCTTAACAACAGCACAGTATTTTGATATAGTCTAAAGAAGCACACACAATTGCTATAATTCTGGACAGGATGCCAATACATTGCAGGACTCACACGCACGGATCGTGCAATTTGGGAATGACAGTTAACCTAATCCACATGTCTTTGGACTGTGGGATGAAACCAGAGTGCCCAGAGGAAATCCACCAAGCACGGGGAGAACATGCAAACACATGCACATAGACCCGATGTGGGAATCAAACTCTCGACCCTGGAGGTGCAAGGCCAAAGTGCTAACCACTACACCACCGTGATTTGCCACTATATATATATATATACATATATAACTGATATATTTATAGTTTTATGTCAAAGTTCTTGCTGAAGGAGGCAAATATTTAAAAAATATATATATTTTCCATATTTACTGAGAACTACAAATTGGAAAGTATTTGATATAAAAATGCTGTTGCGCTCTACTTATTGTTTTGTCATTTAAATTGTTTTAAAGCCACCAGAATACAACCCAATGAAACAATGTCTTTGAAATTCACTTTTGGGTTCTGAAATTTTGTATTCTGTATTTTCCATGTCTCAGTGTTGGCAAGTTTGTACTTTTTCACCCTGTCATTACCTGATATATCCAGTAGAGGGCACTAAACCATAGCTCAGGCCATGTTTGACCTGGATTTGTTTGTAACTGAGTTACAAGATTTATGTGGAAATCTATTTATGTACCGCTAGAGGGCGCTTAAATACTAGTACCAACAGATTTAGAAGTGCATTTTTACTAAACCACAGCCAGGGGGATGCTGCTTCCTGTCTGGAAATAGTCCAGTTGCCTTTGTACCTGTCTGCTTTTCATGAAAATTGAACCTTATGGTTTATCATGAACTCTTTGGTCAATCTTACCAATTTATATGTCATAAGACAAGTGCTTTATTTGGGATATTTATTATTGCTTGCATTCCCATGCTTTTAATTTGTTTTTAATGGCTAAATAATGCAGTGTAAAAAAAAATCTGCAGAATAACTGCATTAATGTAGTGGCATGTATGTAGTGGCACAGAATGGGCAGACCTATTTATACGAGCTTCCAGAAAGCACGGCAGAACAGACAGCAGTGTGATCTTCTCAAAGATGCTGAGCGGAAAACAACCATCACTGACTTTCCACAAGATCGCCCAAAGAGGGTCATCCCCCAGTGCGGCCAGAAAAATGGGAGTCCCTGCTGTGATTGACATTTCGAAAGGAGCCCGTCCAGATGGAGAGGTGTGAGAAAGTCTCTCTCAGCAATAGAGCCTAAGGGGGCATTGGGGGAAGCTGCTGAGTCACATGAGTCCCCTTTGTTTGGACTGAAGCAGCTGATATGTACAAACACACACACAGCTAGAGCGTGGGATCACTTTGGCACTCGCCCACCTAAACAAACAATGAGCAAAATGAGCGGTCATGTATGAAATTAAAGTTAATAGCACTTCTAAGCACAAGCTACCCATAGGCAATAAAATTACCTGGAGAAAACCACTCTTGCAATCACTTGTATGATGATGAATGATACACGATGCCCATGATTATATACTTATTTCCATTCATTGGTAATAGTTTAATATAGCAGAACTTGTATAGTATACTTAATAGTATTGGCGACTCCCAAAAGCCCTTAAACTGATGGGATAAACATTTAATTACGCTTTTTTTTTCCAGGCGTATGTGTGCATTCTTTCTCCAGAGCCTGAAATGAAACGTATTTGCTTAATTTAGGGAGGGGGATTATGGGTGGAGGGATGCAGTCTCCTCTCCGAGTCCTACTCTCTCCCTTTTTTTGTACTTGATGTGAACAACTGATGACCCGGGAATGCAAGATCCCCGGGGGATTAAGGCGTGCGTGAGTCTATGGGTATGGGACACTGCCATCTGCCACTGGGCACATTCATATCCTCGGCAGAAGGCTGCATCGTTTGTTGATTTAAATGGAGAACTTAACTTTCCCAGGACAGTATGACCCCAGCAGCGACACCTTTAAAGCAATACTGTCTGTAAAGGAGCAGGCCATGCAGAAGAATGAGGCGTATGTTAAGGCATCCCCGTTTCCAAGTGGATGATGGATCTCCGCACTTCACAATATGGCAGTGTAGCTATGGGCGGAGGGGCAGCACTGGGATTCTTGGGGGCTGTGAGTGGTGGAATGCTAATACATGCCGTGGATGGGAATGATCTGTGGTAACCATGGCAGGAGCTCCATAGTCAGGACAGTGCCATTCTAGCATCATATTAAAGCATAATGTACATTCAAATATATGAAGAACACTCAAAGTTTAATTAAGGCATAAAACAGATCATTAAGCAGCAGAATGTCCCGTGAACCTGTTTGTGATAAAAGCACACATATATACACATAAAATAACAATATTTTACTTCATATAATATTATTATATTATAAAGTCCAAATCTAGATGAAAACAGATTACGAATTACTTAACAGTTAAAGCTTATGGTAGACTGGTGATAGAATTATGGTAGATTAATCAACATCATCTAGATGATGACTGTTCAAAAGCTGAGAACTAGTATATTTATTTGGGAAACACATACATTTCTGTACTTTTTAATAAATGTGGGTAATGAAGTGTTAGTTAGTGGTTAGTTTTTAATATTGCAATGCATTGCTATACTAATGTGTTACATACCAAATATTTTAAGTAGCATTTATTAGAAATTTTACTAAAGAATGTGACAGCTGTTGACTATAGTGTCTATGGTGGATATACATATTGTATTACAAATGCTGTATTGAGCATTATTGTATTGAGCATTGTTTCACCACTTGTATGTATAAGTCAGATACATCAGTGCAGAATTGTTTAAGAAAGAATCACGATGAGTTGAATGCCAAGTTTCATTTTATATTGAACAATTAGACGCTCAAAAGATTTTGCACCACATATATGTCCATTATCACAACATAATTCAGTATAATATTATGGCAACTAACCATATTTATCCCATTCCACATTTGCCAATTATATAACTCTTCCCCATTCCACCTATATGTATTAAATAACTACAGAGAGTTATATTAAAATGATATTTTTTTCAAACAAAAAATTTTGAAATGCGGTAAGCTACATCATAGCACGGCACAAGTGAAAACCCATAAAGCCCAGCTCCAAATAATAATGTTTACTTGTCCATAGAGTGTCTTTTATTCCTTAGTGCACAGCTCTATTCTCGCCTGGTATAGCTATTTAACTAACGTGACAAATGAAAGTTTCTTTAACTTTGTGAAAACTTTACCAAGGGGTGTGAGACCATTTGGGACCGGGAGAGAGTTTATGTGAACCCAAATTCCATCACTGGACTGGGAAACAGATTCTGAAGTATTAGTTTGCTTTTTCACCTCAAAGTGTTCTTGCTGGTTGTGAAAAGTGGCAGGTCAGGCGTCTTCCTCCCATCCAAACAGTGGCCCTCCATTTGCCACGGCAATCAACGCTGCTTTTCCTTTTTTTCAGAATCACCATCAAAGACTTTTCTGTTTTTGACATCACTGCATGACGCTAACATTCATTTACATTACGATATACATGTATATACAGTATATATATATGTATACATGTACTATATCATCGTGGCAGATATTGTCATTTGAAATCTTGTCTGATCATGATAACATTCCTGGAGAGTTGTGTAGCATCTGGAGCATCTGGAGCACTAAGGGGGAGGGACTTAAAAACACATGGAGAATTTATGAGTGTCAATAACAACTATTTATTTTTATTTCCACCCCAAACTTAAATGTTTATCTCTTAATTTATTACCCCCCCCCAAAAAAAAACCCCAAAAAAAACAGTTAGACAATTAAACAATTTACAGTTATAAATTAGATGAACTTAAATAAATAAATAAGCAAATAAATACGTTTTAAAAATTTAAATCAGATTTTAATTGGAAATGAACTTTCAGCCATACGATCAAGCTGTTTTCTTTTGCCGTGATGCTAACACTACATTATTCTATACTATGCGACTCCAAGAGGTTATTCCTGATGTGTGTGTGTACCATACACACATTGGTTCCCAATATATTAGCTCATTTTATTTGTATATCACATAAGTTTAGTTCACCAAACAGCTTTAAAGAAAACTTTCTGAGTTGACATGAGGAAGAAACCTCGTGAGAAAACAAACTCAGTTGTGAACCCGTCCTCTTCTAGTCGCCAGTATATTAATGATTTAGAGTCTGTTCTTAAATTTAAAAAAAAATAATTAAAAGGTTAATTTCACTAATTTAAAGAAAATAAAGAAATCTGCTTCTATTTAACTGTCATTAACTTTGACTACATTTTCAAGCGTAGTTAATATTAACAATGTAACTATAAATAAAAGTTTGTGTTTTCGAAAACTTAAAAAGTTAAGCGTTTGAATTCAACATAGGACTCTTTTAAAGCTTGTGTTGAAATGAGATATTTAAGGTTTAGGAGTGACTAGATGATAAGTGCTTATATGACAATAAAGGATGATTGATATTTATAAGATGAGTTGAACAAACAAATGTAATTCTCTCTATTAAATTTTCTTTTTCATTAACCGTCGCTCATAAAGTTCATTGCATTTAAGGCTTAAGTGGTCCTTGAAGATGTCATGCTGCACAAACCCACTTGTAACTTTTTAATTTTTTTTTTTAATTTTTTTTTTACAATAATTAATGAGTAAATGATGAACATGGGTTAAGAATGTTTGCGTGATTAACTTAAACTGTTAATTTTATAAATAGAAGTGCCTAGCAAATTCTTTTAGCAATGTTTTTTCTTTAATGCAAAATGCTTCCCTGCATTCAGTAAGTTGCTCTGTTTAAGTTGGTCATGACCATAAATGACCAACAACCATTGTGTCCTTCAGAACATGTCTTAAATTAGCAGCTATGTGGGACTTAGATAGGAAAACATGATAACAATCTTTGTAAGCTACTGGAACCAGGGACTTGTATTTGCTTTAGAGTGTCTCGTATTGGTTCTATTTGTCTTTTCACTTTAAATCAAGGGCTTGTCGTTGTGATTAAACTATTCACGCAACCCTGGCCTTAGTGTCTCCATAGCTAGACTAACAGGTAGGTGCTAATTCTAATTAAACCCCTGAAGGATACTCTTTGATCTACAATAATTGTGCATGAAACTGACACACACACACACACACACACCTCATACTCAGCTTCCTCTGCTTCTGCGTCACATTTTAATTTTCATCCTAGTTTTCACACTAAACCTCATTAAGGACACAGGATGTAGACTAGAAGGGGATAGATCCACAGACAGCCACACACATGGAAAAGAGACATGTGGAGAGGCATTACCATTGTGGTGTGAGATTGCAGTTCAGTTCCAGTGTCATGGTGTGCTATGTCTCAGCAGTGTGCTGGTTGTTACGTGTCTCTTAAATCACTATTCCTTGTAATTGACACAAGGGGACATCCATCAGTATGTGAGACTGCAAGATGCAGAGATAAGCAAATGTAGAAACACTCATCCAGAAAATCTGACTGATCACTATAATTCTTCATCACAACAGGACTGGCTTCTCACATTGAGCTCTATGGACTTGGGAATACCGTTACCAGGTCTTACAACATATTTCTTATAACAACTGCTTCATCTCTGCCATGCTGGATTCACTTTGTAACTTTCTTTGTGCTTTATGTTAGCTGAAAGCCATTCACACTGTCTGAATGGTAGAAATCATATATACCACACAAAGCAAACATGAGTGGAAGAACAATATAGTATGTTGGGTGACTTTTTATTATTTGTTGAGACAAATTGACTGAAAAAGTAAAAGGTGGCCACTAGCTGACAGATTGCTTTCGGCTAATTTAGAATGACAAAGCTGTTTGCCCTAGGATGTGAACTGCTATCTGGACCCTGCCATGATCTGTTTTTATTATCAGGTGGTGTATTGTTGTCTACCGCACTTGTGCTTCACATCACCAAAACCCCTTCCATCAAATTGACCCTATTCATGCACTCAACCCGCTGGACTTTTCTGTCGTTTTCTTCTTTTTTTTTTTTTTTTACACATGCCAAAAGGCACATGAGCCATGAAAGGCTGTTTAGTGGACCCCTTTCTATGTCTTTACATGCCCCTGCACTCTCCATTGTACAACATACATCCACGGTGTAAAATTAAATTACCTGTTACAAAGCGTGCTATACGCTGCAATCAGGATGTCTTTCTTTTCCCACAGAGTGGCGTGAGGAGGGGTGTCACGGGGAGAAAGCAGACACCAGCTTGTGGGAAAGAGATATAATTCAATCACATTACAAAATAGACAAGGCTGGTTTTGTTCGCTCATGGGGTGCTGTGTGGAATTCAAAGTAGCTGATACGTCCAGAAAGAAAAGCCACAGCACAGTGGGGTGATAAGACTGAACCCTTATGGCTGTTTGCTGATACCTTAAAAAAGTTTTAAAAGTTTTTTTTTTTTTTTTTTTTTTTAAATCTTACAGTTTAGTTATCCTGTTTAAAATGTCTCCTGTGTATGAGAAAAGTAATAATAATGAGGTACCCTAAGCAATGCTATTTGTCACTCATGCGAGTTACCAAAAGAACATAATAATGTATTCACAAAACAATACAAATGACAAAAGAAGGTTATATACAGTCGTAATGATTTCAACCCGGCAGTGAACGTATCTCTGTGTGTATGTGAATTTCAGTGTGTGTAAATCAGTTACAGACAGAGATAAGCGAGAGAAGATAGGGTGTGACAGGGAGCTGTGAAATACGCAGGGCCATCATTAGGGAAAGACTTTGTTACTCCTCTCAGCATCAGCAGCTCCCAACATCTTATCAGCTTCATACACTGCTCATTAATAGCTTACCGTCTTAGGCGCTGCATCTTACAGTGAGCAGAGCGAACGAGTTATCAGCAGCGAAATAGGTGGGGGACTAGTGGCAGGATGGGAAGTTTCTAAAACCAGCCTTTAATCAGCTGATTAGAGATACCAGTGCCTACTAATGCTTCCTCTCTGACACTCTCACAGGCTACTGCTGTCTGCCAGACTTCCACTAAAACAGTGTCGTTCATGGGCTTGAGTACTGTGAGTTCGCAAATAGACCAAATCGAAATTCGTCCCAGGGACTCTTCCAATGATAGGATGCTAGTTTATTTTTTAAATGGTTCATTTTTCTTTCTTTTTTTCATTGCTGTGCTTGATTGTGGCCAAATAAGTACATTACATTACATTTAGGAGACGCTCTTATCCAGAGCGACTTACATTTTTATCTCATTATATATCTGAGCAGTTGAGGATTAAGGGCCTTGCTCAAGGGCCCAACAGTGGTGGTGGCAACTTGGTGGCTGTGGGGTTTGAACCCGGGATCTTCGGAACTCTAGTCCAATGCCTTAACCACTGAGCTACCCCTAAATAAGTATCCAATCCCATATCTCTCAGATGTGTTAGATTAGAAATTGGAAAACCCAAAAAAAAAAAAAAGTAATTTCAAGATACAACTGCATTAATTGCACATGAAATAAGGTCTCTTGTCTCCGTCTTTCACATCGAACTCTTTCCCAAGCCAATGTGAAAGGGCAGCAACTTAAACCATTTGCATGTAGGAACTGAGAATGGTGAGAATTGAGGCTATTCACACCTTGTTGGCAGAAAAGACTTATCTACTTTAGGAGGACACAGGACACAGTCTCTGCTATGACAATTCAACAACCCTTAAACCCAATCACACTATGTACCTCTTACTTTATCTGGATAATTTTTAGTATCAACAAGACTTATTATGGTCATATAATGACATCCATATCCCATACGCAAACCAGCTGCAGTCACACCGCTCTGGCTACAGTGGGTCTATTATCACCTTTCTGCCTAATTAGAGTATCTATTAGAGAAACCTGGAGAAGAACATGCAAACAGGCGGCTCCACGTTGGGGAGGGTGAAGAGTGGCAAGCCGCTGTTTGACGCTGTTCTGTGAAAGGGAAGCGCTGGCACTTATCAAAGAGAACCTTGCTGTGACACTTACCTGCCTGCAGAAGAGGGAGTCCATTTTACTGACCAATTAACTGGCTCATCAGGAGGACGCACCTTGTGCTTGTTTTACAGAAGTTCCCTGTACTAGGAGGAGATAGAATGTTGTTAAGTGGAGGTAAGCTGGGGCTAATATCTTATACCTGTGTAGTTATCCTGGGTTGCACAAACAAGTCAAGTGGCCAGAACATTTTCCACGTCTTGCCCTGATGATCTAGCTTGTGGTCCACTCTGATGCACATGAATAACATTTACGAAACAGAAAGAAAAAGACCTTGAGATATGATGACTAAATAATCTGAATTTCAGGATTTTCAATACATGGTGCCCAAAAGGAATAAATACATTCAAAAGTATTTCCACCATACAACACAAACTGTGTAGACTAAGCATGGAAGTGTTAATTCTTTTGAAGTGATGCAGACGCAGACATCTGCCTGCTTTCTGCAGCTGTAGTACAAGAGGTGTTTGCCGCTTTTGCAAAGACATTGGTACAAAAAAAATTTACTTACTGACATTTGCATGACAGTAGAGGAAAAAGTTAAGCAGCTTTTGCTGATCCCTGCACTCACACTTCCCATTCTCACCTCTCACCATTCTCTCCAGCGTCGCTGTAAGATCAAGGTAACACCTCTATTCAGTCCAAAGCCAAAGAGCCTGGCTTTGTGAAACGTGGACAGCGCTAATGTGGCATCAAAGCTATTTACTGCTTCTAAGGACAGGATCAAAGACATACTCTTTGGAAAACCAGCATCCACAAGATTTATCGCAAAAGACCCAGGAGAGGGTTACCTGAGAGAGGCCCAGGCAACTCGTCTGGAAAGGCAGAACAGAAACATTACCCTCCCACTGCCCAGCCTTAACATGCATGTGATTGACATCAGAACAGAGGAAGTGCATGGTTTTTCCAGGTACCATCTGTGGGACATTAGTGTGTTTGCTGCACATTTCTGCCAAGTTGAACATGGAGGGAATTGGAACTTTTCAAGAGATTTTCTTGAAGGACACCTGCCGAGTGTGGGAAATGCATACTGCATCCTGAAGAAGACCTATGTACTGGTCTTTAAAAATGTACATGTAATTTGTGGTAATTGGACACTGCTGAGATAGTTGTTGCTTGGTCCAGGAGGGGGTGACTCCGTTGCTAACTACAAAGCCATATGCTGTCTCGCAGTTCTTCTACACGGCTGCTTAAGATGTGCTAAATGATCACAGGACCTGCTGGACCCGCCACAGTTTCAGCAGATTCCAGATGTCCCCTGAAGCCCATGTAATAAGTCAGTTCCCAAATCATCCAGAGAAAGAGCATAATGGTCCAACAATTGCAGTTCAGAGTGGCACAAATCTTTCACAGATAAAAGTCCCTGGATTTGATCTGTCTCCATATGTTATCATGGGTAATTGGGGAATCAGGAATGGTAAAGAAGGTCACATTCTAAATCTCTGCCAAAATTCCCATAAAACATAACTGTTTTGTGTGTTATTAGTTGAGCTGTACTTCATGTCAGGCCATCACAAATGCAAAAAACATTAACAGTTAGTTTGCTATGGTTGATTCTAAGGTATACTTTCAGAAAATACAACAACAAAAAATGATGCACAGGACATAGTTAATATTGATGATGATGATAATAATAATAATAATAATAATAAAACAGCCAGGCTCGATTCCCGTCTCTGTGTGCATGGAGTTTGCATGTTCTCCCCGTGCTTGGTGGGTTTCCTCCGGGTACTCCGGTTTCCTCCCACAGTCCAAAGATATGCAGGTTAAGCTAATTGGCGTTCCCAAAATTGCCCGTAGTGTGTGATTGGGTGTGTGAGTGTGTGTATGTGTGTGTGCCCTGCGATGGATTAGCACTAGGGCTGCACGATATTAGGAAAATATGCGATATTGTTGTTGAATATTGCGATAACGATATTTCTTGCGATATAACATTTCCCTAGAGAAATGCATTTTTTAATTATTATTATTGCCTATTTTTTTATTATTTATTTATATGTAATGATCATACTAAAATAAACAGGTAATAGATATTCGTCTGATGTAATTAAATCTAATTCAGGCTAAAAAGAAACTATATGTCAAGGAAGTTGCAAATATTTAGACTTCAAAACACTATGAATGACTTAAACCCCTCAGCAGATATTCTGACTTCTGGTTTGCTGTTACTATAAACCTGCCAACACAATATGAATTACTTTCAAACATGACTTTTTATTTACGTGTAACCATACACTCATCAATAGTGTCTTAAAACAAGAGCATCTTTTAAACTAAATATTCTCTTTGGCTTGCCTGTTTTTTTTAATTTTTTTATAAAAATTATTAAACAAAAATGTAATCTAAAAAATACTATTTGTCACACGCACACACACACACGCACGCACGCACACACTCGCTCCGCGACCGGCACTAGGACCCGGAAGTAATGCGGGCGCGAACCCGGAAGTATAAGAGGAGTAAACAAAGCATTGCATAGAGCTTAGTCACTGAGTTCGCGCATGTCGGTGCAGATTGTTTACTTTCTGTGTGTGTTTATAGGACGTGGGTTAAATGTGTGTTTTTCCCTTGCTCCCCTTCTGTGAGAGTCCTTAAACTAATTCGCGTGGTTATCCTGCCTACTCGCTTGCTTCCGCGTTTGGGTTTACCGTCTATAAAGGGCTAACGGCTAATCGCGGCTAACGGCTAATCGCTAAGTCTTCTGATCATCCGGGCTTAGTTCGCGACTGAATGAAGTATAAAGATATAAATAATATATATATATATATATATATATATATATATATATATATAAAAGCGGGTATAAACATAGTAAGGGCCCATCTGATTGGTCAAATGCCTGGCAAATAAAGTATTTATCGCAACTCCTTGCGATATGGTTATCGCGCATGCCATTATCGCGATAACGATATTTTTTCAATATATCGTGCAGCCCTAATTGGCACCCTGTCCAGGGTGTACCCCGCCTAGTGCCCGAAGTCTCCTGGGATAGGCTCCAGGTCCCCCGCGACCCTGAACACAGGATTAAGCGGTATAGAGAATGAATGAATGAATAATAAAACATTTAGATAAAATCTAAGAAGCACGCCTCTTCCTATCCAGTGAAAAGAACAAAATGAAAACCATTTCAGAGTGGACACCAAAAATCCACTTGTGTTTCCTACAAGGAGTTTATATATATATATATATATATATATATATATATTTTTTTTTTAATAGTAATGGTTTATTTTTAACAACAGGAATTGAGACTGTGCCTGAATTGTCAGGAATAACACAACCCAAATGTCAGTGCACTGATGTGAGAGGGGCGTTGCCGAAAGGAGACGATAATAAGAGGCTGTCGAGGTTTCAACACCATTTTCCCCCTTCTTGTTCCTTTTTATTGTCTTTTATTGTCCTGTTGGTTGCCTTTTGAGGCTCACAGTAAAATATATTTGGATCATCAGCAACAGCCTCTCTCAAATGTGGGGATAAAACAAAACTGGTTTTGATTTGCAGCTCTAGTAGGGCGTTGTAGACGGTGGTGGTAGCGGTGGTGGTGGGCTCGAGGGGTGGGGGTGATATGGTTTGGCCACTGCATGCAATATGTGAGATCTCTCTCTCTCTCTCTCTGTCTCTCCCTCTCTCTCCTTTCTTTTGTTTTCTGAGACACCACTTTTTCAACTGTGACTGGACTCACAGGCTCCAGTAAATCACAACTCAGCTAAATTTAATTCTAAGCTTGTGTGGGGATTCATGTTTGCTATTTTGGCAGTGTTTAAATCATTTCGAGGAGAGGGGAGTGGGATTTTTCCTACTAGCAAAAGACACCCACAAGACAACCCTGAATTATTAAAGAATTAAAGTGAAGCTACAGAGCATGTCTAGATTACTCATGTCAGTTAAATAAATACAGATGTGTGTGTGTGTGTGTGTGTGTGTGTGTGTGTGTGTGTGTGTGTGTGTGTGTCAGTGGAAATTTAAGGATGATTATAGCTTATATAACAATGATTAAGTCATAAAAAGTGAAAATATTTTTTTTAAGTTTCCATATTTTACTACTGTACATCTTTACTAGCAGTAACAAGCACAGGTCTTAGTGATGCCCCAAGGTGTATCTGTTAATGCTCCAACTGAAATACTCTTCAGATAAACTACAGTATATTTTTTCGCATCAAACATAAAACTCCCTTTTCCCACACCTATTCTAAATGCACTAATGTCTCAGTGTTTATGTAAATGAGCTACTGCGGAGACATATCTCTCCAGAGAAGAGCCGAGCTGATCAACAAGTCACTGTCTGCTTTGTGACAGTCAGTAAAAGCGCTATACAAATACATTGAAATTGAATAGAACTGGAGTGTCTTATATAAAGTTCACAATAGGGGGAAAACCTGGACAAAAAAGCAAGGAATGATTTGTCTCAGTTTTTTATAATTAATTAATTAATTAATTAATAATAATAATAATAATAATGGCGGCGCGGTGGTGTAGTGGTTAGCACTGTCGCCTTGCACCTCCAGGGTCTGGGTTCGATTCCCCGGCCAGGCTCGATTCCCGTCTCTGTGTGCATGGAGTTTGCATGTTCTCCCCGTGCTTGGTGGGTTTCCTCCGGGTACTCCGGTTTCCTCCCACAGTCCAAAGATATGCAGGTTAGGCTAATTGGCGTTCCTAAATTGCCCGTAGTGTGTGACTGGGTGTGTGAGTGTGTGTATGTGTGTGTGCCCTGCGATGGATTGGCACCCTGTCCAGGGTGTACCCCGCCTAGTGCCCGAAGTCTCCTGGGATAGGCTCCAGGTCCCCCGCGACCCTGAACACAGGATTAAGCGGTATAGAAAATGAATGAATGAATGAATAATAATAATAATAATAATAATAGATGTATCTAAGAAGCATATCTACTGTCAGAAAAGTGATTTTTTTGTATAACAGGTTCTCTTTAAGTAAGGATCACTCTGGTGACTTTTATTCTGTAATTAGAGACCAATACAATTCTTGTCATATACATAGGCCTTCCAATTTTTCACCACACACACTTGTGGCAGTGGATGTCAATCACGGCTATTGTTTCAGTCACCCAAAGTTCAGGACAATCTACACTGGGAATTGGGAGACAGCCTGGAGCTGTGAGTATCCAAGTCCAGCACTCTGTCAGTGTTACAAGTACACTCATTATGGTCTATAGTGGAGAAGAGTGGTGTAAACTCCTGAGTACTTTGGAGGCATCAAATTCCCCAAACCAGTCTTTTCCATTAACAAGCTGGAATTCCTGGTTCACTTAGGCCACACACATATAGACTTAGATTGTGACAGCTTCAGTCACAATTTACACGAAGTGAATAAACCAAAGAAATCTCACATTACACTGGATTTTGGTTGAATTTCGAGAGCACAAACTTGTACCTATTAACTTTTTAAAAAATTTTTATATTTTAACTAGTCGATAAAACCAGCAACTGTTAGAGTCAGAATATAAAATTATAAGCTATAAAATAAATTATTATTCTTACATGGAACTTTGAAACTGATAACAATAATATCGGGGTCACAGAAATGTCCAACAAGCATTGTATCTGCCCGAGTGTCGTAGACAGGAAGTGCACTCCCTTCCCTCTACATCCTTTCACATCTGACTTCCACTTCCACACACTCCCTTCATCACCATTTTGGCTTCCTGATCTGTACGATTTGCACAATATGTTAGCATATCACGACAGCTTTCCTCCCTATCATTACTGGTGCTCTGTATCATTTCAAGTGAACCTATTACAGTAGAGCCTTCAATTATTAAATAGTCTTTATTGGACTTTAAATCCAGTATTGATGTCATTGTACTACTTGATAAATTCAAACAAACTCAAGACCTAGTGTCAAAACTTTTTAGGCTATATATTCTGTTGTGTAGTAGCACTGTCTGTGTTTATGACACCATTTATTCAATGCCGCTTTGAAGAGTGACATATGGCTAACTGGTCCAATAAAAAAAAAAAAAAAAAAAAAAAAAGTATGGCTCCTTCAATCGTTATCTTGTTTCTGTCAAATGAGAGTCGAGTTGAAAAGAAGCAGACAGGTTGCAAGCATAGTCTTTGGGATTAGATTTCCACAGTCGTTGGCTTCTTTCTTGGCTCTTTTGTCTGGCATTGCTTTTTCCCCTTATTTGTGGCCTGGATTGAACAGAAAAGTGGCAGTTATGAGCAAAGACACCAGACACCATCACCCTCAGAGCCATGTACAGTCGTCACACAAAGAGCCGGCCTCTGGTCTCTGGGAGGTCTGTCGTTGGTCAACACTCTTGGGAATCGTTTGGATGAAAAAAAAAATGATGTCATACACTTTTAAATAAACGCTGAAAAAGAGCAACGGCTTTTTTGATGTTTATTTATTAATATTAGATTATTATATACAATAACTATATATATATATACATTTTTACTCTTATGTTAAGGTTTAATTAAGTTTAATTACACTTTATTCAATTTACCTCCTAACCTTTATTGATGTACTATAACTTTGGACATTTGCTTTAAATTCCTATGCAACCACACTGTAAAGAAAAGGGAAATGTATGGAATCACTTAAACCTAATGAAAGGTAACTGGCATTGACATGATAACACGGGTCAACTGCAAATTTATGCGGCCCTCCTTCAGCTTCCTCTGCTGGTCAGAATTGTATGAAGCGTTTCTGTATAACACAAAGAGAGACGTTAAAAAAAAAAAAAAAAAAAAAAAGAGGGAAGCTCCTGCGGGAAACGTTTCCAAGGCCAGTTCACTGAATGGCCTAATCTCCATGGCAACAGGATCACTTCATCAGTTAGGAGGGAACAGATGGCGGCTGTGCAACAGGCAGCATATGTTGCAATGAACACTGGCCATTCCTACAGATGGAGGGTGGGGAGGAGGTCGCCTCTGAAACATAACCTGACATTTCCTCCTCATTTGGAGTTATATTGTTACAAATCACAAAAAGAGAGATTATCCTGCACCAGTGAATGGCTGTGCAAAAATCTCTTTAAAAGTACATTACTAATATCCACTGGCATTTTTTTTCATTTGCTTCACTTAACCAGGGTGCATGGATAGGCTGTGTTTTTATCACATACTGTAGGCTGGGAAAGAGGTGGACCGCTTGCTCTGACTGATATATGTCTTGCTCCCTGAGGAATAGTTCCATGACATCCTCGAGGAGGTGGGGCTCAGTTTTTAAATGTTGCAAAGCTGTACACACAGCAACAGGTCACTGGAGACCTGCCATTAAAAGTAAGCTATTGGTTTTAGTGTTTTGTTGTTGTCGAGAATTATCTAAAAGAAGGTTCACGATTACCGTTGAGCAACTTTAAATGAGAGCTGTAAAGCAGCAGTAGCTTATCAGTTGGGATTCTAACCTAATGAAATTTTTAAATCAATGCCCAGAACTGGAAAGAGAACTTTTGCTGGACTCGTAAATAAGGTTATGGCTCAATATCGGTACAGACCCTCCGTATGATTTCAAGTGAACCTATTGCAGCAGACTCTTCAATTGGAACACATCATCAAATTTTATATGAACATTAATCTCTCAAAAAGTCAGTGTATATCCTTGGAGATAAACTCAATTATACTGAAGACCTAATGTCAAAACATTAGCCGTTCAGCTTAATTCTTTAATTTGGATCCTTTTTTAAGTTATTTTAAATTTTTTCCCAATTGAAAGTGTAAACCTCTGAAAGATAAAGAAATCCATATAATAATAATACTAATAATGCTACTTCTACTACTACTACTACTACTATTAATAATAATAATAATTATTATTAGAACGTGATTCCATTCCAAGTATTATTAATGGGCTATAAAATGTTAAAATGTTTAACTCTTCAGTATGTACTGTATATACAGTGGCTTGCAAAAGTATTCGGTCTCCTTGAAGTTTTTGAAATTTCGAATTTTATTGGAATTCCACGTGAAAGACCAATACAAAGTGGTGTACACGTGAGAAGTGGAACGAAAATCATACATGATTCCAGACATTTTTTACAAATAAATAACTGCAAAGTGGGGTGTGCGTAATTATTCAGCCCCCTGAGTCAATACTTTGTAGAACCACTTTTTGCTGCATTTACAGCTGCCAGTCTTTTAGGGTATGTCTCTACCAGCTTTGCACATCTAGAGACTGAAATCCTTCCCCATTCTTCTTTGCAAAACAGCTCCAGCTCAGTCAGATTACATGAACAGCAGTTTTCAGATCTTGCCACAGATTCTCGATTGGATTTAGATCTGGACTGTGACTGGGCCATTCTAACACATGGATATGTTTTGTTTTAAACCATTCCATTGTTGCCCTGGCTTTATGTTTAGGGTTGTTGTCCTGCTGGAAGGTGAACCTCCGCCCCAGTCTCAAGTCTTTTGCAGACTCCAAGAGGTTTTCTTCCAAGATTGCCCTGTATTTGGCTCCATCCATCTTCCCATCAACTCTGACCAGCTTCCCTGTCCCTGCTGAAGAGAAGCACCCCCAGAGCATGATGCTGCCACCACCATATTTGACAGTGGGGATGGTGTGTTCAGAGTGATGTGCAGTGTTAGTTTTCCGCCACACATAGCGTTTTGCAATTTGGCCAAAAAGTTAAATTTTTGTCTCATCTGACCAGAGCACCTTCTTCCACATGTTTGCTGTGCAAACGGGACTTCTTATGTTTTTCTGTTAACAATGGCTTTCTTCTTGCCACTCTTCCATAAAGGCCAACTTTGTGCAGTGCACGACTAATAGTTGTCCTATGGACAGATTCCCCCACCTGAGCTGTAGATCTCTGCAGCTCGTCCAGAGTCACCATGGGCCTCTTGGCTGCATTTCTGATCAGCGCTCTCCTTGTTCAGCCTGTGAGTTTAGGTGGACGGCCTCATCTCGGTAGGTTTACAATTGTGCCATACTCCTTCCATTTCTGAATGATGGCTTGAACAGTGGCTCCGTGGGATGTTCAAGGCTTTGGAAATATTTTTGTAGCCTAAGCCTGCTTTAAATTTCTCAATAACTTTATCCCTGACCTGTCTGGTGTGTTCTTTGAACTTCATGGTGTTGTTGCTCCTAATATTCTCTTAGACAACCTCTGAGGCCGTCACAGAGCAGCTGTATTTGTACTGACATTAGATTACACACAGGTGCACTCTATTTAGTCATTAGCACTCATCAGGCAATGTCTATGGGCAACTGACTGCACTCAGACCAAAGGGGGCTGAATAATTACGCACACCCCACTTTGCAGTTATTTATTTGTAAAAAAATGTTTGGAATCATGTATGATTTTCGTTCCACTTCCCACGTGTACACCACTTTGTATTGGTCTTTCACTTGGAATCCCAATAAAATTTATTTATGTTTGTTGCTGTAATGTGACAAAATGTGGAAAAGTTCAAGGGGGCCGAATACTTTTGCAAGCCACTGTATATATACATACTGTACACACACACACACACACACACACACACACACACACACACACACACACAATGGGGGGAAATGGGAAATCAGCCACCAATTGTGCAAGTTCTCCCACTTAAAAAGATGAGAGAGGCTAGTTGTAGGTATACCTCAACTATGGGAGACAAAGTACTTTTAAAAAATCCAGAAAATCACATTGTAGGATTTTTAATTAATTCATTTCAAATAAGTATTTGGTCAATAACAAAATTTCATCTCTATACTTCCTTATATGCCCTTTGTTGACAATGACAGAGGTCAAACATGGACTTTCAACTCTCTCCAAAGATTTTCTATGGGGTTGGGAGCTGGAGACTGGTTAGGCCACTCCAGGACCTTGAAATGCTTCTTACGAAGCCACTCCTTTGTTGCCCAGGTGGTGTGTTTGGTATTATTGTCATACTGAAAGACTCAGCCAGGTTTCATCTTAAATGCCTTTGCTGATGGAAGAAGGTTTTCACTCAAAATCTCATGATACATGGCCCCATTCATTCTTTCCTTTACATGGATCAGTCGCCCTGGTCCCTTAGCAGAAAAACAGCCCCAACGCATGATGTTTCCACCCCATGCTTCACAGTAGGTATGGTGTCCTTTGGGTGCAACTCAGCATTCTTTCTCCTCCAAACACAAAATTCTATTTTGGATTCATCTGACCATTTGACATTCTCCCAATCTTCTTCTGTATCATCCAAATGCTCTCTAGAAAACTTCAGATGGGCCTGGATATGTCTGGCACTGCAGGATTTGAGTTCCTGGCGGCGCAGTGTGTTACTGATGGCAGCATTTGTTACTTTGGTCCCAGCTCTCTGCAGGTCATTCACTAGGTCCCCCCCATGTGGTTCTGGGATTTTTGCTCACAGTTCTTGTGATCTTTTTGACCCCACGGGGTGAGATGTTGCATGGAGCCCTAGATCGAGGGAGATTATCAGTGGTCTTGTATGTCTTCCATTTTCTAATAATTGCTCCCACAGTTGATTTCTTCACCCCAAGCTGCTTACCTACTGCAGATTCAGTCTTCCCAGCCTGGTGCAGGTCTACAATTTTGTTTCTGGTGTCCTTTGACAGCTCTCTGGTCTTGGCCTTAGTGGAGTTTGGAGTGTGACTGTTTAAAGTTATGGACAGGTGTCTTTTATTCTGATAACAGATGCCATTAATACAGGTAACGAGTGGAGGACAGAGGAGCCTCTTAAAGAAGTTACAAGTTACAAGTCTGTGAGAGCCAGAAATCTTGCTTGTTTGTAGGCAGAGGTGTCAAGTAACAAAGTACAAATACTTCGTTACCTTACTTAAGTAGAAATTTTGGGTATCTATTCTTTACTGGAGTAATTATTATTCAGCCGACTTTTTACTTCTACTCCTTACATTTTCACGCAATTATCTGTACTTTCTACTCCTTACATTTTAAAAATAGCCTCGTTACTCCTATTTTATTTCAGCTTGTCATTCAAAAAACAAGCAAAAAAAAAAACATCCGGATAAATGGTGCCATCCGGATGGAGCGAATTTGATTGTGGTTGGATGATATAGTGTTTGCATGTAGTTCTGTTCCAAGTTTTCTGTTCAGCATCCTGACTCTGACCTACTGTGAGCACGTCGAGCGGGACGAGGTAACTAAGCGTGTGTAATCTGTCACTGGGCACGCGCATGAGAGAACAAAAAAGTAAACGGCACATTCGCTAACAACTCCGTTTGTCTATGTGATCTTTATTTTCTTCTATACCGAAGGACGTTACAGATGAGAAGTATAAACATACCATTCCGACACCCTGTTGGTTGGTACGCGATCCATCGCACCTGCACATGACGTCACGTCACACACTCCAGCAAGGACGTTTGAATAAATTATAATTTTCGGTTGATAAGGTTGTGATAAATAGACGAAGCTGTCCGTGATAGAGACTCAAGATTCGAGCGAAATGTCACAACCAAGCATACTGTATATATATATATATACACACACACACACACAAACACAAGCCTGCCCTGGGTACACTAATTTTCTTGTATGTTGCCCTCACAGATTCCTGCAGCTAAGCTTGGATGTACATTTACATTCCAATAAAGGTTACTGATGACACGCCTCTGAAGTCTGACTTTTTGCACCATTAAAATACTTATAGGCAACTAGTTATCATATCTTCTTCTCCATAAAACATGTTAATGCTCAGTAGTACACATACAGTATATGGTTCTTTAATGTGTTTGCATTGTACTAAAATGCATTCTTTTTCAATTGCCATATACAGTATCCCAAATCACTATGGCCGTTAAAAATACAACAAAAAAACAACACATTTTTCTTTTTTTTATGAGGTGTTAGTGTACAGTAGTATACAGGCCCGTGGCACAGCCTAAGCTTTTATCCTTAATGCTTTTTTCCCCCTCACGTTACTTTTACTTTTATACTTTAAGTAGTTTTGAAACCAGTACTTTTACTTGAGTAAAAAGCTTGAGTTGATACTTCAACTTCTAAAGAAGTCTTTTTAAACCCTAGTATCTAGTAATGAATGTGAATACTTTTGACACCACTGTTTGTAGGTGACTAAATACGTATTTTCCACCATAAATTGCAAATTGGTGGCTGACTAAATACTTTTTTGGCCCACTGTATATATATATATATATATATATATATATATATATATATATATATGTGTGTGTGTGTGCGTGTGAATAAACATTCAGGAAGCAGAATTTCTGTTGGCCGAAAGCTCGTGATGATGAAAGAGATGAGAGGAGAATAGCCAAACTGACATGACTCCAGAAACTCAAATAACTACTTTTCACAGCAATGGTGAGCAGTAAAGCATCTCAGTGTGTCCAATACCCTGAATGGTTAGGTTACAGCTGAAGAATACCATAATTCTTCAGTTGTGGAACCTTTTTTGCAGCTGCAAAAAATCTGAGGCTACGTTGGCATGGAATCACTAAAACTGGACAGTTTAAGGTTGAGAAAAGTCCAGGTCCAATCTTTACCTGAGACAAATTGATTTGATCTTCAACCTTATTTTCCTCTTTCGCAGGGTTCTTATAGAAGTGGAACATGATTTGGACTGTGCTCCAACACAAGACCAGTCCAGTTCCACATGCTGTGTGTTTCGTAATGCTTTACTACTTAAAGTGGTGAGAAACTTTTTGATACACTGTCGACTTCCTGTGAGCTTGTACCTGTCTGGTCATTCGCTGGTCATTTTTCCCATTAACAAGGTTTCTTTACCATTTTACCATCAGTCTAAACACTTTAATATAGTGTATATGCTCTATAAAGCAATATTTATTCAACTTCACGACTCAAAAAAAGGAGAGAGGAGCTCACAGACATGCTGAGTGTCAGAGAGGAATGAATGGCCTCAGCTGAAGCCTGGCCCTGCTTATGATGAGTGACCTACTGAAAGCAAACCATGAAACAGCAGAGTGTAAGTGATGTGATTCTTACATAAAGTTTTTTTTTGCAATCGAGACGACTGCACAGTACTGAATGTGCCAACAGTAAAGGTAATTGTTGTGCTCAGTTGTGTTTTGTGTCATTTTGAGAATCCACATACAATTATGGCAGAAACACAAATGGGCCCAGTTCCTGGGTTTAACAGTCCTCTATTTATAGCTGTAACCATATATATCAAGGGTTCTATGTGTTCAAAACAGTCCTGTATTTTTAGAGGTTTTGTAAAGTGAAAGAATAATCCTGATAATATGCAAAACTGCAACAAAATCAGAACAATGGATTGTACTGCATCCCTAGTTGATACTAATTTTAAACTAGCTTTTCTTGGCATGAGGAAACAATTACAGCTTTTTCAAGACACTAACAGAGCATAATTTTAAACTATGGAATGACTTTGTGTTTTGCTCACCAAGTCTTTGAAAGGAGGTTATTATTATAGAAACAGATCAGGACATAACCCTATATATATATATATATATATATATATATATATATATATATATATAATTACCCTCATTTACATGAAGTAAACTTTTGTAGATTTTCTTGTTGTTTGTGATCCATGTTGTTGTGTCCTATCCTCTTCACCTTCTGGTGCATTTCTGAGAAAATGGCCAGCCAACTGACCATTGTATGGTCCTTAGTTTGAATTAAAAAGGTCTAAAAGAATAAGACCAAACCAGCATTTGTGGCTTCTTTGAGCAAACTATTCTATCCATCTATAAAGGAAACAGAGATGAGTATGTGCCAAAGTATGGGTTCCTGAAGCAGAGCCCACCCCACCCCAACTACACAGAGCCTTCTGCACAACAAGCGCTCAGATCCCCACTACAGCTATAGTGATGACTAGATCTCACCACTGATCCCCCAGCACCAGATCTCCACTCACGCCAACTTCAGCCACAACCCACAGCGCCATGGGCATAGAGGTTATATTTACCATAAGAGTGCACGTACACACACACACACACACACACACACACATAAATAGAACCGATAAAAAGAAGATTATGGTTCTGTGTTGCTAATTTTGACCCATTCAGACTATAATTAAGCTGACATTCTATTGTTGTATTGCTAATTTTGCCTTGTGCTTCTGAAAAAACACACACACACACACACAAGCTCCATGCAAGGCCACCAGGAAACGCTTAAATAGAACAAAATAGTAAATGATCAGGATTTATTTGGAAAACAGAATTGTTATGACCCTGGTCAGAGCCTTAGATTAGTTATAAATATTTTTGACCCTAATGGGAGGATCATATAATCTATTAGCATACCTCATTTACTTTTGTTCCCCTTCTTGTCCTCATATTAGACCACACTGTGTGGCTTTCTGTTATGGACAATAATTTCTATTGAGCTCCTAAGCTTGTCAAAGCTCTTTTGTCATGGATAAATCCATCGACTCCACTTCCTGATATTCCTACATGCTTTGCACATGCCAAGGTCAAGGAGTCTGTTTGTATAGCTCTGTTTTTCATTCCAGCATGGGCTTCATTTTCAGTAGGAAGAGCTATGGAACTTTCTCCATATCCTATTTCCTCTCTGGACTGTTTAAGAAATCACAGCAACGCCACTGTTTCATGCCTCATGCGCAGAGGGAGGAGCAACCCAGACATGTTTACGGACTGAGCAATAAACAGCATTCTAGTAACAGTAATTTGCTGAATGAACCATTGCTGGAGTAATATTTATAGTCTTTGAAGATAATTAAGATGCATTACATACAGTGCTTGACATAGCTTGAGTGACAAAAAAGTATAAGAGTGATCGTTTATCAAAACTGAACATGGTGCATAAATCTTTGACCTTTATCATAATGATCATTTCCTTAATGAAACTATATGGGATTTTTAGGTGCTGTAAAGGAGTTGTACATTTCTAAGTATTTACAATCAATTTTTAATTTGGACCTTTGAAAAAAAAATTCAGGAAAAAAAAGCTTTTTTTAAATAGTTCTTGAATTACACCTAAACAAAGTCATATTGCTGTCTTGACAAATACATTATGAGTTTATCTTCTTCTATACCGCTTTATCCTGTATTTAGGGTCGCGGGGACCTGGAGCCTATCCCAGGAGACTCAGGGCACGAGGCAGGGTACACCCTGGACAGCATGCCAATCCATCGCAGAGCACACACACACACACACACACACACATTATGAGTTTATTCAAATGAAAATTAATCACCAAGATGAGATCGACCTAAAAATGATAAATATAAAAATACATGCATAAGTAGCTATGGCACTTTTTGGGAGAGCAGGGGCATGACTGCTTAATGTTTTATATACATAAATAAATTAAAATCGACCATCACTATTCTGTGTTTTATCTGTAAATTATTATTTTTTTAATTGCCAGGAATGGGAACCATGAACATACAGTCCATGGACAAAAGTTTTGAGAATGATATGAATTTTTTACAAAGTCTGGTGCTTCAGTGTTTTTAGATCTTACTGTCAGATGTTACTATGATATATAGAAGCATAATTACAAGCATTTAAGTGTCAAAGGCTTTTATTTATAATTACATTAAGTTAATGCAAAGAGTCAATGATTGTAGTGTTGACCCCTCGTTTTCAAGACCTCTGGCATTCTGTCAGTCAACGTCTGGGCCACATGCTGACAGCAGCCCATTCTTGCATAATCGATGCTTGGAGTTTGTCAGAACTTGTGAGTTTTTGTTTGTCCACCCAATCTTCAGGACTGACCACAAGGTCTGAATTGCATTAAAGTCTAGGGAGTTTGGGTTGTCGTTGAATGGTTGGGAACGGTTGCTCACGGATGATGTCCGGAAAAGAAAAGGTGAACGCTACCATCAGTCCTGTGTCATGCCAACAATAAAGAATCCTGAGACCTTTAATGTGCTGGCTTGCATCTCAGTCAAGGGAGTGGTCTCACTCACAATTTTGTCTAAGAACAGAGCCATGAATAAATAAAGATCCTCCGAGAGCAACTTCTCCCAACCATCCAATAACGTGTCTCGTGACAAACACTGTCTTTTCCAGCATGATGGAGCATAAGGCAAAAGTGATAACTAAGTGGCTTGAAGAATACAACATAAAACATTTTGGGTCAATTCCCCAGACCTTAATCCAATTGAGAACTTGTGGTCGGTCCTTAAGAGGCGGACAAACAAAACCCCACAAATTCTGACTAACTGCAAGACCGATTATGCAAGAATGGGCTGCCATCAGTCAGCATGTAGCCCAGAAGCTGATTGACAGAGGTCTTAAAAAAAGGGGTCAACACTGCAAATATTGTCTCTTTGCATAAACTTAATGTAATTGTCAATAAAGCCTTTGACACTTATGAAATGCTTGTAATTATACTTCAGTATACCATAACATGACAAAAAGATTTAAAAACACTGAAGCAGCAGACTTTGAGAAAATGTATGTTCGTCTTTCTCAAAAGTTTTGGCCATGGCTGTATGTTGTTTGATGTTTGTGTAATGCTTTTACTCATAGTGACCACGATGTTAGATCTAGAAATTGTTCAAAATCAAATATCAAAATGGCCAGCATTACTGGATTTCCTCTCTATAGTGAAGAACAATGGTCATAGGATCATGATTTTTCAACTGCAAGGATTGAGAGGCAATATAAGGGATATGGCAAGGACACTTCCTTAGTTTCTACACAAAAGACAACCATAACTTTAAACCATAACCAATGCATAATGCATTTTAGGACACAGAGAAGGACACTGGTATATTTAGCTTTTTTCTTTGTTCACTGTGTGTACTCTGTGCAAACAAGAGACATACTGTATGTGCCAATAGCAAGGGCAGGTGCTTTAAGTCTTATTATTACTCATTTTGTTTTCATAAGTTTCTATGGAAAGTACCGTCACTGGTTTTCATTCTGTGAGCCTCCTCTTACTGATGATCAAGACCGTGTGTAGAGGAGTGCGCTATAAAATGTTTACGCCCTACTAAGTCACAGAGTCAGACAGTCAAACCCACAGTAGACCATGCACTGTGAACAGCCAGCTGCCGTTTGGATATCGGTGCATTCATTTCACCAGAATAAATAATCCATCACCTCCACCATCTTGCTGTCAAGGGAAAGCTGGTCTTGTTACTGAGGCCATCTGTAACAGAGTGCAGAAATGCTGTGTAGGTCTACAATAAAGATATTGCAAAGCAATTCCAGTTATCAAGGTTACCTTGGAGCAAGGTGATATCGTTTTCTGTTAGGATGCCTTGTTCTTGATCTTGGTCTATTATCATGTCCTATGGGTTAAAAAAATGGAATTAGTGTATGATTTCTAACCCTGAGCACTGGCGAAATGAGCCAACACTTTGAGTGAAATGGAGTGTTTTTAAGATGCAATGTACCTTGCATGTGGAAGCCTGGACCCCTGGATTGCTGTCTATGGTCCAAGTCTAGGGTGCTAAGAAATCGGGGTTCACTTTCTCTGTACGACTCTCCATCCATGGGCCTCCCTAAGGAAATGACAGTATCACTGAAACGTGATTTTAATTATGGGGCTCTGTCCCTAATTTACTAAGGAATAGAGAAATTTCGAATCACTGGAAACATAAACCATATAATTCTCCAAAGCCTGAACTCCACCACCACCTCCCCACAAGCCTGAGGCAGTGATTACCAGCTCAAATGCAGACATAAATTAGAGACAGACTCTTTTTTATATGTATACTCAAATATCATATTTCTACGGACAGAATACACAATCTGAAATGGCAAAATAATCCCCTTCTCAGAAAAACAAGAAAAATGAACCAAACCATGAACACCAGTAAATATTCTCTTTTGTCTTATCATTATATCGGCAATGGTGTTGTTAGGAATGTCAGCTTGGTATTTTTACCCAGAGACAGAATACTACCGTGACATAGTTATGCAACAGTGTACTAAATTAAAACCAACACATACAGTAATAACTATAGCTTGATAAACTCTACTAGGTGATGAGACTAGAAAATAAATAAACACAACAACATGACAAACAAAATATTACGTTAGCATAAACACAAATAAGGCTTGCCACTGAGACACAACATGTGTTTCATGCACTGTTCAACATCAATAGAAAAATACAGATGGAGATGATTTTACCACAAGGTCTCTTTTAATCTCGCTATGGAGCCACAAATGTGCTGGATGCTAGTGAAAAGAAACAGGGCTCCAGGAGCTTTTAACAGCCACAAGTTATAATTTTGTTGTCTTGTTATGTTACTTATTATAACTCACATCCTATTAAAAAAAAATCTATTCTTGTTATGACAAAGCAGTGCCCATTTTCAGGGAAAAAGATACTGTTTGTCTGTAAGACAAATGATTCTCTACAGTACAGGGCATGTTCGTCCCCCTTCCAGTCCATTCTTACTGTATATTCATGTATTCTTATCATGCAGTGATGGGAAGCTCTGCAAGGAACTTAAACTACTTTAATTTAGCATATTCAAACCTGCATAGTAGAAAACAGCAACAATATAACCTCTCTATTATTAGTATTATTATTATTGTTATTTGCATCTCAGCAGGAGATTATTGGGCAGTATAATAATATTCAGCGTCCTAATGTAGATTTTTTTTTTCGCTCCATGTGGCTGTCATTGGGTCAGAATCTGTTCTTGTAAATGTTGTGTTCCAGACCTGTCACTCAGCTACTTTTAGGGCTCATAAGCGAGCACCTTCACTCTTTCCTTCAGTTACTTTGGACAAAAGTGTTAAATAATTGACCTATAAAACAAAATGGTTTTTATAGTCCTTTGAGGTTAGAAATGCAGATTAGATTTAAATGCAGGTCGAGACAAACGTCTCTCTCACCGTGCTGAAGTCTGCCTGGAAAACTACGAATAGTAGAGCCATGTCTACTGCAGGCTTTGAGTACCAGATCTCGAAGTGTGAGAAATAGTGACATCCATGCAGGCTGCAGGAAAAACAACACACAGCACATTATTTACATATTTTTCATATGAAAGAGTAAACAATGCAATCGTTTTTTTTTTTTGTTTAACTGCTTCTAATATTCATCTATGTTCAATATCAGAGCCAGCTAATTCCAGGCTTAAGTTGAACTGAATTTAATCACATCTCACCTGTGAACTCATTATTCATTCATTCATTCATCTTCTATACCGCTTAATCCTGTGATCAGGGTCGCGGGGGACCTGGAGCCTATCCCAGGAGACTTCGGGCACTAGGCGGGGTACACCCTGGACAGGGTGCCAATCCATCGCAGGGCACACACACATACACACACTCACACACTACGGGCAATTTAGGAACGCCAATTAGCCTAACCTGCATATCTTTGGACTGTGGGAGGAAACCGGAGTACCCGGAGGAAACCCACCAAGCACGGGGAGAACATGCAAACTCCATGCACACAGAGACGGGAATCGAACCCAGACCCTGGAGGTGCAAGGCGACAGTGCTAACCACTACACCACCGCGCTGCCGTGAACTCACTAGAGATTAGATTTTTTTTTTATCATATTGTATGCATAGTGGCAGGTGGAGGAGACAGATTTGGGATTTTCTCAGTTTTAAACCTCTTTTGCTACCTTTCCTTGAAATTTAAATAAATGGCAGTACATGTAATGTGATATATTTAAAGGATATTAGCAACCGCTTCATTTATATTGCACATATTCTATGTCAGTAAATCTAGCCACAATTTTGCATAATACCACAATCAAGCCAGCTGTAGTAGAAACCTTTGAGACCTGGGCCCGGATTTACTAAGCGTCTCAGAATCACTCCTAGGAACTAGGGCTGCACGATATATCGAAAAAATATTGTTATCGCGATAATGGCATGCGCGATAACCATATCGCAAAGAGTTGCGATAAATAATTTATGTGCCAAGCATTTGTGTGTCCAAATTTGACCAATCAGATGGGCCCTTACTATGTTTATACCCGCTTATATATATATATATATATATATATAATTTATATCTTTATACTTAATTCTGTCGCGAAGTAACCCGGGATGATCAGAAGATTTGGCGATTAGCCGTTAGCCCTTTGTAGCGTGTACGGTAAATCCAAACGCGGAAGCAAGGACTCTCACAGAAGCGAAGCGAGGGAAAAACACAAATTTAACCTGCATCCTATAAACACACACTCGACTCAGAAAGTAAACAATCTGCACCGACATGCGTGAACTCAGTGACTAAGCTCTATGCGGTGGTTTGTTTACTCCTCTTACTTCCGGGTTCGCGCCCGCATTACTTCCGGGTCCTAGTGCCGGTCGCGGAGCGAGAGTGTGTGTGTGTGTGAGACAAATAGTATTTTTATTAAATTTTTTGTTTAATAATATTTATTTTTATTAAAAAAAAAAAAAACAGGCAAGCCAAAGAGAATATTTAGTTTAAAAGATGCTCTTGTTTTAAGACACTATTGATGAGTGTATGGTTACACGTAAATAAACAGTAATGTTTGAAAGTAATTTATATTGTGTTGGCAGGTTTATAGTAACAGCAAACCAGAAGTCAGAATATCTGCTGAGGGGTTTAAGTCATTCATAGTGTTTTGAAGTCTAAATATTTGCAACTTCCTTGACATATAGTTTCTTTTTAGCCTGAATTAGATTTAATTACATCAGACGAATATCTATTACCTGTTTATTTTAGTATCATCATTACATATAAATAAATAAAAAAAATAGGCAATAATAATAAAAAATGCATTTCTTTAGGGAAATGTTATATCGCAAGAAATATCGTTATCGCAATATTCAACAACAATATCGCATATTTTCCTAATATCGTGCAGCCCTACTAGGAATCAAGCTCAAAGGTAATTTAGGACAGAAAATATTCCTAGTTCAGAGTTAAACATAAAAGTCATTTATGAAGCTTCCTACTTCCTTTAGTTTCAGTGAGAAGTAGAACTGCTCCACGGAGATTGTGTGATGTCACTGTTTACAATACTAAGAGCTGCAAAGTAGGCTTGGCATTTATGCAGATGTGTGAGCCGGCTGCATGAAATTATCCAAATCAGACTGCTCTTATAATCTGATTTTGAAAGGAAAGCAAAACTGGAGAGAGGAAGAGAGCGTTTTGCTTGCAGAGAAGGTAGTAAAAAGAAATAAGTAAAGCAAAATTCCGATCTACTCTTACCACTACCATCAACGAGTGGATGGAAATATGCGAAAGCATTAATGCCACCTGTCACCTTGTTAAATGCCACCTTGCCGCTTATACCCCTGGGGAGTGTGAAAAATTGGCGGTATGCCGTGTTAAAGAAGTGATGAAGTGCGTATACAGTATAAGTGAGTGTGTTATGATTGGGCAACAGTTCACAAGAAATAAATAAGAGGAGATATTTTGGAGAGGTATTGCTGGCAAAAATATATTATAATGGTGACTAATTAAGTAAGTAACAACAGAATGTTACCACCACAGAAACCTACTGTGTGTGTATCTACAGTATACAGCATGGTATTCACCAGAGGCTGGTGTAAAACCAGAGCAGTGTGTCATACACATGGCATGCTGGCTGGGACTGGCCTAACCAATTAAGGGGCACACTGTGGTCTCTGGATAAACAGTATTGCTCATCCACAGGCTTTTGCCAGTTATTGCTGAATACATAAACATGGGGTCCAAAAGTCAGAGAACACAAGTGAAAATTGCATTATTCTCCCCCAAAATTAAATATATAATACAAATTATGTTATCAACAACTTCTCAGTTTGAAAAGTAAAATATTGAATTGAAACATTTCAGAGTTTCTCAGTGTTTGGCCCCCTTTTGCTTTAATGACAGCATGCACCACAACTGACATTTACTCTAAATCCATCACTCCAATGTTGTCTAATAAAAAGCATCTAACCTTTTTGATAAGACAGGTAACGTAGTTAACATCACAAATATGTTTCTGTTTAAATAGGGGCCGAAATAGTGTAGAATCATGAATATAAATATTTACAGTATGGTATAGACCATTTATTAATACATTTTTGTTTTAAATAGTTCAGATTAGGGCTGCACGATATTAGGAAAATATGCGATATTGTTGTTGAATATTGCGATAACGATATTTCTTGCGATATAACATTTCCCTAGAGAAATGCATTTTTTTATTATTATTGCCTAAAACCCTCAGCAGATATTCTGACTTCTGGTTTGCTGTTACTATAAACCTGCCAACACAATATGAATTACTTTCAAACATTACTTTTTATTTACATGTAACCATACCCGCTGTGGCGACCCCTTGTCGGGAGCAGCCGAAAGACCACCAACAACAACAACAACATACACTCATCAATAGTGTCTTAAAACAAGAGCATCTTTTAAACTAAATATTCTCTTTGGCTTGCCTGTTTTTTTTGTAAATAAAAATAAATATTATTAAACAAAAATTTAATAAAAAAATACTATTTGTCACACACACACACTCGCTCCGCGACCGGCACGAGGACCCGGAAGTAATGCGGTCGCGAACCTGGAAGTATAAGAGGAGTAAACAAAACCACCGCATAGAGCTTAGTCACTGAGTTCGCGCATGTCGGTTCAGATTGTTTACTTTCTGATTCGAGTGTGTGTTTATAGGACGCGGGTTAAATGTGTGTTTTTCCCTTGCTCCCCTTCTGTGAGAGTCCTTAAACTAATTCGCGTGGTTATCCTGCCTACTCGCTTGCTTCCGCGTTTGGCTTTACCGTCCACGCTACAAAGGGCTAACGGCTAATCGCTAAGTCTTCTGATCATCCCGGGTTAGTTCGCGGGTATGGATATAAGATATAAGCGGGTATAAACATAGTAAGGGCCCATCTGATTGGTCAAATTTGGACACACAAATGCTTGGCACATAAATTATTTATCGCAACTCTTTGCGATACGGATATCGCGTATACCATTATCGCGATAACGATATTTTTTCAATATATCGTGCAGCCCTAGTTCAGATTTCTCAAACCTTAAAAATATATAAACAATGTTTAAAAAATCACAGGTTTTTGATGTAGACTCAGACTTCTGGACCTCAATTACTTTATACTTTTCACTTAATAGTTGTTTTCTCTACTCACATTTCTCTCTAGAA
This sequence comes from Channallabes apus, assembly GCA_030522415.1. Classification (NCBI taxonomy): domain Eukaryota; kingdom Metazoa; phylum Chordata; class Actinopteri; order Siluriformes; family Clariidae; genus Channallabes; species Channallabes apus. Next base: position 32,544,567 of record CM060118.1, read on the forward strand.
GCTCCTCTGTAGCACAATCAGTGTGTACTTGTAAGTATTTAGAATGAAAAAGCAAGCCATCAAAGATATTCCAAGGCATGATCTCATTCATTGCAAAAGGAAAACCACAGGCACTGTTGGCAGCAACCAGGTAGGTTAGTCCGCGTACAAAGAGGGAACCAAGGTGAACAGCTCTGGGATCCACCTGAGGAACCTGCACAATCAGGAAAAAAGGAATAACATAGAAACAATTACAATTACAAAAACTTTAAAAGTGAGGATCACAGTTTACTGCTGTACAGCTGTGGTGAAGCGGAGTACAGCGCAGTGAACATAAAGCGATAGTAGTGAAGGGTTGAGTGTGAGAAATAATACTAATTGTAAGTTTACAGTGTACTAACAGTGATGTATAAGTGCGGTAATTGTATAGTGAGTCCTGCATGTGAATATTGGTAATAAATAGACTTAAATTTGTAATAATGTTAATTATAAAACCTTAATTCAGATTATGATGAGTAATTCATTCAACAAACCAAAGTCTATTATATATTTGTCTAAATTGAGGCTAGAGCACTTGGAATGTAACCTGAGGGAAGAACTAGAGATAACGGGATGTGCATGGAGGTGGGGGCAGATTCTCCCTCAAATGCCCTCTGCTCACCTGGCTACCTGCCCCCAGCCATGGGAGATAAGAGAAGGACTGACTGATTAGCGCTTGTGTCGCCAAAATGAAAGACTTGCTTACCACCTGCTCTGCTCTCAAGCACAGCTTAAACTAAAGTAAACAAAAGGTGGTCCATACACGCAGTCAAAAGATTCAGCAGCGGGCGACGGTCCAGGCCTTTATGTCATTAAAAGTAATATCACACTGACTAGGGGCTAACTGGTTTTCTCTTTAAAAGTGTAATACAAGTATTTTTTTATTTGCGTACTGGATAACTGCACATACAACCTCAACTGATTTTCTACATAATGGAAGCTGGGTATTACATAGTTTGTTTTGATTAAAAACAAAATCAGGAACAAAAAAAAAAAAGCAAATAGTGGCCATGCCTGGAGTCCTGCCAGAAAATATGTAGGCAATGATTACCAATGGTAGCTTGCCGTTAGGCACAGAGATAGTGTGCAGAGCTTTATTCTTAAAGCAAGAGCAGCAGCTGTTCTTCCAGCATTTGACCACAGAAACAATGAAAGCTGCTCCAGCCAGATGTCTGTGAAACTAAGGCAAGGCCTGGGGGCACAGATTACCATTAATGGCAACTCTTAACCTTGTGAGCAGATCATTCACCTGTGTGATGATGCATCTGTGCCATTCCATGTCCTGAAACATTCATGAATGGAGAAGAATGATGAATGCTGAGTACACATGGGGAAACAAAATGCCTTTATTTTGCATATAAAGCACCTTTATATCCTGGTGGGACCTTTTAATTTCATATATTTTCTCCAAAATATAAACTGCTTGACGTGTCCTCGATTCCAGCCTTGTAAAGTGTGTGTAGATGTTGGTGCTTTCAGCACACAGAGGCATCCGTGTGTGTGTGTGTATTCACATACACATTCCCTCACTATCACAAAGCAGCACAGGGGGAGAGAGAGGTTGAGGGGGGAATCAAGCAGCCCCAGGAGACTCTCCTGCCATCTGTCTGGCTCTTAAAGCTTGCCTCGTCTCTCCCCTCCCCGCCTCCTCCCCTGTGATCCCCCTTTCACATTTCAGGCAGATGTGACAGTGTTGCTCCTGATGGGACACAACAATAGCGTGTGCAACAGGTGCTCCTGCCTCCCTCCGGCACATGGGAGGCAGGAGAGCTTCACACACTTTCATCTGGCCAGTGGCAAGCTGTCGCCACTGTCACTTAAACACACGCACACATACACACACTTGCCTGAGTCGCTCAGCAACTCAGCACCTGCTGCTTGGTGCCCCAAAACACATAGACGCTGAACGCAATCATTCACCACCTGACATATTGCTGGTAATATAAACTCCCCTATCTCACTTAACCTTTACTCAAATGTACACACAGGAACAATGCTGACATGTTCATAACAAACAAGCATCCAAGCACAAAACGGTAGACTGTCTGCTTACTGCAGATTTCCAAAATACAAATAACTCCTTTATATTTATAAGCAATATTATAATATCTGAAGGAGGAGAGATATACGGTAAAACAATTTACTGTAAACTATTTATTGTAAACAATAAACTCTGGTTATCTTAGCTCTCTGAGTTAAGTGTTAAGTGATACAGCAGGACTTGGTCCACGCAACGAGACAGCAAAACATGTAAATCAAGCAGTGGCTTCCTGGATGTATCCTGTGAAGATCTTATTAGTCACACATCACCACTCTAGAGAGAACATTCAATATGGCCACCTCAAAACCATGGGCGCCCATGGAGGCAATGTCTTAAATAGTGTGTGTAGTGGGTTTAAATTAGGAAAGGAGCTGAAATAAGCCTGTGGTCAACATCGGGGACGTCTCAGAGTCTGTCACCAGAGCACTGCTCTCAGGTTCAGACCACAATTAGAGCAGTTTTTGGGAGGAATGTCGCAATGTGACCAAAGATTATCCCCCCCCAGTCTCTCTTTTTCTTTATTCCCAAATAGTGAGAGAATCCAATACATCGTTTAAGATGACTTGCCGCTTTGGGGGGAAAAAAAAACAACAAAAAAAACATGGTCTCGTGAAGTGTTGGTTTGGCAAGAGAGAGTATTTACCCTGCGTTTCAGCACTAAGGAAATCAGCCTGCAGTCTCCTTGAGAATACATGATACAAATGTGCTTTAATCATTCACCAACACCCAAAACAACGCGCTGTTTCTGTTTATGTGGAGACTTTGAGTTAAAAAAACACAAAGTGAACATGGCTGGAGGGCACCTTTGAAAAAGATTACATATTTAAGCTCAACAGGAAACACTGTAGACCAATTTTAACACCTTCAAAGCTTCGATCGACTGAAAACAAACTCTTCTCCCTGTATGCTCCAAAGAAGAGAAAATACCCACACTGCTTACCCTCGTGTGTTGCAGATCCGTGTATGACTTATATCTGATACAGACGGCTTGACTTAGATATGCATCTATGTCTTCGACAGAAAAGTGTTTAGCCTACAATAAGAACAAATATTCCTCTTTAGGTTGCAAGCAGTCAAAGTTGTAATCTAGTGTACAAAACAAACAATTAGAGTAGAGTATATAAAGAAAGCACTTAAGTTGAAAGAAGCAGGAAAGTGTTATGTAAACCAACAAGCTAGACGGAATAATCAGTAACTGTGTGATCAAAATGAAAACAACATGTAGTACATGGAAGTAAAACCCACCTGAATAGCTATGTATGTGACGAGACAAATCACAGCTACCAAAGGTGTGTCAAAAGATTTCAGCTCTTCACCAAAGTCCTGTAGGCCAAAAATAGCCAGGAAAGTGGACACTCGGACATGCTTCACCTCTGAATCTTTCCCAAACCACAGAGTTGTAAGATCGGGAATTCCCTCTGTTATTTGACCAATACAGAAAGCGATTAATGCAAAGCATGAAGGCAGGACGGAGCTAGAAATAAAACGTGTGCTATGTTTTTTTAATATTCCTAACAACAAGTAGTATGTTTGTCCTTAAAACGTTGAAGAACTCACACCTACGCAAAATCTACCACTGAAATTCCATTCAATTTTCAAAATTCAACTGATTACGTAATTCATCTGTTTGTGCATCACTAATATATTTTAGACACTTATGCCTCTTTTCCACTGCATAGTACGGCACAGCACGGTTCAGTACAGCTCAGTTCGGCTCGGTTTGCGCTTCCACTGCAGTGTAGTAACGCTTTAGAGTGGGCGGGATTATTCACGTGTCGTTATAGTTGCGGCGCCGCTACTGCCGTGACATCATCGTAAACGCGCCACAAACAAACACACAACAATGGAGCATATCGACGGCATGGTGTTCTTCATTCTCGGCATGTGGATGTTTTTAACAGCGACACGAAGGAGGTTGTTTCAAAAGAGGCTGATGGCAGCCAAAGAAAATTTTTGGTTAATACAAAAAGGTGCGTGCGATCCTTCTCTGGCTGTTTCTAAATATAGCGGTTCTGTTGCGTCTCGTGTCGCAAGTTCGGTGACGCAGTAATGACGATTTTCTCCGGCCAATCAGTGACCAGTGGAGTTTACACGTCACGTTTTGGTAACTGTTCGGCGCGCTTGGAACCTCGGCTGAGGTGGTACTAAAAAAAGGACCAGGTACCAGGTACTGTTCCCAGTGGAAAAACCCCCAAAAGTGAGCTGAACTGAACTGTTTCGTGCCGTACTATGCAGTGGAAAAGCGCCATTAGATACTTTAGAAGATTATTAACAAAAGTGCACAACATTTTTGGCTATTAATCTAAACATTTAGTCAGTTGTTTAATATAACATGCTCAAATATGAAGCAGCTTTACTGAGGATACAACACTGTCAGTGCAAACACTATTAACCTTTCAGTGTTGATATGTCAATAAGCATAAACACAAAGGAACATTTGGGTGTCTTAAAAACAAACATAGTAGAGGAGTGTGGAGGGAGTAGAGTTTTACTATTACAAGTTTCATTTTCTGAAACCTTCATGGTCCATTCAATGTGTCCGTCACTTATATTTACATGTATTTCTACCTCATTGGGATGATGGTTTCAAAGTGACTTACACCTTACACTGGCAACAGGGCCTGTCCTGGTTTTGGTTACATTTTTATGGGAATGGGGATGGGTGGAGACAACAGTCAATCATGCTCATTTTTAGATGTTAGATTAGAAAAAAAATTATATATATATATATATATATATATATATATATATATATATATATATCCCACCTGGAAGGTTTAGAGGCTTTGGAGTCACGTTTTTTGGTTCTTTAAGTGGATTTCTGGGAAAAACAAACCATTCTTTCACAGACAATGTTTCACCGTAAGAACCTATATTAAAGAAGAAATATATTAAATAATATAAGATTCTGTGACCAAACACAACACTATTAATAGCAAAGAAAAAAGTAAGGTGTATAAATATTAAAATGCTTAGATTAGTTGGTGGTACAGGGTCAGGGGTTTAAACCTAAGCTTTGGTTACTGTTGTTGCTCTGCTTGTCCATTCAGGTCCTCTGGGTTTCTCTTATTTCCCAAAAATCCTGTAGACTGTGTAGCCTAAACTGAATGTGTGTATGTGAATCGTGGTCTGCAATGGACTTGTTTTGCATTTAGTGTGTGAGAGTTCCTGAGACAGACTCTCAAAATCTGTTGAACTGTAAGGCTCCTGTCACACCCTAACAAAGACCATGAAGTTCCTACAGCATCTAAGCACTAGAAGAACTTAATGTGGTCTTCAACAACATGGCATGAACCCACCATGGGCATAGCACAAGCCTGAAGAAGACGTTGTGAGAACTCTATAGACGTAGCAACAGTGACATTCAAATTACGACATGGTGGAAATCTGCACCATGCTTGTAATAGGCACAAGTTCTTACTGTGTTCATCCATTTTTTTTTTTTTTTGCAGAAATAGCTGGCATGGTTTGACAGGGGTAATTACGCTCACTACAGACACTCAGTAAATTACTGTTTTTCTTAACTCCCATGCTTTTAGTATTAATCATATAGTATGATTGTAAAAAGAGACCTGTCTCTACTTGTTTATACTACGAAGTAGTAACTGATGATTATTTCTGAAAGCATGACAAGTTAAATATTTTTTATTTTAAATTACATAAGAAACTTACTAGGCAAGAGAATACTGTAGACATGTTCTCTAAGTGGTTGGTATAAAATAGCTTGGGGTGGCAGTCCAAGATCCTCATCTTCCAGCGTATTGCTACATTCCACCACCCCATCCTGGAGGACATTATAAACCATAAAACACTCTGCTCGTATGTGCTTCTCTTTTGCTGCCTGCAGGGCAGAAAATCTAAATTACTCAAACAAATCTTTCCACACTGATTTAAAAAGTAGTGGCAGCAATTGGTTATATGTTACCTGTAATATATCTTTGTTCAGGTACTTTTCCATTACACACACCAGCTCTGGGAAAGGTAGGTTTTGATCTAACCAAGGTGATGATTGTCCTGGGAGAAGATATGACTGGATTCCCTTTTCAACAACCTCCATATCAACTTTGGATAAAGGTAGTGAGGAGATGCTACATACTGCATCACTGTTTGGATGATATCTTTTTATGAACTCTGCTGCAGCATGGACCTTGTCACCCTGGTGTTTTTTTCCATAAAAGGTTAAGGCATTTTTACGAAGATTCTGCAGTTGATGCTCTGGCACAATATCATTACCGAGAATGCATGCCAGGAAAGGAAGATCAGACTTTTGAAGCTTCAGGATGTGACACAGCTTTTCTCTGGAGTACTGCAATGTGGTCATATTTTCTAATCTGAGTTTAGCAATGGACATATACGGAACTGTGTCGAAAATGACAAAGTCTGTGTCCTGACCAAGAATACCAATGCAGTTGTTATGGAGTGCATATTCAGCGATTTCATAATCCCCATCAGAAACAGAGCAATGTGTTTCTTGACCAAGAGATTTTAGTGCGAACCTGGAGAAGGTGGCCAGCCCTGAGGGGAGGCAGAACATTTCTCTGTCTGGTTGCTGATGCCGATTCTTAATGTAGTTAAATATCCTGGCTATGTCCTGGTTGACTCTCAGTCGTCTCTTCACCCATTCTGCTCTCTTCTGTTCTGCTATGGTCCCATCAAAGAAGAAGACCAATCTTAATCCTATTGCTGTAAATGCCTCCACAAATTTTTGCAGAAAATACATGTACTCTTGCCATTGACCACCATGGACCCAGGCTTGACACTTATACCAGTACCTCAAACAGGCCATTCCATCCACCACCAAGGTAGGCGTCATATCAGGATGGGCTTCAGCATAAGATGCAGCCAACTGTCTCAAGTGCACATTTATGCAAGTCTCTGGAGAACAAGTCTCCATAAAGTACTGTAAGCCTTTTACCCCCATGTCAGCACACTCTTTAGCAGCTCCTGAATTTGAGAAAAGAAGCATGATTTGTGAATATTTATTACAGTGCAGCACATGCTTCAGATTTACATTAGTGAATAAAATATTGTTTTTCATCAACATGTACAAATCAGTTATTTATTTTAAGCGTCTTTTGGGTCACTGTTGTTTTCTTTCCTTTGGCTTATAGGAAGATTTAGTTCTATAACTAATATATAAGGTAATATTGTAGCTTAATTACATTTGCTTAACTGCTTAATAAAATTTAATAGGTTTAATCCAATTTTAGGTCTATGAGGTCAATTGTAAGCCCTTTTCTGTCCAAATCCTGTGAGTTGATGCGTCACATGTATGAGTACATGATGAAATGCTCTTCCTGACACTATTAAACACAGCTTTGATTTCTAGTGTCTATGTTTTACATTGCAACTTCATCAAGCATTTTAGTGGTCATTCACGATGTTGACAGTATAGCACTATCCTTCCAGGTTTAATCATGCGTTGGACAGTTCTTAAGCCAATTCAGGTAATTTTTTCATTGGGTGAATATCGATGGGTGAATATATATTATAAATATACACTACCGTTCAAAAGTTTTAGAACACTTGCAAATTTCTTTTTTTTGTTTAGTGATCTATTTTCTACATTCTACAACAATACTGGGGATTTCAAAACTATAAAATAACACATATGGGATTAGGTAAATACGTAACAACAAGAAAAACACCAGTTAGTTGTTATTTTAAGACACAGAGGTCGGCCTTTCTGTAATAGTTCTTGTAAGAACAGTATTGTCAAGTGCATTTGCAAAATCCGTCAAGCACCATAATGAAACTGTCTCTCATGAAGGCCGTCCCAGGAGGACGAGACCAAAACTTACCTCTGCTGCAGACCAGAAGTTCATTTAGAGTTATCAGCCTGAAAAATGACCAATTAACAGCAGCTCAGATTAGAGGCGTTATGAAGTCTTTACAGAGCAGAAGTAGCAGAAACATCTCAATATCAACTGTTCAAAGGAGATTAATGCATTTTGGACGCCTTCTGCGCATTAAAGAAAGAAAGAAAAATCAGGAACCATCATGGAGTTGGAAAGTGATCTAAAACATTTGAACGGTAGTTGTATAATACAATTCATTATTGACATTGTGGACTCTTTTCTTTCTCTATTCCTATATTCTGTATTGTAGAACAAAACTGAAGACATCAAAATGATAATGATGAAAATAATGCATATGGAATTACGCAGTAAAAAAAAAAAAGGTGTTAATACATCCTTTAGAATTATCCAGTTTTTACCTTGATGGCAGCTTTAAATACTTTTCGCAATAACTCATTCAAGGTAGACAAATCTTTCCAGGTGACAACATCATCATGCTGAGGTTGTCACCTAAAGTGCAAAAACAAAATATGAAGCTAAAACATAAAACTAGATTTTTAAAAATTGGTTGGGTTTTTTTTTTTTTTTTTTTTTTTGCTTACTACATATTTCCATGTATTATTTTAGAGTTTTTTAATGCCTTCAGTAGTGTATTGTTCTACAATGTTAAATATATTATATATAACCTATTGTATATGCACAGGTTGGCAGGTCATGTTGTATTTGTACAGCTGTGTGAGGTGTTATTTGTCATTTGGGCAACAGTCTCTGCTACAAATACGTAAGTGTGTGAGGAATGATGCCCGAAAATTGGTACTTGCTACATTTTGTTTGCTTTCTACTTATTGACGTGCGCGTTTTCTAACCATGAATTCCATAGGACAATAAGTCGTAGCAGTGTAATCTATAAAAGGTATCGATAAAAGGTTTGAGACCTGATTCTGCTAAGCTAATGCTAAAGTGGTCATGGAATTAAAAATACAATATTAATATATCGATCTGATAACAAGAAACAGATTTCAAAACAATGTTAAAAAGCCTACCAATAAAATGGATGATAGGCAACAACTGCCGCTATACCTGCCAGACACTACGTACTGATTAGCACTGTGTTTACAGTCTGCACACACACACTTCCGCACACAATCCACAGCGCGTTAAAGGCGCAGCAGCACGCACTACCAGGGACTCTCTCTCGCGCGCGCGCTCTCTCGCTCTGTGTATACGGTATATACAAGCGCGCGCGCGCACACGGACTGTGTAAGACTACAAAGGGACAAAATGGCTACAATTTTGTTTTGCAGTTAAACCGAACTGAACTGCGCGTGTAGTGACGTGTGCAGAAAATAAGTTCAGAACTCGGCCAACTTTTGAATTAAAGCATTAAATGAGAGAGAGAGAGAGAGAGAGAGAGAGAGCTGCATGTAGAAGAAATCTGTGAAGAAATGTTTGAACTTGTGTAAAGTTTTTCGGAGAAATAATTATAACTACAAGTGGCATAATGCCTAAATAAATGCATCTAATAATTTTACATATTTTAGTTTTAAAGGTACACAGACACACACACACACACACACACGCAGCACCCCAAAAGAAAAAAGCTCTAATCATCAGCTTTGCCGGCTGTACGCAATGCATTTGTAATGAGGGCTTTAATCTTCGGCTTATTATTTTACCATCAATTGCTACCACTGCTACATTTTTGCTTAATGAACAGAAAAGTACAAAATCCTGTGGGCTTGACTTCTTTTGAGTGTTTATTTTTAGCAACTATTAGCATCCCAGAGTTTTACAGTAGCCTATTGTAGTAACGTAGTAATGGCTCACAGGCTGAATCCACTACATGTATATCAATAGTACTGTATAAGTGATTTTGGTTTATATATTTACTTTTTATAACGCGTGGTTTGCTCCTCTGGGGATTATTGATTTTTTTTTTTTCATTTAATGTTTTTCAAATGAACAAAAACCACCCTGGGGAAAAGGGACAGATGTTCTCGAAAGGGCATTGGCACGCGACTCTGCTCAGCCGAAGAATTCGACTCGCACGCGCGCGCGTTTACACACACACACACACACACACATACACACCATCCCAAACCCTGTCGCAATAGGCGCAATGAGGGCTACCTGTTTCTTTGCAGCAGCTGGCAAAATTAATCGGACTTTCAGTGCTAATCTGTTAATCTCGTCACAGAACTGTTAATATACAAAGAGAGACCACAGATGGTCGTTTGCCATTAGCTGGACCTGGATGCGGGATGTTTTCATCCTCCGTGTTGCTGCTTCTTATCAATCATATGCGCAGGCTGGGCCACGCGACTGCTCCTTTGTCATTGTAATCGGCGCGCGACTTCTGCTGCGTCACTTTGCTGCAGCTTGTGTCTTCTCTCAGATCAAACATCTCCAGGCCACTGAGCGCATTTACCCTCTGTTTGTGCGCTATGCGTCAGTGCGTGAAATAAATTCACCTGACAATATCTTAGCAACTCTGTGATGGTATGATCAGGAATTTCTGGAGCTATTGCTGACTACATATGGGTGTGATTACTTATGATGCTGTGGGCTGATCTGTAGGCAACAGGTCTACACTTAAAGCAATATCTTTTTTTTTTTTTCTTATACTCCATTGGAGTTCTCACGGCCCACGTTTCCAGCTTCCCTAACCATATGTCCAGTAGCCCACGTCCAGTTTGGAGGAAGACTGTGCTGTGCACAGGGACAGTGGAGACATGCAGTTGCAATGAAGAAGAAGAAACACGCCATTTGGTTAGGAGCAGATGGTTGGCATGGGATGAGGAGGGGGGGGGGGTGTTGAGCGCGTCTAAAGGCGTGTCGTGGCCTTCAGAGAGAATCCCCAAAGGGCTCCCCTTGTATTCAAAATCAATGAAAATTAAAGCGAAGAGAAAAGATGAATAGTCGAACCTCGAGTCCCCGGCTTTGTTCAGCACAGCTACTGGTGGGCAGGAGTTAAAGTACAACAGCCCCCTATAGAAACACTTAAGTTAAACAGTCTCTCCATAGTCCAGCGCGAGAAAGGAGGGAGAAGGGGAGAAAGAAGAGGAGCTTTCTGCTTGATTTAACCAAGACAGAATCGCGTGGCATAAATTATTCTTGAAAAGAATAAACGAAGTGGGCATAAATCCAAGAGGTTTCACTTTGCCTTTCAGTTACGCTTTGCTGTGGTAATCGCGAAATGTGTGCTACGTCCGGATAAAGAATAGTCCACTGTGATGTGATGAGAGATGGCTGGGGATGTTTTCACCGGTCAGCTGGGAGGTGTATAGATGGATTTATTCTCGATAAACAAAACAAAAAAAAAAAACAGCATCGTCATTTTTGAAGGCATGATTGAGGACGTTTGCTTTGACATCTGTGAGCTATAATTTAAGAGGTGTTGTTGTGACTTTCCAAGTAGTACAAGTTTCATAAAAACGATCCGTGATCAGTGCGAATCCTAAAATGAATCTATTTTAATTTTATTGTTGTTTCTAACAATAAAAAAAATCCTTACATATAATAAACTGCAAATACTAATTTCATCCACTTTCACAGATTTCTACATTCTACAGTTTACAAAGTGTGTATCTAGTACATCTGGCATCCTGAAAACACAACGAGGCACTACATCACTGACCGCTCTATTAAAAAGATATTCGCATGCAGTTGCATTCCTGCAGTATAAAAACTGCCAGTCGTTTCAATTAATGCTCTAATGAAGACCACCCTCACACATGAACACACGCACACACGCGCGCCAGCGTGAGCATGCGCACATCGGCAGTAGATAAGGGCGGCTGTGTAATTTATTTTCATAATGAACTTAACTTTTTTTTTTTTTATTACTTGCTGTTGTTGTTGTTACTACCACTGTTGTTGTTGATGATGATGATGATGATGATGATGTGAGAATAAACTTAAATAAAAGAGGTATTTATCTGAGCTATTTTTCTGCTCAAAGAGCAAAGTGCTGTTCTCTCTCTCTCTCTCTCTCTCTCTCTCTCTCTCTACTACATTGTGAAGGGAGCAGGTGCTGGCCGCATTACCATACAGCTGAGAGCACAAAGAACAAACTTATTCTTCCCTTACACAATAACAAAGTGCTTTAATGACAGCCACGCGAACGACACACACCCGCTAGGCTTTACTGATCAGCTTAGACATACACAAAGTTAAAATTTAAACTTTAGGGCAACCCAGACCTCACTAAAATGTGTAGTGCATCTAAGGCAAATCGAATTGTAACAAAGTTTCATATGTTGCCTAAGATAAGTAAACTATCGGTTGGTTCCGAATGAATTTAGAGTATACTTCACTAATCGAGCAATAATTCTTTAAAATTGTACCTTGCTTTAATACTCTTCATCAGGTTTTGCAACAGGTATGAATGCGTCAAGTTCTTGATATGACCCTTCAAACTATGGTTTGACATCTCAAAATGATCAATGTTATAAGAATAAAGCCAAATCCAATCCTTAGTAATGTTATATAAGGAGAAAAGCAATTAATTACATTATTCATAAACAATGGTGAGATTGCTATGTTTTTCTTTCATATTTAATATGTTTAGAATGTTTATATATGTTTACAAATGCAGATTGATGTTTTTTAATTGATCAATTGATCAATCTTCTAGAATTGCTTTGGCAACAATGTCAATTTTTTAAACATTCATGCCAATAAGGCTCTTCTGGATTGAACTGAACTGAATATACAGTAGTTATATTGGGGATGTCATTTTTAACACCTGTTTTATTTTCATTTTTTTTTTTTTAGAACTTTGAACAATTTTAACGGAGCCTAAGCAACGCTCACATGGATATGTGATGTAATTTGAAGGTTTTTGCCCGGATGTATAGGATTCTTCGGGTTGAATTTTTTTCCTATATGTAAATGAGGACCCCCCCCCCTCCCAACACACACACACACACACACACACACTCTCTCTCTCTGCAGTGGTGAAAGGTTGCACATTTTACAGCTCAGTGACCATTTGGCGATGTTTGGGGGTGTGTGGGGGAAGGGGGTGGAGGGTGGTGGAAAAGTGTCCCTTTGTGACAACTCGAGCCAGATTGGGGAGTAGCTCTCATTTGCATCTCATTACCCTAGAAGGCGCACTCTGTATATAACGGGCAGCAGGCGGACTGGGACATCAGACACACACTCACTCTCTTTCTCTCCAATGGAATCAAGAGCTTCGGAGTAAAAGCGTTTGGACGCGTACAAAGTAAACAGCACAGTTTGCTGTCTCTGCTGCATCTTTATGTGGAAAGTGAACTGGACGCATTGACAGATTGGAGTTATCTCGTTTTTTTCCGATCTCATTTGGGATTTACTTGTCTGTTTTTGCAAGACATGACCTGCAGAAGAAGATAAAGCCAAATAATAAAAACCTGCATCGACGCTTTGGCTGAAGAATTCACCTCTTCACTTTGTGTTAGTCGTAGTTTACATGACTTCTTGAGTGAGACGACCCGTGGACGTGTAACATCTCCTTGAAGATCTTCACCACCATGGGGCGACTTATGATAGCTGCCATCCTTTGTGCCATGTTAAGTCAGGTAATGAAAAGTGTCTCTCGTTTGGTCACGATCAATCTTAAACATAGCCCAAAATATTACATTTGAATAATTAATTGTATATATGTTTTCCTTTTCAGATTTTATGCTCTGGGGTTTTTGAGTTGAAGTTGCAAGAGTTTCTCAATAAGAAAGGAATAACGGCCAACACTAACTGTTGTAAAGGAGGATCCTCGTCAGCCGTTCAACAGTGCGAATGCAAAACCTTTTTTAGGATTTGCCTCAAGCATTACCAGGCTAACGTATCCCCGGAGCCCCCGTGCACATATGGCGGAATTACTACTCCTGTTCTCGGATCAAATTCATTTCAAGTTCCTGAAACTCTCTCAGACAGCACCTTCACCAACCCAGTTCAATTCCCTTTTGGCTTTACCTGGCCGGTGAGTTGTTTCAGATAACTATATAAATATATTTTTTTATTCCCCTGATTTGGATTATTGATAGCATCATTAGGCTATTAATTCAAGGTAAATTCAATACTAGTGGCTTCATTTACAATAGTCTGTCAAGTCCTGGAGGCATGGAAATGTTATATCCCTAGGGAGTGCATATTATTGCCAGCTCAGCGTGAAATTCCGAAAGCTTTCATTTTACAGCAGTTAAGGAAGTGTGAACCTGCATGGGGAAGCAGAGCGTGAACCCAAGAGTTATCACACCGCCACTTATCTCCCTCTTCCGTTATAGATCTTAGGATTCCGACTGTCGCAAGAACCTAAGCATGAACTGCACAGATTTTAATTTGACTTACATTTTTTCTTTCTCACCTTACAGGGGACGTTTTCGCTAATTATTGAGGCACTGCATACGGAGTCTGCGGAGGATTTATCAACAGGTAAGAGCATCGGAAGTAACGTTTCTAAAGAATAACAATGTTCGTTTTTCTTATAACAGGATGGAAGAATTTATGTCTATTTCTTTTGTTGTTGTTGTTGAAGACAACCCAGAACGTTTGATCAGTCGCATGACCACACAGAGGCACTTGGCGGTCGGAGAAGAATGGTCTCAAGATCTACAAGTGTCTGGCAGAACAGAGCTGAAGTACTCGTACAGATTTGTGTGTGATGAGCATTACTATGGAGAAGGCTGCTCGGTGTTTTGCCGCCCGCGAGACGATGCTTTCGGCCACTTCACGTGCGGAGAGCGCGGAGAGATCATCTGTAATTCCGGATGGAAAGGCCAATACTGCACAGAGCGTAAGTAGCTTTAGAACTCTTATTTGGTGTTTCGCATGGTGCAGTGATCATATCTTGCGTAAATCGAGTTGCGGAAGTGCTCCTTGCGTAACGCATTCGAGTAATTCAAAACAGAGCCGTTAGCTAAATAATGGCACGCGTGCCCTTATACTAAAGCCTTCACCTGATTGGCTGATTGGCACAGCGCTCACCGCTGATTGGCTCGAAGTGATAATGTATTGTTAAAAGCAGGCAGCTGCTGGGTGAGAGGAGACAATACAGCAGCTGTCCTGCACTAGCAGCGTGTCCACCAGCTGTCCACCCTTATCTCTGCGACATTATGGGCTGGGGGCTTTATGAACAAAGTGAAAAAAGGAACTTCTGACCCACCGGTAGAAGAAAAGGAGGCTTTTGTTTGTAAATCTTTTGTACGAGTGTGAGTGTGTTAAGCAGGGACTTTTTCCCAGAGCGATGACAGGAGCATACTTTTCTAAACACCTACTCATGGGGTAAATAGCACCATAGCAGAATGAATTAGGGACTTTGTTTGGCAAATGTGCCTGAATAAATGTGCACTTGCTTCAAATATTTTACAATTTGACCCAATTAATTTACTTTTCTTCTCTTTGTATAGCAATCTGTCTCCCCGGGTGTGACGAGGAGCATGGATTTTGTGACAAACCTGGTGAATGCAAGTAAGTATTAGAGTTGAAGAAAGCATATACGATATATATTTGTTTTATAATGCATAAGGATACATTTTAATCTGTTGTTTTTTTCCCCACCCGGATGTTTTAGATGCAGAGTGGGCTTCAGCGGGAAATACTGTGACGATTGTATCCGCTACCCTGGTTGCCTACACGGTACCTGCCAGCAACCATGGCAGTGCAACTGTCAAGAGGGCTGGGGTGGTCTCTTCTGCAATCAAGGTAAATCTTGTTTAAAAATGTTAAAAGAATGTATTTCTTCATGAGAAACACAGGTACCTTTTGCTTAAGATGGAATTAGTGGAATAATACCTTTCATTTTTCAGATCTTAATTACTGCACACACCACAAACCATGCCAAAATGGAGCCACTTGCACTAACACTGGTCAAGGCAGCTACACATGCACCTGCAAGCCTGGTTTCAGTGGGGCAAACTGTGAGAATGAAGTTAATGAGTGCTCGGAGAGCCCGTGCAGAAATGGAGGAAGCTGCACTGTAAGTATTATTGTGCTTATGGTGATAATGTATCATCAAACTGCTTCAAACATGGATGTCTATTTCTCTAAACACATTTCCCTTATAATCCTTTTGGTTTTGTAGGATCTTGAGAACACATATAGCTGCACCTGTCCTCCTGGCTTCTATGGAAGAAACTGTGAGCTGAGCGCCATGACTTGTGCAGATGGACCCTGCTTCAATGGTGGACGATGTGCGGATAATCCTGATGGAGGATACTTCTGTCAGTGTCCCACAGGCTATGCTGGCTTTAATTGTGAAAAGAAGATTGATCATTGTAGTTCAAATCCCTGTTCAAATGGTAAACTAACACTATATTTTAAAAAATCAGTTTTGAAAGCAGCATGTTAATCAGTTTATCTAAAATCTACTATTTCAAATCTTTCTCAGGTGCCCAGTGTCTAGATCTTGTGGACTCCTATCTCTGCCAATGTCCAGAGGGTTTCACAGGTGCAAACTGTGATGACAATGTTGATGAGTGCGCTAACTACCCTTGTCAAAATGGAGGAACATGCCAAGATGGAGTCAAC
The DNA here is from genome assembly GCA_030522415.1 of Channallabes apus. Classification (NCBI taxonomy): domain Eukaryota; kingdom Metazoa; phylum Chordata; class Actinopteri; order Siluriformes; family Clariidae; genus Channallabes; species Channallabes apus. The sequence continues at coordinate 32,560,929 of CM060118.1, forward strand.
GATTACACCTGTACCTGCCCTCCAGGATACACTGGCAAGAACTGCAGCCTGCCTGTCAATAAGTGTTCACATAACCCATGCCATAATGGAGCTACATGCCATGAAAGGGATAATCGCTATGTGTGTGCCTGCATTCCTGGGTACGGAGGACGTAACTGCCAATTCTTGCTCCCTGAAAACCCACAAGGACAGCCTTTTGTAGAGGGACCTGATCAAAGGTACTCTGAGGATGAGGATGACAACATATTTCCGTGGACAGCAGTTTGTGCTGGGATTATTTTGGCGCTTTTGCTCCTGCTTGGGTGTGCTGTTTTGGTTGTGTATATCCGCTTAAAAGTTCAGCAGAGAAACCAGCAAGCTGATAGTCATATTGAAAGTGAGACCATGAACAACTTAACCAACAACTGCGGTCGAGAGAAGGACTTGACAGTCAGCATTATAGGTACTACCCAGGTGAAGAATACCAACAAGAAAGTGGACTTTCAGGGTGACACCACAGCTATAGAAAAAAAAGGTTACAAGTCTCGCTATTCATTAGTGGATTACAATCTTGTTCATGAGCTTAAACAAGAGGACTGTGGAAAGGAGGATGTGGATGTTGACTCTGACTCTGAAGAAAAACACAGAAAACATTTAAAAAGGTGAATAATCCTGAAACATTGTCAGAAATTAGAGGTGCTTGAATTGAATATTTGTATCAATTCAGGTTTTGCTCCTAATTTTTTATCTTTGTATTTTAGTGAGGTATCAGAGAAAAGTCCAGAAGCTGCATGCAAAGACACGAAGTACCAGTCTGTCTTTGTAATATCAGATGAAAAGGATGAATGTATTATTGCAACTGAGGTGAGTTTATCTCTTAATATTAATTCATTAGTCCGCGAGCCAAACACAAATGTTTAATTGTTTCTTGCAACAAAACATCACCACTGAATTCATCTTCTCTCTTTTGCAGGTATAATGCCACGCCAGAGCTGTAGCTCGTCTTGCTCTACAGGAGGTTTTACTCCAGTGTATGCTGCTCAAACCAGAGGGAAGGTTTCCTTCTTGTGACTGCTGCTGTGGATCTTATGTTCATGGTGACGTTCAGAATGAGCTGGTTCTCAACTGAATTAAGCACAGTGACTGCAGAATATGGATGTTGAGCCATACTGGCTCGCACTCTCAAAGTTTATTTCCCAGGAATGTGTCAGATGGACTTTTTGCATTCCTGTAGAGATTTATTATTATTATTATTTGTTACCTCATTGCACTACGGAGGGTTGCTTTTAAAAAATGTATTTAACATTCAAACATAATTACTGCATATAAGTATGCACTGACTACAGTGTCTGGCACTGACCCGTTACACAGGTCAGGAGAGAGAAAAACACAGCCATCAAAACTGTTCTGTTCTGTTTCTGATATGATTTTTAATTTGTATTTTTTAAAATTTTTATTTAAATGCTATTTGTGATTAATTTGTTTGGGGGGTTTTGTGAAGTTAACCCAGCTATAATTTAATCTTTTTCTCATTTTGCAAATTTGTATATTGTATATAAGGCACTTCGGGTCATAGTGACTGTTTTTCAACAGTAATGTATTTAATTCTTTTGTTAAAACGTACGGGAATTGTTTTATACGTGTTGTTCATAAAGAAAATCACCATAATATTTTTTCCAAATAAATCCTGTATGAAATATTTCCAAATGATTCCTTATATTCAATATTTTGGGTACAAGTTAAGTAATAAAATATATTTACTTTATTATTCTTATTATTCCTTTTCTTATTATTATCATTACTTAGTTAGTAGTGTCAAGCCTAATTCATATTGGCTGCTCATTTTGCTATTGCAAATTGCTATGGTTAATATATCACATTCTAATGTAACTGTTATTCTAAATGATTTCTTTGACTCTTGTAAAGTCATGTGTAGGACTAAAACATGCTACAAATCAGAGCAATGCCCCTTTGCACAAAACAAGATCCATTAAGGCATAATTATCCAAGGCTGGTGTAAAAGATCTTGAGTGGTCTATACAGAGTCCTGTGTAAAATTCTCAGCTGAATGATAGGAAAATTCTGAAGGAGTCTAATATTATTTCATATCAGATGCTATTGAAAGTAATATACATTTTGTCATATTAATTTGTCATATTAGTGACCTTGACCTACACAAACACACTAGTTTTGGCTTAATGCAGGTGGGTCATTATAATGTAACAAATGTCAATCTTCATAAAATCCTCATTCACAATCCCATACGTTTTTATCTATGTTTAAATATTAATTACCTGTTTTGCGTGGCCAGTGATTAAAAAATATGGCTGTAGTCCAAAAAGTCATTGTTTGTATTCGCTTTTTAAGATGCACTATAGTGGAGCAGCATGTTCTGTGCCTAGTTTCACTCTGTGCAGCTATGATTACACATTGTGTTAAAACTCACAGTGCTAATTATATAGTGTTTCTTATATTTTCTCTGATTACAATAGAGACCTCAGAACTGAGAATTCCGAAGTCTACTGTAGCGAAGTTTTAAATATGTCTCACTTGTGTGTTGTTATGCCTTAAGACTATTTAAATTCAAATTCTTCTCATTGTCAAACTTTTTATTGTGTGTCATGTAATGCATGCAAACTCACCACTTCCAGCCACTATGCTCTTTGCTTCATATCTTCATTTCATGTTTATGGTTCTTGCGTTCAAGTTTATGATTGTTTTGTTTGTATTTTCATTCTCATCCTCTTCATGAGAGAAAGCTTGACCAACAAATGGATGCAGCAACCTTTTTTTGAGATCCAGCTGCAGATCATGTAGAGGAACTGCATAATGTGGGAGCAACAGGGTAGCTGAGCCCGGGTCAAGGTCACGTAGGAATAGCTGAAGGCCATGTCCCCCCCCCTCAGGAAGGTGGGGAATCTCAAAAAGGCTAGAACCATCTTACAAAGAGCATCACCGTGCTTCAGCTGTCCCTCTACCCTTTCCCTCCAGAGGAACCTATTACAGCTCAAGGCCTCACCGTGTGTTTCACGCCATCTCCCTTCTGTGCCACAGATGTCCCTATGCCATCCAGCTCTGCTTTAGATGGCACCCTGTTGTTTTGCTCCAATAAAGATGTCACTTTACCTTAATGTCAATCGGCTGAGGACATCACTCTGTCTCCTTGCTTAGACTTGCATGTCACTCTGACTCTTAAATTGTGAAGGACATCAATCTCAACGCTTCCTTCCTCTTGCCTCATGGAGGAAGTGGCTCCACCCTCTGGTTGAACTTCACTCCCACTGCTGACATCTTCATGGCTTCTTTGCTTCTATACGCCACCTTGGACGAGTCACCCCTTACTGATTCTTGACTGAGGACATCGCTCCAGCTCATTGTTTGGCTAGGGACATCGTTCTATCTACTGCTGAGGAAGTAACTCTGTCTCCTGTTGACATTGCTCCTTCTCCTTGCTTCGTGGTCTACTCTCTTGTCCTCTTGATTCATGGAGGATATCAATTCCCTCTTGCCTTGGAGATCACTGAACCCTCTGGCTCCGTCTTTTACTCTCCCTGTTGACTTCATGGTGGCCATCATTCTGCTATCAAATTTAATCTTGGACATTACACTACCCAAAACTATGTAGAACAGATCGCCCCTTCTGCTTTGTGGAGGACGTTTTGGCTCTGTTACGCTAGCAATAAAGGAGAACAACTCTGCCTGCATGTCACATGTCTCATTAATCACTCTTACCTGTGCCTCCTTATGACTTGTTAGGACCACTATATGTTCTAGCGTTCAGTGTCAAGTTACGTGTGATTGTCTTGCTTATACCCTGCATGCTCTTTTGCTTCATATACTTGGTTTATGTTTATGGTTCTTGTTTTCATGAACCATTAATTTTTCCCCCCCTGAATTCACTTTCACTTTGGACAAATATCCATCCCAGAAAACATACTAATTGCACCTGTTGCTTAAATTCCAAAACCTGATTTCAGTAAAGCCATGATCTGGATTAAATCTACATCTAAGTCAAATTTCTTTATCCATGAACAACTGAAACAGTTAGGTAGCATTGTTATATTAGAGCGATGGTTCTTAAACTCTTGTCCCGGAGAACCCCCTGTTGTGTTAATGTTAGTATTTGCTCTGCTCTCTGACACCCAGTTCAATAAAAAATGGAAGTTAATTTGTTGATTAGTTAAATCAGATGTGCTTGGAGATGAGAAACACAACAATGTCCTGGAAATTGTGTTGTGCAGATGTTGTTGGAAATGGGTCTCTCGAAGGAGGGAAAGAGTATTTATAGTTGAGTATTATTTCCGCTCATATGGAAGTGGTTGTGAATGGGAACCGAGTTTGAAAAAGGTGGCAGAACAATTCCTTCCCATACCCGTCCCATTTCCCCAATCTTACACCCTACTTGCTTATTTGTGGGGAATGTTAAAGCAGAGTGTGTTCAACTGTGAAGATCCACCAAGAACTGTGCTCGCATTGCACAAGCAAATCTTCTCCTTTTGCAGGAATCTGCAGCAAGCTTTGCTCAGGAATATGTTTGAGAATCTGGGCGAATTATATGAACAGTGAGGCGGTGCACACACACACACACACACACACACACACACACTTAGAACACTTACATTACGCATACCATGGTATGCAGGAGAAATATTTCATTTATATATTTCATTTCATTTCATTTAAATATTTATTTCAGGAGAAATAAACTCAGAAGTGACAATAAGATAACATTGTTTGCCTTTTCATTTCAGTACTGTATGTTTTGGCATATACTTCGATCAAAGGATGCAGGCTGCTTGTCAGTACCGCGTATTATGAGCTTTTTCTTACAAAGCCCCAAAATTATGGAATAGTCTTCCAAATAGTGTTCGGGACTCAGACACAGTCTCAGTGTTTAAGTCTAGTCTAAAAACCTATTTATTTAGCCAAGCATTTTTATAAATAGATTTGCCATAAGGTAAAGGAGCAGATCTGGGGGACTCATGGACGTAGAGTATTATGGTGAACTGGTATGTTTAGATGCTGTCTTCCTCACTCTCATTTGATCACTCAGGTTTGTTGACGGTGAGGTGATTGTTTGCTTTACATCTCAGTTCCCCCTCATGTTTGTGTTTCCTTCTGGCTCTCCCTTTTAGTTATGCTGTCATAGTTAGTCCTACCGGAGTCCCTGCTTGCACTCTACAGTAAATATACATTCACATGTGACTGTGACCGTACCTAACTGCCATCTCTCCTCTTCTTCTCTTTCTCCCCCTGTCTCCCCCTTTCACTCTCTCTCTCTCTCTCTCTCTCTCTCTCTCTCTCTGTCGAGCTACACATGTGGTTCCTGAGCTGCCAGTGATCCAGACTCCCTCTGCCCTCCGGACCTGTCTGATCCATCCTGGTGCCCGGTTTCTGGTTGGATCTCTCGTCGCATGGATGCCCCGTGTGTCTCTTTAGGATGCGTCTGGTGTCTGGGGATGATTCTCTCTACCTAGAAGACGGTTCTGGCCTCGACTGGTGTTAGCAGCTGTTTCTCTGAGGACTTGACAATTCGATAGTTCAGGACTGGAACTTTCTACAAGTCTACCCGAGTCTCCAATAACTACCTGGACTCCATTTTAACATCAATTAACATCAACTATTATAGCTGAACTGCCTGCCACCTAACACACTGTATAATTGCAGATCATTTCCTGCTATCTGTTTCACCCAGATGAGGATGGGTTCCCTGTTGAGTCTGGTTCCTCTCAAGGTTTCTTCCTATTACCATTTCAGGGAGTTTTTCTTTGCCACTGTCGCCATCTGCCACTGTCGCTTGCTCACCAGGGACTATCTGACAGTTTTGATTCATACAATTCAATTCAATTCAATTTTATTTATATAGCGCTTTTAACAATGGTCATTGTCTCAAAGCAGCTTCACAAAAATTTAAGAAATTTAACAAAAAAAATAAATAAATAAAATTATATATATATTATATATAAAATAATTATATATAAAATAATAAATAAATAAATAAAATTATAATAGAAAATAAATAAATAAAAACAAATAATAATAATTATAGAAAAGAAAATAATTGGAAGTGTGGATGTGTGAGAAAAATGTGCAGATAATAATGAGACGAATGAATGAAATTTCTCTGATGAGCAAGCCAAGGGTGACGGCGACGGTGGCAAGGAAAAACTCCCTGAGATGGCATTAGGAAGAAACCTTGAGAGGAACCAGACTCAACAGGGAACCTATCCTCATTTGGGCGATAACAGATAGAAATGATATAACATCTTGTGTGTTGTGCAGGTGAAAATTCAATATGACAGAAATTATTTAAATTGACATGAAGACCAGTTCAGCATAGGGACGAGTCAGTAGGTGCAGAGGGCAGATGAGGTCTGGATCACTGGAAGCACAGGAGCAGCATGTGTAGCTCCAACCATCATAAAGCTGAATCCAGCTGGAGCTGGTCCTTCTCTGGATGCCTCAGGAACCTCGCAGGGTCGGCCTTTGTCTACTGAAGCTGGCAAAATCTCCCGATGCCTCGGGATGGGTAGAGAAATACAGAACAGATGGGGAGAATTAGCGTAGTTGCCATTCGTTATAGGTGTACTGGAGTATGAGTACTGGGATGAGTTATGTGTATGCCAGATTAAAAAGATGCGTCTTGAGTCTACTTTTGAACTGAGAAACCGTGTCTGCTCCCCGAACACTGTCTGGAAGGCTATTCCAAAGCTTTGGAGCTAAATATGAAAAAGCCCTACCCCCTTTTGTAGATTTTGAAATTCTGGGAACTACCAGAAGTCCGGAGTTTTGTGATCTTAAGGCGCGTGGTGGATTGTAGCGCATCAGAAGACTGGTTAGGTATGTGGGAGCTAAACCATTTAAGGCCTTGTATGTAAGTAATACTATTTTGTAATTTATTCTAAACTGAACAGGTAGCCAGTGCAGGGATGATAATATTGGGGTTATATGATCATATTTTCTGGATCTAGTGAGAACCCTGGCAGCTGCATTTTGGATTAACTGAAGCTTGTTTATTGAGGATGCAGGACAACCACCTAGTAATGCATTACAATAGTCCAGTCTGGAGGTCATGAATGCATGAACTAGTTTTTCTGCATCAGATACGGATAAGATGTTCCTAAGTTTAGCAATATTTCGAAGATGGAAAAAGGCTGTTTTTGTGATATTTGAAATGTGATTTTCAAAAGACAAGTTACTGTCTAATATTACTCCCAGATCTTTTACTGCTGAGCTGGTAATAACAGTACATCCTTCTAAGCGCAAGCTGAATTGTGAAAGCTGTTGTGTGCTGGTTTTTGGGCCAATAAGTAATATCTCTGTCTTATCTGAATTTAATAAAAGAAAGTTATTGGTCATCCAATCTTTTATGTCCTGGACACACTCAGTTAATCTAGACAACTTAGGTATTTCGTCTGGTTTAGTTGAGATATATAATTGGGTATCATCAGCATAACAATGGAAACTAATCCCATGTCTTCTAATGATGTTACCCAAGGGAAGCATGTATATTGAGAACAACAGAGGTCCTAAAACTGACCCTTGTGGGACCCCATATTTCACTGGCATTACACCAGACGGTTCTCCATTTAGATCTACAAAATGGTAGCGATCAGACAGGTAAGATCTAAACCATTTTAATGCCTGTCCCTGAATACCTATATAATTTTGTAAGCGATCTATGAGAATATTATGATCTATAGTGTCGAATACACATTCACATTCCATACAAACTTAAATCATTCTTTTGATTGTGTAAAGCTGTTTTGAGACAATGTCAATTGTTAAAAGCGCTATACAAATAAAAATTTTTTTATTATATACTGTATTTCAGGGGGTCAAGTTGTGTTCTAACAATTCCCTGTTAACTGAGAATTCTAAAAAATCATTGAGACTAGATCTCAATGCTACCTTTTGTACTATGTGACTAGTGAGTCAGCAATTCAGTTTAAATAAAACACTTTAAATGTGTTTGAGAATTTAAAATGTCTTTTACAACCTTTGTCTTCTCATCCTAACATTATGTCAGGCATTTAGCGAAATCTTTGCACAAGAAGAATATAAGCTCAATTGAAAACAATTACCTTTCTTTAGCTAAAATCAATATATAATTGTGAAGACTATTCTGAGGATCCAAGACCTGAAAAAAAGTTGTGCGCGTCTCATCTCTAGGTTTAAAATACTAGATTGAAAAAAGTGACTCATAAATCAATTGTACTGATCTCCCTGTGTAGGTTCCCTGTTAATTATTTGATTTTATGGTTTTATTGCTTGTTAACAAATCTTTAAATGAACTGGAATCATGTTTTGTTGTAGATCTTTTTGCCATCATGTGACCATCTTACTGTTCTTGTCTCCCACCTGTTAAAATTTGTTAAAAACAAGATATGATTTTATTGCCAAATTAAAGTGAATAAAAATAAAATAAAACAAATAAAAATCCCTTGGAGAGAGGAAATGGTTACAAAGGAGTGCTTTGTAGAAACGCTTAGAATTGAGAATTGTACAGTATGTGGGCTTTGACTGGACCACTCCAAAACATTAGTCATATTATTTTTCTTCTTCCATCTTCATCTGTGTTCCAAACACCTCCAGGTTGCATGGCAAAATTGATTGGAGCTATCCATGATTCCCTGTATTTTGACTGTAGCCCTAGCTCATGCTGAAGAGAAGCAGCCACTTAGAACGGTGATGCCACCACGGTGCTTCATTGGAGATGACGTTACTTTTGTGAAAAGTTGTTTTTTTAAGGTGAAATGTACTTAATTACAATGAAATGTACTTAATTGTAAAATTTAATTCTAAAATATTGTAACCTAGTGTCATTCAACAGTAACACAAAGAATATGGTGCATGTACTGTATGTAGAAATATACACTACCGTTCAAAAGTTTTAGATCACTTGCCAATTTCTTTGTTTTTGTTTAGTGATTTATTTTCTACATTTATTTTCTTATGAAGTCTTTACAGAGCAGAAGTAGCAGAAACATCTCAATATCAACTGTTCAAAGGAGATTCATGCATTTTTTGGACGCCTTCAGCAAAACTTTACAATGTAGAAAGAAATAAAAATCAGGAACCATCATGGAGTTAGAAAGTGACCCCAAACTTCTGAACAGTAGTGTAGACTCGAGAGACTCCAAGCTTTTTAGCTCATGCTCTCATAAACCTAGATGCAAAAAAACAACCGGAAGCAAACAGTCCAGATTTCATGTATATCACATCTGGATTAAGTTGAAATGTTAGAGCTGAGCCACACTCAGTGAAAATTTGCACCCTTCAGTATATCCCAAGAGATTATTCTCCTTCCTGCTCCCCTTAAGAATACTGTAGATAGAAGAAAATTCCTGTCTGTTAGGGAACTGTTGGCTAAACGTCCAAATGGCAGCTTCATTTATGGGCTTAGATACTGAAAGTCCAGTATTGCAGAAAAACTCTTAAGTACTTATTTATTTATTTATTTATTTATTTTTACAAACTTTGTTATAATTCTCAGTTTTGACCCTCTCAGTTAATGGAGAGGCTTCACACTTCCAACTGTATTTGGGGTTTTTGAGATACAGTATCAGGTAGAAAAAAGGTTATCATTACTATTATAACGGATACAGTAGATTTTACCACTACCATAATATGGGAACAACATCGCAAAAATTTTGAACTCTTAAAATTATTGTATTTTTTTCGGTCATAGAAACAGCCAAACAGCAACCATAAAAAGACAAGACCATGTATCTTGTGCTATTTCTTCGCCTATGTGACACAGTTTCAAAATTTTTTGCTCAGTCATGTTTGGGAAGTTCATCACATTGCCTATTTTGTGCTGGAAAAGGTTATCACACTCTATACTGCACAATCCTGAGCCCTATGCTTGCTTATTAAAACAGCAAAACAAATAATAGCTAAAATGCGCTTTAAGCCACATGAGCATGATTAGCTTGTATTTCTTAAACATCCAGATTATCTATATATCCTGTGGTCATGGCAAAGATGTTTCAAAAGGGTCAAATCCCATAAAAAAAAAACAAAAAACAAAAACAAAGAGGATATTACTGTATATGAATCTATGTATTAAAGGACATAAAGTCATGTTAAAGTTAATAATTTTAGATGCTTTTTTGTAAAATCATAATAAATCCTATTCATCATCTGATCGGGTTTTAGTGGCAAATACAAATGTACAACAATATATACCTTTTTCACTGTGCCATAATTTATTTACCAAAAATGACACCAAAAAGAAAAAAGAAACATTCGGGTAATACTAAGTACCCTCATGATTAAATAGCTTGTAGATCCAATCCTCCTTTAGTAGCCATAACTTGAAGCAATCTTTTCTTGAATCACCTTATCATTCTATCACATTATTCAGTTTTAAGGAATTTGACAGAAGTGCGGTAACCATTCAGGAATTAGCCATTTTCATACAAACACACATATACACAATGTGCTGGTGCACAAAGAATGGAACAAACTAACGTAATTACCGTCATAACATTTTCCAATGGCTGTCTAACGTCTGGAACTTATGGATATGAGTAAATGCTGCATTTCCTCATATCCATCATCCATCATCCAATTGACTTGTAATACCTGATTGATTCATGCCACAATTTTGTCAAACCCCTTGAATTAAAGCTAAAGGTCTTGACATTGCATGAGTGTTTCTTTTCAAATTCAGTGTGGTGATGTACAGAGGCCAAATAACAACAACAAAAGAACAAAAAAAACTTTATTCCAAAAAATGATGGGCCTGAATGTATATAGTTTTAGTAAAGTGATCACAGATAGTTTAGCACCTTAAATTGTTGCTTTATTTCTGAAACTATGTTGATTATTAAGCATTTCTGTGATTTTTAACATTTTATTACCTAAGTACTTAAATAATAATAAAAACGGACATTTGTTATATAATAAAATTACCAAGTATTCACCTTACGAAACCCCATAATACAATTCAAAGTTACCTATCGCTAGTTTAGGATAGATATTTTATATTACAACCGAATTATTCCTCTTACGAATATCTCAAACGTTAACACATATGGTTATAACTCTAACTATCCAAATTTTTTCATATGGCCAGCTATTAAAATGGAAAAAATTGAGAGTTCTTGTCAAGATTCTTATCTTTTTAATTAGTGTGGAATTCGCCAAGATCTGTTTTTGGAGCTGATACTTAAACAGTTTGGGGAATGTCGTGTATAATCCTTTAACTTAATGCTACCAAATTTTAGACACTGACACAGTATGCAGGGGGTTAATTAATTATAGAATTACTTTGTTTCGATTGTGTTTGCATGTAAGTGTAAGTGTATTTCTTTTTTTTTATGTGCACATTTCATTACTTAACCCATTAGTTTTTGTGTACACTGGAATGTTGGCATCCCTGAAATGTGACTTTCTAATTCACCTCACAGTGAGACTCCTGGCATCACCATGTGCCTTATCCATTGGCACATTTTTTAGGCAAATGGTGTCAGATTATTGCAGTAACAGCAAGCAGCATTGCAAAGGTTACAGTATATCACTACTAACTTTAGACCTGCTTGATAAACTGAAAGTGTCAATTGTTTTGGTAATAAACAAATGTTAAAACTACTAAACTGGTACAGATAGAGGATGCTACAGGATCGTCCTTTGTGTCCCTTGACACTATTCAGGACAGGCCACCCAGACAGAAGGTGACAGTGCACCTCAGGACCTGGAGATCATCAATCACTCTCTAAGTCTTGAAGGCTGACCTAAAGACCTCTGGACTAAGGGAAGTGCTTCTCTAAAAATAAACCCTCAAACCCGTGCGGGTGGCAGTTTCCTTTTTGTTTTCCAAACACTTGTAAGGGCTGACACTTGTCACTCATAAAAAGGTAACAACACCATTCAGTAGGACAATTCAACTCAAAAGCCTCTCAAGTTGTCTACTAATTGTCTAGTGTTAAAAAAAAAACACTTTCTAAATCTCCATCAAAAACTTTCTTTTTTGTGCATTTGTTTGTTTTTCACTATCTAATTGTAAAAGGTTTGTAAAAGTCGTAGAGCAGTCTTGCTCTATGGAGTGCAAAAACCTTGAATCTTGTTACAGTAGCTCAAAATCATTCCGAATGCAAATAAAACCTTATCATTCAAAGAAAATAATTTGCAAATATAATATAGGTAATGGACAATCCTATTTAAAGAAACTGTATATAGTTACTGGTTATACTTGGATGAGTTGCTTTTTATTTGTTTTTATTGCGTTTAATTCTCACCACTATGACACTTGTCAAACAATGTGATATATCTTTCATAAGAGCTAACCTTTTTATGTTCTACGTAAACATTTTTCAAATGCTTTTATTATTTTTTAATGCAAAAAAAATTAACCAATATAATAAAAGTAAATAAAACAGTATAGTTTGCAGTCCTAATAAAGCCAACATTTTAGGTGAAATATGAGTTGAGATTTATTCGGTATATGTGTAAGGTGTACTATGTTGCAATTTAGGGCTCCTATAATAGCAGTGGAGAGAGAAGTCCATAAAGTTTACTATTAACATCTGATTCATTTACTACCCTGTGGTGTGCTGTTCAGTTTTGTGTAGTTTCAATAGTGCCTAGAAATAAATAAATAAATAAATAAAGTGTACACATCAGATGTAATATGCGTACGACATTCAGGCTAACTGAATACTTTCTAAATCCTGCAAGCATCATGAACTCATGAATGTTCTTACATTGTATTACTGAACTAAATATTACCATTCATGATGACCTGTTCATAGCAAAAAAGTTCGCCATCTCATAACAAAGCCATCTTATGTTTGGTTTGATTTTGCTTCTCTGTCACTATGGCATTTTACTAATATGTACATGATTAGTACCTCATGTACTTATATCATTCAATGAAATTATTTCTTCAATAATCTATCTCTTACATGAAATATTTTACATTTCTTTATGGAGGTCGATGACTTTAGACATTTAGGAGAGTGTGGCAATGCGTTTCTAGGCATGGCAGTAACTTCCTCTGCATCGTGGGAACCGCCTGTAGAAAACAATGATCGAATTCACAATGGTGCATACAAAGGCCACCTTTGGGAGAAACCATATCCCACAGCATGCTGGGAATGAGGAGCAATAGCAGCAGATGTTAGGAGGACTATAAGGCAACAGATGCCCCCAAAAGCAAGTATTCAGTATGAGCCAAGCACACATCTCCAAGTCCAGCATAAAAGGGAAGCCGAATGTGGAGGAGCAATGAAAGCACATCAAATAACAGTGGAAGACTTGCTTCTTAAAGGATATGGAGCAGTACAAGCAGTGTGGAAATTGATGTTACAACTGTGTCTCAATTGTATAAGATCTCTTTGAACATATCACGATGAAGAACTTTCTAAAACCTCTCATGTTGGCCCAATGATGTTAAATATCTTACAAAAAAACAAAAAAAACTACTGAACATCATTTTTTGCAGATAATTAGTTAAAAAATAGCAAAAATACCAGAAGGGTTTTAAATAGTGGTTCTAAGCGTTTACTTTTTGAATGAGTTAGTTGTATGGGTGATGCTGCGGGGTGTTTAAAGTTGGTGTTGGTTCCACTTAATAAACAACATGTGAAAAATGAAGATGCATCAGTTCACACAGAGACAAACGCACAGATTGTGACACTGTCTAATCCTAGGTCATTTTCAATTGGCCCCTGTGACATTTCTGTACAAATAATTTGTCTCGGATTAAGAAAAATATACAGGGAGATCCACACAACAATGTCATTAATGAGCACCACATCAATCAGTCCACCAGTGCACCAAATGTTAATACGTGGACATAACATTCGTTTTCAAAGTTTTCAATGGGTTTAATCCACCCTCAAAAGTCGATGAGAATAGAACACACTTCAAAAAAAAAAACTGTAAGAAAATGAAGCTGTCATGTTGTGATAAATGCATCTTATTCTTTATTTGTTTGTATTCTAGTGGCCTGTGTGAACTAAGCTCACCCAGGGCACTACGTGCAGCTGCTGGCCATAATGCTAGTGGTCGTTGCAGGTCATATGCTGAATATGAAGGACCATTGGTGACCTATGAAGGTCACAGCACAGAACTTGTTGAATCCCAAATAAACACTGATCACTAAAAAGACCCAACACTCTCTATAAATGGCTTGCTTGTGTGAACATAGCTATTTAAAGGAGCCTACACTGATTTGAGGCAAAAAATGGGCAAAAGCCAGATGATTTGCAATTGGCTGTATAGAAGGGAGAGGGGTGTGGGCCTTTTAAGACATCATCAAGTTTGATGTGTGGGAATGGATGAGCGGACTGACGTCTGATTAATGACCAAAAACACTGAATGCTCCATTCTCTTCACATGATAATCTTTTTCAATAGCAGACGGGAAAAGTTGGGCCTTCGTTGCTTTTCCTACAATGAGTAGCAATCCTTCAGTGTTCAGGACAAAGGGCAGAAGCTTATGTTCCCTGCAGTGTTTGTAGGGAATAGTATTTTTTTTCTTTTCTAGAAAATCATGCCTTAAAGGTCTTTGCTCAAATACTGCAAAATCTATTTTTCTATGCGATTTTCTGTTTGAATTAATTTCTTGCTTAGAAATAAATAGAACCAGTTATGCTTAGAAATATATGGCAAAGGAATTAATGTGACTCTGCAAACTTATGTTCTGTGGACACAAGTGGGCAATATTATAAAAGATGCAGGTGTCTGTGTAAACAGGAGTGGTGTTTCAATAGTAAATGGACAGAATATGATGGACTAAAATTATACCTTACTTCATTGGCAGCTCTATTTGTACCACTTTCGTTTCAAATTTTACCCTCAGAATAATGAATAATGTTTTAGGCCAGCAGGAAAAAAAAAGAAAAAATTAAAGCCCATAAACAATTTAAAGATGAATTATTTAACTGTTTTTAAATCAGAAGCAAAAAAAAAGTGGAATTCATAATCCACATTCTGTTGAACGTATGTGAATAGATGGATGGTGCATCATCTTTGTCTTCACACTTGTGTCCCCTTCCCCCACCAGTGTGAATGTGATGATAGGGACCTCTCCTGGCCCGGACTACAGACTGCCTGCTTTGCAGTGGAAGCCACAGATCTACAGGCTGCTTCACTACATTGTTGGACAGATGGTGAACACCACCTATTAACACAGTGACTAGCATTGCTCCATCCTTGTCTTGGTAACTGCTGGCTTGTTTTGGCATCTTCACTCTCATCCCCCAGTACACATGGCCGTCCCTCGCCCCGCACTTCTCCAATATGTAAATAACCAGATAGCAGGCTCGTTTTCATCTGAATATGAATAGAATGAGAGGAGGAGGTGCAGAGGGGAAAGTAGGCAATGGGTAACAAGGACCAAGCGTTACACATGCCAACTTTTGTAATGAAAGAAAAAAAAGAAAAATAGACAGGATCAAACTCAATAAAACAATGCTTCAAACATAATGTAATTCTTTATTAGTTACAAGTTCAAGAATTTTCAGATTCTTTCCAGTGATATTATACAAATTGAAAGCTTTTGAAATCTATATTCTGATCAGTGTTAAGATATTAGAAAATCTATGTATATATCAAAGTATAATCTATGCGTTTCTAATTTTTTTTAAACGAAACTAAGAGACAGTATTTTACCCATCAGGTTATTGGCATGCAGCAATTGATCAGCTAAATTACATTATGATTATATCAAGTGTTATTATTGTACAGTCAGTTAAACTATACCTCCAATGACATAAGGCCTCAGGCTAATTATATTAAGAATCTTTTTTCCTTCTGAATGCTTGTGTACTATAATATAATGTCAATGGAAATTATAAATTGGTAATATGGCTGAAGTATTAAAAAAAATCCTGCACCTTGCTAGTGCACTAATCCCTGTGTTTTTACTAGTGCAAGGTCGAACGTTTTCTCTATAATTTTACGCTATGATCACATTGCCTGCATCACATCTGAAATGCTGGCCTTCCATGTCCTTACATGTCCAAACTTGTGGAAATGGCTTTGAGCAAGGTCAGAACAGTACAGGGGATATAGCAATAATCAAGTTCCTGTAGTGCTCAAGTAAGCGTTAGTGAATGATTGCGTGTACAGTTCCCACAAACAGGTACATCTCTTCCACAAGTTCCTCAGCCAGGATCATCATTCACAGATGTATTGTATGACTTTCTATAAAATGATGGCACCTCTCATCACCATATCGCGCTTGAAGTTAATACTAAGGATTTTTATGCCTTCATTCACAAGAAATTTAATTATGTCCTGTGTTGACTTGAATGCCCCTTGTATATTAGAGTGGAACCTTGGATTGTGAGCATAATTCGTTCCGGAACTGTGCTCGTATATCAAAACACTTTCTTTCACTCACTCACTCACTCACTCACTCACTCACTCCATCACTCCATCACTCCATCACTCATAACCCCTGTATCCTGTATTCAGGGTTGCAGGGGGCCTATAGCCTATCCCAGGAGACTGAAGAAATGACAGGGGGCCACTCCATCGCAGGGCACACACACATACCCACTCATGCACTCATTCACAGACTACCGGCAATTTGGCAACACCAATTAGTCTAATCTGAAGGTCTTTGAACTGTGGGAGGAAACCAGAGTACCTGGAGGAAACCCACCAAGCATGGGGAGAACTTGCAAACTTCTTACTCACAGAGACAGGAATCTAATCTGGACAATGGAGGTGCAAGGCCACTACACCACCGTGCCGCCTAAAACACTTATATATCAAAGCAAATTTCCCCATAAGATATAATGAAACCTCAGATTATTCGTTCCACAACGTTCATAGAAATAAAACAAATTAAACTGCACTTTACCTTTAAAAAAAAGCAAAAATAAATCCTGACAGATAAGTGTTTCTGTTAGTGTGTTTGTGTACACACGAGCTGTGTATGTGTGTGTATGCGCACATGTGCTGCGTATGTGTGTGTGTGTGCATGAAGCTGAAGTAAGAGGAGAGGAGTTATACAGTAGTAAACAGTACATGTGCGCATGGATATTGATTATACGAGTGAGAGACGCACACTAAGAGCCGAGCAGGGGAGATGATTACTAACAATTCCTCAGCACGTGTGCGAGAAAAAAATTGCCTCAATTGTGATCATGTGACACTCTGCGTCAAAAAAAGAAACGCATGCATAATACATGATACTCGGTACTCGTAAACCAAGACTTGCTCGTTTTTCAATGCTACATTTATTAAAACTTATAGTTAAAATATAGTTTATAGTTTAAAACTTATCATTTGTGTCCCATCTAATTAAAAGGCCAGTAAATAATAATCAATGAATACTGATAGTATATACAGGAGATGTTAATATAAAGTGCACTTTCAATATTGGATGTTCATTTACAAAACTATAGTCCTAAACTATTGAGTGATTGCAGCTGCAACCATCGTCATGTAATGTGAAACTGTCCCCAGTAACCACATGCATCCCAAGAAGACCACACGGGACCTCCATCCTACGAGATCTACAACCAGTAATGAGTCAGACAGGTCTGGGGAGCAGAGTGGGACTGGATCACTGGTGCAGCTCAGGAGCACCATTTGTGGCTTGACAGCTAGAGAGAGACGGGGGAGAGAAAGAGAGAGAGATACACAACCAGGAGGGCTCCCTGGGGAAGTAAAGCAACCAGTCACTTCACTGCCAACAAACCTCAATCAATGTGAGTGGCGAAGACAGCATCCGAACATACCTGTTCACCGAAAAATTTTACTTCCAGTCCTCTGATCTGCACATTTACCTAATACAAAACTATTAACAAAAGGCTTGGCTAAAAGTTCAGGGTTATTGTGTCCTGCTATTTTCTGTTTTCACTTCATTGAATAAAAACGTTCACCTAGAAAATTCTACATAGAAAAAAAATATAAATAAATCAAGTTAGAATGACAAAGATTAAGTGTTTATATAGCTTTTATAAATATATCTATATGTATATTTATAAATAGAGAAAATAAGAAAACGAGCACTGACAATTATTTGAAAAGCCAGTTCCAAACATGTACATGGTCTTTCACAATTACACTCGATTTTGTGCCTAACATAAACAATCAGTTCCGCTCAATCACTTGCCAAAGCCTCCACTCTATCACCTCTTCCTCCATAGTTTCCTTCACCTTATCATCCCTCTTTTTCCTCTCAACCACTGGAGTTAGAAACATATTCTTCATTTTTCTAATCAATGGGCTTCCTCTGCCCTCTATCTTCTAAACCCAGGAAGTTTTCTCACCCTGCTCCTTGGCTGTTGGATATGTTGCAGAGCAAGCAGAAACAATTACAGTGAAACCTTGGATTGCGAGTAACGCAGTTTGCGAGTGTTTCGTAAGACGAGCAAAGATTTTTAATAAATTTGAACTTGAAAAACGATCATTGTCTTTGGTTTACGAGCACCGAGTATCATGTATCACGCATGCGCTTCTTGTTTTGATGCCGAGCGTCATGTGATCACAACTGAGCCAACGTTTTCTCTCTCTCGTGCATTGCGGAATTGTGGATAATCGTCTCCCCTGCTGGGTCTTACTGGTATAATCAACATCCGTGCACACGTGTACTGTTTACTATAACAATGTGATGATGTGTGTGTGTTTAAAGCATATTTTAATTTGTGTCTGTATGCGGGTGTTCACGCACACACACACACACACACACACACACAGGCCCCTCCTACTTTCACCTTCACAGATGCACAGACACACACAAACACACACACACACACTTTCTCTCTGCTCTACACAGAAACACTGCTCTGTCGTAACCTATTATCCTCGTAACTATCGTAACTATTACGATGTCGTAATGTCATAAATGTCGTAACTATTAACCTAGTTAACCTGGATGAGAGCGTCTGCCAAATGCCTAAATGTAAATGTTCTGTAAATGTAATTCTTTTCAAAGGTAAAGTGCAGGTTAATTTGTTTCATTTTTAACTTTACAGCACTGATTCCTTAGTGTGTCGCTCAATTGAGTGTCATTAGAGAGATTTCTAGTTTATTTTTCCGATAAAACAGTGTTGTGTGTTTGTGAAAAGAGTGGAGGAAGGGTAACTGTGTGCACAAACGGAAGCACTTACTGTATCTGTCTGGATTTTTTTTTTTAAAGGTAAAGTGCAGGTTAATTTGTTTTATTTTTACTTAATATTTTGTGTTAATTGTCTTTATGTTTTTCTTTTTTTCCATTATTTCTTATGGGAAAATTCAATTTGGTTTATGAGTGTTTTGGAATATGAGCGAATAAATTATGCTAGTAATCCAAGGTTCCACTGTAATGAGTGAATCCCCTTTTGGTTGATATCAGTATATCAATATCAATTCCCTGTTGAGTCTGGTTCCTCTCAAGGTTTCTTTCTGTTGCTGCCTCACAGAGGTTTTCCTTCCCATCATTGCACTCAGCTTTCTCAATGCTCAGGAACAATTTGATCATTTTGATTCATACATATTTTCTCACACATTTCATACTAATTTTCCTAATTTTCTTTTGATTCTGTAAATCTGCTTTGCAACAGTGACCACTGTTAAAAGCGGTTTATAAATAAAAATTTTATACTGATCTCTATGTGACTGCCTGCTAGATCTGCACAAGATACTTGTAGGCTCCAAAACACATTTTCTGCACTTCTTAACCTGGCGCCTCCTACTTCCTCATACTCCATGACTGCTCATGACATCTAGCTGATGGGAAAATAAAATAAAATTCCAGACCTTCACTCCTTGTCCAACTGCACTAAAGATTCAGGATTCTCCTCCTGTTCCTTTGACACATTTTCCCTTCTATCAACAAATGAGCTCTGACAAGTCATCAATATGGAATAATGTTGAGATGTTTCTGCTACTCATGGTTCTAATCCAAGGAGCTGTTAATTGGTGAATTTTGAGGCTGGTAAAATGTCTAAAATAAATCACTAAACAAAAACAAGGAAATTTACAAGTGATCCCAAACTTTTGAGTGGTAGTGTATCCTATGTATATGTAAGAGTGAAATATGGGCAATTTTGAGTGTTACAAGTTTGTACCGTTAAAAGAACCAATTAACAAGGATTATGATACTTTGCATTTATCAAGGCGGATTGCACTGTACTAGAAATTGTATGTATTGTCAAAATTGTTATGATTAAAAATAAAGCTGTTTGTTAATTAGCCTTAGCTAAAAAATAAGAAACAATTAATTTCTTTCTTACAAAAGCGCTCAAATAAATTACCATTAGTAATTACTAAATTCCTTTTTTCTTTTTCATTTGTGATCCTGTCAATTTTTCTTTTTGCTATCACTGTTTATAATGCAATTAAGTGTTTGTGTTTCTACATTAACATGGTTGAAGCTTTAGTTTACATATTTGCCAAAGTACTAGTCTAAATGTTATATTTTACTCAGATATAAAGGCTGAATTAATTAGGTATTATATTTTGTAAAGAATATATTTATCACACATTTCTACTTTATCTTCCACATCTAAAAGAAACGTTAGCACATAGTTGAACACATAGTTTAGTCAGTCATTACTATGCAACTTTTAATTTAAAGAAATTATGTAAGCCTCTGAGTGGCGCAGTGGTAAAACGCTCGCCCTATCATCCGGAGATCGCTGGTTCGAACCCCGGGTGATGCTGTTTTCCTCTCTCAGCCGGAGGCACAGAGAGAGCTGATTGGTCGAGCTCTCTCAGGGGGGAGGGATGAGAGGTACTTGTGCTCCCACATTAATCACGGCTCTACAGCCAATCAGGGGTGTCTGTGAGCTCGCGCATGCGGAAGGGGTGGCTAGCGTTTTCCTACCGAGTGTGTTACTCCGCCCCTAATGGTGCGTGAGCAAGCAGTTCGAAAAGATCCGGTCGATGAGGGAGCCCCCTAGCGACGGGGAGGAATTGGCCACGACTAAATTGGGGAGAAAAATTGGACCCCTCCTCCCCCCCCCAAAAAAAAATGCAGGCTTCTTTGATTTCCGAGGATGTGTGACAAATTATAAAGAGAAATGAAAATAATAATAAGAAACTGAAAAGAATACATATTTGACATAATCTTTTAATGTTTTGATAATTGACTTCCTCTAATTTCCACTGTTATTATAGCAAAAATCAGTAATCAGTTTGGTCCAAAGCATTCCAATGCACACCGGGTGATGGAACAAATTTTACCACAAATAACAATGCTTCCTCTTGTGGTAGAATAACAGACAGTTGCTGATTAAGATAACTATGCTGAGGAGGGACAGCAGACATCCAGTAATACTACAGCAGGAAACTGTGTTACTTCCTTCCACAAATACCAGAAAGACATGAAAACAAATGGTAGATTCATCTTTCGATTAATACCCTACCCAGGTAAGCTATTAGAGAGTGCTGTTAACTAGTTAAACTTAGTGTTGTATTGCACATTAAAATATTTGCTGTTGATTTAACACTTTCAGTGTTCATTTGAGCACTGCTGGACCTATATTAACACTGTACAGTGTCACCATAACACTGGGAATTTTTTGCATGCAAGCGCATGTTGGACATCAACTGGAAAATAGAATAGACTATATGTTTACTCTGCTGCACTTTTTGCGCTCTAATTCAGATAAATTACTGTAAATACTGCTAATCTTTCTACAGTAGGTCTAGTATGGTACAAAGCAAATGTGTTAGAGCATATCTAGCAATTATTTTCCCCAACACAAGAATTTTACTTTTCCTGCTGTCAAGAACAATGGACATGAAAGCAATCGCAGGTCTAAAAAGTGCCACTGAACAAGTCTGAAGTCTTTCTTCTTGCGTGGCTCCATAATGGGCACCAGAGCTGGATTGAGCATGTTTTGGCGGCTTACAGCGTGCCTGGATTTATCATTTATGAGATTTAATTTGTTTAAGAAAATGTGAGAGTCAAAGATCTGTCGGCTGGAGAGCCGACCTGCTGACAGGTTGACCATTCATGGGTGGTTAATGAGAGCGCCGAGCCAAGTGGACAGAACAAAAGCAGAAGGATTACACAGACTCATTTTGTTAACTGGAATCAATAATACCAGTCACTCAGGCTCCCATCTCCTCTAATGGACAGCGCCAGCCTGGCAGAGGTCTGGACTAAACACTTTCACAGCGCACGTTGCACACGCTCTACTTTCTTTGTAACACTGCAGCAGGCATGGCAGGTTTTGCGGCTTGTTTCACTCTGCTTGCTGATGAGCTCTGGGCAAAGGTTTTAGTGAGGAAGTGTATCAGGACCAGGAGCAAGCCATCGCTAGTTTCCGCAAAGGGAAGAGGAAAAAGAAACACAAAAGAAAAACAAAAGTAAACAAAGCCTCAGCCATAAAGTGACCAACTGATACAATATAGAGAGTATTTACTTTGTGCCTCTGTATGCTGATGAATTGTTATTTTCTTGGATGACATCATATTGTATTTGTCTGTTTAAGTGTCTTAGATAGAAACATGGTTAAGAAAAAGCAATAATAACAAGACACAGCTACTTATTTGGGCTCTTTTTGTTGGAACTGTGCAATCCAGCTCACATCACAGCAGGGTGAGATCAAGCCATGTGAGGACGGTGTGTCAGCAGTGTTAGCAGTAAAAACAAAGCAAAACAAAAAAGCTTTATCTTTTCCATTTGTCTGGTAAAATTCTTTCCCCTTCATTTCATGAGAAAAGCAGGAGAGTAAAAAAGATATATATAAGTACGTCAGTAAAAAAAAAAAAAAAGTAAAGATGCCAACTAGTGTGTAAGAAGTCCCACTAAAAGAGAATATTTTGACTAAAAATCATGTCATGTCATGAAAAAAGTCATGCAATCCAATGTTTTTGAATTAATTATATAAAACCGAATACTGTTTTTTTTTTTTTTTTTTACAATATACTGTATAAAACTTAATGTACTAGCAACATTTTGATAATTAGTACCATAAAAGTAGTTATAGCTCGTGTATGTATGACTATAAAGTAATTTCTACGGTGGCCGTGAAGTGCAAAACAAATTAACAAATTCAAAACCAAATTAACAAAATGGAAAACAAAATAACTAATATCTGACTGGCCGAGAAGTGCAATACAAATTAACAAAACGGAAAACAAATTAATGAAACCCAAAACTATTAGGGCGGAGTTTTGTTATTTTGTTTTCGGATTTGTTAATTTGGTTTTGAATTTATTAATTTGCATTGCACTTCTTGGCCAGTCCGATACAAACCGGAAAAGGTAGGTATAGTTTGCGAATGAAATGCTTACCGCTGATTGGACGAGACGTCTGTTGCAATATAATAGAGAAGCTTCCATTTTCCTTGATACTACATGACCAACTATGAAGTCAACCACAGCCAAGCTTATCTATTCTCACAAGTCTTGGAATCTGTGGAAACGCTGTTGCCAATGGTTTACTTCTTACCTAGCAGATAGGTTGTCTGAGGTGATATGGAGGGGATCGTGTACTCCGTCTTGCTACTGATCTTTACGCCTCTTCTCTCCAATGTATCCTTCCACCTCTCTAGACTCATCTCAACCTGTTCCCTACTCTCACTACTGATCATTAGATGATTTAGATTAGATTCAACTTTATTGTCATTACACATGTACAAGTACAAGGCAACGAAATGCAGTTTAGGTCTAACCAGAAGTACAATTAGCAGAAAGTGCAGGATAAAGGTATAAGTTTAAGTACACTTAAAAAAAGGGATATGTACAGGGAGAAGCTATGGGTAACTATTAAAGAAAGATATTATGTGAGCATAATATACATATTACTAGTAACTATAGTTATAAATTTACAATGGATGAACCGTATGTACAGGTTGCTATTAACTGTAGGCAGGAATTTGCAAATAGATATCAACATAATGTACAGGATATTATATGATCATAGTATACAGATTGCAAGTGACTATACTTATAAATTTACAGTGGATGAACAATATATACAAGTTGCTGTTAACTGTAGTTGGGAATTTGCAAATAG
The DNA here is from genome assembly GCA_030522415.1 of Channallabes apus. Classification (NCBI taxonomy): domain Eukaryota; kingdom Metazoa; phylum Chordata; class Actinopteri; order Siluriformes; family Clariidae; genus Channallabes; species Channallabes apus. The sequence goes on from CM060118.1 coordinate 32,584,827, forward strand.
ATATGAGCATAATGTACAAGTTGCTATTTTCTATAGACAGGAATTTACATATGATATGAACATAATGTACATATGAACATAATGTACAGGAATTTATAAGTAGACATGTGTGAATATATATTCAACCAGAAGTTTACAAATATGTTGTGCATGGATATTTGTATTTTCAAATAGGTGTGTACATTGTAGTGCAGTCCATATTAAATAGTGTAAAGTGTAAATAGTGTAATGGGAAGAGTATAGGGGTGTGTGAGGGGTGAGCAGGTGTCAGTGGGGGGCAGAGTTCAATAAGGAGACAGCTCTGGGAAAGAAGCTGTTCCTCAGTCTGCTAGTTCTTGACCTGGGACACCTGAAGCGCCGACCAGAAGGCAGAAGAGAAAACAGTTTGTGGGCGGGGTGGGAGTAATCCTTAAGAATACTGCGTGCTCGACGCACACAGTGCTTCCTTTGAATGTGAACCTCTTCCTCCTTTTCTGAAGTCTACGATGAGCTCCTTGGTCTTCTTGGTGTTAAGGAGCAGATTATTGTCCGTGCACCAAGTGGCCAGGTGCTTGATCTCCTCCCTGTAGGCAGACTCATCGTTGTTGCTGATGAGGGCGATCACCGTAGTATCGTCTGCAAACTTGATGATGTTGTTAGATCCATACACAGGCCTGCAGTCGTGGGTGAAGAGGGAGTAAAGGAAGGGGCTTAGCACACAGCCCTGTGGTACACCAGTGTTGAGTGTGACGGTAGTGGAGCAGATGTGGCCTGACCTGACATGCTGGGGTCTGTTGGTCAAAAAGTCTGTAATCCAATTACAAAGTGAGATGTTAATATCCCGCTCTCTAAGTTTGGTGATTAACTTAGAGGGTAAAACAGTATTAAAAGCTGAGCTAAAGTCAACAAACAGTAGTTGTGCATAGGTGTTTGTATTGTCCAAGTGTGTGAGTACAGAGTGCAGTGCTATGGAGACTGCATCATCTGTGCTCCTGTTTGCACGGTAAGCAAACTGGTGTGGGTCTAGTGAGGGTTGGAAAGAGTGTTTTTCCAAACAATATAATCCTCAAACATTAAGGTCTAAGGGTCTCTTGTCTAACCTCATCCATCAACCTGTCCATCATCACTGTGAAGTGATGTGAAGTGGACTAAGAGCAATCCCTGGCGCAGTCCTACTCCTACCTTAAATCTGTCAATCAAACCTATGGCAGACCTCATGGCTCTAACATTGTCCTTATACCTTTCTTGCACTAGCATCACATACTTCTCTGCCACAGCTTAATTCCTCATTCAATATTACAGTTCATCTCTGGGTACCCGGTCATATGCTTTTGCTTTCTCTAGATTTACAAACACACAATGCAACTCTTTCTGACCTTCTCTACACATCTGCATCAGCATTCTCAAAGCAAACATGGCATCTGTGGTGCTCCTTCTTGGCATGAAGCCATACTGCTGCTCACCTCTAGATTGTCACCTCTCTTCTCAACCTACCTGCCACTACTCTTTCCCATACAGCAACTTCATGGAATGGCTCATGAGCTTTATGCCACTGTAGTTGCTGCAGCTCTGCACATATCCCACGTTCTTAAAAATTCGAACTAAAACACTTCTTCTCCACACATCAGGCATCCTCTCACCAAGATCTTGTTAAATAATCTAGTAAGCAACTCCACTGCCATCTCTCCTAAACACTCATTTCAAATTCAAATCAAATTCTAATTTTATTTGTCACATACATAGTCATACTCAGTATGATATGCAGTGAAATGCTATTTCGTGTCTCCACTGAATGTCTGCCTTTCCACTCTTCATTATCTTCATAGTTGTCCTCACTTTGATGTTACGTAATCCCTGTATTACCTGATTCACTACCTCCACCTCCACCTACCTCCACCTCATCCAAGTTTCTCTCTCTCTTATATTTTCTACATTCACCAGCTCCGCAAAATACTTCCTCCACCTTCTCAAAACACTCTCTTCGCTTGTCAGTACATTTCCATCTGCATCTTTCATCACAAAGGCCTGTAGTACATCTTTCCATGCGCTGGCTCTCTGTTTTGAAAAGTTGAAGTAAATCCTTTTCACCTTCCTTTGCGTTTAGTTTCTCATATAACCAGAGGTGTCAAGTAACGAAGTTACCTTACTTAAGTAGACATTTTGAGTATCTATTCTTTACTGGAGTAATTATTATTCAGCCGATTTTTTCCTTCTACTCCTTACATTTTCACGCAATTATCTGTACTTTCTACTCCTTACATTTTAAAAATAGCCTCGTTACTCCTATTTTATTTCAGCTTGTCTTTCAAAAAACAAACAAACAAAAAAAAACATCTGGATAAATGGCGCCATCCGGATGGAGCGAATTTGATTGTGGTTGGATGACGTAGTGTTTGCATGTAGTTCTGTTCCAAGTTTTCTGTTCAGCATCCTGACTCTGACGTAAGAGCGGGACGAGGTAACTAAGCGTGTGTAATCTGTCACTGGGCATGCACATGAGAGAACAAAAAAGTAAACGGCACATTCGCTAACAACTCCGTTTGTCTATGTGATCTTTATTTTCTTCTATACCGAAGGACGTTACAGATGAGAAGTATAAACATACCATTCCGACACCCTGTTGGTTGGTACGCGATCCATCGCACCTGCACATGACGTTACATCACACACTCCAGCAAGGACGTTTGAATAAATTTTCGGTTGATAAGGTTGTGATAAGTAGACGAAGCTGTCCGTGATAGAGACTGAAGATTCAAGCGAAATGTCACAACCAAGCATACTGTATATATATATATATATATACACACACACACACACACAAGCCTGCCCGGGTACACTAATTTTCTTGTATGTTGCCCTCACAGATTCCTGCAGCTAAGCTTGGATGTACATTTACATTCCAATAAAGGTTACTGATGACATGCCTCTGAAGTTGGACTTTTTGCACCATTAAAATACTTATAGGCAACTAGTTATCATATCTTCTTCTCCATAAAACATGTTAATGCTCAGTAGTACACATACAGTATATGGTTCTTTAATGTGTTTGCATTGTACTAAAATGCATTCTTTTTCAATTGCCATATACAGAATCCCAAATCACTATGGCCGTTAAAAATACAACAAAAAAACAACACATTTTTCTTTTCTTTTTTTATGAAAAATCACATCAAGGTCTTGGCCCAAGGTGCCTAACTGAAATAGCATTAGGAAGCTCTCTAGAAAAACACTGAAAATACTGAAAAGTAACTGATTACAGTAATATGATGTGACATAAAAGCATGAGACAACTTACTGTTGAAACATAATCCCTATATGATATAAACTTACACTTTCATGAATTTATCTAATTAGTCAATAAAGTGGCAGTAGCACAATTCAGAAATCATCCAGATACAGCCCAATAATTTATTATTCACGTCATACAAGAATACAGTTGAAGTTGGTTGTTAGTAGGGCTGCTCGATTATGGAAAAAATCATAATCACGATTATTTTGGTCATGATTGAAATCACGATTATTTTACACGGTTACTCATTGACTGGAAATATGTTGCATTTATTGAACAGAACAGTGAATTCTCCTTAAAACAGATTAAGACAGATAAAACAGATAAAGGCAGACAAGATCAACAATGTAGTGCACTTCCACAATCTTTTAAAAACAAGTAATAAATAAAATCTGAATATTCATTCATTCATCTTCTATACCGCTTTATCCTGTATTTAGGGTCGCGGGGACCTGGAGCCTATCCCAGGAGACTCAGGGCACGAGGCAGGGTACACCCTGGACAGGGTGCCAATCCATCGCAGAGCACACACACACACACTCATTCACACACTATGGTCAATTTGGCAATGCCAATTAGCTTAATCTGCATGTCTTTGGACTGTGGGAGGAAACCGGAGTACCCAGAGGAAACCCACCAAGCACGGGGACAACGTGCAAACTCCATGCACACAGAGACGGGAATCGAGCCTGGCCGGGAATCGAACCTGGACCCTGGAGGTGCAAGGCGACAGTGTTAACCACTACACCACCGTGCCGCCTATGAATATTAAATAAAATAATAAATAAATTAATCCAAAATAAATTTGCTCACGTATGTGCCTTAACAAACTGAAAAATTCCAAACAACATTTTACAGCATTCTACATTTCTACTGTTGTGGTGGTCCTCTGCTTTTAATACTTCATTAGCCACTTCTGAACGGAATTTTTCAAATAAAGCAGGCAGAGCAACTCTCGTGAAATGGTGTCGAGATGGCAAAGCATAAAGCTTGTCCAGAGTATTTATCATTTTCCTGAATCCTTCGTTCTCAACCGTGCTAATAGGGCACATGTCTTTGGCTAAAAAGTATGCAACGGCATCTGTTTTTTTTGTGCCTTTCTGAGCTGGATAGATACAACCACGTAGCAAATCTTGCACCTAATATATTTTTGATCCACGTCCGCTTCTTCGAATCCAAACTGTTCCCAAACAACAGAATTGCTTCTACCTCGCGATGGTACAGTAGAAGGTGCGCGCGTGCAGATCATGCGCCGTGGTTTGGGCGTGTTCATATCATGACTGGGGTGCGCGCAACCTTCACTAGAAGACTCAAAGACATAAACTCATTTGGATTATGATTAAATTAGCATGTTTGTTTTGCCGTCGGTCCAGATTTAACCATATTTGGGTCCGGATGCGGACCGGAGTCCATCTATTGAGTACCCCAGGTATAGAGTGAGAGAGTTCGGGCTTCCGGAAGGGTGAAAGTGCGGATGCGCGCGCGCGTCAGAACGCAGGTCAAAATAACTTAAAAAGTGAATAATCGTTTTTTTCGATTACACCATTTTTGTCATCGTTGAGACCCGAAATCGGAATCGAAATTCAATTAATTGCACAGCCCTAGTTGTTAGTGCCAAATAAGCCGTTTCTGCTGAAGATCTTGACACACAGCTGTCTCTAGAGTTTGCACAGAATGGTTTGAAAAACAAAAAACACTGGGTGAGCAACATTTCTGTGAATGAACGACTGAGTGTTTTTGCGTATTGGTCACAATTCAATGATACCTTAATATTATGATAAATCAAGACATTATGATAAATAATATCTTCAAAGATAAATAATGACACTAAAATTATTATGAGATGAGACTTAGCAGTGACTTTTGGTTTGAAATTCTTTCTTATTGTTGAATCATAAACACTTAACTAAGGCAAGTGAGGCCTGCAGTTCTTTAAATGTCGTTCCATGTTCTTTTTGTTGGTGGTGGTAATAAATTAAATCATAATTTAAGTTGACAAATATGCAAAAAAAATCAATAAATTCAGGAAGGGGGCAAATAATTTTTCACGGCTGGGTAAGAGCAACTCCAAAGCAGGTCTTGTCTTAGCCCAAGTGATCTAAGTGAACTGGCGACAGTTACATCGGTGCACAAGTCGGGACCTGTCTTTTTGTCATAAGATCACATGGCCTCCACTTACTGTTGTTGTGGCTTTAGTAGGCCACGCCCGATCTGATACCCCAGGTACTCTGTCTTGGTCAGCCCCAGATGGCACTTAAAGGGGTTGAAAGTGAGACCCACTTCCACAGTTAGCCCAAGATCTGTCGTAGGTGTATAGATATCCTCCCAGCTACATGAACGGACCTCGACAACATCCAGGTATGTAGTGGCAAAAGGGTGAAGGAATTTCAGAATGACGTCCATTTGCCCGCTGGAATGTAGCTGGGGCACCATGAAGACCAAAAGGAAGGACCAGATAATGCCAATGGCTGTGATCTATACAGAAGGCTACAGTAGTAAATGCTCTGCCTTTGTCAGAGTGGAAATGAAACGGGCCTTTCCCAATCGGTCCACAAGATCATCTACATGCGGAAGCGGGTATGTGTCAAAGGTGGATAAAGGCTGAGGGATAAAGAGCAGCTTGAACGGTGTGAAACCCATGGAGTCATGCAGCCTCCTTTCACTTACTGAGGACAAGACGTGTTCAGGACACCAACTGGTTCCACATACTGCAAACAGGACACCAACTGGTTCTACTTTAGTGATTAGTTGAACCACTAGGCCAAGCTGTCGGTCTGCGTGTGGTACACTGATGTGTGGATCTGACTGATCTCCAACAGACTGCACACATCACAAATAAGTTTTGAAATAAACGGTGTACAGTGGAACCTCGGATTACCAGTAACGCGGTTTATGAGTGTTCCGCAAGACGAGCAAAGATTTTAAATAAATTTTGACTTGAAAAACGAGCATTGTCTTGGTTTACGAGCACAGAGTATCATGTATCACGCATGCGCTTCTTGTTTTGACACCGAGCGTCACGTCATCACGACTGAGCCAACGATTTTTCTCTCTCTTGCACTGTAGAATTGTGGGTAATCATCTCCCCTGCTGGGTCTTAGTGCTCGTCTCTTACTGGTATAATCAACATCTGTGCACGCATGTACTGTTTACTATAACATTGTGACTCCGTGTGCGTAAAACATTTTTTATTTTGTGTTCGGAAGCGCGTGTGTACAGCACGTGTACTGTTTCTTATAACACACGTGTGTGTGCGTGGGTAAAGCAAAATAAATTCTCAATACAGAGGTTAAAAATCTATTTTCTTCCTCAGCTCATAGCGGTGTGTGTGTGTGTGTGTGTGTGTGTCTGTGCGCGATTGTAATTTGACACTGTGTTTCTGAAGGGGGATTCACACACAGCCGGCAAACACACACACACACACACTCTGCTCTCTGAAGAAACTCAGCTCAGAGGTATAAGGTGCTGGTTCATTTGTTTGTTTGTTTTACTTTACAGTAAATTAAAACTGAAAAATGCCCTTAAAATTGTTAAAACATTTTTATTTTGTGTCCGAGATTTAATTTAATTTATTATTATAATTTTTTTAGACATTTCTTAATATGAATGATTAGATAACTAAATTATTATTTCTGTAGCTAAAAAGCTTCCATTGAGAAAATAGTCTACACCAGCTCTTGACACATGGTCAAAAAATTCACCAATTCAGAAAGCGCATCAAGCAACAAAAACAACTAAGGAGATTTTAAATTACTGGAATAGCTAAATCAAATTCAAATTCAAATTTTATTCGTCACATACACAGTCATACACAGTACGATATGCAGTGAAATGCTTACACGACCGCCAGTGACCTTAAAAAGAGAATTAAAACTTATAGTAAGAAATAAATATGAATAAAGAAATACAATAGGAAAATTTTAACTTAACTAGAATAAAAATAGAAATAAAAATAAAAGTATACTGTACATAAAATAGAAATAAAAATAGAAATATACTATACAATAGAGATTTTTTAAACTTTTTTTTTTATTGAAATTTGGTGGAGGATGTATGGTGTGCAAGTAATTTGCATAGAAACATGTCTTAAGGTGCCTTATTAAAGTGACTTTGTGCAAGGGTCCAGAATGTAAACATAAGGGTCCAGAATGTAAACATAAACATGAGTTCCAATGTAAGTGTAGATGTGCATGAAAGTGTCCATAGTGTCCATTGACGTTAACAGGTTGTATTAGTTCTGTGTTTGTGGTGTGAATGTGGTATGGTTGAGAGACCTTATCGCCTGCGGGAAGAAGCTCCTCCTCATTCTCTCTGCGTTGGCCTTCAGGGAGCGGAAGCGCTTTCCTGACCGCAACAGAGAGAACAGTCCATTGTTGGGATGGCTGAGGTCCTTCACGATCTTCCTGGCCTTGGTCCAGCACCGCTTGGTGTAGATTGAGTGCAGGTCAGGGAGCTTGGTGCGGATGATGTGCTCAGCTGAACGCACCACCCTCTGTAGAGCTCATCTGTCCTGCATGGTGCTGTTTCCAAACCAGGTCATGATGTTTCCCGTTAGGATGCTCTCTATGGTGCAGGAGTAGAAATTCCTGAGCACCTTGGAGGGCAGTCTGAAGTCTCTCAAACGTCTGTGTCATGACACGCCAAGCCACAGCTCCGTCATGATCCATGTTTGTCAACAACTCTCGCATGGCACCACGCCCCCTCTCCTCCCTGTACACCTGGACGCTATTAGTAATCAGCCCTGTTACCTATTTAAACCACACCCTGACACTGCCTCGTCGCCAGATTATTGTGTGCCTCACTAGCCCAATCTTCCAGCGATTTTTCTTCATTGTCTATTGGATCTTGACCACGCTTTGTTTTCCCCGACCACGATTTTGTCTCTCGTTTTTGGATACTTTACTCTGGATATTTCATGTTGCCGACCTCTTACCTGTTTACGACTACGAGCTTGGATCACGGACCCCCTCTCGTCTCTCCGGCTTCGACCTCTGCCTGCTTCACGACAACGATTAGCCCTCGCGGCTCGCTGAGCTCTCTCCCCCTCCATCCACACCGGCATCTCATCGCGGAGCTCTCTCTCTGCATGCGCTCGCTCTGCGCGCCGCCACAGCTCAAGCTCACGCTGCACGCGCCTGCATTGATCCCAGCTGTCACTCGCGCCGGCTCGCGCACTTCCGTGTTTACGCTACGCTTGCGTCACACGCATCGCCTCCCCATCTCGACACAGTCACGAGCTGGTACTCCGTGTTTCCGCATTTCGGCGAAGCCTCCTGCCTGCATAAGGTATTTTGCAACGCGGAATTTAATCACTGCCCTGCCTGCTTCACTGTTCACAAGCACCACTGTCTCCCATTTACCCTGTCTGCACTTGGATCCCTCACGCCCCCTAGCGGCCCCCTGACAGAATAATCTGGCCATACTAAAATGGATCCAGCAGAGGCAGCTCACCTGAGAGGAGCATTAGAGAGTCAAGGAGTACTCTTAGGCGTCCACCAGCAGGAAATAAGACAGATCACGAGCTCACTTCAAAGCATCACGGAAACACTGCAGTCTCTCTCCGCTCAGGTTGGGAACCTACAACCTCCTGCACACACTCCTCAGCCCCTCCCTCCAACACTCTCGCCTGGCCTAGAGCCCCGCCTGCCAGCACCGCCCACCTATGATGGAGATCCAGCCACCTGCCGCTCCTTTTTGTCTCAATGCTCTCTCGTCCTGGAACTACAGGCCACATCATTTCCCACGGAGCGTTCCAAGGTGGCCTACATCATCACCCTCCTGTCAGGAAAGGCGAGAGAGTGGGGGACGGCATTGTGGGATGCCCAAGTCCCGTGCTGCTTCGCCTATAGGACCTTCACGGATGAAATGAGGAAGGTCTTTGACCGCTCCTTTACGGGACATCAAGCGGCTGATCACATCCTTCAGCTACGTCAAGGAATTCGTTCCGTTTCTGATTATGCCATCGAATTTCGGACCCTGGCTCCCTCTTGCGACTGGGACGAGAGGGCCCTCTTCGACTGCTTTTTTCATGGGCTCTCAGACCCAATTAAGGACGAGCTGGCGGCCCGGGAGCTGCCCTCGAACTTACAAGGACTCATCGACTTAACGACCCGCATTGATGACCGTAAACGGGCACGCCGAAAGGAGCAGCAGCCTTATCGCGAACCACGCACCCCAACACTCACCCTGGCCACACCCCAGCCACCCCCTGAGCCCATGCAGATAGGCCGTGCACGCATCTCGCCGGAGGAGCGTCAGCGCCGTAGAAATGAGGGCGCCTGTTTCTACTGTGGCCAGGTCGGCCATGTTGTGCGATCCTGTCCACTAAAAGGCTAGGCCCCCCCGTAGTTCTGGGGATGCAGGGGGGCCCAGCATCTGTTTCTTCCCCGGACCAGCGATCATGCTTCTCCGTAACTCTGACCCACGGCGACCAATCCTATGCCACGTACGCACTAGTGGACTCCGGGGCTGATCAGAATCTAATTTCTTCCTCCATTGTTTCAAACTTCAAGATCCCCCTCACGCCCCTGCATCAACCCTTTACGGTTCAGGCTCTTGATGGCAGCAGACTCTCCCCCATCACTCATCGCACCAACCCCGTGACCCTGCAGTTTTCAGGCAATCACACTGAAACGATTACCTTCCTAACCGTTCAAAATTCCCATGCACCCATCGTTCTGGGCCTCCCTTGGCTAAGACTACACAACCCGCACATCGACTGGATTAAAAGGAGAGTCCTGGACTGGAGTCCCACCTGCCTCTCTTCATGCTTACGTTCAGCACATATGGGCCGAAGTTTACCCACGCCACAAGAGGAAACTCCCGACCTAACCAAGTTACCCACGGACTATCATGACCTTCGGCAGGTGTTTAGCAAATCACGGGCCACCTCCCTACCCCCGCATCGCCCCTATGACTGTGCTATCGACCTCCTCCCAGGCACCTCACCACCTAAGGGGCGACTGTACTCCCTCTCCCGCCCCGAGAGAGAGGCAATGGAACAGTATATAAAGGAATCACTTGCAGCTGGGATCATCCGCCCATCCTCTTCACCAGCAGGGGCTGGGTTTTTCTTCGTTGAAAAGAAGGATAAGTCCCTCAGACCCTGTATCGATTATAGGGGGTTGAACGAGATCACGATTAAGAACCGTTACCCTCTCCCCTTGATGTCGTCGGCCTTTGAACTTCTCCAGGACGCCCGCATCTATACTAAGTTAGATTTAAGGAACGCCTACCACCTTGTCAGGATACGGGAGGGCGACGAATGGAAGACCGCCTTTAACACACCTACCGGCCATTATGAGTACCTAGTGGTCCCATTCGGCCTAACCAACGCGCCGGCAGTATTCCAGGCCCTAATCAATGATGTCCTCAGAGACTTTCTTAATGTTTTCGTCTTCGCTTATCTGGATGATATCCTGATTTTTTCACGTTCGGTGAGGGAACACAAGCTCCATGTGCGCCAGGTCCTGCAACGGCTCCTGGAGAATAAGCTCTACATCAAGGCAGAGAAATGTGAATTTCATTGTACCTCCACGTCCTTTCTAGGATACTTCATTTCCCCTGCAGGCATCCAGATGGACCCCACCAAGGTGAAGGCAGTCACGGACTGGCCAGTACCGACCTCAAGACGCGAACTCCAGCGGTTCTTGGGATTCGCAAACTTCTATCGACGTTTTATTCGAAGCTACAGCATGGTGGCAACCCCACTCACGACACTTACGTCCTCCAAGATCCCATTCCGATGGAACCCCCAGGCTGACATAGCCTTCAAGGATCTCAAGTCCCGCTTCACTACGGCACCCATCCTTATTTTTCCCGAACCCTCCCTCCAGTTTATCGTGGAAGTAGACGCGTCTGAGACTGGAGTAGGCGCCGTCCTGTCCCAGAGATCCACAAAGGATGCTAAAATCCACCCATGCTCCTTCTTCTCCCGCCGACTCACACCTGCTGAACGCAATTACGGTATTGGGGACCGTGAACTCTTGGCGGTCAAGTTGGCCTTGGAAGAATGGAGACACTGGCTAGAAGGGGCGGACCACCCCTTCCTCGTATGGACCGACCATAAAAACCTGGAGTACTTGAAGACAGCGAAGAGACTTAACTCACGCCAAGCACGATGGTCACTATTTTTCTCCCGTTTCCGATTCACACTGTCATATCGCCCTGGCTCCAAGAACATCAAGCCTGATGCCCTCTCCCGACAATTCTCCACCCCTCAGGATTCATCCATAACGGAGGTGATTCTTCCTCCTCACTGCCTGGTAGCAATGCTCCAATTCAACGTGGAACGTCTGGTTCAACAGACCCTCGAACGAGAACCCGGCCCAAGCACCGTTCCACCCAACAAGCTCTTCGTCCCAGCTTCTGTGAGACCACAGGTGCTTGACTGGGCCCACAGCTCCAGACTGGCTTGCCACCCTGGGGCCGCACGTACGCTCTCCCTCCTACGCCAACGTTTTTGGTGGTCCACCATGAAAGAAGATGTCAAGAGCCTTGTGGCTTCCTGCGACACCTGTACCAGAAATAAAACAACCAACCGCTCCCCTGAGGGTCTCCTTAGACCCCTCCCCATCCCTCACCGCCCCTGGTCACACATCTCCATCGACTTCGTCACTGGCCTGCCTCCTTCCCAAAATAACACGTGCATATTAACTATCGTGGACCGCTTTTCCAAATCGGCGCATTTCATCCCACTATCCAAACTCCCATCGGCCAAGGAAACAGCCGAACTCCTAATTAATCATGTCTTTCGACTTCACGGACTTCCCGTCGACATTGTCTCAGACAGGGGTCCTCAGTTTTCTGCCCAGTTCTGGAAGGCCTTTTGTAACCTTGTCGGCGCCAACCCCAGCCTCTCATCCGGATTTCATCCCCAAACCAACGGTCAAACAGAACGAGTGAACCAAGAGTTGGAGAAATCCTTAAGATGCATGGCCTCGCGGGATCCATCCTCCTGGAGTCGTTTCCTACCATGGGTCGAGTACGCCCACAACTCGCTCCCTACCTCCTCGACAGGCATGTCCCCTTTCCACTGCTGTCTGGGGTATCAACCACCCCTCTTCCCGGTCCAAGAAAAGGAAGTAGCAGTACCCTCAGCCCAAACCTTTGTCCGTCGCTGCAAAAGAACATGGCAACACGCCCGGCAGCAGCTCCTACGCACTGTAAGCACTTTTCAACGCCAGGCAAATCGTCATCGGTCACCAGCTCCCAACTACCGTATCGGCCAAAGGGTCATGCTGTCTACACGGGACCTCCCACTCAAGACCACGTCCAGAAAGCTCTCACCAAGATTCATCGGACCCTTCCCCATCACCCGAATCATAAACCCATGCTCTGTCCGTCTTGCTCTACCCCTCTCCATGCGCCGGATCAACCCCACATTTCATGTTTCCCAGATTCGTCGTTTAGTCTCCTGCCCATTGTCCACCCCCCCCCAGCCCCCCCCACCCCCCCGACTCATTGATGGGGGAGAAGCCTTCACAGTTCACAAGCTCCTCAAGTCTCGCCGCCGGGGGCGGGGCCTCCAGTACTTAGTAGACTGGGAAGGCTATGGCCCTGAAGAGAGGAGTTGGGTACCCGCCAGGTTTATCCTAGACCGTTCTCTAATCTCTGATTTCCACAGACTTCACCCCGAAGCACCTGCAAGAACGCCTGGAGGCGTTCATAGAGGGGAGGGTACTGTCATGACACGCCAAGCCACAGCTCCGTCATGATCCATGTTTGTCAACAACTCTCGCATGGCACCACGCCCCCTCTCCTCCCTGTACACCTGGACGCTATTAGTAATCAGCCCTGTTACCTATTTAAACCACACCCTGACACTGCCTCGTCGCCAGATTATTGTGTGCCTCACTAGCCCAATCTTCCAGCGATTTTTCTTCATTGTCTATTGGATCTTGACCACGCTTTGTTTTCCCCGACCACGATTTTGTCTCTCGTTTTTGGATACTTTACTCTGGATATTTCATGTTGCCGACCTCTTACCTGTTTACGACTACGAGCTTGGATCACGGACCCCCTCTCGTCTCTCCGGCTTCGACCTCTGCCTGCTTCACGACAACGATTAGCCCTCGCGGCTCGCTGAGCTCTCTCCCCCTCCATCCACACCGGCATCTCATCGCGGAGCTCTCTCTCTGCATGCGCTCGCTCTGCGCGCCGCCACAGCTCAAGCTCACGCTGCACGCGCCTGCATTGATCCCAGCTGTCACTCGCGCCGGCTCGCGCACTTCCGTGTTTACGCTACGCTTGCGTCACACGCATCGCCTCCCCATCTCGACACAGTCACGAGCTGGTACTCCGTGTTTCCGCATTTCGGCGAAGCCTCCTGCCTGCATAAGGTATTTTGCAACGCGGAATTTAATCACTGCCCTGCCTGCTTCACTGTTCACAAGCACCACTGTCTCCCATTTACCCTGTCTGCACTTGGATCCCTCACGCCCCCTAGCGGCCCCCTGACAGTCTGAGGTGGTACAGACGCTGCCGGGCCTTTTTCACCACGGTGTTGATGTGACAGGACAGGTGATATGACAGGTCCTGCGTGATGTGAGCACCGAGGTATCTGAAGCTGTCCACTCTCTCCACTGGGCTCCTGTTGATGACGGGGGTCTGGTAGTTCCTCTCCTGCTTTGTACTAAAGTCCACTATCAGCTCCTTTGTCTTACTGACGTTCAGGAGGAGATTGTTCCTCTGGCACCAGTTCTCCAGATTTCCAATCTCCTCTAGGTAGTCCGACTCATCATTGTTGGTGATCAGTCCGACCACGACGGTGTCGTCAGCAAACTTGATGATGGACGTGGAGTTGGTAGTGGCCAAGCAGTCGTAGGTGTATAAAGAGTACAGCAGGGGGCTCAGAACACAACCCTGGGGGGCTCCAGTGCTGAGTGTGAGGGAGGCTGAGACATGACCGCCCATCTTTACTGCCTGTGGACTGCCAGTTAGGAAGTTCAAAGCACTTCATCACTACTGAGGTGAGGGCTACAGGGCGATAGTCATTGAGGGAAGCAGGATGTGGTTTCTTTGGAACAGGAACAATGATGGCTATTGGGACAAATCAGTTGTTTGGCTATAAGAAATGACCTTTTTAATGAGACTATATGAACAAAGTCTTCAGTTTGCTAGGGAGCAAAAAGAGGCAGTATTATAATCTGGAGTTTCTTCCTTTGCCAAAATAAGCCATTATAACTTACTGCATTGTTAGGGTTTTATTTTAGTTAAAAATGCATGTACAATAATTCTGACTCAAAAAAGGCCGGAATCCACGTGTCATTCGTTCATCCATTTTTTAAAAATATTAAACGGAAAATCACTCCTTTTAATTAAATGTTAGTTTTCATAAGCAGTGAAAAAATAGATAATGGTTTGTTTTCCAATCTTGTTCAAATAAAACAATGGAACAAACAGATGACAAGGGCCCACTTTCCAGTCTCTTTTTTAACATTTTTTTTTTAGACAAGTTGCATGACCCAAACATTTATACTTTTGATGAATAACTGTTGTTTTTTTTTTTTTTGCTTTATTTTTCATGAAGAGCATGAATGCTATTTAAGGAAGCCAAACAGCACAAGACCTTTAGACATTTAGATTTAACGAGGTTTAAAGCATGGTTTTGCAAATTCAACAAAAGCATAACAACTACATTTTGTATCAAACCAAATAATAATCTTAAACACAGTACCTGGTTAAAAAAAAAGTTGTAAACTCTAGGATTTCATTCAATCATCTTTAGTTTTGATTACAGTACACAATGTAGTGTGTGAAAATTATCCCTCATGGAATATGCCATGATTCAAGTTTTACATTGGCTTTGATTCTTCTTCTTCGTCTTTCGGTTGTTTCCCTTTCAGGTGTCGCCACAGCGAATCATCTGCCTCCATCTAACCCTATCCTCTGCATCCTCTTCTCTCACACCAACTAACTTCATGTCCTCTCTCACTGCATCCATACATCTCCTCTTTGGTCTTCCTCTAGACCTCCTGCCTGGCAGTTCCAACCTCAGCATCCTTCGGCCGATATATTCACCATCTCTCCTCTGAACATGTCCAAACCACCTCAATCTGGCCTCTCTGACTTTATCTCCAAAACATCTCACATGGGTTGTCCCTCTGATGAACTCATTCTTGATCTTATCCATCCTTGTCACTCCGAAGGAGAACCTCAACATCTTCAGCTCTGCTACCTCTAGCTCTGCCTCCTGTCTTTTCTTCAGTGCCACTGTCTCTAAGCCGTAGAGCATCGCTGGTCTCACTACTGTCCTGTACACCTTTGCTTTCATTCTCACTGATACTCTTTTATCGCACAACACACCTGAAACTTTTCTCCACCCATTCCAACCTGCCTGTACCCGCCTCTTCACCTCCTTTCCACACTCTCCGTTGCTCTGGACCGTTGACCCTAAGTACTTAAAGTCCTGCACCTTCTTTACCTCTGCTCCCTGTATCCTCACCGTTCCTCTTGGGTTCCACTCATTCACACACATGTATTCCGTCGTGCTGCGGCTAACCTTCATTCCTCTGCTTTCCAGAGCATACCTCCACCTCTCCAAATTTTCTTCCACCTGTTCCCTGCTCTCGCTACAAAGCACAATGTCATCTGTAAACATCATAGTCCATGGAGACTCCTGTCTAACCTCACCTGTCATCCTGTCCATCATCAGAGCAAACAAAAAGGGGCTTAGAGCCGATCCTTGATGCAGACCAACATCCACCTTGAACTCTTCTGTCACACCTACAGCACATCTTACCACTGTCTTAGCGCTCTCATACATGTCCTGTACCACTCTAACATACTTCTCTGCCACTCCAGACTTCCTCATACAACACCACAGCTCCTCTCTCGGCACCCTGTCATGTGCTTTCTCTAAATCTACAAAGACACAATGCAACTCTTTATTACCTTCTCTGTACTTCCCCACTAGCATCCTCAAAGCAAAAAAAAGCATTGGCTTTTATTGCCATGTTATAATGTTGACCTGATGAACCTTGCTCAAACCTTTTTTTTCTGATTAGTCTCATTAGTAAGTGGCTTTCTTATGGTCACACAGCTGTAAAGTCCCAATCAGGAGAGTTCTCCTTACATTGTGTGTGTAGGGAAACGCTCAGTTAAACAAACGATGTTTTTGCTGTTTGTTGTTTTTTTTTTGTCATGCAAGTTCATCAATTGAAATCCATTCATGATTTTTTCCAACCACATTTCTTCCACAAAGTTTACAGTTCAGCATTATCCTTCCAGGTTTTGGAAAGAGATTTCTTTACCCAGTTCTAGTGAGTTTCAAATCTCTGTAGTTATTGTCTTTGCTTTATGAAGCCCAAATAGTTTGACCTTTCAGAAATGGCAACTTTTTTTGTACTGGCAGTGAAAATTAGTAGTTAATACAATAATTCCCAATATCTATGAGCAAAGGGGCCTCTGCATGGCGCAGTGGTAAAGTGCTCGCCCTATCTTCCGGAGATTACGAGTTCAGGGGTTTCCACTGGATCTGTCAGGTGCCCTACCTGTATATATTTTTGCACCTGCCCCTCGACCAGTCTGAGGTTGCCAACGTGTGTCAAAAATCAAAGTGAAAGGTGGTCGAATGAGTGTGTGACTTAGCCAGGAAGTGTACCCTAACTAAAAGTAATATTTCTTTTTTATTCTCTGCCCTAAAGATGAGGATTTTTAGATCAAAAATATCAAACTTGTATGAGGTGAATGTCACTGTCTAGCTGTCATTTAGTGACTAAGTGCATCATAATTATGTACATCAGGAAAAAAAAAACCTAAACTTTTGTCATCAGTTCCTCACCCTAAAATACAGTGTGTAAGGTTTATAACACAATGTATTAAATATGTACCATAATACATGTATGAGAGAGAATAAAAAAGAGCCACATACTGTAGGAACCCCCTGGCCACAATGGGGCCCTATGCAGTTTCCTATATAACCTACCGGAAGGGCTAGCACTGATTACAGGATACTGCATCAACATTACGCACTTTAAAACTGTGCTGCACGCTGGTCATGTCAAATATCCTGTTGCAGACACAACTTTGCTGGCCAATTTTATTATTTCCCATAATTACATTTATGCAATTTGGCAGACGACCCTTATTCAATAAAATTTTATTTATATAGCGCTTTTAACATTGTCCCTGATGAGCAAACCAAGATGACAAACAGGAAGATACTTTTAGAGGAACCAGACTCCGCAGGGAACCCATACTCATTTGGATATTAATGGATAGAGGAATTGGTTTGCAGTCATAGTGTTAGGTGGCTGGAAGTTCAATATAACTGTAGAGGTTATATTGTGTCAAACATTTAGTCCACCTTTGCAACCGGAAGCCCAGACATAAAATTGTCCATAGGAACCTCAGTTCTAAGCTATTAAGTGACTCATGATCAGAGCAATTTACATATACATCTAAGCAATTGTGGGTTAAGGGCTCAAGGGCCGAACAGAGGAAACTTGGTGGTGCTGGAGTTTGAACCTGGGAACCTTAATTGTCTTGTGTGTGATTCCGCCTAGGTTTAGATGAAGCGGCAACTCTTAATTGCTCCCAGGTGAGAAAGAGTATTTGTTCAGTTGACATCCAACTTAGGAACTGTTTTGCACAATTATTTTCATTCACACTCCTATATACTTGACTGTAGGGAGATTCATAAACACAAAGTGCATTGACAAAATGTTTCAAAGACCGATTTGCAATCACTCTTGACAAAATGCCATGTCTTATTTACAAATGTTTCTCTGACAAATTCTCCTGCTTGTCATGAATATTTGTCTGAGTCAGAGTCTACCTTTGTTGAAGCTTATGTCGTTTATGAGAAATTATATATATATATAAAGGCGGCGCGGTGGTGTAGTGGTTAGCACTGTCGCCTTGCACCTCCAGGGTCCCGGTTCGATTCCCGGCCAGGCTTGATTCCCGTCTCTGTGTGCATGGAGTTTGCATGTTCTCCCCGTGCTTGGTGGGTTTCCTCCGGGTACTCCAGTTTCCTCCCACAGTCCAAAGACATGCAGATTAGGCTAATTGGCGTTCCTAAATTGCCCGTAGTGTGTGAATGGGTGAGTGTGTGTATGTGTGTGTGCCCTGCGATGGATTGGCACCCTGTCCAGGGTGTACCCCGCCTTGTGCCCGAAGTCTCCTGGGATAGGCTCCAGGTCCCCCCTGATCATAGGATAAAGCGGTATAGAAGATGAATGAATGAATGAATATATATATATATATATATATATATATATAGTGTGGCATGTGGTAAAACGCTACAATATATATATATATATAAACCACATCTGTGAGGTATGAGAATCTGACAGGCCTGTTTTTACTATGTACCATGTTACTAACTAGTACAAGGAGATTGACTCTTCTTATGCAAGGGCAACTCTAAAATGTTGGTCATTATGTGATATCCCATTCATATTTTAATAATTGGCCTAACACTGTTTTTTTATGACCCATATATATGCACGTGCACACACATGCCACAAAACTATGCACATTCTGGACAGGCAAACAACACAGTTGGAGGTCCTGACCAGATTATTAGTCAGGAACAAGACAGTTTCCTTGGAATCTGTGCCCATTTCCTATTTGACAGTGCAAAGAATGAGTCTTTCCTTACTTTGGCCATTTCCCTCCCATATCCTGAGTCCACACAAGTTTGTTACCAACTTAACTGTTTAAATACTCGAAAGGAAGTCACAAGGAAACAGCAGCCTAATCCTGGGGGCCCAGTTGTCTCTGTCTACTTCTGTATTCTGTCTACTCATCGCTTTTGAATTTTTTCAGACAATCACTACTACTCAGGAATGTCAGGATGCCAGTTTCTGCTTTTGTAGGTCATGTAAGGATGTATAACGAGCAATATGGAGAACTAATCATGAAACATGGTGGTGTCCATGGTGTGTGTATACAGGTCCTTCTCAAAAAATTAGCATATTGTGATAAATTTCATTATTTTCTGTAATGTACTGATAAACATTAGACTTTCATATATTTTAGATTCATTACACACAACTGAAGTAGTTCAAGCCTTTTATTGTTTTAATATTGATGATTGTGGCATACAGCTCATGAAAACCCAAAATCCCTATCTAAAAAAATTAGCATATTTCATCCGACCAATAAAAGAAAAGTGTTTTTAATACAAAAAAAGTCAACCTTCAAATAATTATGTTCAGTTATGCACTCAATACTTGGTCGGGAATCCTTTTGCAGATTCTTGTCTCTCAACTTTCTCTCCACAATATCCCACAGATTCTCAATGGGGTTCAGGTCAGGAGAGTTGGCAGGCCAATTGAGCACAGTAATACTATGGTCAGTAAACCATTTACCAGTGGTTTTGGCACTGTGAGCAGGTGCCAGGTCGTGCTGAAAAATGAAATCTTCATCTCCATAAAGCTTTTCAGCAGATGGAAGCATGAAGTGCTCCAAAATCTCCTGATAGCTAGCTGCATTGACCCTGCCCTTGATAAAACACAGTGGACCAACACCAGCAGCTGACATGGCACCCCAGACCATCAATGACTGTGGGTACTTGACACTGGACTTCAGGCATTTTGGCATTTCCCTCTCCCCAGTCTTCCTCCAGACTCTGGCACCTTGATTTCGGAATGACATGGAAAATTTGCAACCTGTAGCCCATTTCCTGCACACGCCTGTACACGGTGGCTCTGGATGTTTCTACTCCAGACTCAGTCCACTGCTTCCGCAGGTCCCCCAAGGTCTGAAATCGGTCCTTCGCCACAATCTTCCTCAGGGCGCGGTCACCTCTTCTCGTTGTGCAGCGTTTTCTGCCACACTTTTTCCTTCCCACAGACTTCCCACTGAGGTGCCTTGATACAGCACTCTGGGAACAGCCTATTCGTTCAGAAATTTCTTTCTGTGTCTTACCCTCTTGCTTGAGGGTGTCAATGATGGCCTTCTGGACAGCAGTCAGGTCGGCAGTCTTACCCATGATTGCGGTTTTGAGTAATGAACCAGGCTGGGAGTTTTTAAAAGCCTCAGGAATCTTTTGCAGGTGTTTAGAGTTAATTAGTTGATTCAGATGATTAGGTTAATAGCTCGTTTAGAGAACCTTTTCATGATATGCTAATTTTTTGAGATAGGGATTTTGGGTTTTCATGAGCTGTATGCCACAATCATCAATATTAAAACAATAAAAGGCTTGAACTACTTCAGTTGTGTGTAATGAATCTAAAATATATGAAAGTCTAATGTTTATCAGTACATTACAGAAAATAATGAACTTTATCACAATATGCTAATTTTTTGAGAAGGACCTGTATATACCACAAAAGCTGGATTGTATAGAGAACATATATACAGGTATTAACAACACACCCTATCGGGATAATTAATGTAGATATTAATGCAATTTAGGATATTCTTCATTTCAGCTTTCTGCAATGTTGTTGAATAGCAGATAATCCTTACACGGTTCTGAAGAAAGTCACCATGCACAAAATGACTAATATGACCTTGGCCAAGACTAAAAATTTGCTTAATTCATTATGCAACAATCTGTCAAGGTTTCTGACAAATAGTTTACAAAAAAAAAAAGAATTTTATAAAAAAAAAAAAAGAGAAAAAACTACTTGATCTTGACACTGATATGTATGTTAGGCAAAAATATACTGTAATTAAAAAAATCCCCCTTAACTAAATACTGGCATAAACACAGCAAATAACAAAAATAGATGAGTCAAATTGGCTAAGTGAAGCATTCTGGGACGGGAGCTTTTGGAGTGTGTCCCACACCCTGCTCTGCTCAGTGGGTTTATAAAGTGAAAAGTTTAATGAAGTAGTGAAGCGAGGGAACACTGGGGACAGTTCTCTGCGCACAGATGGCCCTTTGTAACTCCTGACACCTGCCAGCTGCCCAGCCTTCAGAATGATGGCGCTGGGGGGAGCAGGGACACCCTCTCTTCTAAGCTGCCTACAGTGGCTGGGGTTGACCTCTTGACCCTCTGTGTCAGACAGGGCCAGCGAATGTTTTCTCTCTTCCCAGTGGGTCTCTAACTCTTGTTTGTGGTCCCTTACAATCGCTGCAGTGATCTGGGTCTCAGCCACTTTTGGTCAAGCTGTCCAAGTCTGCTGAAGATTAGATGGCAAAGGTGGCTGTGTTCACCATGAACTTGTTCAAGCCAGTTCAAATAAAACTCATATATAGTTCATAGCTACGTGTTTTTTGTTGAACTGATACTGGGATTCACCTTTGGCAACAATAAGCATGTATTCATATTCTTTCAAGTAAAATTCTGATTTATTTTATGAAATGTGATAAATATAGTGGTTACAGTTTAGTGAGACTAACCAGGAAAAAAGGCTTCAGTTTGCTTAGGGAGCATAAAGATTGTACTTTGTGACAAAAGAAAAAGAAAAAAGGTAATGTGTCTGATGAGCTCAGATTAACCCTGTTCAAGAGCAATTGTGTGCATCAGGGTAAGAAGGGAAGTAAATGAAGCATTGCACCCATCATGCATAGTCCCCCACTGTACAAGCCTCTGGAGGCAGTGTTGTGATCTGGGTTGCTTCAGTTGGTCAGGTCTATGCTCTGCATTTTATGTGGCAAAAAAAAAAAAAAAGGAAGTCAGCTGACTACGAGAATGTAATGAAGACCAGGTTATCACATCAATGCTTTTATTTTAAGTGATGGCACAGGCAGAACTCAAATTGTGAAAGAGTACTTCTAAGAGCACGAGGAAACATTTTCAAAGATGATTTGGCCACCACATTATGCACTGTAATCAAAGTTAAAGACTTTTAGATTATCATAAAAAATAGAATAAAAATAAATACCAACATTACCAAACTAAATGCAAATGATAGGAAACTGGCAACTAATCTGATCCTGTTAATTTCATAATTAAACAGTACAAGTATTAGCTTATATCCACTAATTTGATTGAACCAACAGCCTTAGAAGAATGTTGATATTTAGTATAATAGCTCTTTGCATCATTCTGCATATGAGCACAATTCTAGTCACTGCCATAGTTTGCCGGAGTTAGTTTTGATTATAATTATTAATATTATTACAGGCGGCGCGGTGGTGTAGTGGTTAGCACGGTCGCCTTGCACCTCCAGGGTCCAGGTTCGATTCCCCGGCCAGGCTCGATTCCCGTCTCTGTGTGCATGGAGTTTGCATGTTCTCCCCGTGCTTGGTGGGTTTCCTCCGGGTACTCCGGTTTCCTCCCACAGTCCAAAGACATGCAGATTAGGCTAATTGGCGTTCCCAAATTGACCATAGTGTGTGAATGAGAGTGTGTGTGTGTGTGTGTGTGTGCTCTGCGATGGATTGGCAGGGTGTACCCTGCCTCGTGCCCTGAGTCTCCTGGGATAGGCTCCAGGTCCCCCGCGACCCTAAATACAGGATAAAGCGGCAAAGAAGATGAATGAATGAATATTATTACACTCACTACTCATTAAATATTATTACAGTGTATTACTGTACTTACTACAGGCAGTCAGTTGCATGGCAACACATAACACTGTGTTCAGCTGTGGCATTCCTGGAAACTATGTTCATTGCCGAAGCAAAAATGTAAAATGTTTGTCCATATCATGCCCCAAATATTAGTTACTTTGAATTATAATTTTCTTGCTTATAGAGTTGTTGTACAACAGCAATATCATACTCACAATCAAGAACATGTACAAAATGTTGCTGTTCTTGATAATGGCAATAAATCTTGAACCTTTAATATCAACATGGCTGTGACTGCCTGAATTCTCACACCTAAGGCCAAATAAAAAAAAAAAATGGAAAAACTAAGCTTAAACCCTTAGAACTTGTCTCGGATATATAGAAGCATTTTTTGTTAAGTTCCCAAGACCTACATATTAAAATGTGTGATATGATGACAACATCCCCTGCCTGGTAGATATTCCTAAGCGTTTCTTGTGGTTTTCAAAATTTTGTTTAAAAATTACTCTTATAAAAAGTGGTATATCACATGAAAAGTGTTGTATGGCCTGAAAGCCATGCCATAATATATCAAGACTATTTCTGACATGTATAAGCTATGTCTGCCATTTGTGATTGAGGAAGATGGATTACTCTTTTTCTGGAAAATTGGATAATTACAGGTTTAAAGTGAATTTGCCAAGTGATGACGACTTTCAGTTTGGTGGAAACTTCATTGAATAATGCAAAATTATAACTGTCAAAAAGAACGTAAGACAATTAATACGTGGAGGAATACTAATGCTGTATTATCTCAGGTGTGTCAGAATCTAGTACCAAAGAACTAGAGTTCAGATTTCAACACACCTACTGTAGGTCAAAAGCATCTGCTTTAAGTTTGCCAGTTCAGGCTGTATGGCATTAATATGACCATACACCTGGGTTTTGCAAGTTACTGGTACTTGTTAGAGTTTATATAACCTTATAGTAAGACTGAACGTTACTTCAAGTAAAAAATGGCTGTTCATTACCTGAGCATATTTAATATGTTGAATAAAAACATGGGGCAGGACGGTGGATGAGTGGTTAGCACTGTCGACTTGCACCTCCAGGGTCTTTTTCTATTTAATTAACTAAAATTATTCCATGCCATTATGCAAAATTTAAGTTTTACTCAATTTTAGACTATAGTTATTAGATATATCTTCAGTCTGCATGAACAAAAACAATCGCTGTTTCATTTTTGTATTGTCTGGAGCTCAAACAAGCAAATCAGATTTTTCCTCTACTGTGACCTCAACAGCTCAATGATCAGCTCAGCCCAGCTTTGCTCAAAACCACCCACTTCCTTCCAGCATTGCCGATCTCAGGGCACCATTTTTAAGAGCTACAGCAAATAAACCCAGGCTGTTGGGTAGCAGATAACTACTAAGGGCTAACCAAGGCATTTTACAGTATGTGGCTAAGAATGAATGCTCTTAGATAAATTTTAAGGTCCCAAACATGGTCATTTCTGGTCCATGTATTCTGATTGGTTAGGAAAATCCACTTCCTCAAAAGGCATTCAGGGGCAGTTCATTTAAAACTGGAGACACTGAAACAGCAGGTTTGGAAAAGGTGTGAAAGACAAAATCAGGCATGCCAGAATGTGTAATGCAAGTTGTTTAAAATAAAATAAAATAAAAAGTATATATGTGACCTTTAAACTTGATGTATAAGTGTGGATGAAAACTTGACCATATGCTACAACATCATCTAACAGGTTTCGCAGATTATCACACAGTCTGTTACAGCATATATTCATTCATTCGTCTTCAAGTAACAGCTTCATACTGGTCCCAGAACAACAGTTCTGCTAGGCCAATCCACACTAAACGCATGTTAATGTAAGGTGAGGGGAAAACAGAAAAACTTGGAAGAAACCCACATGGGTATATGGGAAGAACATGCAGAGTAAACTGAGCAGAGCATCAAGCTTGTTATACAGACATTAGATCGAATATTAATATGTAAACTTAAGAGTATTAAACAGATTATCGTTCAGAGAACTAAAGCAGCTACATAGCAAAATATTTCAACATAAATAAAAATTAGTTACTAAATAGTAAATAATTGTGTTTGTCCAGAAACTTTGCTTCATATTATATTTAAATATATCTATCATTTCTATTATTTAATTTTCTATTGCTTAACAAATGCTCACACACATCTTTGCTAGTGTTTACAGATTTGTCTCATAGTAGCATTTGCACATTCATAGCTATAGATAGATTCCCCTTAAGCTAAGGTTGAACATGATGTTATTACAGTATAGTTTGTGATATTACATCACGCTTAGACACAGAATGAAGCGTCAACAGGTGGAATCCGAGGATAGTTTATAGCTGCTGACAATAACAGGCAGTTCCTCTTCCTTGTCAAGAAGGATGGGTCTGAATGTGTAAATAATGGCTGCTAGAATTACTTCCACGGTGCCACATAAAGGTTCAGGAATGAGGTTCCACAGCTGTGCTGCATTAGAAATGGAGGTAGTAGGGGCAGGTCTCGTAAAATCTGCTGAAATTGCTTCACTGTGAAACTGAAAAGTCCTGCACATCCAAGCATGAATAAAACTATGTACCGGAAAACAAAGAGAAAAATATATAGAAATCATAGAACAAATTATTAACTTCCCTTTGAGGAGTTTCTCACCTGTCACCTACGGTGATTAGGAATCTTGTTATATAAATTTGACTGATTTCAGTTTTTTTTTCTTTTTAATAGATCCTAAAGCCTACAATAAAGAAAAATCTATTGCTCTGCATATAAGAGAAGTTTTCACTTCAGTGGGGATTGTACAGTACAGTATATTGCAGCATGTTTTCCAAGACAGATAAATGGCTACATCCCTTCCTGCAGATCCCATCATCTTCTCACTGTGGGCCAGAGTAAATGAGCTCTCCCAAAGGTCAAAAGGTAGTGTTCCTCTTCCCAGGAGTCCACCCAGTCTGAACCACACTGCATTAAAACAGGAAGCCAGGGCACTGTCCATATGTTGTCTTCACTCAAAAGAGCAGTGAGTTTCTGATCGCAAAGCCAGGAACACCTAAATAACTCTAGATAGCTAGTAAAAATAATAATAATTTTAAAAAAGTGTCCTGTATGAGGTAACACTAGCTAATGAACAATCAAACTTTATACACAGATCAAACAAACATTAAAACCACTGACCGGTGAAATGCATAGCACTGATTCTCTTTACAATGGCACCTGGGATATGGTGTTCAGGAACAATTTGAAGAACATGACAAAAAGTACAAGGTGATGCCTTTGACCTCCATTTTCCTCAGATCTTAATCTGAGCATTGTTGAACAAACAGACCTGATCAATAAAGGTCCCACCTTGCAACTTACAGATCTTAAAGGATCTGCTGCTTATGTCTTGCCTCAACAGGTCAGAGCAGGTGTTTTTAAAAGGCATGGCTGTGTGGTGCACTATTTACCAAGAACTATAAACATACTGAAATGTTCTTACAGAATTTTGATAACCTAAAGATGTTCTTGTCCATGACTTACCACAGATGTGACTGATCTTAGGTCACTAAGAATTTCCGTCTTTATGTTATTGTGCAACAGTGACAGGTGTAAGGCAGGTGCTGGAGCACATGGTCTACTGTTTAACTATACATGAGGGTCATCGTTACAGCCAAATTGCCATGAAGTTAATTCAGCATCAAAACAGTGCACAGCGAAGTACTGCTGTTACACAAATCCTCCAACTTGGACATGGAAGAAAAAAAAAAAAAAAAAAAAAGGGAAAGTTTTCATTTCAAGGTTGTAAGGGGATTTAAAAGTCTATAAGGCTGGCTAGTGAATAATTGATCTACTATGCAGCTGTACACCTTCTGGACACTTTTTAATGTCCTGCCTTTTAATGGCCTAAAAACACATGCATATGTGGAAACAGTAGAGCTAATGATTAGTTAATAAAATGAATGAATTTTAAAATATTAATATGATGAAAATACACACTTTATCCAAAAATAAATTAAGCAGACATAAATAAATAAATAAAATGCTAATTTGAGCGACACCATTTCAACAAGCTACAGAAGTTAACTCCTGACCTATCCTCCAAATAATAAATCTTTAATTTTCTAGAGGAGCATAATGATTGGACATTGGAGCAACTGAGAAAGGTCATGTAGTCTAACGAGTCCAGATTGACACTACAGCCACGGACAAAAATAAGAACATACCCATGAATAAAGAATGGTATAAAACATCCTCCGAAAGCAACTTCTCCCAACCCCCAAATTCTGACAAACCCCAAACCTTGATAACTGCCATCAATCAGGATGTGGCCCAGAAATTGATTGACAGCATGCCACTGAGAATTGCAGAGGTCTTGAAGAAGAAAGGTCTACACTGCAAATATTGACCCTTTGCATAAATTTAATGTAACAGTGAATAAAAGCCTTCAACACTTATGAAATGCTTGTAACTATTCAGTATAACATAGAAAGATCTGACAAAAAGATCCAAGAACCGTGAAGCAGAAGACTTTGTGAAAATTTATATTTGTGTCATTCTCAAAACGTCTGCCCATAGCTGTATTCCAGAGAAATGGGAAATCCGGATAAGAAGGGAAGTGCAGGAACGATGCACCCATCATGCATAATGCCCAGTGTACAAGCACCCGGAGACAGTGTTATGACCTGGGGCTTGTTTCAGCTGGTCCGCTTCACAGCAGTTTTAAGTGGGAATAAAAGGAAGTCATCTAGGTGTCCAAGGTGTATTCGAGGGCTAAAAATGTGACAGAAGGAGCACAAGATACCATTTTCACACATGAACTGGCCCCAAGCTAAGGGTCTGATTTTTATATTTAATTTTTTTTTTCCAGGGGGTGTATGCACACATCAAGATTATGATATATAATAAAATATAGGAGATTATTAATGTTACTATAATATACCTCATACCATTCTTCTTTTCCTAAAGTGTGTATACATTTTGGCTGACTCTGTATGTGTGCACAAGCATGTACAAGTATAAAGAGCCAGGTTTAGAAAGGTGCTCCGTCTCCATCTAGTGGCGAATCATCAGAATCACACTGCACCATTCAGAGATTTTGCAAGTGCACATGGCCTCTGGTACTTCTCATTCATATTCAAATATTTTACATAGACAAGGCACATTGATTAACTTAGAGCCTTTAAATTGGGGATAACCAGCAGCTTTATCTGTTTATCTGACTACAGAGTGAAGAGAGATCCACAACACAGTGCCATTTTGACCTTTATTTTACAAAGAGTAAAAAAGAAAAAATAATAAACCTCATCGGTAAATAATTGAAAAGACACACACACACACACACACACAAACAAGCACCTGGTTGACATTTTTCAGTTAATCTTATTTGGATTTCTTGGGGGTTTTGCCAGTGACTTTTTTATTAGGTGATGAGACATCCTTGCAGCAATCACAAACCCAGCACCCTACAACAAACACACAGGGCACAATTAACATCCAACAACAACCAAAGCATACTGTAGATATTCATTAGCACCAGTTAAAAACATGGGACAATTTGTTATTACTCTTTCATTAAAGAAAGAATAACTCAATGGTCACATTAGTTGGTACACCTAGAAATTCCAATTAAAGAGTTGAACCATGCAGTCTGGGGAGGACACGCTTCAAACTTGCGAGTAACGCGGTTTGCGAGTGTTCCCCAAGACGAGCAAAGACTTTTAACAAATTTTGACTTGGAAAAATTGGAGTACCGAGTATCATGTATCACAAATGCGCTTCTTGTTTAAACGCCGAGCGTCACGTGATCACAACTTAGCCAACGGTTTTCTCTTTCTTGTGCTGCGGAATTGTGGGTAATCGTCTCCCCTGCTTAGTCCCCTGCGCGTCCGTTACTGGCATAATGAACATCTGTGTACTGTGTGTGCGTAAAACATTTTATTTTGTGTCTGTACAGCGTGCGTGTAAAGCAAGTCATTAGAGAGGTTAAAAATCCATTTTCTCTCTCTGCTCAAAACTCAGCCTGCTCTTTGTGTCTGTGTGCACGCATCATTGGACACTGTCCCCGCCCACCACAGACCCCTCCTTCTTTCGCCTTCACAGACACACACACACCCTTTCTCTCTGCTCTACACAGAAACACTGCTTTGTCGCGATTCTTTTCAAAAGTCAAGTGCAAGTTAATTATTTTAATTTCACAGTGATTCTGTAAGTGTCGCTAAATCGACTGTCCTTAGAGAGATTTCTTGTTTATTTTTCCCCCCAAAAAAAGTTTTTCTGTTGTGTGCGCGCGTGTGTATGTGTGAAAAGTGGACAAGGTTCCACTGTATTAATTTAAGGGTTCCATAATTTTTGGCCAGACTAGTTTTATTCATTTTTTTGTATTAGTAACAGCAGTTTCTGACTTTTTTTTAGTCAATGTTCAAACTATTTGTCCGTTTCTAGTCTTTTCATTGAGAACTGTGGGCTTTTCTTTCTTTAATGAAAAACAAAACTGCCCTCATGGGAAAATAATTCATCAATAAAGCATAATTCTATATATAAAGCAACTAAAGATCACAGGATCATGTGCAAGGATAACTTAACTTTAATCAACTAACAACTATTGGTAGTTCATCATGATCAAAGGGAGAAAAAAAAAAAAAAAAAAAAAAGGACTTAAAGGATAATTCCGTACAACTTAAAAAAGCAAGTAGTTTGCACAAACATTTTAAGATTAAACATGTTTCCATTGTGTCTAAGTGAACGTAAGCGTTGACCCAAATCAGCAAATCAGGGAAGCTCTTACCCAAGGGAATGGAGTCCATTCCCACACAGAATGTGTGGAAACCGCGGTCACACTTGTCACAGAACATCATTTCCTCCTCATGATGGGGCTGCTCACACACTGTGCAAGTCTTACACTCCATACACTGCCATGGGTAGGTCTTTATTAGTGTTATCAGCTCTGCGCTCATGTCCAAGCAGGACGGGTGACCTGAATACACAAAAGGTGTCCCTCAGCATACACACTGCACTCTCAACATAAATAAGCAGTTAAGGAGTGGAGCATAATGAACAGTCAGTCAGTCAGTCAGTCAGTCAGTCAGTTGTCCACCGGCACCAACAAACTGTTTGTTGGAATTAGAATGACTCATTAAAATCAATATAATTGGCAAAATATAGCAATTTAATTTTACTTTGAAATAATTTCAAAAAGATTCCAATTTGAGCTTTATTAAAATAGGCAAAAAAAATTGTAACAAGGGTTCACTGTCCACGTTACTTTTAAAATACATTTGAAATATTTACTCACCGCTGTTCTGGCACTGAGAGCAGTGGATGAGTCCCTCTGGTTTGCCCTTCTTGTTGGACTCCTTACCCTTCTGGCATATGCCACATATAGCATTGGGAATGACCTTAGGCTGCAAGGGCAGAGTAATGCTATAAAAGCCATGGCAACCAAAAGGTCCTACAGTTCCCTTAAGACTTTGTGGTCATGGGCCTCACACACCAACAATAAAACAACTCAATTTTAGGTCTTCAGTAAAAGTGAAAGGTTTAAAACAAAGTATAGCAACCTATAATCATTTGTGTATATGTGTATGTCTGTGTAAGAGTGTGTGTACGTCTGTGTAAGAGTGTGTGTGTGTGTGTTACTTTAGCAAAACAGACCATCAGTAGACACACATGCACTAACCTGCAGGGTTTGGGAAAATATCAATATCTTAAAATATCAATAATTAAAAAAAAAAATTAAAATAATTCTCACAGTATAGTGTTGTATATTGGGGTCCTTAAAGTAGCAAGTATCTGTACACACCAGTGCTATTAGGTCAATCAAACCTCAATCTTTATTTCAGTAAATCTAATAAGTAGGAATAAAACAATAACAGTTTAATATGTGCAGACAGACAGTTTTATACCCAAGTAGTTAAGCTGTTTATTTGCTTAATGTCAATTATGAGCTTCCTGTTACTAAAGCAATGCTTTTATTCTATAAAGCTCATATAAACTAACAAAACCAAACAAACAAAAAGCATTTCATGCTTTAAGAGCACACATGAAACACTTGATCTGACAACAACCTGAATTTTCTTTTAGTGCTAACACCATTTAAAAAAAAGTCTCTACAATCTACTTTCTTTAAAATAGTTTTATTCAAATAATTAACTAATATGCATGTCTAACAGGCCAAAGACCACACTGTACAACTGCTAGAAAGGGCAGTGTCAGCACATCAGCAAATGCAATGTGGGTGGGCAGGTTGCAGATCAGACAATGTTTTGCTGATAATAATAATAATAATAATAATAATAATAATAATGCTTACACTTAAATCAACTTGAGGATATAATGTCTTCATTTTGTCACAGTAAGATACCTTCTAATGCAAGTATACGCAGTACAAAAAGGAAACAGTATCACTGTAAAAGACATAGTTATTTACACTATAACACTAAACAGGACACAAGACACTGGAGAAGAGATGAAGAGTAAGTCATCATCCTGTACAGGAAGTGGATCAACAGAAGCTGTACCTAGCATGATTTACACAAGACAATTCGTTATTTATAATAGTTGCTTTTTTTTTGTCTTTAAATCATTGTGACAAGAAAAAATATTAAATAAAATATTTAAATAAAATTGGGAAGGGAAATAAATGTACCACAATATGAATAACTTCTGGTACATTTATTTATTTATTTATTTATTTGAAGAGGTAACTGGTTTGAAGAGAACGCCAGAATGCTAAAATGCATGAGGTGACTTTAATATCTCCAAACACCAGCTTGTAGTGAAAAGGAAAAATATTTTTAGTAGTGTTATAGCTTAACATTAATATTACGTAGTGGATACTAAACATGTTTTGTGAGTTACTACTGACAGAATAAACGAATACAGAGATACAACTAATAATTTAACCACTGGCTGGTTTCTTTTTCATGTGGGGAAGCACAGAATGCTATCTTGAGTGCAATTTTATATTAAACATCTGATATTTTTGTTATTTAGCACAGTGGCTCCCAATCCTGGTCATGGAGGACCTACTGCTTGGCACATTTTTCGTATTTTCTCACACCTGAATTAACCAGCTTTTACTAAATAGAAGTGAAAGTGGTAGATCAGTGAAAACACAAACATGCAGAGCAGGGGGTCGTCCAGAAGAACGAGGGCTGATTTAGGCTATTGCAGTACAAATAGTAGTAGAAGTAGTAGTGCAGTCAAAGAATCTTGGGAGTCACATAGCCTAAGAAATGGTGAACATGTTTCCAGGTTTATATAATAAGGTTTGTTTTGCGAGGTAGATATGTTAGACCAAAAGTGATGGATTCAATTATTCATATGTTCCTTCGTGCAAAAATATAAGAAATATTTGGATTCACATCTAAAACAGACCTCTATATAAAAGTATGGAATAAAGGCATAACATCCTTTAAGAGAGAAAAAAAAAGAGAATTAGAAGAGACACTAAATTCTGACTATTTCAGACATGTGCAAAGTGTGATTTTTTTTTTTTTTTTAAATACGTCCCCCAACCCCCCCGCCCACCCCGAGGAGGGGGAAAAAAAAAGTGCTGATCCTATTTTAGTCCTACTTGTTAAGGTATACCTTATGTTGATCCAAAGACAATATCAGAAAAAATTCAGTTGCTGATCAGCCAAGATATGCTTGTTTCTTTTCCTATTGTTGGAGCTACAAGATCTACGTAAGAACAACGTAACTAGTAACAAGTAACAAGTAACGGATATGCCGCAGTGAAAAGCTAGACGCAAACATGTAAACCAAACATGGCTTGGCTGGTTGACTACAAAATCATTGCCATCCATTTTATCCAAACTGCTTCATGTCAAACAGTAGTTTGAAACAATTGCATGCTACAACAACTTCCAGGTGAAGGTGAATTCCACCCCAAACTCCACCAGATTGTGTTCTTCTCAACTGTTTCTTTCTACGTTTCTGAAAAAAAATATTTCACTTGGTTTTGAGCTAAATAAAATCCAGGTATATAACTGTATCTTGATGGTTTACATTATCACTGACATTTGTTTTTTGGAAGGAATTCTCCTTTACAAAGAAGAAAACATAGCTTTCATTTTCACAGATAATAAATAGTTGGAAATTAGCAGCCAATCATACCTCTAAACTTGCTTTTCAGTTTAACTGATCAAGAGGTATTTAATAACATCTGATGTATTTATACCATGGGGGTAAATATATATTTATATGTTTAAAAAAAAAAGAAGAAGAAGAAGAAAGGAAAACCAATGCGTGCAACTCAGCATTAAAACTTTAAAGTCATAACAGTGCCACATTACTGGCATGAACATTATTGCTCCCAAAGTCTGTGTTGAAAAAGTGACCTCTTAAAACACTGAATGGTACTGAACAAGTACCACTCTTAAAAGTAAAGTTCCCTTGATGATTGCAGTCCCAAAAAATTGCCTGCATGTGTGCATGTTGGCTGTTTTAAGACTAGATCATCATTTAGACTCAGGTCAGATGAAAAGTGCTAGAAAAACCGACAGGGCAAAATAAGGGGAAGAAAAAAAAAATATATCAGGGGCTTTTGTCTTCTACCTTGTACCCAGGAACAGATTTGTGTTGGAGGTTGCGTGGAATGGCGTCTTTGCTTTTGCCTTTGGACTGGACCCCACTGTCCTGGCTGTCTCCGTCAGATGTGTTTCCTGTTGAACTGTCCTGTATGGAAAACGGCAACAGTGTTAAGGCTACGATTCCCCTTACACTGAATAATGTCAGCATGGCAGTAGTTATAATCCTCAGACATATTGCCATGATGTTCTCTCTACTTTTGGACATGGCCAATTCCAAGCGATCAGAACCTGGGATCTTCCGAACCGTAGTCCAATGCCATAACCACTGAGCTACTCCTGGCTTCCCCAAATTAATGCGATACTAGCCACAATCAGTTGTGGCCTCATTTAAAAGTTTTTTAAGCAATCCCATGATAAAAAGACAGTCAAATTATTTCCAGGGGTTTTTGATGTTAGAATTCTGTAAATATTTTGTCCCACCTACAGCCAACACAATGATATAACGAGTAGTATAAATCTTACAGAGGAGCCCTTGTTTTTCTTGCCGTCATCCGCCTTTACATCTTCGCCATCATCCGAGTCTCCATCGCTGTCTGGAGCAGGCAGTTCAGGGTCCAGTGGAGGTTCATACAAAGCTGTGTTCAATGGCAGATAGCGCAGCTCATTTGGACAATACCTGCAAATACAGACAAAACCTATTTTGCAAGGTAGAATATGTTCAGTTGGCACCTTGGGTTA
Source organism: Channallabes apus (assembly GCA_030522415.1). Lineage (NCBI taxonomy): Eukaryota > Metazoa > Chordata > Actinopteri > Siluriformes > Clariidae > Channallabes > Channallabes apus. The sequence goes on from CM060118.1 coordinate 32,618,773, forward strand.
ATGTTTACAACACTGGAGCACAGGGGAGCTCCACCGTCTCTGATTAGGTTCAATGAATAAAACTACAGACTTAATAAGGAGATAATTTAATAATAGGGCTATAATCAGACCTTTTGTAGTATTCCTGGAATTGTCCTGGGATGAGGGCAACTGGGTAGGGTCCAGTCTTTGTCTTTTCTGGTGGGAGGACTTTGTATTTCCCTTGAGGTACCTGAATTATCTGCATGGAAAAAGGATAAGCTGTTTTGTAAACCAAAATAAGACAAACCATATTTCAAGAGATGCTACATATTCAGTTGGCTAAAGAAAGTCAGGGGTCAACTCGCAACATTAAGCCTCTAAAAGATTCATAGGTCAGAAAACAACATTTGAAGAGCAATATTTCCCAAACATTTTATTCCAAAAAAGTTTAGATATGTAAAATTTATTTTAGTTAATTAAAAATAATAGTTAAGCAAAAGAAGCAAAGCAAAAGATCGCATTATAAAAGCATCTGCTAGCTGCCCCGTGAACACTCGCATGCTGTCAACGTTGCCACAAGAATTAAAGGGAAATGATTACGGTTAGCCTTAATCCTAACAAGCCATTAATAAGTAGAAACACATTGTTATTTTAAAGTAGCAAATGATCACTTTATTACACTGTCTTATTGCATCCCTAACACATTCGAATTACAACTTTCTGCAGATATCAACGGACTGTGGATCTACGAACATTCGTAGATGTGAATAAATCGCGGAAGTTGCTCACGTGTATAATACTAAAAAAAAAAAAAAAAAAAAAAAAAAACTGTAGTGCACCAGATACCAATATTTACAATTATATACAATATTTGCAGTGTGCAAGTGAAAGTAAAAATTGTCAAAGGTCCTGTATATGATGTGCCCGTGTGTGGGAGAAATGAGTCGTTTTAATGGGAGCACGATAATAATAAAAAAAAATGGCTGTCCAGTAAAGCTGTCCCGATTGGGAAAAATCCGAATTTTGGAAAATCCACAGTTCACAGTCTAAAGCAGCTCTGAGGCAAAACGGCATCTGTTCAAGCATGCTGTAGTATTCACTTTAATCGTGGTCAATGCGTTTTAAAGGCGCAGTCTCGCAAGAGTATAATGCAGAACCAAAACACGAAACCTGTGTTAGTTTTTTTATGCTTTATATTATAAATTTGTGTCAAAAGTGTAAGTAAAAAAAAAAAAAAAAAAAAAAAACTTTCTTCGTAAGACTTTTAAACAAATTCGACTTACGGCCGTGCTCCCGGAACAGAACTTGTTCGCAAGTGTTGGACTTACTGTATGAGGTGTAGACTGGTTCTGGATCGACTTGTTGTGCAACCTGGATCTGGACTTTGAGAAGCCCTGAACTAGTAGCTAACAAAAGTAAGGATATACAGATGTGATCAGTGCATTTCATTCTGCAGTGCATAAAGCCTTACATGCGTTTGAAGATCAAAGTAGGCTCTTCTTTCCTCCATGCGCTCCCTGTTGAAGTTGCTGTTGAATTCTGCTGCTTTTTTAGCAGCTTTCTTTATGTACTCTGGCACTTTACTGGCTTCAACCTTTTGCGGATTTTGCTGCTGCATTTGCTATAGAGCCATGGATGCAAAAAGGAGACATTGTCAAAAATTAATAATTCTTACAGCAGACAAACCTTAAAATTCCATCTTTTCAAATGATGCTTTGTGAGGTTGTCTGTATTTTACTGAGGTAAGATAGTAATAGAGTGATTACAGGTGTCTGCTAGTCCTGGGCATGTAACTAGTCTCTTAGACCTGGTAGATTTCATACATCACATGCCATGGAGAAAGCCTATGGTACACATTTATTAAGCGTCGTCCACTGCATTTATTTCCTGGCAGAACTGCCCTGCAAATTCATCTCATGTATACCTGTACGAGCTGATTCATTTTAATGCTCGTAAGCTGAGATCAGGGCACAGTATTTAAGGAATAAATTTTACACTTCAATTAAAACATTGTATTTTTCAAGTTAGAGTTTAATGTCTAATATTTATTGCAACGTATTGTTTAATATACCAGTTGATTTTCACTTGCTTTCTTTATTTAATGGAACTCAAGATCAGATCCTTATTTATTTTAAGGCGCGTACCACTCTATCTTCGTTGATCTTGAAAAATAGTGGCTAATTTAAGCCCTTTTCTCCTGGTATTTATTACAAAAAAAAGAGAAAAGACTCGTAATAACTCATTAAAAATTATCAAGGTACTTTTTGTCACATCACCCAGGCCAAGCCTGTCACATTTCAAACTACATTTTCCTGTACCAAATAGTTTACACACTTGCAGTGTAATATTTATAATTATTTGGGCATACTACTTGGTAGGTAGCTCTGAATGCTCTCGGACACCATATTATCATATGCTCTGAAAAACGTAACTTACAATATCACACATCTGTAATAAAGTAGAATTGTGTAAGAATAATTAAAATCAAGTTAAATTGTGTACCCCTCTTTTTTTTACTGATTGTTAAAATAACTTAGATAAAATTAATTACTAAAGTAAATACTTTACTAAAGTCTATTTACAGAATAAATGTGACTTACCGCACTCAGAGTGCTTACTGAGTACTCTTTAGTGATTCTCTGTCGCTCCCGCTCTTGAAGTATAACCGAGTACTCTGCATGTTTGGCTGGATACTCCTTAATCATTAGGTCAATAACCTCATCACTGCGCAAGGCTGTAAGCCCTAGTAGAAATAAAACAATCACACAAATGCAGTCATAAGATACTCACCAAACAAGACTACTGTATTACTATACTTGAACACATTAATATTACCGTAAACTTATACTGCAATACAACCCCTGGCATAAATTATGGAATCACCAGTCTTGGAGGATGTTCGTTCAGTTGTTTTATTTTTTAGACAAAAAGCAGATCACAGACAAGACACAAAACTCAGTTAAGCTCAAATGGCAACTTTCTAGCTTTACGAAACATTAAAAGAAATCAAGAAAGAAACATATTTAGTCAGTAAGAGTTGCCTTTTTTTAGACCAAGCAAAGGGAAAAAAATATGGAATCACCTAATTCCAAGGAAATAATTATGGAATCATTGAAAATAAACAAACCAAAAAAGACTGCAACACACCCCTAGTACTTTGTTGCACCACCTCTGGCTTTTATAACGGCTCGCAGTCTCTGAGGCATGGACTTAATGAGTGACAAACAGTACTCATCATCAATCTGACTCCAACTGTCTCTAATTGCAGTTGCCAGATCAGTTGTGCAGGTTGGAGCTTTGGCATGAACCATTTTCTTCAACTTCCACCACAGATTTTCAATTGGATTGAGATCCGGCCTATTTGCAGGCCATGACATTGACCTTGTGTGTCTTTCTTCAAGGAATTTCTTTACAGTTTTTGCTCTATGACAAGATGCATTATCATCTTGAAAAATGATGTCATCATCCCCAAACATCCTTTCAATTGAGGGAATAAGAAAAGTGTCCAAAATGTCAATATAAACTTGTGCATTTATTGAAGATGTAATGATTGCCATCTTCCCAATGCCTTTACCTGACATGCAGCCCCATATAATCAATGACTTAGGAAATTTGCATGTTTTCTTCAGGCAGTTGTCTTCATAAATCTCATTGGAACGGCACGAAATGAAAGTTCCAGCATCATCACCCTGCCCAATGCAGATTCGTGATTCATCACTGAATATGACTTTCATCCAGTCATCCGCAGTCCAAGATTGCTTTTCCTTAGCCCACTGAAACCTTGTTCTTTTATGTTTAGGTGTTAATTGTGGTTTCCGTTTAGCTTTTCTGTATGTAAATCCCATTTCCCTTCCTTGATTTCTCACAGTTCAGTCACAGACGTTCACTCCAGTTTCTTTCCATTTGTTCCTCATTTGTTTTGTTGTGCATTTTCTGTTGTCAAGACATATTGCCTTAAGTTTTCTGTCTTGACGGCTTTGATGTCTTCCTTGGTCTACCAGTATATGCTTGCCTTTAACAACCTTCCCATGCTGTTTGTACTTGGTCCAGATTTTAGACACCGCGGACTGGGAACAACCTACATCTTTTGCAACATCACGTGATGATTTGTCCTCTTTAAGCAGTTTGATTATCCTCTCCTTTGTTTCAATTGACATCTCTCGTGTTGGAGCCATGATACATGTCAGTCCACTTGGTGCAACAGCTCTCAAGGGGTGATCACTCCTTTTTAACAAGAAGATCTGGTTCAGGTGGGGAAGGAAATTGACAGGGTGATTCCATATTATTTTCCTTGGAATTGAATGATTCCATAATTATCTCCCTCTGCTTGGTCTAAAAAAGGAGACGTTTACTGAATAACTAGTTGTTTTCTTGATTTCCTTTAATGTTTTCTAAAGATAGAAAGTTGCCATTTGAAATTCACTTATTTTTGTGTCTTGTCTGTGATCTGCTTTTTTTCTAGAAAATCAAACAACTGAATGAACATCCTCCAAGACTGGTGATTCCATAATTTATGCCAGGGGTTGTATAAAATGTGCATATATACACTGTATATAACACTTTCTCTCACACAAAAAGCTTACCTAACGTACACTGCGTCTCTGTGATGACATTCTGTTCTCGAAGATAAAGTTTTTCCTTGTGAGACAAGTCTCTCCTTTCCAGGTCTAGGAAAGTGCACGCGCAAACACACACACAGTATAGATTCAGTTTTTACACTTACTTTGTTTGTTAAGGCACATCATATTGTTTTCATATAGTTTATAGCCAGGTACTGAATCTATGGTTTTCTCAGGAGGCCATGCAAGTGCATTTTTAATTAGCAGACAAAGACAGTATGGAGCTGGTACCTACTAGTGAATAATATCAGAGATATTACCAAAAGTGCTCTTTAATCAATATAATGGAAAAACTATTGTGTACACATTCATTTACATGCTCTCAAAAAATAAATACATTCTGTCCTCCTTTTTTTGTATTGGCACAGGCTCACATACTGTTACTGCAAATCAGGTAGGGGATATGGATGAGGTAACAACAGCCTTCACTAAGCATTTAAATCTTGGATGTGGAAATAGATCCTAACCATCACAATGCTACAAGCCTCTGATGCCTTCTGAGGACGGGAATCACAAGTCACCACCAGATACAATATTATCATGATACCTACAGTAGGTGACAAATCAATTAATATTGTGATTCTGTAACTATCATGATTTTACAAATATCCTAATTCGATATTACATTTTCCCCTATTTAAAAAAAAAAAAAAAAGTTATATAAAAAAAAATTATAATAAATAAATAAAAAAAAAACTTTCATTGGTCACGGCCAATCAAACTGAATACCAGCCAATACCTGTCACTATAGTTTTGAAAAAGCAATTTAGGATTCAGTACTGAGATATGTGAATTGCCACAAAAGAATCGGGATTCATAACTGAATACTAATAACATTAATACCTGGATACTTCCGCTTAAAGGATGTGACTCCCAAATACTCGCTGACTTGTTCTTGCAACATATAATACTCTCCCGTATCATCTGGGGGCCATTTGTACTCGGTCAGATTCTCTGCAGGAAAATATGTTGCTCTGTAACAAGACACAAAGAAACTCTTATCATAAAAATAAAAAGGTAAACACTGTATAATGAAATAAAGGTATGAGAAATTTTCTTAACATTTACATTTAGGCATTTGGCAGACGCTCTTATCCAGAGCGACTTACATTTTTTTTTATCTCACTACACATCTGAGCAGTTGAGGGTTAAGGGCCTTGCTCAAGGGCCCAACAGTGGCAACTTGGTGGTTGTGGGGTTTGAACCTGGGATCTTCCGAACCGTAGTCCAATGCCTTAACCACTGAGCTACCCCTGGCTTAACATTTTGTATATAAATTGAAGTGTTTCGGGAAACATCAAAAGCAAAAGCTTTTAGATATAAAAAATATTTTGTAAAATCACAGTGCAAATTACAAGAAGTACATTATATTTTGAATACAGGTATGAGAAACAGTTCATAAAAGGCATAAAAACATTTAATTTTTATTAATGTATAAAACAATGATTGAAATGAAAAAGCTCATTCTCTTCAAACCTTTTTCTTTACAAACACACACATTTTTATATTTTCATTTACAAAAGGTTTGAATCAAACAAAATCTGAATTGAGATTTACATGCACTTATGCCCAAGTTATGCAAAAATGTTTTCAAGAGGGTACTATAACACCTGTAGGCGTGTGTACAGCGCGCGTGTAATGCAAATCTCATTAGAGAGGTTAAAGATCCATTTTCTCTGTCTCTGTATCAGCCTGCTCTGTGTCTGTGTGCACGCGCATCATTGGACACCGTGCCCTCCCCCTCCACAAACACATCTCCTACTTCCACCTTCACAGACATGTGTGATACATGATACTCGTAAACCAAGACTTGATCCTGTGAGTTCTGACTGAACCCATTCTAGTGAATCAGGGTGAGAAGGGAAGCACATAAAGCTAGTGGCCACTATACAAACATCTGGAGGCAGTGTTATAAACTTGGGTTGCTCCAGTTATTCATGTTTAAGGTCAGAAATATTATTTGTCATTATAAGTCAGCGGATGACCCGAATGTACTGAATGACTAGGTTATACCCTCAATTAAGTTTTCCTTAATTAAAAAAAGGCATATTCCAGGACTCAAGATGTTAGAGTGGATCGAAGATGAGGACATTATTTTCACACATGAAATAGCCACCACATGATAACTGAGTGTGTGCAACATATTTTTTGGCCAGGCAGTGTATTAGTAGATGCCATCATGGTACTTTTTTCGCTTTTCTCTATTGATAAATTAGCACAGCTAAACCTTGGATTGTGAACATAATTTGTTCCAGATACGTGCTTGTAATCCAAATAACTCATACATCAAAGTGAAGAAATAACAGAAATGCAGATGATTCGTTCCACAACCCAAAAATATTTATATAAAAATTAATACAAAATGTAAAAATTAAACAAACAAAAAAAGAGGAGGAGGAGTTATAATGTTGGATGATTTACATACACACTAACAGAATGACTGCTCACTGTCGGCTCACAGGAATTTTATGTGACTTTAACATTGAACCTTTCTAATGACACTTGCTTTTGCCTACTTTTTAAGGATTTCCCCGATATGTGACGTGGTACTGTCATTAAACGGTTTCACCGCTTTCACTGGTACCATCTTTTTCTTCCCCGTTATTGCAGTACAGTTACTAAAGAACAGTCACTACACTTACTGTACCTAAAAAATATTTTATTCAGCTAAAAACTAAACTGAAGCGCTGAGCCCTTATGTGCGTGCGTTTAGTTCTAGAACATTCCAAAAGGTTTTAGAAAAATTGTAGTACTTCTAAAAAGCTCTCTATTGGCACCCTCAACATTAAATCTTCATGTAATGTTATGGAAAAACTGTTTATTTTATACCCAAATCACAAAAATAACGTTTGAAGAGACAATAGGTTTCTCTAAAATAGGTTTCTTTAGGCATGAACAATTGGAAAATAACCATTTCTGCCCAGGGACAAGAAAAAGTTCAACTTTGCTACATAATGTAATTGTACAAATGCTATGAGCAAGTTGATGGTTGAAGAAAACATGATAATTCAAGGACAAATATGCACATTTCAGAAAGTAAAATCTAAAAGCGCATTTCAGGAGCTGTTATGTTCGGCTGTGATGTCCTTCAGCACGTTCTATATAACATCAGTGATTAATACAGTAAAAGCTTGTACAGTACCCCAGTTCTTGGCTGCTGGTGTCGCAGCTCCTCGAGCTGTCTCCTGAACCCATTCGGCGTCTCTTGGGAGCCTGACTGCCATCACTCGAATTCTCTTCGGTGTCATCCTAAAGATAGAACCAACTCATGATAGTAATTCCGCTCCTTTTCAGAGAGTACAATCATTTGCCTGAGCTGATTGATGACAGCAGACTTTTTTGGCTTCCAAACAGCTTATTGCCAATTTTTTTTTTTTATCTAAACCAAACCTGTACATCAAATATATTACATTACTTTCATTGCATTTAGCACAGCACCCTCTACAGTTATAGGCACCCCTGATGTTTTTTTATTTATTGCAGAAGCATAATCTCACACTGAAAAATGTAGAAAAATCCAACGCAATTAAAAAAATTTAAATAAAAAAGATCCATGACTAAAAAATTATTGTTTAATAATGTCATCTGTTTGGCTTTCCCTTATCCACTCTTCAAAAGGGAAAAGACAAGAGAACGAGTACGGCAGACGTGTGTCCACCTTCATAAGTCAGTCAATGGCTTCAAGAAAATTACTACTCGCCTAAACGTGACCATAACTACAGTTAGAGGAATTATTATGGCATTTAAAACAACTGGAACAGTGACAAGACTGGACGAGGACCCAAGTTTATCTTGCCACCATGCACAGTGAGGAGGATGGTAAGAGAAGTTAAGAGAAGTAAAAAAAAAAAAAAAAAAATCTCCAAAGCTCACTGTTGAAGAACTGCTAGTTGCTACAAACAGAACTGCTACAGCTTTTTGGTGGGTCTGGCATAAAACAAACAAAAAAAAATGAGCATACAAAATAATAATAATAAATAAATAAACAAATAAAAAAGCATCCCATGTAGGCCTAGGCGATAAAACGATAATATGTTTCGCGATAGACATAAAAAAAAAATGTGTTCGATATTTTTTATTCTTTGTCGGAAGAAAACAGGTCGTGAAGCTAGTTTGGTTGCTGTCATGCGCACTCGCTCCGCGACCGGCACTAGGACCCGGAAGTAGTACGGTCACGATTCAGGAAGCATTAAACGAGACAAGATGGCGTTGACATTGGTACCCGCCAAATGAGGGTAAAATTCGGCTGTGGCGGGTAATAACTTTAGTCTCACTAGCCACATTGGCGGGTAGTTTGTTCTTTGGTATGACAATTGTTATGTTTGCATCAATATGCACAACTAACATCTATAACTTGCTTTTTGTGTGAGACAACCAGAGGAAAAGAAACGGAGGCATGGAGAAAAAACGGTATTCTTCTTTTACTGCATTCAGTGCAGAGCGCAGTATTGCCCCCTGGTGGCCCGCCAATGAATTAACATCAAACTCAAATATATTGCAATATATTTTTGTTGTAGTTTTCTCTAAAAGCATCTGATATAATAAATGCATTGCACTATTTTATTACACTTTATTAAGCATTTCTTACATTTTCTTTTAATTTCGCGCCTTAAATGTTAAGAGATAATTGTTAAGTGTTCATTGTGACTTTAGACTTATTAATTATTTAATTTTTCCATGGTTGTTGACATTTCTGTCTTAATAACTGATGGGACTATGATCATAGGACGGTTAAGTTTAAAAATAATATATTCTTCTCCTGGTCCTTATTTTAAATGGGTCATAAAAAAATATCAATAATTATCGATATCGACCGATATGAAACACTGATATCGTGATACAGTTTTCAGCCATATCGCCCAGCACTAATCCTATGCCCACTGTGATGCTGTGGGCCCTGTTTCTCTTCCACCAAACCTTATTAGTGGGCATTGCATCATGAACTAATATAGCATTGAGATGTTTATAAAATCATGATAGGGACAGATTCGCGATATCAATCGAACCGGCCACTAGGTATCGTTATTAATATCGTATCGTGAGTGACTGGCGATTCCCCATCCCTCATAAAAAATAAGATATCAAACTAAAGACTTACTACAATCATGTTTTGACAAATACCTCAAACATTCATGTAGGGATATTTTTTCGCGCCTCATCCTAATAACTAGCACACATCGAGCGTAGTCAGTTGTTTAAAAGAACGTCAGCGTGACGCTTGTCTGAGGTAAACTAGGACGAGCTAGCCGGTTAGCGCGTTATTGCGGCGTTTGTTTTGGTCCTAAGAGAGCCGATTTTACTGCACGGTTGCGCCGTTTATCGGAGCCACATATAACACATGCTGAGGTGCTTTTGAATTCTCAAGACTTAACATGTTTATTTTCCTAATCCACGCACTGACAGCAAAAACACGTAACCCCTAACGTAAGCCTGTGTGTTTGTACGGCTATTAGCAACCTAGCAAGACACAAAGAAACGGAAGAGGCGCGCGCGCGCTGGTTTGACTTACACGCACAATTCAACAAGCTTCTCTTATCATTCGTAGATTATCGGGTAATATGTGACAAAATACACTGGCTAAACAAACCTTTAAAGACTGTGCTCCGGGTGTTGCAGGATTGCTATCACACTGCCGGGGAGACAGAAGAGTGGCCATTTTGAACTGAACGGACCATTGCAATAGTTGCACTCCGGAAACTGGGGAGAAAGGAATGAGTTCCACCTATTGCAAAGCGTGTATGATTTCGTACACTGGTTTTAAAAAATATGTAGAGCAATAACATTACGGATTAACGATAGCTTAGCTTTGTAACATTTTACTAATTGTTTTAACTTCGTGTACACAAAATAAAGTTTATGAAAGTAGTTATTGAAGACAATTATCTATCATAAAAATATATATATTTCATATATAGCTTACATATCTATTATATGTGGGATATGTATATATGCAATATTTATTTACAACGAACAAAGCGAAATTAGACACATGACGTGTGCGCCATCTGCTGGTAGAACTGCAGCATTACTGCATTACGGCGAAGTGCAAAATAATTTTGTGGTGAATAGGTTCCCAAATTTAGCCATGGACAACTCCTCTGTCCTGCTCCTGCATGTGATTAATCTAATAAACAAATTAATATCACTTGCGTGTTTAGAACAGGGAGTGTCCACAGAATCTATAGAACAAGGGTGTTAAAGGGTAATCTCAGTTTTATTTATTTTTTTACATGCAGTATCTTTTAATCTATGTACTACAGTGTATATATACAAACCGAATTCCAAAAAAGTTGGGACACTAAACAAATTGTGAATAAAAATTGAATGCAATGATGTGGAGATGGCAAATGTCAATATTTTATTCAGAATAGAACATAGATGACAGATCAAAAGTTTAATCCGAGAAAATGTATCATTTTAAAGGAAA